>CM053503.1:29916702-30174948 GCA_028627145.1 Eidolon dupreanum | reverse complement strand
ACTACCCACTCCATAAATCTTGACATTCTCGCATATTCTCTGTCATTGGTACAGGGAAAAGAGTGGCAGCCCTTACTCTTGTGTGTTTGCTTTTTCTGATCCACAGAATAAAAATCGAGCTACTCTATTTTTACCTTTTAGAACTCTCTCCTCTCCCTTTACAATGAACAGCTTTAAGTCCCCTCCTGTATTAGGCTGTTTCTGGAATCGGTGTTTTTGCTAAGAAGCTACCTCTATGTGAAATGTCCCCATCTGCCTCCCATACTCCATTTTCCTGGCAAATTTTATCTTCTCATTTGAGACTTATACCAAAAATACATTCCTTAGAAATTCTGTACTGACCCCTACCTTCCCAGACGAGGTCAGGTGAAGCATTCCTTCTCTGTGTTCCATCTGAACTCCAAGTTTCCACCTATCATTGTACATTGTCTTTTTATGCATTTGGCCTACCCCCAACTAGGTTGTCAGCCACTTGAAAGTAGAAACCATGTCTTATTCAAGTTTGAATGAATTCCCATGGCTATATTAGTGCAATGTCTGGACTAAGCAGCCATGGAAAGCCTATGTGGAAGATAATCACACCCTTGGCTGACAGCCTTAGCTCTAGCTACAGCTACATTCAGCACCAACGTGCCAGCTGTGAGAATAAACAACCTTGAAAGTGGGTCCTCCATTCTCCAGCAGCAGTTGAGCCACCTGGATGACATCAAATGGAACAGAGAAATGAGCTATGCCAAGTCCTGACCAGATTGCAAAATTATAAACAAATCATTGTTACTGCTTTAAGCTACGAAGTTTTAGAATGGTTTGTTTTACACCATTAGGTAAAATAAATGATGTGGCTCTGTTGACTAAAATCGGAGTCTTCGATTGTGACTTTTTCTCCTTTGTTAACCATACTACTTTCGTACACTTAACTTATTCATACTTTGATATTCCCTTGTTCAATTTTTGATAACATACCTTAGTGATTAGTTAGGATGATTTCTCAACATTAGGAAATGCCATGAGAAAATACACATATTTGATGTATGTGCTTTCCTAGTTTTAATCAATATAATAATCATTTTTATTTAGGAAAATATACTTTTTCACAGCAACATACCAGGTTGCTTTTGGTGCAATAAGCAGGAATTTACTAGAGAGAAATATAAAGGCATGTGAAAGCTCATGTGCCTCTGAATACATCTTATTCATGTCAGGTGATTGGCCGTGTTTTCTAAGCCAGTGAATGGCTTTCTTTATTAAAAGTAATCTCTCTAATGCATCCAGCCATGTCAACTAGGAGAGCCAACCACATTATTTCTGTCTTTTTTGAAGCACTCCAGCATACAGAGCTCTAAGAGCTGATAAGATAGATATTCCATGCCATAGACACTAGTGGGATAAAAACTTCCCTCTATTCAGAATTGTTTTTAAAATTCTGTCCTGCAAAAGAAAAGAAAAAATTCTAGAGAGTAGCTAGGAAATTCAACATTAGATCAGGTATGAATGTTAATATTTCATGTTAATTATGTGCATATATTTAGTACATCACATGACAACTTTCACATGCCTGATATTTTAGAGAAAAATAGCTTTGAACTAAGCATCCTTTTGCCTTCAGCCCAGAGAATAGCTGGATGTCTGTAGGTCTACTCTTCACTTTTAGGAGGAAGGAGAATCAGCTCTATTCACATGTTGATAGTAAGCCATCTTTCTGAGTCTTCATTTTATAGCCTATTAACATAAAACAACAACGACAACAACAAAAAAACACTCTTGCCCCTATTATTGTTTTCCCTTTCTAGGAGAGATGTAGGATTTCTCTCTTGAGTGAGGATCTCCACTCTAAGTTGGAAACTGATATTGTTACGGGTTTGCCAATGTAATTCATTCAGCCAGTCAGTAAAATTTTTTGACCACTTGCTATGTTTCAGGCATTGTTTTGAGAAGTGACCCAAAGAGACCAAATCTCTTTTCATTAACCTTAAATTTTAGGGGTGGTGGTTGATTCAGTTAATAAAAAAAAAAGTGAGTGAACAAGATAATTCCAGGCCTTGACATGAAGAATATATAATCCAGTAATGTGCTTAGAGAGTGCCTGAGGAGCTACGTTAGATTAAATAGAGGTCCAGGGAAGTCTGTCTGAGCAGGGTGCCTGTGAAGGTAAGCCACTCCTCTCCTGGTTTGACAAGAAAGGATTGAGAAAACAAGTAGAACTTCCCTGCATAATATGCTAAAATCCTCCTTCGATAGCAGTAGGGATGGGAAATAATCTTAAAGAGATTCTTTTGATGAAAACTGATTTTCTTCCCCCATTTCTTCTGGTTAGAGCCAGGGCAGGAGTTTCAGAACCCTCCCTGGGTTTCAGGAAGCAGACCATAACAAATTATCGCAAACTGGGCTCAAAACAACAGAAGTTTACTCTCTCACAGTTCTGGAGGCTAGAAAACCATGGTGTTGGCAGGACTATGTTTCCTCTGCTCTAGGGAAAGATTCTTCTTTGTTTCTGGTGGTTGCCAGCAATCTTTGGTGTTCCTTCACTTGTGGTAGTCCAATTTCATTCTCTGCCTCAGTCTGCACATGGCCTTCTTCCCTGTACTTCTGCTTCTCTCTATGTTCCAATGTCCCTCTATTTATAAGGATACCAGTCATTGGATTTAGGACTTACCCTAATCCAATATGACTTCATCTTAACTTCATCTGCAAAAACTCTGTTTCAAGTAATGTCATATTCACAGGTTCTGGGTAGACATATATTGGTGGAAGAGGGAAACACTATTCAATCCATGACAGACCGAGTCAACTGGAACTCTCACCAATGGGAGTAAATATCCCCCAGCAACTTGCTGTTATCCAGGAAGTAAAAAAGAAGGCAAAGTATGAGGCCCTCCTGAGAGGCATGGCCTATGGAGTCCAGAAGCAATGTCATTACATGATTTTAATTTGTTCCTGATAGCATCAATCCCTTATGTTATCTTCAAAAGTAGAGTTAAGTTTGTTAAATCACTAAAGCCTCCTAGGAAATGCTTCAGAAAACAGAGAGAGTAATTGGGTCTCTGATTAAGCAAAGTATGTGAGGAAGTCACAGCAGCCTAGAGAAGCAATTGCTACACAGCAAAAACTGATCAGCAGTCTTGATCTGAGATGGCAACAAAAATCAGAACTACCTAGGTGTCCTCAGAAATGCTTGGAGACAGAATCTTTAATGATACAGGGTTCATTCGCTCAACCCAACATCATTCATTGAACACCTGACATAAATTAAGTACCTTGTTAGTGTTTAGGATAAAATGCTGAGCAGAGGAGATTGAGCTCTGCTCTTGAGAATTTCATTATCAAGGAGGATGAGAATTTGAAGGATGTTGTTTGGATATAATGGAAACTGTGATCCCAGAAAGCTGGGTTGAGGACACATGACTTACACTGGTTATAGAGTGATTGATAGTGCAACAAATGTGTGTGGATTGCCTCCCACATGCCACTGCAGTAGATACTGGCATTCAGAAGCATCGTTTTCCTTGCTCCTTCTCCTTTTGTTCCCCCTTCTCTTTTTCAGGGACTCTTTAGACACAATAAATTTACAAGACATTGATGTCCCTGTGACATCTCCAAAATAATTTTTTTGATTGGCATTCTTCATTTGGAAATAGCCCCATAATAGAATCAAATGTCAGACACTTGATTACTCACCATTCCAGTCTGAAAAACCCAAATCGACGCCTCAATGTCCCTCTCCTTAACTTCTATTTAAATCCTATACCACTGCACAAAAACAGACAGTACAATGTCTGGGACAAAGTAGACATTCATTCACTCACATTTACTGAGCAACTACTATGCACCAGGCACTGGGATAGACACTGACTAAATGTTAGTTTCTTTTCTTTCCTAAATAAGTACTGTATATTACTTGCTGATTTTAACAATAAATTTAGTATAAAAAATAAAATTCTGATAACTGACTTATAATTTCCCCAAAGAGTCACTATCGTTCAAAATTTCAGAAAAGTTATGCTTCCTTAAAGTCTTATAAGAACCTATCTCCAGCTCTTTCATTTTGAGTTTCCCTTCAGGCATAGTTCTCATTTAATGTTCCCGTCTTTTCTTTCTTACCTTCTCTGATCTCCGATCAAAGATAATCACTTACTAATAAGTTTGGTCAACTACATGTAATTTGTAATATTTACATCTAAATAAAAGATAGGTGAGTGACTTACATCTATCTTATAAGAGCTTCTGGAAATGAATGTCTAGAGCATCACTTGTTAATGTATCTGATATGACTTGGTTCACTTGCCTTTCGCAATTATGGACACCATGATACTTTGGAGAAGTGACCATACTGTGGTAAAAAAGACCGTGGGCTTTGGGATCAGGTCTGGCTTTGAGCCCTTACTCTTCCATTTGCTGCCTGAGTGAACATAGGCAAGTTACTTAATTTTTTTTCAGCTGAAAACCATAGCTACATTTTTGGGGCTATAGTGAGAACTGGAAGCAATCTTTAAAAATTGGCAAACACTAGACACTTAATTCATGGAAGCTATTACTATTATTCTAGTCATGTCTAGTAATCTACATAATCTCTTGGATCTATTTATGGTTATTTCTGACATTTCTACTTTTGCTTTTTATATATTGGCTGGGAATGTACTTGTAAACATAAATTGAATGTCTTCTAAATGCAAAAGGGAGAAACCCAATTAAGATTACATTACATTAAAGTGAGTGTGCTGGAATTCAAGCTGTGAGATATTAAACAGATTAACTACCATGGGCTGTTGGTGAGGTCATAAGCCTAAAATAATTTGGCAGAGCTAAACCAGACCAGCACAGACAGACTTCTAAATTGGCACATAGCACAAAAGGTAGTTCTTCTTATGCCCAAATATAGATGTTGACTCATGCAGACTGGGTAAAACATCTGAGGAACAAAGTGATATCATCCAAGAAGGCAGGATGACATCATTCTGCAAATGTTTCTCGTCTGTCTGGTTTTTGGCATTAGACCTTTTGGCTCCTTTTTCTAATGATTTCCATCAGTTGCTCTTAAATACTACCCTCCCTGACGAGGCAACATCAGCTCCTGCCTATCTTTAAATCTCCTGTATGTTATAAATATTTTTCCATGTCTGCTCTGACCCAGTATCTGGTTTCCACTCTGCTCATTTTATTGTAACTGTTCTCAAAAGAGTCACTAAAAATAGTCTAGCTGCCCAAACCACTACGTTCTTTTTAGTTTCCTTCCCAGTGGAACTGTGTACGGTGGTTAACACCGTGTATCAACTCTTCCTTGCTCCACTCTTTCTTTGCTTCCTTATGCTTGTCTCATGATAGTCTTAATTCTGAAGATCACTTCTCATAAGTCTCCTTCACTTCTCTTCCACAGCTCGCCATTACATATTTTCTAGAGCTATCATGCTAGCTTTTTGTCTGGCCACAAGCCCCCTTGGCAAGCTTATCTCCTAGCTTCCTCACTCTCAATCACCGTTTATGCAATAACCTTCTCAAAACCAAACCTGCTCAGGTCACTGCCCCAACTAAGAACCTTCCACTTTTACTATTGCTTTCAAATCTTGAGCTTCATCTCCTAACACCGAGCTTCTCTGCCTCTACTCATGCTGTTTATTTATTTTTCTACTCTTTGCCTCCAAAAATCTTGAAGATCCTCTAAGATCTAATTCAAATGTCACTTCTGCAAAGTCTTCCTTAGCACATTCCTTCCTGGTGAACTTAGTGGCTTCCTCAGAGTTTCCACATTTTTTGCATACTAATATAGCACTTACCAAGTTTTATTACTGTCTGTTCAGCATTTATTTGTCTGTTCCGTTAGACGGTGACTTCTTGAGAACAGTGACATAACCTTCTTTGACTTATTCACAACACCCAGCACAGTGCCTTGCAGATAATTACATTCTCCATAATCAGTTCTCAATAAACTGAATCTATTTTTCAAAGATCAGTCTTATAATAAGGTTCAGTTGCTTTTCTACTTAAAATGAAAGGGGGAGAGAAAATATCTCAGCCATGAATTCAATGTATTTTAGGCCATATTAGGCTTTTGTGGCAAAACTTCCTTTCTACTATCTCTATATAAACTGTGGGCAAAAAAAGTGTTCCAGAGAGAACCAGAATGTTGAATCTACACTATGCAAATGAAGAGCCTACTGAATTAAGCTCTTCTAGGACACCAGGGTATCATTTCGTAAATTTCTTTTCCTAGGAGATTAAATAGGGCCTGGATATATGTTATAATAGATGCACATGAGCTCTAATTTTGTTCAGCAAAATGTATGGTTACTTCAAACTAAGCCTGGATCAACTGAGTTGTATCATGTAGCCAACCCAGACAGAAATAAAGCCCATTACAGTGGCTGCAAAGAGCACTGTTTTTCTCCTTTCACCTGCTCTATTCAGTTAAGATTTACTTCAGTAATGATCTCTGCATAGAAATATCTAGTAGAGTTCTTTAGCTCAGGAATTCATAAAGGCAACAGAAAAATCTATTGTGAGCGACTGAATTTTTAGTACTTAATATAGAGCTGTATACAATTAACAATATATATTTCTATGAAAAGTAATGGACAACATATCTTGCGTAATAGCACGTATATGTCAAGAATTGGCTCTGTACCTTTTATAGATTATCTGATTTCCTCACAATTACCCTATGATGTTGGAACTATTATCTCCACTTTATAGATGAGGAGATTGAAGGTCAACAGGTCAAGTTACTTCCTAATGTGACAGAGCTACTGAGCAGTGAGCTAGGAATCAAAGACTAAATCTGACTCCTGGGAATTTAGAGCATTTTTGATGTCAGCTATTAACACCTGTCTATGAAGGGAATGATGACAATCCACAAGAAATATGAATAAGGAAATGTGACCAGTCAGGTCTTAATCATCAATGCACTTTCCTCCAGCCCAGTCTTTAGGACTGAATATCAGTTATATGTACAGGAGACTTTATTTCTTTTTGAAGTAGAAAAGGGAGTAGGAAGGAGAGAGATGCCAAGGAGGTTAAATTATATGAATGCACAGTCTGCTTCTCAAACTTCAGCTTATAACCACATGTGGATAAGTGGAGGCTGTGATCAAAATCCTTTGTCTTTCACAGTGGGTGTGACTATACTTAGCAGAAATACTTCTGCCTCTGCCTGGATCTCTTCCTTCCTCTGGCCAGGGGAGCTCTATAGCATGGAGTCCACGGGACTCTAGGACATGACTGTCAAACACTGTCACATAATCACCTCATTGATATGACCATATCTTTTGTAAACTGACATTTCTCTTTCACTTTTTTCATTGTCTACTGGAAAAATACTTCCATGTTGCTTTTGAAGTAGAAGAGCCAAAATATTAGTTATTTACTTAATCTATTCCATTCTCAGCAGAAATCTTGAAAATAGTGCTGTGCCCTTTGACTTCCAAGATAGGCTATCTGCAAATATTTCTTTTCAATTGCCAGTTCTTATGTTCCTGGCATGATCAGTCTGCTCCTGAGAAAGGTGCTTCCTACATTGTGTGTCCAAGAATAAATATATCTGTCTCTCAAAAAAACCACTTAGAGGCTATCATTTAAAATAGAACTGCAATTATTATGAAATGTAATAATGCATTCTATTAGCTAAACTTGCATTTTAAAAATCTTAGATGGATTATTAATAATCATTAACAATGATGGTATAGCAGAACACAAAGCATTTGATTACACATGACATTGCTGAGGATGAGAGAAAAAAGACATTATCATATATTGAGGGTAGGAGTATTAACTGGTGAAACTTTTCATAGGAAGCAATTTGGCAATATCTATTGAAATTGCAAATGCATCTACAGATGACTCATAAGTGATTCACTATAGCATTGCTTTGTACCTTATCATAAATAAGGTATTTAGGATGTAAACCTAAAAAATATTGCTAAAGCTCTATTAGTGATATTGGATGACATCTAAACTCTGTGTGTGTGTGTGTGTGTGTGTGTGTGTGTGTGTGTGTGTGTGTGTACTGCAGTGTGCTGGTAAATGTTTGACCACTAGCACCCCAAGTGTCATTCTGTAAATGTTGCTTCACAAGTAAGATGAAAATTAAACACTAAAGATGTATTCTGGAGGTTCACCAGTCAGTTCATCAATGATGTGAGTGACTTCTTTGCTGAACTAGATAATGATTTTAAATACTGGAAGAATATTTCCTCGATTTTTTGTTATATTCATAATGACAAACTTTTAGGTTTAATTTGTATTACTAATATTTTTACCATTATTTCTTTAAGTCTAGGCAATCAATGAAACAAAAAATTAAGTCCTGATTTGTATCATTTGCTGATTTCTGTGGTGAAAATAGTCTTACACTGGCCAATTTCAAGTTACCAATGTGATGTCACTGAATACAGAGTTGGGAAGGGATGCACATACTTATATGTACATCATTTTATAGTATTTCCACCATATAGATACAATAGATGCAAATAATCTTGAGACATACAGATAATAATAAAATACAGAATTAGAAAGTGATAAATTTTTAGTATTTATTACCTTTTTATAATTTATTTGTGAGTTTATTTAATTTACTTTTTAATAGTGACTATATTTAATAATTAGCTCACAAAATTTTTGAAGACTTAACAATTGACTCTATGAGTTGGTATGAGCTGGTACCAGTGTACTACCAGGAAACAGAAAACTCACTCAGATGAAATCTGAAGAAAATTCAATGAATAGACTATAAAGGTCTGAGCAAGTTTAGAGAAGAACTGCTGACAAATCACTGCTGACGAATCTGTGAATTATACACTTTAAGTTTGTGAATTATATGGCATGTAAATTATATCTCAATAAGTTGTTTTTAAAAAGAGAAACTGAGGCTCCCAGGAACTAGCAGTGGCAAGAAGCCGCAACATGTTATGGGGCAACGGGAGGGAACAGAGTTATCAGAGCCCAATGAGAGATAAAGACCCAGTGGAAGGGATCCCAGCAAGAGCTGCAGCTGTAGAGGGACTCAGCCGATCTCCCAACTGTAGCTCTATAGCAGAGGAAATGGGAGGTAAGGAGGGAATAGCCCAACCCTTCTTCTCTCCTGCCCTTCTATTTCCTATTGATGCCTCACATTGGACAAACCCAACTCTCAGTCAAAAGGTAAGGGAACCTGGGTGATGTCCACATAGGCAACAACTCCTTAGGGCACAGAGAAGATCATAAGGGGTGAATGACGGATCCGAGGGCAGAGAATAGCCAGCACTTGTACATGCGTGTGTGCGCGTGCACAAACACAGAAGTATTTGGTAATAAGTATAGAGTAAAATTGTTAACATTATTTGGCTCAAAGAAAGGAGAAAAATAAATGGACATAAGCTTTTCACTCTTTAACATTTTGTAGCTTTTGAATTTTGAACCATGTGCATATATTACCTATTTCAAAAAACAAGTAACATTTCCATTAAAAAACAAAAAACAAACAAACAGAAAAAACCGGAGTAAGTCCGTGGTAGTCATTAAGGCTGTTCATAAAAAGCCTAATTCTTCTCTCCTTCTGAGCACACAGTAGAACTGTAGTTCCCTCACCCTGTTGAAGTTAGATGTGGCTACATGTTTTATTTGAAGAATGAAGTATGAGCAAAACTAATGTGTGTCACATTCAGGTGGAAGCTTTACGAGCCAGTGTACATATTGCCACTTTCTCTCTTACCTGCCTCATGGGTCATGGAACATCATGGAACTCCAGTTATCCAGAGTCCATGTCTTATATGGAGCAGACACCCTCCCCTTCTGCCACCACTACACTAACATGAGACATGTTGCAGCATGAGTGAGAAATGACCCACGTTGTTACCAAGATTATGGGATTGTTTGTTATCATAGCATAAGCTAACTTACCCTCACTGACAGAAGCTGTAACCAGATGACTCCTGGCATTATTTGCAAATCAAAAAATATGTGATTTTAAAAAATATTTGCATTTAGCCTCCTGTATTAAAAACAATACATCTAGTTGAACCCATGGAAATATCATTGGTTTTAATGACAGTACAAATATTGATTTATGAATATTAAGCTTAAATTTGGTAATCTGTATCAAAACCTCAAAAATGCATGCCTTTTGACCAAACAATTCTACTCCTAGGAATTAATCCTACTGAGATAAGCAATTTTAATGGTTAAATTTTATTAAAGTTATTATGCATCAGGCACTATTCTAAGTGCTCTGTGCAAATTAATTTAGAATACTTATAGCAATCATATGATGTATGACCTATTACTATTACACTTTTACACAAGGAGAGAGGTTTAGAGAAATTGAGAAACTTATTAAATATTATTAAATATCTCCCTATTTTCTTCTCCTCCAAGCCTCTGACAACTACCATTTTATTCTCCAGTTCTATAAAATTGGCTTTATTTTTTTAGATTCCACATATAAGTGATACCATACCTATTGCTACTTCTTAAATAGCTTTACAGATGTAAATCATAGCACTGCTTTAGAATAACAAAACTGGGAAACAAATTTAAAATCTAAATGTAAGTGTTGAATCAATTGTGGTAACAGTGTAATAGAACACCATACACAAGCAGTCACTTTTTAAAAATCACAGACAGACATGGAAAGATATTTGCAATATATAGAATGAGAATAGAGTAGTATCCCATTTTTTAAAAAGTATATGCATAGACAACAGTCTATAAAGCCTACATATAGGTAGGTTTGCAAGAATCTTTCTACTAAGACCCTACATGTGTTTTTTTATTTTCTATAACAACAAGTATACATTTGATATTTAATAGTGCCACACTGAGCTCACATGGTAGATCCTGAAACAAGAGCTTGCATTCAGTTACTTGATTTTGGTAAGCGATCCCGGGAAATAGGAATGGGAAGGTGGAACAGTGAATCTGGGATGGAAGGAAAGCCAAATCAAAGGTGTAGGTGTGTTATAAAGTTGATCACCACTGTGGGAAGCACAGATGTTCTCTCTAGAAATCTCTCTAAAGAACCAAGTAGAATGGACCTAGCGACTGTCTGCCTGAGTAACAAAGGACAGGAGGATTTATCCTTGGCTCCCTTCCCCAATGATCCAGGGTGTCAAGTCCCTCCTGTTTCCAGGTTATCTGAAGAGCTAAGAAGGTTGCTACAGGCATCCCACTGGCTACAACAGAGAAGCCTCCGGTGGAAATCCAGAGCTATGCAGAGCAACTGAAATGAAGTGCCTGAATGTAACTGAATTAACAAAAGTCCAACTGAGAGGATGAGCACGGGACACAAGAGGTGTACCTTCTATAGCTTTGAAATACCTTGTGTTCAAGTCGTGACTCTCTGGTTAATTAGAATGTGGTGATACCCAAGTTTTACTTTATTTTTCTTTGAGAGTAAGAGCTGTTATAGTAGAAAAGGCCAAGTGGGAGCCCTGAAACTACCCACCTTTCTATCCGGCCAAGATAGTAAATGAAAAATCATATTACATCTTACAGGGGTGTGGCAGAGACTAAAGCCATTCTCAAAAATTTAAAGAGTACCAGAGTGGTGGTTCCCATTTAATTTTTATTCTGGCATCTACAAAGGCCAGCTGGTAGATGATTATTTACTACTTGAGTTTAACAAAAGAGTAGTCCCAATTGCAGCTGTTGGGCTGGATGTGGTATCTTTACCAGTGCAAATCAACTCAGCCTCAAGTATGAAATATGTGGCTACTGAACTGGTGAGTATATTCTTTTCTGTACCAATCAAAAAGAAGAATCAAAAGCAGTTTTCATTCACATGGAATAACAACAATATATATTCACAGGATTTTTTAATTCTCCAGGACTATTTTAATTCTCCCGTTTTCTGTCATAGGGACCTATACTATCTGTACATTTGACAGAAATTACCTTTGTCCATTATTTTGAAAATATATGTTAATGCGAGAAATATGTCATGTACTCCATAAGCCTTGATAAGACATATATTATCCAGAGGATGGGAATTTACCCCTACAAAGATGCAGAAGCCTACTAGATTAGTGGAGGGCATGCAGGGGTATCCCCTCCAAAGTAAAGGGTAGGTTACTGCATCTTTCACTTCCTACCTGTAAGAAAGCACACCACTTAACTTGTTAGGCCTCTCTAGATTTTTCTTGCAGAGTATTCCACACTGAGGCACGCTGCTCCAATCCATTGGTTAGGTGACTTGGAAGGTTGCTGGCTTTAGAATGGAGCCCGGAGCCCAGAGCAAGAGAGGGCTCTGAAGCAGGTCCAGAGCAAGAGAGGGCTCTGCAGCAGGCTCAGTTTATACAATCCAGCAGATCCCATGGTAGCAGGGGTATTTGTGGAAGAAAAGATGTCATGTAAGTTCTTTGGCAAGCCCCAATGGAAGGACTGCAATGTAGACCTCTAGGGTTCTCAAAGCAAGGTTGTACCATCTGCTGTAAAGAACTATACTTTGTTGAACTATACTCCTGGCTTGCCCTGATATAGTCTGAGTACATCACCATGGGACATCAAGTGACCCTGTGGCCAGAGCTACTCATCGTGAGCTAGATGCTTTCAAATCCCCGAGTTATAAAGTTAGGTGGGCCCAGCAGCCATTTATTGTAAGAGGGAGGCAGTACACTGGAGAGTGTGCTTCAGTAGATGCAGAAGGCACAAATAAGCTGCATGAAAGATGAACCAAAACCCAGGGATCCCCCTGCTGTTGCACTGACTGACATTACTTTCTCAGTTCATACCAGTGAACTTGTAGTTTCCCTGTGACGAGCTCACAGGAAGAAAAATCCCATTTTGGTTCCGTAAGGTCTAAAAAAATTTAATACTTTTCCTCCCACATTCCGAGTTCTTCTAGCTGGGCTAATAATCAAATTAACAGAGACAGATTAACAGGAGAAAATCATGTTTTTAATACAGGCACATGGGGAATTCACATAGGCATGAAAATCTCAAAGACAGTGAGGCAACATTGGGTTTATGTGATATTTTTGGAAACAGGAGAAAGAGGGGTGCAGGGGCAGGGCATTAGATTTCAGAAGGGAGATTGGGTGATTAACAGGTAGTTGAGGAAGAGTAGAACATACATGGCAGAAAAATTCTGGCTGGGCAACTAAGAAATAAGGGGACATAGGGGTACTAGCTGACAGACTGGAAGTCTTCTGTACCAATGCTAGGGTGAAGATTCTTAAGATGACTCAGCAAAGGCTGCCTTCCTAAAGCAGATTTTTCTGTCAGAAGGTTTTGGGCAGGAAAGGGAAGGGAGGCTCAAAGATTTTTTCTGAGTCTTGTTTCTTAATAAACAGCTTAAAACCAATATCCCAAAAAGCATCTTCAGGATGGCAAAAATTTTGTTCCCTGCAGTTCGCAGATGGATCAGTTTGATCAAGTTGTTACAGGTTGACAGTGGAATGCTGCTCATAACATCCCCCATTCAAGGGGTGGCCTTAAATGACACTGGTAAAGGCAAATCCTCTCAATGTGAAGACGAATTTTTTACAA
Organism: Eidolon dupreanum; assembly: GCA_028627145.1. NCBI lineage: Eukaryota > Metazoa > Chordata > Mammalia > Chiroptera > Pteropodidae > Eidolon > Eidolon dupreanum. The sequence goes on along the minus strand of CM053503.1, from coordinate 30,161,499 downwards.
AATCATTGTTGTCTTTGTATACATTCAGGTATTAACTTTTAAATATGTATTACCTCTACCCACAAGATTTAAATAGGGCTTCAAAATAATCTTTAGATTCAGTGTTTCTTTTTTTAAAAAAAATCCTAGATTTAAGTTGCATCATAAATAATAAAAATTGTCTGTGGCCATGCTACCCTGAACAAGCCTGATCCCATCTGATCTCAGAAGCTAAGCAAAGTCAGGCCTGGTTAATACTTGGATGGGAGACCACCTAGGAAGACCAGATGTAAAGAAAAAGTAAAAAGTGATTTTACTATTTTACACTGTAGGCGTAAAAACTTAAAAAAAAAATAAGGGACTGTAAGCTGACAAGATCCTTGCAATCTATGAGGTCATCCAAGGGTTGCCTCGCCTAAAAAAATAATAATAATAAAAATTAAGTATTTAACTATTATTATTAACATTGTTAGCAAGAGAGAATAGAAGAGGAAGACTTCAAGATGACATGGAGAACATGCATAGGGAGTAACAGGTTCTTTGAGAATTCTGTTATTGCCTCAACAATCGAGATTTGGTAAGCCTTAGCAAAAGAATAAGAAGGTAAATTGAAATAGCAGAAGAACAAGGTTTCAGAACCAGACAAATGTGGCTTTAGCCAAGGCTCTTCCACTAAGTATATGACTTTGGAAGAGTTATTTAATTATACTGAATCTCAGTTTCCTTCTTTCTGGAGTCAGATGCGCTATCAGCGAGTTACGAGGTCACAGTTTCTGTCTTTCTGAAATAAGGTTGATGATACCTTAACTACGTTCTTGACTGGTCTGCCAGGTACAGTTGTGCAGTGTGTGAACTGTGCAAAGGCCCCTAGTGGAGGAGCTGAGATGGAGCTGATATCCCACTTGGGCTCAGATCACTGGGCAGCATCTACCAGGCAAAGGCACCATTTTCTGATTTGCATGGAGCCCCCTCTAGGCTACCTCAGGCCTGCCTGCTGTCAAGATTTCAATGAGATCACATATATAAAGCACCCAGTAAGTAGTAATAAATGGTAGCTGCTATTATATTCTGTTGTCTCCAAGTCCATCAGTTATGAAAAGCCTAAGCTAAAAATAGGAGTCGGAACCCAAGTCCTGCCTGAAAAAAAAAAAATGGCCAGAAGAGGAAGGGCACATCTCTGATGGAATCTGCTTCCCTCAACAGACTTTAAAAGCTACAAGGATTGGGACTTGTCTTACTCACCTCTGGATGTTCCTGGTACTTAGTACCATTTAAACATTTGCTGAACAAATGAACAGGACAAACAAACAGAGACTCATGGAAATGGACAACGGGCAATGGACTAGTGGTTGCCAGAAAGGAGAAAATAAAAAATAAAATGTTTAAAAAAAATTATGTATATATAGTATGAAAAAAACTCTGGCGTTTAAAATAAATAAATAAATATGAAGAAACTAAAAAAAATAAATACTTGTCAAATGATTGATTGAATGAATAGAAGAATAATTTTACTTTTTTAAAAACAAAAAATGAAAAACAAAAAACAAAGGAACAGCAACAAAAGCAGCCTTAAAAATATTTACCTGGAGCCCTTCTTGAATATCTTCTGATGTGTTGGTTTCAGTTTGCCAGGTTTCAGACTGAGTTTTCTATCAGTTTTGAGGCCATTAACAGAATAAATATAGGTCAACGTTCATTATATGTTGCTTCGACTATCTTAAATTTAGAGAGAGAATCCTTAAATAGTGAAACCAAGCAATGATAACCCCACAGGTTCTCCAAGATCATCTCTTTGTCATATTTACCATGTAATCAAACTGTCTTTTGGCCAACCAGAAGTGAAACTAAGCCACCCATGTACCTTTCATTTATCAAGCTTAGGTCTGATTATCTAGAGGTTTCCAACTGACTCTTGTTGTCACTTCACTTTCTTTTAGACTATACAGAATGAGTCTGGTTCTTTTGAGAGGGCAGCTACCAGAACAGGGATAAACTGCCTGTGGAGATAAGTTTCTGTGATAGAAGAACTCTTTCCTAGTCCTAGCCAGCCAGACTCCTCCCCCTTTTCAATAGCGCAATGGAGAATCAAACCTCACTTCAGCACTATCAGCAGCAAAGTGAAGTTCCAGAACGGTCCTCCAGTGATAAAGAGGGAATGCAATGAGGTATTATGGAAACTAAATCTTCCCCTAAACAAAATTTTCAATGAAATCTAGCAAATAATGTTTTCAGTTCGGCAAATTTAATTTTCCTATAGTTGATTTAGTATAAGTGGTCTGAGCTAGCTCTAAAATATATGATATGATAAAAAAAATGATATGCCTTACTCCTGTTGGTCATTTATTCTCTTTGTACGCCCCCTGTTCTATTGCCTGGTTGAATTCCTCTCTTCCTCCTGGATCACCACAAACTGGGCTTATGAACTTGTCAGAATTAAATTTTATGTATTGTGCTTATACTTTTAAACAGCATTGAGAACTCTAGGCTCTAAGACTGTAACAGAAAAAAAAAAAAAAAGCTATAGCAAACTTCTCCATAGAAGGGCAGCCTCAGTGAGGATCAGAAGGAGCCTTTGTTCTTCCTCAGAACTAATCTCTCTTGCTAACTTTGCCTTCAACGCAGTCCCAGAAACTTCCAAAGAGTTCTGTTCTTGGAACATTTCTGTGACATGTTTCATTGTCACAGGGAGTCAGGCCTTTTGCTAGTTTTAGCTGCCTGTTCTAGCTGCTTTTAGGATAGACTACTTTTAAATTAATCTTTATATTCACTAACTTTGATGGATTACGTTGTCATTTCCCTATGAGAACAGAATTTTCTTAGATTTCATCATATTAAAGCCCAGATAGCAAACTTCTTGGGCATTTAAGAGAGCACATCTCTGTAACTGCAGTTAAAAAATCCTTTCTCATTAAGAAATTCTATTAACTGGATTTCTTTCACAGCAAACTGGTGAAATTAACTTAGAGAGGAGGCAAGAGAACTAAAGTGTTAAATGAAGCTACATTTAGAGACTGCAATATGCTTATCAGCCCTGTAGCCAGGCCCCAGGATATCTGCAGAACAAAGGAAGATTTCTACTGGGATTGCTAACAATCCATTTCTCACACCTATGAAGGGGAAGTGGGATAAACAGTCTTTAAGTGGCTGCCCTATGCAAATAAAATCATTCATTCTCTATGGCTAAAACCATGAATTAAAGGCTGGGAACTGCCAGGAGACCTTTTACCTTTGCAGATATATACTCTTATCTTTCCTTGTTGTATTCCCATATTGAAGAAAATGGGTTAACAAAATATTTGAACTGTAACTCACAAGAAGAAAGAATGATATATTAACTGAATTCCTCTCAAAATCCCTCTCAGTGTCTTTACTCTCTCTCACTGTCCTCGTCTCTATTGTCTCTGTCCCTCTAAGTCTCTCCTAGGCTCTCTCACTCTCTGTCTATGGGGTGTTACCCCTTTCCTAATAAACTTTCCTTTTGACTCTGACTTTGGTGTGTATTTTAATTCTTTCTATGCTCTCCACCAAGAACCCTTCACAGTTAGTGCAGAGCTTGTTCTCCCTTCAACTTAGGGGGATGTTCCCTGTCTATATCAAAAGGAAGAAGAAAAAACTACATTCTACATAATAATTACGTTTTAGAAAGCTGCATTATAAAAATCACAAAAGATGTGAAGAGATGATGATACAGATATCTTCCATTTTGGTTCCCAACAAAGTAATTGATACCTGACATTCTGTTCCTAATTTAAGAACTTCTAGGTTCCTTTAATTTAAAAAAGATTAAGATTCATCCTATTCCCAGTCCCTCCCAGTGCCCATTAAATTCTCTTTCTGCCTAAATTCTCCCATACCTCCTAATTAACACTTCAAACCATATATCTTAGAAAACAATAGAGAGAGGCCTAATAAAGGGAATGTGCAAGAGCATGACCCCTGATGCCAGACTAACTCTGCCACTTACTACCTGTGTAACATTGGGCTGGTTGCTTAAGCTATCTGTGTCCCATTTTCTCATCTGCAAATGGGGACTGTAATAGTAGGTACTTCACAGATTTAGGAAGAAGAGTAAATGAGCTCACTTTTGTAAAGTGCTTAGAATAGAGCCTGATAGGTAGTAAGTACTATATGAGTTTTATTAAATAAAATTTAATCTAACAAAGTTTAATCTTGTCTTATTTTTTCTCTCCAAATCAGAAGTATTTTTATCCCATAAGTTCAGTAGAAGGTTGTTAGTAATTTTTAATGCCTTTTATATAAATGCATATCTAATAAGTATGTTCATCACAACTTATAAAAAAACTACATGCCTGATAATAAACAAATTGTTAAAATATCAAGATATTTAATTTTTAAATGAGGTATAAATTTATTTTTAATTTTCAATACATGTTTAAGTAAAAAAAGCAGCTTATATAAAAATAATATGTATCATGAGTTCATTTTTTTATTGAAACAATATATGTCATGTAAGAAGGCAAAAAAAAAAAAAAAGTGAACGAATAGACACCAAAGTGTTCATGGTTATTTTTGGGTGATGAAATGATAGAGAATTTTTATTTTCTTCTTTTTCAAAATCTGACTCTTCTAAATTATCTCCAATAATATTCATTATTTATAAATAAAGGGAAACTAAAAATTAATGACAAAAGTATAGTTTTATGACTGGAAATTTATTTTCTCGTCATGGAAATCTCTATAAAAATGGAGAAATATAATGAATTCTTCTAATTAAATATAATCACAAGTTCCATAAACCTCAAATTTAATAAGGAGATTATTTTTTCATTCCATTGTTTTAAATATATTAAGGCACTGAAAGACATTTATTAGCTTGGATATTTTAATAATTTGTTCACTTTTATCTTACATTGGTTGTGAGTATAATTAGTTTAATGTTAGTTTATTTAGTATAGCCACACTTAAAACAACTCAACACTAAATTTGACAACTGAAGTAGATAGTCTGTGAATAAGAAAATTTGATTAAGTTTCTTCAACCTAGCAAATAACAGAAATAAAAAGTTTTAAGGCATTATCTCTGAGATAAGATAGATGACTGCTTAATTGAATACATTTTCCAAGAGCCAGGGGGAACAGTTAAGTATACCATCTTACCAGTGCTATCATTAGAAAGATTTTACTAGATCATATTTGATTTTGCCCTTGTTCAAGTATGACTTCGTTTCCCTCAAGCCCAGTTGTTTTTTTTCCAAACTCATCCATCAGCTTTGTGGTTCCTTTTTCAATCTCCTTTAAGAGTTCAACAGATTCTTAGGTAAAATCCTTGTAAAAATGCTGACTACTCTTTTCCTCCTGTTTTCAAACCATGATAGGGATTATCTTTCTCATACTAACAAATCATAAACCTAAAAGCGAAAATAAATCGATATATTGGGAAACTGATAAATTAATAATACACTTCAGTTTGAGGGAAGCAGATGTGAGGGAAATCAGTTAATTGAATCATTTGTTAACCCACTAATTCATACACTTTTTTTTAAACACTAGAAACATTTATTTCAACCTTGCTAATACTTTCTGTGCAACCCTTCTCTCTAGCTATCTTACCTCTTTTGTCCCTCAGAGGAATTCCCCACTGAATTGTTGGAAACTTTTCACCTTGCTTCCTTTGATTATGTTATCACATTTAGAGAGAGAGAGAGAGAAAAAAAAAAAACTTCTAAAAAGAAGAGGACTCAGTTTTCTTGAGTTAAAAAATTTTTTTTTCACCCACAGTGGAAATATTACAGTATTTTTTCCCTAAGCTATAAGATGGGTGAAAAGTTTTTTTTTCAGTTGGAACTATTGAATAAAAAATATTAAAATGTCAAAATCGTTTTTAGAAATCTACCAACCCCAAGAATCAGTAGAGAAAGCCCAGAAAATTACAAGGAGTTTTAAAAAATAACAATAAAGACAAAGACTCTTTTTCTTGTAATCTAATTTGTTTATTTATAGAAAGTTTCATTGAAGCTTTCTATTCCAAATCTTACAGTATAAAGACAGTTTATTAAGCAGTTTATTAAGACAGTTGTATTAAGCCATACAAAAAGACAATTATATTTTAGAAAAACTCAAATTGAGCTCAGAATAAAAAATATTAAATCCTTTAATCTATACAAAGAGTTTATAAGATTTTTCTGGAAAACTGAGAGTTTTTCATATTCTTTCTGATGTGCTGTTTACTTTAATTTTTTTTTTTTTTGGCTTTTTATCTTCTACTGCTAAATCTATAAGAGAGACTTTAAAAATATTTTCTTATAGTCCCTAAAAAATTAACTTCAAATTTTCTACTGCCACCTCCTACCCACCACTCCTAGGAATCCATTCTAATTGCTTGCATGTAAGATTTTGCATTCACCCATGTATTTATTTATTCAACAAATACTGTGGAGTGCTTACTTTGTTTCAGTCAGTGGGTTAGGCTCTGGGGGTACCACGGGGAGCACACACAGAGCCTCTGCTCTCATGGAGCTCATCGACAAAGGGGCATTCAGATATTAATCAAACAGTCCCACTAATGGAGGTATAATTATGAACTGAGGTTTATGTTTTCAAAAAAAAGGACACAATTCTAGAAAGGATAAACAGGAACCTCACCCAGATGAGAGAGACAGGTAGGGCTTCTCTGAGGAAACAACACATTAAGGACCAATACTGGCTGGATCTACATCTAAGATTTAATCTTTTTTCAGAATAACATTGTGGTACGCCAAATAAACAGCCAGTTTACTAATTCTAAAGGTGAGCAGAATGAAATTTCATCATGACCCTTTCCCCACCAAAACTATTCCTTTTCATCTGATAAGCAATACTTATTATCGCTCATCTAAGCATTATACATTTGAGAGGGTTTTTTTTTTTTCCTGGCTATTTTTGTAAATTATCTAAGTGAGAAAAAAGAGTGAAGGGGGAAAAAAATCCCGGCACTTTTTCCTTTTACATTTTGCTTCTCTGTCAAAGGAATTACCCTTTAAAAATATTTTTGTATATAAAAAAGATATTTCATGGACTCTTATTTGTGAATCTATTTCATAAATGTTACTATTATTGATTTGAAACATTCTTTTTTACCCCATTTGGAAATCTATAATACTAACTCAAATTTCTCCTCACTTATATTTCATTGACTGAAGAACACTAGATAATTTTTATTTCCAATTGTTGCTTTATTATTCATTGTGAATCATCCTAAAGATGTTTCTTATATCAAAATTTCCTTAAAACTCCAAATATATTTGGTCACTTTTAATTTGGTTGTTTTTAGATGTTGTTTTTATTTTTTAAGTTTATTTTTATTACAAAGTAAATACATATATAATAGGGAAAAGATTTTCTATAGTAAAATAAAATGAAAATGTACCCACCCTGAGCCAAAGATATTCACCATTAATATTTTATTGCATACCTACATATATATATATATATAATTCACTATATCACCTCAGAATTTTCATGAGGTAGTCGAATAAGCAAAAATGGCAACTTTCCCCTTAAATATAATTAGTAATTCATTTTCATAATTATTTTCAAATATTAAATTATGTAAATGTTTGCTAAGTGCTACTGTGTGCCCACATAAGTAATATTGTCACCAGGCTTTTAAAAATAGAGGTTTGTTTTTATTTCAGTTATTTTACTCTAATTTCCTCTTATCCTATTTTAAATTCTACCAGGTTCTTGTTTATCTCATAAATTTCATCTTTTTACTATCAACGCAGCATTTCAATCTTCAGAAATCACTAGGAATCCTGATTTTATAATGTCAGTTTAGCTAACACTCCTATTTTTGTGTCATCAACAAATTTGAAAATAATTCCTTCTAAGTCTTCGTTTAAATCCTTAATAAAAATGTCAAACCATTTGTAGGATATGGTAAGCCTGGCTAAAAGAGAAAGACACGCGCGAAGTAGCTCACTAAGACGACTCCAGTGAAAAGGCAATGAAAGAAAAAATAAGAAATAGAACTATAGATGCAATAAAGACCTGTTCTGGATACACCGCTGGAAGTCCGGCATAAAAGAAAGGAGGGAACTGACCTTACACTGCATGTCGAAAGCGGTACTCATGGTGAGAAAAGGTGGAAGAATGGGGAACTGAATTCAAAAAAGTCCACATAAATCTTTGATAATATACAAGCGAAGGCTATATATACGACTGCAAAAAGTTGCATGCAGATGCTATGGAAGTTTGACTAGAATATTACAATAAAAATACATGCTTCTTAGAGCCAATTAGAAGACGAAAGGAAGCTTTGATTGATGATGCACTAGTTTACATGGGACCTGTGTGCAAATTACAAAAAGACGACTCTTCCCAGGCTGACACAGCCCCCACAAGGACTTAGTACTTGGCAAGAACAGCACAGGTTGAACTTCAGCTCTCACTTACCGCTTAGCCCGGTGTCCCTGTGCTCTGATCAAGTGTGGTTTGCTGGTATTCTACAAACTACATTTCAGCTTTGCCAGCCGACTCCTTATTAAGCTTTGACAATAGGGGGCGCTAGAGGGACACCGAAGGGCTGGAAGAAGAAGGGCTTTGCTACTTCCTGTGAGCTTCCTGTTCAACATGGTTCTTGACAGTGGCACCCCATTAACACTTCTTCATTATAGTAGCAGTTACATCTAGTTTGCAGATTTTCCAGTACTTGCAGAACTAGTTGCATTGCACCCCCTTAAAGACACCTTCCTCAGAGGTGGGATCCGCTCAGTAAGGCACCTCAACCAAACTCCAGCACCAGGCGAGCAACAAGCCCCTCCTCAGATGTCTGAGTTTCAGCTCCACAGGGCACCTCCTCTAAGTTCCTACGTTTTAATAATTTCAACCTCTTGACTTTATTCCCTCAACCTTGTAGGTAATTAACAGTTTCTTGCCGTTGCTACCTCTGTGATACATTAGATTTCTCTTTTTACCTTTATGGTTACCAAGTTGCCAATTCTATACCTAGTGTACAGTTTTTTATATTAAATATATAAAATATATAAATAGCAGTTGCATCTAGTTTGCAGATTTTCCAGTACTTGCAGAACTAGTTGCATTGCACCCCCTTGTCAAATACCTTTGTCAAATACCTTTGTGTAGTTTATGTCTCTTGACTGGATCCTGATTGGTTCAAAAAGAAAGATGAATTAGAGCAATAGAGTATCACAATCTACATACATGGTATTTTTCAGGCATTCCTTTAACTGCTCAAACAGCCAAACTGTTCAAAAATGGGGGAAAACTTTGATCAGCCTCTTGAGTTGGAGATTACTGCCAGAATTAAAGCTATGACACACCAAAACACTAGATGACTTAGTCGACAGGCTCTCTTAGGGATTTCTAGTTTAGAGAGTGATAAAACCCAGCCTACATCATTCCAAAGGGGATGTATTAATCAGAAATAGTTTATTCTGAAATAACAAACAACTCTCCAGTTAGCGATGGCTTACAACAGTAAATCTTTACCTACCTAAGAGGTTTTCTGACAGCCAAAGGTCCACTACAGCTCTGTTCCATGGCTCTGCTCTAAATATCTTCATCATTTGGGGACCTAGGCCAAAGGTGTTGCCCCATCCTTGTCTCGTGGCAGGGGAAGAGGGTAAGAGTGAAACCATGCAATGGCTTCTAAGGTTTCTGCTTGGAGGAGGCATAAATCACCTCCACTTGCCTTCTATTGGTCAAAGCAAGTCATATGGTCAAACCCACTATCAGTGGGACAGTCTAGATAAAGGGTTAACAAAATCTTTTTCTTCCTACATAGGAATTTGACCTTCAGTTAACTCCTAGCTCTGTTCCCCTGGAACCAGATTAAAGTACTATGTTAACAATGTTCCTCAGTAGCATTGCTTACTATAACAGTGATCTCTGACTGGAAAATGCACTATAGATACCCATTGGAGGCTGTATAGCTTTAAGCTCCCCTGAATGAGGTGACTGTTTTAACTGGGCATGTCCTTGTAGGGATGCTAGAAGCTATGCCTCTGAAGTTGTTACAAGAGATATTGGTTCTTGTGGAAAAGGAGACTCTAAGTCAGAGTGTTCCTGCACCTGCCCCAGATATATCTCATCTTGCATTTGAGCTGTCCCCTAGGCAGCTGTGTGATTTGATGTCCTACAGAAGACAGACACCTAATGCTCCCCTGCTGGAAAACTGTGGTTCCTGTTCTACATTCTTCTCAGTGAATCTGATGCTAACGTGGCCAAAATTAGTTTTCTTTATCTGTATGCTGAGCTGAACCTAAGAATGCCACATGATAGGCGTCATAGGCAGAAATGTACATTGTCCCCTAGGGAAGCACTACAAAGATGGAACAATTAGCAACCATAAATCTACATAGGAGGATTCTCCTACAGGACTCTGGTACTTTTCATCAGACAACACATTTATCGAGAACTACTGATTGATGGTGGCAAAATGGAAAGGGAAATAGGTTTTTGGCTCAGACAGACTTCAGGTAAGAAGTCTGGATCTGCTGCTTACTGCTTGTAACTTGGGTGAGTGTCAGAATCCTCATCTATGAATTTATTATTTTTCAGGAGTTTTTAATAAAAACAAAACAAAACAAAAAACAAACAAACAAAATCCAACTGGAACTCAAATAAGCACAAAAGTGGACTTATTTATTCATATATTACTACTCAAACTTGTCCTGTAGCTTTTGTAATTTATATAGGGAAAGTATCTTTTATAGAATCTACCCTCCTATGTTCTTATTATACTCCAACAATAGCATTTTTGTTTGTCCCTGTTTTTATCCTAGTCCGAGTCCTATGAGATGTTAGAAATGTGTTCAATGGGAGAAATATGTCTTTAGTCATATTAACGTGAGAAGCACTACAGACTATAACTCTCTTTTGGAAATGTTCAAAGAACAGTAGCATATTATAGGTTTTGGGAAATCCTGAAGTAAAGAAATAGACTTCATTTAAACTCATCTATGACCATTCTTATCAGAGTATTGTTCTAGTTATTTGACAATTGGGCCTCAACTCAATACTACCTTCCTTTCTGTATCTCAGGGACTAGAAGCCTCAAAACTACATTTCCAGCTCCCTCATCAGCTGGTTTCGTGTTTAGTTTCTGGCACGGGAGGCCCTGGTGAGAGGTTAGAAAGTGGGAGGGGAAGAGCCCTTATTTTCCTTCTTCTGCTCTGGCTTGGACAGCAGCAGCGGCAAGCTAATGCAGACCATTGCTGCAATAGCAGCACAGTTGTAGCAACAGCAGCAGAGGACAATTACTAGCTCCAGCAGCAGCAACAGCAGCAAGTCTATAAGCAAAAACTGGACAGTGACTTCCAGAACCCTGAACTATCCATCACTGGGACTCCTAGCTTCCTGTGAAGCCACTGTGGTGGCTCCAATAGCAGCAGTGACAACAGTGGTGCTTTGGAAGCTGCAGCAGCACAGCACTCAAGGGATCTGGCAATACCCCTTTCCTTTTTGCTCCTCTAGCCTTGACGATTGGCATCTTCCTATAATTACTGAGATTTGGGTAGCATCCTTTCACCTCTTTGCTTCTTTCAGCCCTTGTAACACTTTTGCAAATAATTCTCTGTATTAAAGGCTAAAGGTTAGAAATACCTGGAGTTGTTTCTATTGTTCTGACTAGACACTGAAAGATACAAATATGGTATTTTCCTCCCAAAAAACATAAAATCTTTTCACTATAGTATCCTGCATGATATACCTTAGGAAATGCAAATAGTACTAATTCTATCTACCTTTCTTCCATTTTCTAGTTGTTTATTCTGTAAATAAGTACCTTGATTACTTATAGTACTATTATTATTACATTTTATTATACATTTTTGACCAAAGTTTTACTTATATTCTATATTCCATTCATATGATTCACCTATGAATTCTTATGATACCTATAAGATCCAATATCAAGTTTATTTGGTTTACCATAATTCTGTGTACTAATATAGAGATAGAACTCTCAACCCACTTATTTATTTTTGAGGTAAGTTATATGCAGTAAAGCACATAAATATTAAGTGTACAGCTTAATGAATTTTTACAGATGCATATAATATAATATATACACATATATATGCACACATAATATACCCATTGTATAAGAATCAATGAAAGATATAGAACATTTCCAGTATCTTACAAAGTTTCCTCATGCCACTCTGTCAGTACTTCTCTAAAGATAATGAGTATTTTTCTATTTTCTTCAGAAAATTTTATTTACTCATAGACACATTCAGGTCTTTGATGATCTCAAATTAATTTTTTCCATATGGATAGTCAATGGACTTGACACCATTTATTGAAACAACCATCCTTTTTCCTGCTGAATTGCAGTGGCCTCTTGATTGTAAATCATGTGACTATATATACATAGATCTGTTCTAGGCTCAGCATTCTATCTGTCTATTCTTGTACCAGTACTACAACGTCTCAGTAATTGTAGCTTTCAAGTTAATCTTGAGTATGATAGTTTAAATTAGTCTCCAATTTTTCCCCCTCCATGATTGCCTTCTTTATTTTTGACACTTTGCATTTCCATGTATATTTTTCAAAGAGAGTCTTCAGTCCAATTTAATGTAATTATCGAAATGCTTGGGTTTATGTGTATAATCTTTCTATTTGTTTTTATTTGTCTAAATGCAATTTGTCCATTCCTTTATTTCTCCTTTTTTGCCCTGTTTTGTGTCACTCTATTATTATTCCATTTTTCTCCTCTATCAGCTTTTTAAGTGGCTTCACTGAGTGAGATATAATTCACATACTATGCATTCCACCCATATAAAGTATACAATTCAGTGGTTGTTAGTATATTCAAAGAGATGTACATCTATCACTACTATCAATTTTGCATCATTTTCATTACCTCAGAAAGAAATCCCACACTCCTTAGCCATCGGCCTCCAACCCTCATATCCTCCAGGAGAAGGCAACCGCTAATCTTTCTATCTCTATAGATTTGCCTATCCTAGACACTTCATACAAATGTTTGGAAAAATGCACTCAGTGGATATAAGTGTGATATTATCTAAATGTGTATGTGTATGTGTGTATAAGAGTAAGAAGAAAAGGGCAAGTTGTAACACTTTGAATGAGAAGAAAATGGGAAGAAATTAAGTGGGGGTAGAATATGATTTTGTATTTTCTGGAGCATGGATAACTATGTGTGCTTAAAGATAAAATTTATAAATAAGGATAGTAAATTCTGTGTCCTTGGCAAAGGTTACTAAGAGAAACTAACATTTCACAGATGAACAAATGCTCCTAAGTATAAAAGTTTTGGTTCTCAAATATCTGCTGCAGAAAGATTACATATATTTTAGCACTGTAATAAGAGTCAACGAGCTGAAACCTGATTTTCCCTTCAAAGTACTTCAAAGTAAAGGTGTACTTCAGCCACTCCTATCCTTATTTCTAGAAGATAAATAAAGATGACTAGTGTAAATGGTGATCTATCTAAAGCTTGTATTTTTCTTAAATGGACAAAAAAGACTTCATAAGAATTTTGAGTTTCATTATTCATAATAAGTCTTTCTTTTTACTCCTATAAAGTGCCAAGTTTGTTCCCAGCTTGGAGTGTTTGCACTTGCTGTTTCCATTGCCTGAGTCTTGGCTCTTGGCCCAGGTGGTTCTCTCTGATGATCAAAGCCTCAGCTCAAATGCTACCCCCACAGATAGGTCTTCCCAGAAAACTAAGATTTCCCACCTCTCCTCGCTGTCTCTTCGTATCAGTCTGTATCTTACTACCCTGTTTTACTGTCTTCTTAGGTCTTATTTATGCTATCTGAAATTACCTTTTTAATGTATTTATTTGTCAATTGTTCATCTCCTCCATAATGTAATCTCTATAAGAGCAAAGACTTTGTCTGGTTTATTCATTGCTGTATCTCAAGACAGTAACTGTCTACAGGTGGGTGCAATGAATATTTGCTGGATGGATAAATAAACTTCTGTAGTATCCTCAGTTGTTCAGGCCACTATGCTGGACACTCTACAGTGGTAAGTTAGTCTCTGCCCCCTAGAATTTTGAGAACCTATCATGTCAAATGTCAGCCAATGTCCCTAAGTATAAAAGTTTAGTCCATAAATATCTACTGAAGAAAGATAGATATTAATATCAGGTCAAGGTAATAAAACAAAATGTAGTCAACAGAAAATTGGATAAACTCAATAATTAATTAATGTATGCTTTGTTCACAAAGGTTCAAAGCTCAAGTTTATATACTTATCTGAATTCTATAAATCTTTTGAATACATTAAATGAGGCCAAGACTATGCAAGAGATCAAGTTGTTAGGACTCTGATTCCTAAACTTATAAGAAATGAATGAAATTTATAGATATAGGACTATTGGGAAATGCCTTGAGTTTGGAATCAGAGAATCTGCCACAGGCAGGCTCTGGGTAGATGAACAATTAACTACTTCTTCTTCTTCTTCTTCTTCTTCTTCTTCTTCTTCTTCTTCTTCTTCTTCTTCTTCTTCTTTTTAACAGCAGAAAAGAATAGCTTTATTAAAAATGATAGTACACTTCCAGATGTGGAAGCAGGCCTGAGCAAGAGAAGAGTGGCTCGAAGGCCACAAATAACTTCTGAACCTGAGTTTACCCTTAGGGTTAGATATATCTATCACAAAATAACTACAGGAATGTTGCAAAGCTCAAGAAACAAACAAACAAATAAACAAAAAACAATTATCAAGGACATTTATTAGTCACTTTATATCAGACTAAATACTTTTACATTTATTATTTATATTAACCACATTATCCTATGAGGTATGTCATTATTTTATAGATATGTATCTGAGACAAGAAGTGGTGATATGACTTAAACAACATCACATGACTTGTAAGTGGTGTAACCAGGGTTTGAACCCAGAGTCTTTATTCTAAACTATGTCTTCCAAATAGTAATGAGTTGTTCAAAGGTAATATATCAATAATCTTTTAGCCAAGAAGTTCTTACAACAATATTCAGGAGACTGTATAGTGCTGTGGCAATAATCGAGAGACTGCATATTAAGATTCTTTCCTAAGCTCAACTTATGCCTACTGAACCTAAAGCCAATGCTTCTGGTATTCTCAGTAGCCTGTATCTAATTTCCAGTAAAATCATGAGAGTAATATTCAATGTTGAGTCATTATATAAGTCCTGGATTCTGCATACTGTGCTTTAGTTGGCAACTATTCCTTTGTTTTCATTTAACTAAACTGAAAAAGGCTGACATTGAACTAGCTCTTCAAATCTGAAAAACACTTTCTGAATTCCTTTATATCAACCATTGTTAGAAAGAATAAGTACAAATCAATGGAATTAAGTTTAATCCCTCTAATAAACAAAGAGAGTCTCAGCCAGGGTTAGCGAAAACTCTCTCCCAGTACCACTCTTAGGAAGGATAGAGATTTACTGTACCATTTTGCATTATTTGCTGAAACATTTAGAATAAGTCGCTGTCTGAGAGAATATAGTATGTCAGTATGGAACTTAACTCTTCTAAAATTAAAGTGCATATTCAATCTCTTATTGAATTTTTTCTTTGGAAAAGATTCCTTTTCAATAAGCTATTTCTTCACTATGGGATGAGGAAAATTATTTCAAGATCATAGATATGACCATGGTGTCTAAGGATTTTCTTAAATATTTTGCTCTAGCAAAAAAAATAAAAATTGTAAGAAAAATCTCCACATTTTAGCCAACCCTGGGTCTGAAAAATAAATATGATCAATGTAAACAATTTGGATAACTGACAAGGAAGTACTTCCCTTTCACTCTCATCAAGGTTATGGGACTTTGAGGGTCATCATTGTTGTCAGAATTCCTCTTGCCATAATAACACAATTAAGATAAAATACCAAGCCATAATAGACCTTAATCACAAAAGAGTAAAAATAAAATAATGGGACCACTATTGTTATATCTATCCATCACTGTTTGATATGAGCATCTTCTCCACTTACCTATACCCTTAAGCAATCTTAGCAAAGTAAAGGTATCATGCTATCTTTCTTTTGAGACAGCAGTTCTTAAACATTTTGGTCTCAAGACCCTGTACATGCTGAAAAGTTATCAAGAACACCAAAGAATTTTTGGTCATGTGGATTATATCTATTAAAACTAAGAAATCATTTAAGTATCAATTTATTTTAAAATAAAAATAACAAAACCATATATGTAAATATAAATAATATAGATTTTTATGAAAATTAACTATAGTTTTCAAAACAAAAAACAGTGAGAGCAGAAAGATTTTGCAATTGTTGGATTGTCAAATCTGCTTCTACATGCAATCGATATGACATATTGTTTTCATTGAACCATGTGAAAAAATCTGGATATGAAGTTTGCAGAGGGAGAAGTATTTTAAAATTCTTTTCAGATATTCTTTGATGCTGCACTAAGAATCAACAAGTGGCAGTTTATAAAAGATTAATTGCAATGTGTAATAAAAAATCATTATTAGTGAACTTACTGTATTATTTTAAAATCTATTGCATTCGAATGGATACTTTGCCTATGAATTATTTTGTAACATTAAGCACTGACAATTTTGGGGGAAAAAATGGTTTGCTGTTGACATGTTTCATTAAACAATATTTTAAAATCACAATTGTGAATATCATCACTGATCTCATCAGAAAGATATTAGAAAAATTTTTAAGTATTGGGAAGCTATCAAGTTCATATGGAGGATACAAGTTTTTTAAAAATTCTAATAATCACTTGAAAACTCAATTTATTATTCGCAACAAATACTGTCATTTGTGTTCCTTGAAGTGACAGGATTACTTGGATCATTCTGGGACAATATCGCTTAACTTACAAAAATATGAATAACTGTAGTTTGTCTCTCAGTTATTAGTAAGTTATATTCTCTGAAAAAAAGCAGCTAGTTCAGCTCACAACTCAAAAAATTATGAAAGTTCTTCTTCCTTGATATAACCATTGTACATGGATATGCAGCAGAAGTATTGTATGATTCATAATTTTTCACACATAATAATAAAAAGATGTGTACATGGTCAAGACTTAATAAAATTAATTTTTACTGCTTCATCAATGGTGTCCTTAAGTGAAAATTTTTTTCTGTGCATGTTTGACAATAAAGAATATAATGACTAGTTTGTTTCCAGTGACTTGATTTATGCTAAGGCTCCAGCACTTTTACCAGCTATCGATTTTGTTCCGTCAGTACAAAGCCAACACAGTGATAAAGGCAAGTAATGAGAATTGAAAGGAAACATGGTGAAGTGAGAGACATCTCTCTCCTTGAAACAACAATAATCTGAACATCTAAAACTCAACAAAAAACACCCAGCTGCACACCAGCACATCTGAGCATGGGATCTCTGCATAAGAGTTACCACAGGTCAGAACCCTGAGTGTCAGGTGGTGGACTGGGAGAAATTAAGAAGCTGCCTCTCACAGCCACTGGAGCTCCCTGCAGGAGGAGGGAGAGGAGAGAAGGAGCAGCGAGTTCCTGCGAGAGTTCCTTAAATAGCCTTGCCTGGGAAAGTCATGAGCTCCCCGTGGCTGGCTGGCGGCAGGTCCCAGCCATCAGGGCAGAAAGCAGAGAAGTGGCCAACAGAGAAACAACAGTTGATTTTTACCAACCGCGGTTGCAAAACCAAGGCAGAGCCACAGCCCCCATCTCCCAAGCCAGAGGGCTCTTCACCCCCATGCCCTCTGAGACCAAACACCACGGAGGCCCAGGGGAATCTGAAACTGTCGCTAACATTGACAAGGACTGAAACTGAGGGTAGTGAGTGTGATTAAATATCTACAAGAAAATAAAAGCATTATATAAAGCAGGGATCCAAGAGGCTTAGATGCCGCCTACTGGAAACAAAAAGAAAAGCACCTTCTTTGCAGGAGGCTAAAGAGAGACCTTTATACAATAAATCTTCTTTCTGGAAAAAAAGCAGAATACATTTCCATTAATCCCCAGATGGAGAAATAGTCCATTAAACACCATGAACAACCAAGATGACAAGGCATTTTAGAAAGAAAGAGGAAAATCTCCAGAAAATAAGCTTATAGACATAGAAATATGCAACTTAAGTGACAAAGAGTTCTGGATGGTACTTCTGAAAAAAATTTAGTGAGTTCTGAAACGAGTCATATCAAACAATTTCAGGAATTGAAAAAACAACTAGATGAGTAGAGCAAAGGGATTTAAACCCTCAAAAAGAACCAAATAGAACTTCTGGAGATAAAAAAAATACACTACAAGAGTTGAAAAACGAAATAGCAAGCTTGGGAAATAGAGTCAACCAAATGGAGGAACGGGACAGTGATATCGAAGACAGAAATCTAGAAATAAATCAGAAGGAAGAAGAGAGAAACTGATGAATGAAACATAATGAAAGAAAAATACAAAAACAAAAAAATACCATCAGGAAAGGAAACATAAGAATAATGAGCATTATCAAAGGCAAGGAAAAGGAGCAGGGACTAGAAAGCATTTTCAGACAAATAGTTGACAAGAATTTCCCAGGTCTAAGGAATGAGCTGGAGCTTGGAATTCAAGAAGTCAACAGAACACCCAATTACCTCAACCCAAAAAGACCTTCACTGAGACACATTGTATTAAAATTATCAAAAATCAATGACAAAGACAGAATTCTCACGGCCGCCAGGGAGAAGAAGATGGTAACCGATAAAGGAAAACACATTAGATTATCATCAGACTTCTCAGCACACACTTTACAAGCCATAAAGGAGTGGAATCAAAT
The DNA here is from genome assembly GCA_028627145.1 of Eidolon dupreanum. Taxonomy (NCBI): domain Eukaryota; kingdom Metazoa; phylum Chordata; class Mammalia; order Chiroptera; family Pteropodidae; genus Eidolon; species Eidolon dupreanum. The sequence goes on along the minus strand of CM053503.1, from coordinate 30,142,826 downwards.
ATTCAAAGTATTAAATGAAAGGAACTACCAGCCAAGAATAATACATCTAGCTAAGATCTCCTTTAGATATGAAGGAGAAATAAAGACCTTTCTAGACATACAAAAATTGAGGGAATTCTCCACTATGAGGCCTGCACTTCAGGAAATACTGAAAAGGGCCAGCTCACCTAAAACAAAATGACAAAAAAATTACATAATTAGGAGTAAGGTGACTAGCAGGTTGATAGAAGCAGAGGAGTGCAACCCTTACTAGGAACAGGACATTATAAGCTTAAATAACAATAAGAGAATTGCTATAGCAAGATAGCAATGAATGTTCAGCATACATAGGGACAAATTGAGATAACAATGACTGAAAAAGGGAGGATTCAAAGATTCATATTCACAAAGGAAAATGGAGATAAGGCACACACAGAAGAAAATGAATGACTGTATATATATAACTATCTTTTACATATTCGTAATAGTAACCACACACAGATGATTCAGAACTGAAGTATATAACATAAAACAAGAAGGACTAGAGGGAAAACCCACAAAAGCCAATCTAAATAAAGAAAACAGAAACACAGAGACAAGGAAGCAATGGAAACACTGAGCTGCCAGAAAGCAAAAGATAAAATGGCTATAAGAAGACCTCTTATTTTGATAATCACCCTAAATGTAAATGAACTGAACTTACCAATAAAAAGACACAGAGTTGTGGAAAGGATAAAAAACAAAACCCAACTATATGTTGCCTCCAGGAGACACATCTCAGCTCCAAAGACAAATATAGACTCAAAGTGAAAGAGTTGAAAATGATATTTCAAGCAAATGGCATTCAGAGAAAGCGGGAGTAGCAGTACTAATATCGGATGAAATAGACTTCAAAATTAAAAAGGTAAAAAATATCGAGGGACACTTCATAATGATAAAGGGAATCATGCACCAAGAAGACATAACATTTATTATCTATGCTCCCAATCAGGGAGCCCTGAAATATGTAAAGCAATTACTAACAGAACTAAAGAGAGAAACAGACCAAAACACTATTATAGTAGGGGACCTAATACCCCACTGTTGGATATGGACAGATCATCCAAACAGAAAATCAATAAGGAAATAACATCCTTAAATGACACAGTAGATCAACTGGACATAATTGACATTTACAGAGCCTTCTATCCCAAAATAGCTGCTTATACATTCTTCTCTAGTGCACATGGAACATTCTCAAGGGTTGAAACCACATACTGGGACACAGAGATAGCCTCACAAATATAAGAGAGTTGAAATCATACCAACCATATTCTCTGATCATAATGCTTTGAAACTAGAGATCAACTGCAAAAAGAAAACAGTAAGAATCACAATAACATGGAGATTAAACAACATGCTACTGAAGAATAACTGGGTCACAGAAGAAATAAAAAGAGAGATCAAGAGATACTTAGAAACAAATGATAATGATAATACAACATATCAAAACTTTTGGGACATGGCAAAAGCGGCCATAAGAGGAAAGTTCATATCATTATAGGCCTAGCTCCACAAACAAGAATGAGCCCAAATAAACAACCTAATGCTTCATCTTAGAAAACTAGAAAAGAAAGAACAAATGAAGCCTAAAGTCAACAGAAGGAAAGAAATCATCAAAATTAGAGCAGAAATAAATGAAATTGAAAAAAAAAATAGAAAAAGCAAATGCAACAAAGAGCTGGTTCTGTGAGAAGGTTAATAAAATTGACAAACTCATGGCTACACTCACTAAAAAAAAGAGAGAAAGGACAAAAATAAACAAAATCAGGGATGAAAGAGGGGAAATTACGACTGACATCGCAGAAATACAAAGGATCATACAAAAATACTATGAAAAAGAATATAACACCAAATTTAAGAACCTAGGAGAAATGGACCAGTACTTAGAAAAATACAACCTTCCTAGACTGAATCAAGAAGAACTGGAAAATCTAAATTTACCGATCAGCAGTATGGGAATTGAAACAATCATCAAAAACCTACCAAAAAGTAAAAGTCCAGGACTAGATGGCTTCACCAGTGAATTCTACTAAACATTCAAGGAAGATTTAATACCTATTCGCCTCAAACTCTTCCAAAAAATCGAAGAGGAGGCAATATTTCCCAACACATTTTATGAGGCCAGTATTCCCCTGATACCAAAACCTGGTAGAGATAACACAAAAAAAGAAAACTACAGACCAGTATCTCTCAGGAGCACAGGTGCAAAAATCCTAAATAAGATACTAGCGAACCGAATACAGTAACATATTAAAAAGATTGAGTGAGCTTCAAGTAATCAAGTGAGCTTCATCCCAGGGGCACAGGGATAGTTCAATATATGCAAATCAATTAATGTGATATACCATGTAAACAAATTTAAAAATAAGAATCACATGATCATATCAATAGATGCAGAAAAAGCCTTCAACAAGATACAACATCCATTTATGATCAAAACACTCAACAAAATGGTATAGAAGGAAAGTACCTTAACATTAGAAAGGCCATCTATGACAAACCCTCAGCCAACATTATACTTAAAGGTGAAAAACTAAAAACCTTCCCTCTAAGATCAAGAGCAAGGCAAGGCTGTCCACTGTTGCCACTGTTATTCAATATAACATTGGAGGTCCTACCAAGTGTAATTATGCAAGAGAAAGCTATGAAAGACATCCAAATAGGAAACGAAGAAGTCAAATTGTCACTATTTGTAGATGACATGATTCTTTATACAGAAAATCCTAAAGACTCCACAAAAACACTACTAGAAACAATAAGCAAATACAGTAAAGTCTCTGGATACAAAATCAACGTTCAAAAATCCATAGCATTCCTATACTCTAACAACAAAGTGTCAGAAAAGGAAAAGGAAAAGGAAAAAAGAATTCCTTTTGCAATTGCAACAAAAAGAATAAAATATCTAGAAATAAATTTAATGTAACATGTGAAGGACCTATATAGTGAAAACTACAAGACCCTATTAAAAGAAATCAAAGAAGATACAAAGAAAGGGAAAGATATTCTGTGTTCTTGGATTGAAGAATCAACATAGTTAAAATGACCATATTGCCTAAAGCATTAAACAGATTTAATGCAATCTCCATCAAAATCCCATTGGCTTTAAAAAAAGAAATAGAACAAACAATCATCAGATTTATATGGAAGCACAAAAGACCCCGAATTTCCAAAGTTATCCTGAGAAAAAAGAATGAGGCTGGAAGCATCACTCTGCCTGACTTCAAATTATACTACAAAGCAAGAGTAATCAAAACAGCAAGGCATTGGCAGCAAAACAGACACATGGACCAGTGTAACAGAATTGAGAGTCCAGAAGTAAACCCATATTTATATGGGCAAATACTTTTTGACGAAAAAGCCAAAAACATACAGTGGAGAAAGGAAAACCTCTTTAATAAGTGGTGCTTGGAAAACTGGAAAGCCACCTGCAAAAGAATGAAACTAGACTGTTGTCTATAACCACACACCAAAATTAACTCAAAATGGATTAAGGACCTGAATATAAGACCTGAAACAATAAAATGCATAGAAGAAAACATAGGAACTAAGCTCAAGGACCTTGAACTTAAAGAGGATTTCATGAATTTGACCTCAAAAGCAAGAGAAGTAAAAGCTAAAATAAATGAATGGGACTACATCAAACTAAAAAGCTTCTGCTCAGCAAAAGAAACTGTCAACAAGGTAAAGAAAGAGACAACCATCTGAATGGGAAAATATATTTGCAAGCAACACCTCCGATAAAGGCCTAATATCCAAAATATACAAAGAACTCATACAACTCAATAACAACAAAAAAGCAAATGATCTAATCAAAAATGGACAGAGGACTTGAACAGACACTTCTGCCTAGAGGACATATAATTGGCCAACAAATATTTGAAAAGGTGCTCAACATCACTAGCTATTAGGGAAATGCAAATCAAAATCACAATGAAATACTATCTCACACCTGTTAGAATGGCTATAATCAACAGAACAAGTAATAACAAATGTTGGAGAGGATGCGGAGAAAAAGGAACCCTCATACACTGCTGGTAGGATTGCAAACTGGTACAGCCACTATGGAAAACACAGTATGGAGGTTTTTCAAAAAACTAAAAATTGATCTACCAGATGATCCAGCAATCCCTCTACTGGGTATTTACTCCAAAGACTTGAAAACCCATATCCAAAAAGATATTTGCACACCGATGTTTATAGCAGCATTATTCACATTGGTCAGGACATGGAAGCAACCGAAGTGTCCTACAATAGATGACTGGTTAAAGAAGCAGTGGTACATATATACAATGGAATATTACTCAGCCATAAGAAGAGATGAAATACTGCCATTTGCAACAACATGGATGGACCTTGAGATAATCATGCTAAGCGAAATAAGCCAGACAGAAAAAATTGAAAATCACATGATATCATATATGTGGGATATAAACCTAAAAGCAACAAATGAGCAGGACAAACAAACAGAGACTCATGGACATGGACTATGGACTAGTGTTTACTAGTGGGGTGGCAGAGGGAGGGGAGAGGTAGATGAGGTAAAAGGGGTCAAATATTGGGTTTAGGGGAATGGTGAAGTGTGTAAAGGGGATCAAATATATGGTAGCCGAAGGAAACTGGACTTTGGGTGGTAAACACACAATAGAATATACAGATGTCAAATTATAATGTACACCAGAAAATTATATAATTGTATTAACCAATGTTACCCCAATAAACTTAAAAAATAAATAAATAAATAAATAAATAAGAAAACAAAACAAAACAAAAAGGCAAGTAATGTCTTAGCTTTATTATGAAAATAGTTTTGTTGCCATAGATCTAGAAGTCCATGGGCCACGTTTTATTTTATTTTATTTTTTATTTTTTAGGCGAGGCAACCCTTGGTGATCTCACAGATTGCAAGGGCCTTATCAGTTTATAATCTCGTATTTTTTTATTTTTTACATCTAACACACTTAGTCTTCCTAGGTGGTGTCTCATCCAACTAACCAGGCCCGACACTGCTTAGCTTCCCAGATCAGATGGGATCGGGCTTGTTCAGGGTAGCATGGCTGTAGACTCATGGACCACATTTTAATAACTAGTCTTGTAATACATTCATATCCATATTAAAATGTATCATTTGCGAGGTTTTCTTTCTTTAAAGGTAAAGAGATAAATGTTTTGACTAAATAGTGCCATTGAGTTGACCCGATATTTAATTGAGTTTGTGGGTTGGTTTGTCATCATATAAGACTATGATCCTCAAACTTTTTTATTAGATACACCTTCCAAACAAATATTGAGGTGATATCCCTGTTATATATATATTTATTTCTTTATAAGCTACATATGTAGTACTACATTTTATATCTTATAAGTTCTGCCTACAAAGATAAAAATTTTGAAAGAATTAAATAGAAATTAAATGATCTTCTTAAATGTTTTATTTTATTATCAATAAATCATTTCTTTGCCTCCATCAATATATTTGTAGTGACAGACATGTAATCGAGCGTGCTTTGTTTTTACAAAATTTCATTTGGTACCATGAGATAAAGTGATAGAAGTTCCGGTTACAAGTTCAGTTCATTTCAATATTTGGTGTTAATGTCTCTCAAATCTAAGAAAAGATCCTGAAAAGAATTATGGATTCATTGGGAGGGTTAGCAGAATGTTGTTTTTTCAGTCCATCCACCAATTATAAAAAGATTTTTTTGAAATTTAAGTAGTAAATTTAAATAGTAAAATTGTTTAAAATTTAAGTAGTAAACTTCCTACATGTCAACAAATTGTTCTTGTGAACAATAAAAGTTTTTGCATTCTCATATTTTAAACAGATAGGTTCAAAACTAAGCTTTCAGAAGATTTAAAAATAAGTCACAGTTTTGTTTTAGAAATATCTTAAATGTTTTGATAGAAGAGTTTTATAGCTGACATACATCATTTTTGGCAACAAAATCCCATAATGATAGAACTGCGTCCATAATCTGTTGTCAAGTGTCTTTTATATTAGAGGTGTTACTTTCAAAATGCAAATAGATATATATTTTCTCACTCATTGTTAAGTGTTCCTTTTCCTTTGAAATGACAAATGTGTATTTTTGTGTGTTTGTTTTACTTTGTTTCTATTATTTCCATATGATCACTTTGAAAACAGTTTTGCACATTCTTAAAAGTTAAATATACACCTATCATATGATCCAGTCATTATACTCCTAGACATTTACCCAAGAGAAATGAAATCATATGTTCATATAAATCCTCGTACATAAATGTTTATAACAGCTTTGTGTTGGACAATAATTTCAAACAGTCAAAATGTCCACCAACAGGTGAACTGATAAACTGTGGTATATCCATATAATGGAATATGACTCAGCAATAAAAAGAAATGAACTATTGATACATGCTCCAACATGAATGAATCTCAAATAATTATGCTGAATGAAAGAAACCAAAGTACATACCATATGATTCCATTTACATAAAATTCTAGAAAATGCAAACTAATCTACAGTTCCAGAACACAGATTAGCTATTACCTGGGGACAGGAAGGTGAACAGGGAGGAGATGGAGCAAGGAATTTCTAAGGGGCATGAGGAAACTTTGGGGAGTTACCACTACGCACCTACTAGAATGACTAAAGTTAAAGGACTTTACTAAATGTTGCTGAAGGTGTGGAACAACTGGAATTCTCATACACTACTAATTAGATGCAAAATGGTGCAACTTTGGAAAACAGTTTGGCATTTTCTTAAAAAGTTTGGTATATACCTATATACCTACCAAATACCTAAGCCATTCCACTCCTGGATATTTAGTCAATAAAAATTAAAACATATCCATACAAAGACTTGCATATGAATATTCATGGTAGCTGTATTCATAACAACCCAAATCTGGAAGCAGCCCAAATTTCTATCAACAGGTAAAAAGATAAACACATTTGGTACAATCATTAAATGGAATACTATTCAACAATAAAAAAGAATGATACACTCAAAATGTGTAAGTCTCAAAATTATACTTAATGAAAGCCAGACAAAAAAAGATTACATACTGTATCATTTTATTTCCATAATATTCTAGCAAATATGGACTATTGTACAGTGACAAAAAAGCAGATCAGGAGTTAATTGAACATGAGGGTGAAAGGAAGGATAAATTAAAAGGGAAGGGGGAAACCTTTGGGGTTTATGGAAATGTTTGTTATCTTGACTTTGATATGGTTTCAAGGGTGTATGTGTACACTGAAATTTACCAAATTGTAAACTACGCACACATACACATACACCTGCATTTTACTGTCATCAATTGACCTCAATAAATTTGTAAAAAAAAAAAAGACATATATGATTCTTGTTGGATGCTATCAATCAATGCATGGGGTGGGGGAGGGAGGAAGCGGGGAAAAGAAGGCTAAGGGAATTAATCATCAGTTTAAGGGAAAGAGTGAAAGTCAAAAGGTTTCCTTGGAAGCAGACTCTCAGCTCTTGTAGTCTGGAGCTAGCAAATGCTAAGGATCAGATTCAGCCTCTAATTATAAGAGTAGTGAAACTCCAGAAATATTAGATTCTCAGCCTAGGCAAGTCAGCTTCACCAAGGTTAGGGCATTGATTGGAAGAGGTTTAAGCCTAAAACTTAGACTGGGGTTCTCTTGGTTAATGCATTAAAAAGTCTTGAATCCTCAGATTCCTCTGATTCCTCTGGGCCTGCCCAAGTGGCCTTGCTCCTTCCCATTAAAAGCTAGTTCTATGTACTTCCTGGAAGATGAAGCAGAGTCCTCCGCTTTACAAGACAAATGCCATTCTTCACCTACCACTGCCCATGATACACCCCACCTCATGTCCTGGCTGCCAGATAATAAACTAAGGTCAACCACAGTCTAAACAGCTAAGGAAGTGCTGAGCCTGCTAAGGAAGAAAAGGTGCTGCAGGACTTAGCTAAAGTGTGCTGTCAGGAGCTGAATGTATATGAGACTAGGATATAACATGAGATTACAGAATCAAGGAGATAAAACAAAAAGTTAGGTAAGGGAGAGTTTATCAGTACAGAATCATTTTTCTGTCTTATAACATTTAACATCTTGTGTTTAACAGCTGGCTTATAAATTTCATAAAAATTTAACAATTGGCTCTTGTAAGAGCTGATAAGAATCAGTTCCAGCACACCACTGGCTAAGGCTGATGGTAAGAGGTGTTGGCACCAAACTGGGCTACCTGATGACAATGAGAATGATAGGATCCCCTCCAAATAGGGACCAGGTGGTGGTACTTAACTATCAGAAACAAGTTGGGCTCAATTATTGCAGTAAGAAGCAAAGTCAGAGGGGCAAGCAATAGGGACGGACCCTCACCTTCATAGAGCTATGGAGATTGTAAAGAGAACATGAGTCTCTAAGGGCACAAGAGATGGGCAACATTGCTCAATCAACACAATCAAAGGAAACCAAGGATGGATGATTAAAATCTGGAGAGCAGCTGCCCCAATAAGAAGTCATGAACTCTCCTTTTTTCAAACCTGAGCTCCTTTTCGGATTCAAAATCCATTGGTCTCATGCAGATCCCTCATGAGAAAAACTCTACACCACCATAAGAAATGTTTATGATAACTTTCCCATGTTTACCCCAAAGGGACCCATAGCCATTCTCTTATATACAGGTAACTGTATACCAGAGAAGGAGAAATATCAAGGCATTTTGAGGAGTGTTGGCTGTAGGCTCAAAGTTGACATTACTACCTGAGAATCTGAAGCATTACCATAGCCCCCCTGTTGGGGAAGGTAACTATAAATAATAAATAAATTCCTCACCAAGATTCCATTCATAGTAGGTCCACAGGTTCTATGACTCATCCAGTGATCATTTTCCCAGTCACTTAACTGTGTAGTTAGCTGAACTTCCACATTAGTTTCTTAACTCATAGGGTAAGAGCTATGGAAGTGGAAAACCCAGTGGAAGCTCTAAAACTGTCCCTCCCACTCTGCCTCAGCCAAGACAGTATATAAAGAAACAATATTGCACTGGCAATATTGTAAATAAGAAATAAATATTACAAAATTTGAAAAAATGATTTAAATTTTGTAAATAAAAAAAACAATATTTCTGGGAACTATGGCCGAGATTAAAGTGACCCTTAAAGCCCCAAAAGTTGCAGACAATGCAGAGTGGACAGCCTGGTGGGTAAATGCTCAGTTCTAGAGTCAGACAACCAAAAGTGGCAGACACTGTGATCCCCATTACATCCCTGTCTAATTCACTAGTCTGGCCACTACAAAAACTATATACGTCCTAGAGGGTGATGCTGGACATGTATAAACTCATTTATCTACCCTTCATAAAACCCCATGAGGCAATTAGTAATATTATCCCGACTTTGTAGTTCTGCCGAGACAAAGGCAACTTGGTCTATGTTGTATAACAAAAGTCATACAACTAATGAGTGGCAGTGTTTAGGCAGGTAGCACATGAGCCTATGCTGTTAATCACTTTTTATATTGCCTTTCCCAGGGCTGCCCTTCAGCTACGAAGTAGATTTCAGATGTGTGGACTACATAACACACACACACACACGTGCGCGCGCAAGCATGAATATGAGCCTAAAGAATAATTTACAGCCCAGAGAAAGTGCTCACATAACTTCCTTTGCGGTTGATCTAGTACTTAACCTTTCTATGATGGGCCTAACTAAAAGTCTTATACCATGAAGTTGTATCACAGTGCTTTTGTTTGTAAGACAATAAACAATTGTTCATCACATTTAAGTTACTGGTTCTGGGAGGACACTAGTTCAAATAAGATTCATAATACTAGCTGTGAGTTGATTCTAGAGGAAATTTAACTTGTGGCTACTGCTACCAAACTAGCTAGTCGCCAGGTACCCCTCTAGGTCCCAAAATATCCTATCTAAGCACTTCTTCAATAGGACCAAAGTTCAGGGTCTAACTGCCCTCTCCTGGTGAAAGATTGGTATCTGTTTGGTCTCAGAAGCTCCAACCTGAAGCATCAGCACCTTAATGGAGCTTTCCCATGTGAGGCCTTCCTCGAGCAACCAAAAGGAAAACAACTGGCAACCCTAAATACAGGGCTGGGGTGTGGGTGTGGCGTGGGGGAAGCATGAGTCAGGGACACAGCAGTAGCAGGGCAATTAACCTTTCTTTTTTTTTAATTTTTATTTTTTAATATTGGTTTTAGCTATATAGTATAATGTTTAGACATTTATATAATTTATGAAGTGATCCCCCCAATTACTCTAGCACCTGTCTGGCACTATACACAACCATCACAATATTATTAATTATATACCAGACTCTATGCTATTCTCTAAATCTCCATGACTGTTTTGTAACTACTAATTTGGATTTCTTCATCCCTTCACCTTTTTCACCCAGCCACTCCCAACCTCTTCCCCTCTGGTCATCTTTCTAAATTCTACTTACTGTTGAACTTTTGAGAAGTATGGGGAACAAGGTGTGGATCAGTCATGTGGAAGAATATTGAACAACCTTTCCAGTATTATCTCTAATGGCTCAGTTGTACTGAATTCAAACACAGATGAAACATGTTATGCTTCTTAAAAATGGGCCACCTTATACCTTACCATTGAAAATATGACTTTAAGTTTGCATTGAGTTTTATTAAATGCATACCTTCTAGTTCAAGAAAAAAGAATATTGTTACACTACCTTAAAAGGCCCTCTAAGCTCTTTCCTAATAACATCTGCTTCTCTCCACTAGAGGTAAGCACTGACCTGAATTTTATCTTTGAAATTTCACTGCTTTCCATAAGGTTATATAAACATATATTTATAGACCTGCTCTGAAAATATGCAGCCCTGGTCAAGAATACATGGAAGCCCATGGACAGCATATCCAAATGTATACAATTTATAAATCAAATTTATACAATTTATAAATCAAATGTATATAGTTTATACTAGCCAAGTGTTAGTAAATATTATATATATATATGTACACATATATGTTTGGTCCTCCTGCTTTGAAAAGTGAACCTTCCTAAAGACCTAGAAAGCCAGATTCAGATATCTCTGATTACCAATGAAGTTGAACATTTTTGTTGGTCATTCTTCTATGAAATGAAAAAGGACTATTGTCACAAAAATAAGTAGATGTGGTTATAGGAGCTATCCTTGTTTTGTTCCAAAACCTAAATAGAATGCATTCACCCATTCAATATGATGTTTGTATGTTCTGTGAGATACCCTCCATATTTTAAAAATCCTTTTGTTTCTACTTTGCCAAATTTTTTCATAAAAGATGTTGAATAGATTTCCTTTTTCCTTTTAAAAAAATTTTTTTTTTCATATTCTAGATATAATCCTTTTTCCAGCTACAAGTGTTGTAAATACTTGCTCTCAGGTCGAGGTTGCATTTTAACTCTTTTTAGAGTATTTAATGAACAAAAGGTCTAAATTTTAACAGTTGAACTTATCAAACTTTTCTAAATTAGTTAATATTGAAACTGTGTTTAACAGTTTATTGTAACTTTTATATTACTTTCCTTTATGATGTGAACTTTTGTATGTTTTTAAAAATCCTTTCCTACTCAGAAGTCAAAATTTTCCTAATGTCTTCTAAAACATTTTAGATACTCACCCTTCACATATAAGTGTTTAATCCATGTGGCATGGATTTCTTTTTTATAATGGCTTTACTGATATGCAATTCACATACCATAAAATTTACCATTTTAAAGTACACAATTCAGTATTTTCAGTATTCGCACAATTGTTCACCACTAATTCCAGAACATTTTCCTCCCCCGGAAAAGAAATACCACAGGCATTGACTTTAATATATGGCATATACCAATGTTCCAGCACCATTTCTATTCTTTCATCAGTGATTTGCACTATCATCTGTGGCACAAATGAAGTTTTCATATGTATGTTGATTTGTTAGTTCAATTCTCTTCCATTGGTCTATTTATCTACTCCTGCACTAATAGAAGCTGTCTTACTTACTAAAGCAAGCTCTGTCATTGTTATCTTTTCTCATGAGTACCTTGATTTCTATTGCCACTTTGTACTTCCATGTAAATTTTAGAAATAACTTGTCAATTTCCACAAATTCCAGTTGGAAACTTAAAATTATGTTAAATCTATGCAACTGTTGAAGAAAATTGACATTTAAAAGATTTTTTGTTCCATAAAAATGGTATTGCTCTCGATTTATCAAGGTTTTAAAAGTGTTTTAAAGTTTTATAATTCTTCTTAATATTTTGTTGTATTTCTCCCTATATATCTAACATTTTTATCGTATTTTTTAAATGCTATTGAAAATGTTAAAAAAAATTTTTTTTCTGTCATTTGTTGCTGATGTGTTGTAATTGTTTTTTTTGTCCGATGGCTCTTCCAAAATTTTCTATGGAATCTTCTTGATTTTCTCTCTAGGTAATTATTTCATCTTTAAACAGTAAGAATTTTGTTTCCTTTTTTTTTTTTTCATGCTTAACTGTATCGGTCAGGACTACTGGCATAAAAATAAGTAGATGTGGTTATAGCAGCCATCCTTGTCTTGTTCTCATACCTAAACGGGATGCATTTGACCATTCAATATGTTTGCTATATTCTATAAGGTACCCTTCATAATTTAAAAATTCTTTTGTTTCTACCTTGCCCAGCTTTTTCATAAAAGATTTTGAATTTAATCGAATGCTTTTCCTGAATCAAGTTATATGATCACGATTCTGATTTTCATCTATTACTGTGACAACTACATTACCTCTTTTAAATCAAATCAAAGATTCCAATAATTGTAAAAAAAAAAAAAAAAAGATTCCAACAATTGTAAAATATACCATTATCTTATGCTCCAATAAGGAAAGAAAACAACAACCAGGCATTGAATATTCCAATTTAAGATATGGTTAAGAAAAAAATGGGCAACTTATAATTGATAAAAATACAAAGCAATTTATAAAGATAAAACTGTCATGCACTCTTGGGACTAAACACAGATTTATTGTGATGTATTCCATTTTTTAATTCCCACTGGCTTTAACTTGTTAATGTATATTTTTGCATGGTCATGAGTGAGATTGTAATTTTCATTTTTGTACTGGTCTGTCAGATTTTGGTAATGAGCTTTATTTTGTGTAATTGGATTTTTTTTTTCTGAATATTTAGTAAAACTACTAAAATTCTCTAGGCTTGGTGCTTTATTTGTGGAGAAGACTTTTGACTATTGATTAAATTTCTTTAAAGGTTAAAGGACCATGATATATATGTATCTTCTTAAGCCTATTTGCTATTTCTAGGAATACGTCCTTTTCATCGAAAGTTTTGAATACTGGCATGAAATTACTCAAATTTTCTTAATATTTTAAAATCGATGCATATGATGTTTTTCTTTTATTCTTCATATTATTTAAGCTATGTTTTTTTCCTTGGTCAAATTTGCCTAAGTTGCCTATTTTCTCTTTTTGAATCTCCAACTTTGGGCTTTCCTAATTCTCTCATGGTATGGTTTTCTTCTTAATTTCTCCTGTTACCATTATTTCCTTCTTTCTGTTGAAAGCTTAGCTCATAATTTTCAGCTTTTTTTCTAATATAAGAATACTGCATTTTCTCCTAAATGCTGTCTTAGTGGAATGCCATAAGTTTCTATATAGTTTGTATTATAATTCTTTGATCCCTGAATTATATGTTGGTAAGTATTGTGTGCTCAATATTCATCTTTATTAATTTTATCCTGAATATGCACACAAGATGTTCTGAATCAGAGATAGATTACTTCAAGGTAAGTAAATGCCTCTGCCCACTTTGCCCCAGCCTTAGCCCTGGGGCTACGCAATGAGTCAGGATTTTTTCCTACACAAGTTTTAGTGTCAAGTAAAAACAAATCCAGATTTAGGCAAGAAAAGACTATTTGAAAAACTATTATAATAGGGAGAGAGGAACTATTGCAATAGGGGCAGAGAGACTACAGTAATAGGAAGAACGTTCTGATCATAAGATCTGCAAGCATCTCAAAGATTAGGTGAAAAAAGACATTTTTCAGAAAGAAGTAAACCAGTCTAGAAAAACTGAAGGACTGAAATGAGCAGGTGACATAATGAGACTGCTAATAAGGAATGTCATTTTTTGGGGGGTCAATTTTTGGGAGGTGTCACTGATGAGGAACTATTCCACATACCAGTACAGGGTCATGTGGAGGAGAAGCCTAAAGTTGGATCGAGTAAAGTTAGAGGACATTTTGTCCAGGCTGGTCTGTGAGGATAGGCAGTTTAATTATTTATGAGACAAAGAATGAGAATTTGGAGTTGGGGTCTGGACTCATAAACAAAAGGGGTAATGTACAGATCTTATTTTAGACATGGGGGAAAAGGTAGTTTTTTTTGTTTTTTTTTTGTTTTTTTTTTCTGTAAGCCATTTTCTGGAATACATTAAGATGAAGGGGTTTAACTGTTACTCTTTTCCTGGAATATACAGTTCAAATAAATTGTCAGTGGCCAGGCACCCCACATCCAATGGTCAAGGAAGTGGGTTGGTAATTGTTTTACATGTCACACTACTTCTCTACATTTAGCATGTCCTGAATGGGAGTATCTTCTCTGGCATTTTTGTGTATAGGATGTCTATTCCAATAATATATTCACGGTAGAAGCCATGACCACAGTACATCTGGTCTCAAAGGCCCTAGCCATGTGGTGATGTTCATCTCGCTCCCTCATTGGTTACTTTGTCCAGACTGGAGTTGAATTCAGATACCCTTTCTCCCCACTAAAGATGATAATAACTTGGTCATCTATATCCAACAAAGACACGAACATTTGTTCCCCTACTTTCCCCAAGGTCTCCAGAAAATTCCAACAGGTCATAGGGTCTGTGGTCCTTTGGGAAGAGAGAAACCATGGCCCCACCTCTAAGGATCTTTCTCTTTAAAACCTTTGCAAAACATTTGGTCCTGTCCAAAATGTCCACAGAGACATTTGGTCCATGCTGACCCATCTACCTAATCCTGTGTGTTGTTACTAACTGGACTCCCAAGACAAAAAAAAAGGCTATTATTGGTAATACAGCCACAAACCAATTATTGGACAAATAAAACATGATGATATTTTTTATATATTAATCCTCTAAATCAAAAGTAAATTTTATGGGCTATTTGAACCCAGGGATGTTTTCTAAGCATAGATGTTGTGGGTAAGACCAAATATCAAGGACCATTTAGCATTGACAAAATATGCTCATGGATGTTTTGAATACAACCAAATATCCACTAATTCTTAAAACAATTTAAATCTGGGTAAAAGGGAAGGAAGGGATCAATCTGGGGATGAAAGACAAGAACCGTCACTGTTTTTGGTTCTCTAGAAGCTGTGTACTAGGCAGCAAGATTATCACTGCCTATATATTTCAGCTTTGAGGATCTCCCGATTCAACAGGCATGTCCACAAAATGATGGCTAAAATACACTGTTGTATAAATCTTTATGAATATTTCAGAATGGATATTGTCCTTTTTCTACAATATCTTCAACTGGGGGGAAAAGGCAATTTGGAAAAATTTCTTTCAGGTGAGGGTAATATTTTAACAGTAGTTAGTCTACCAGTTTAAAGCTGCAACTTTTCTGACTTCTTTTTGGGCTAATTGTATTTGACTTCTTTTGGGGGCTAATTATATTGAACAGGATTTAGAATTTTGAAGATTACTTTCTTTGTGGTTCCTTACCTTATACTTCACGCCAGCGTTTAAAAATAAAATGCATTTTAAGTGATGTCAGAGAGAATAAGCCTAACATTTTAATTATCTATTATATGGATAACATTTAACATAACTTTAAAAGTTAATAATTCTATAAATTGTATTATTGGAGTTAAAATGTGGCCCTAAGCAGTGTTTTTCAAGAACTGTGGAAGAACTTGATTATGATGGGAATAATATGCAGAATCTGAGTATTATTCTTACTCTTTCTTAAACTCTGGATATTGACAGATTGCAAGAAATGTAGCTCAGAATATTCTTAAAAATGAAGCATAGGGACATATAACCAGTTACAACGTGGAACACATTTTAACTCCAGCTTTCTAGTGGAGATAATCAGTGGATTCAAGATCTAAGAGCTGGATACATAATCATATATGACACCAATGTTAGCAAGAACAAACTAAGGTGCAATAGAGAAAATCAAACTGAAGTAACTGATGTAGTGGAAGTATGTTTGGGTTAGAGTACAATGCAGCAATAAATGTTGAAAAGTTAACAAGATCAGAAGACAGAACCTTCAGATAAATAAAAGAATGAGAAGAAACCGATGACTCAGGGAACATATTTTACTTTTGAAATTAAGGGAAAGAATAATAAAAACAGGTGAAAGTTAAGGAAAAATATAATTCAGGAAGAAGAAAAATTCTCTTACAACAGCATGGACATTCCAGACAGAGAAGATGATTTCTTAGTTGAAACAAGTATGCAAATGAACTAGCATGGGTATGAGGCTCTAGAAAAAGGTTCCATAAAAGTGACCTTATCTCTCGTCCAGCCACACTCTCTGCTTCTTAAAAGCAACATGGTTTCAGAAACTTTCCTAGCTTAACCTCCAAATTTATACAATGTCATCCCTAAATAAGCAAAAGGATACTAACATAAATTAAAATTTCCCATATCTCTGTACTTAACCACCTCTCCTCTGGTTTGAGGGATGTTTGATTTGTAAAATGACTGTAGAAATATGGCAAAAATAGAAATTATGTCACAATAGAATTTTATAGTACATTTGTTTAATTATATTATGACCATTAATGCAATAGCTGCCATGATAATTTCATTCAGATAATAAAAAATTATGGTATAATGATGGTTTAAAGTTGGTTCAATCACAATTTTACAAGCTGATTTATCAAGAGTGAAAATAGAAGACTATTAAAAATAGCTAAAAAGATAACGTGTTATAGTGCTCAATGTTTCTGTCACTGTTGGTAAGGCTTACATCTATATCTGATGCAGAATCCTTAATGGCATTGCAATAGTTCTTTTCTCAGCCACAAGGTATACACTCAAACTATGAGTCTGGAAGAGACTGGCTATGGGTACCACTTCTTGTCTTCAGCTGTGACTGCGCAATATCAGCAAGTGCACTTTGTATCTTTTCCAGAAGCATGTCCCCTCGATAAACAACATCCTCCAGACAGGTAGCAGCTTCATGGTTTTCTTCTTCTAGCTTATACAAGCTAGCAGCCTTTATAAAACACAAATTTAAATATCTTTTGAGAAATGAAAAACTTGGAGACTGATAAGAGTTGAGAAACAATGAAACTGCAGAAGAATTTACTTTTAAATATGGATGACCATACAGCCATTGTGATAGGCAAAAATTCCAAAATCAGGGAACTATTAAGAGTTTTCCCTATATGAATTATTTAAAATAATGAATTTTCAATGGGAGATCTTTGGTTATATATATATGACTCCCCTCTGCATGGCTTTGGAACACTACTATTCTCCTCCACACTAGAATGCCACCCTCCACTCACTCTTTGCTAAAAAAAGAGCCAAACTGAGAAAACTAGGAAGTTTCTATGTAACTCAAAATTGGACAGCTATATTCAGCGTGGTTTCTAACAGAAGACGACACTATTTCACAGTAAATGAAACTCCAATTTTATAAAATTTAATCTTAAACTTTAAACATTATAACAAAGTTATTAAATCTATCTCCTTCAATTCAAAACTCCCTATAAGCAAGGTACTCAAAGGAAAAAGAGATTTTTACCTGTAGAGCAGCTGTAGATTCTTCACTGGGCAAAGAATCTATCAAAACATCAATGTCTTTTGCTGTTCGTGCAATCAGTGCTGCAAAGAGCTGGGCGTATTCTAAAGAAAGACATTATTAATTCAGAATATTAGAGAAGCTCAAGTTTTCAGAAGTAGAAACTAAATATTAAGTTAATGAAACCAGAAAACGTCATACAACTTTTCTATACTAGACATCTAATGATTTAAGTGTAATTTTAACACACCAATCCTATGACATGTTTGAGAATTACCTTTAAAATTTAACTCAAATTGGGAATTAACCACAATAAATATCATTTATCAGGACAATATGGTGGTCACTTAAATAAAAGAATCCATAAATGAGATGCCTTCCTTTTTAAGATCCCATAAGTAAAATTCAGCTAAATTCATACAAATTTTCCTCCAAAAGAATAACAATCTGTTATATGACATAAACAGAAAATTATGACATGTTATGACATGTTTTGTATGACGATAATAAATTCATTTCTTTTATAACAAAACTTGCAGTAATATTGTCAAACAATTAAAACATTTTTAGAAAGCCATAAATAAGTTGAATTTCTCAACAAATCTAATTTTAAAAGATTACAAGTGATTTGAGAGTCAAACTAAGGAAAGCTAAGAAAATCTATTTACCTTCTGTAGGATTAGCTGGCTGATCTTTGTTAATTGACGTCTGAATATTACTAAAAGAGGCAGGAGGACCACACTGCTGTAACACTCCAATGGCATTACAAAACTGATCTGCAAGCTGGAGATCAAAGAAAACTTATTACAGTTAGAAAGGATTTACCAAATTTAAGGATTTTACTGGTAACGGCAACAACAGTAAGTTTCTATAATAATGATCTCTGAGCAAGAGAATAAAACAGAAAAAAGTAATATTGGATAAAATTAGCCGATTATTAACAGTGTTTAAATGTTTTAATCATAAAAAGAAATTAGGTTTGGTATCAATCTCTTTGAAATAGTTAAAAAGAAATACAAAATAATCTTTCTTTCCTTCCCAAGGTAAGAGAAATATATGCCAATACATGTCGTAAGGACTTTTGGGGGCAGTAGTGGGAAACAGCAAAATTGGCTGGCAAATATTTAAGTATGGCTCCAGGGTAAATGAAAAAATGTGTGATTCATATACAAAGTATATGATTCCTTTTCTGAGACTAATAGTGGGAAAAAGACAGCACATTAAGTAGTCAGAAATGTTTTTCTCCATGACTCAAGTTGCAGACTCTCGATGCTCTAAAAGTATTCCTTAAACAGTTTTGAAGGGTGACAATACCAATTCCTTACCATCTTCAAATTTAAGACTCCTATCTTCTCCACCAACTTCTCTCAATAGTCCTGACCACTTTAATCTCAATTCCTTATTTCCAATCAGTGAATAAGCATTTCCACTAAATTTCCCTGCCATTATATGAATAACAGAACTCAAAGTCAACTATTTCCTTTGTTTACTATCTAATTTGTACTGAGATTTTCCTAGTCAATCAGTCCAACTTCAGACTGTTATTTTCCTTTCATCTTCAAATTCTGCTAATACTACAAATCTTTTCCTTTTCCTTCTCTCTTCATTGCTGCTTTGTTAGTTCAGCCAATTACCTCATATCAGAATTATTACAATAGCATCTTATTGTTTCCTAGTTCACTATGTTATTTTACCCTGCTCAAAAATTTTGAGCTCACTCCAGCCTGGTCTTCAAATCTCCAACTCTTCAGGCTGTTTCAAAGCTTTCATTAATCTAAGTCAACTCTACTTATTCATTTTCTACTGCTCCTTCATACATACCTGACTAATGACAAATTCATTTCTGACTACACTGCTTTTGCTCACATTTTGCAATGTAATGGAGCAGTAGTAAGTGCTCAGAAGGTGTACAAATGTGCATTCTAATTCTGATTCTAGTAACTTGAAGTTTTGTTTCTTTGCTTTTTAATTGGGATCATTTTCACATTACAGCATTGTTATGAGGAATAGAGAAAACAAAAAATATTCAACATAGTGGCTATCTGCTCTGTCCTTCAGATGCTCTCAATATCTATTTATTTGACAGTAATCGAAAATCAACTTTGTGACAAGCAGGGTATATGTATAAACATGACAGAGATATAGTGAACAAAACTATTTATGCACTTATAGAGGTCTCAGAGGGTAAAACAAATGTCATTTTAATAATTTCACAAATAATCACAATTCAGATAAATGTTAAGATTTCCTCTATTTTAGTTCTTATTATGTCATTGTATATTACAATTGACTTCAGCACTTACAGCTGAAAATGTTCACTGTAACTTCCTGACTATATATGCTTTTGCATTATTTAAATGTCTCTTGAGTATATGACATCTTTCTAGTCAGACTGTAAACTCCTTAAGGAGTATCTCTCTGTAAACATAACAGTGCTTATATACACAGTAGGCACTCATACTAGTTAACCAAGAGGATTCTCTCCAAAATCCAATTACCAGCATGCCTATCCTGGAGTTAAGGCCATATTCACCTTATCCTTACTCTTCTTCTGGCTACAAGACATGTATGAATATGCAACATTTCCCCTAAAATAATATTTCTATACAGCAGCATTGATTTTGTAAAACCTCAGTGGAGTACATCCCTGAGGGACGTTGGCTGGCATCGAGGCAAGTTACCACAAGGTAGAATTTATCTTGATGAATTCATCAAGATTTAGGGGCTGGGGGTGTCAGCCTTAAAATGTCTTATTTTATACACACAGAGTAGACTGGTTTCTCAATAGTAGATTCGCACTCTTCGTGTGTATAAAAACTGATGTAATAACAAGAATGGCAACTTAGTAGCTTCCAGCGAGAAAAAAACTGGCAACAAACCTGGTACTTAGATTTTCTAGTCAACATATTCTCCCTACAGGCGTCTTACCTAGGATATCAAATTATAAATAGAATGACAATGAGAAATATAACTACCAATAGAAAACTACTTAACTCTTAATAAATTATTATAAGTACACAAATCCTATGGTTTGCATATACATTCCACTTAGGCATAATAGGAAAAATAATCCGAAAGATCAAAGTAAGGGTGGGCGGCTACTTACAAGACAGTGTCTTTAATAGAAAGTAGACTTTTGGGGAGGACATTAAAGACAAACAGAATATACGAGGATTGGAAAATTCGCTATCATTAAGATGTCAGTTTTCCTCAAACTGATTTATGCTGGGGAGTGGCCAAGAGATGGAACGAGACCCTTCATCTATAGAAACCAACTAAGATGAAACAAAACTTCTCACTTCACCTTCACTCCCAATCCAACGTGAAAGTTTTGGCGAAAGAATACTCTTGGCTAACATCTAAAGACAAAGATCCCAACAGCACAGGTTCTCCTCTGTTGGTTAAAATAATAAAGGGAAAAAGGCTTCTGCTTCTGCTCCCCGCCTCTCAAACGGGAAGAGATCCCGTGAGCACCACTGACAAAATAAAACTGTTCCCAGAGAACATAACAGGACCTTGAAGCCTAAGAGTCCCGATAGAGATCTCCCCTTCTCAGGAGAGAAAGAAGCTACTGCCTCCCGCAGTTCTCCGCACCGCTGGGGCAGCCGGCCTCAAACCTCCCACATCTCCGAGACGCCTTCCGCGGCACCGACCGCTTTTCGCTGAAACCCTGCTTCAGTCCGCTCCTCACTTCCGGGTTTGGTCTCTCGGGCCCCTTTCCCTCCCTTGCTTTACCTTAGAAAAGAGGAAGACAGAGACTTATCGAGTGAAATTGCTCACCGAGTTCACAGCGTCTTGCAACTGGGTAAGCCGATCCGCCATGTTCCTCTCGTAAGCGAAGGGACGCTAAACTAGCTGCTCACACACGATTGGGCAGCAATAGGATGCCTGATAGCCAATCACAGGGCTGCGTTCTTGGCAGGCGTGGAGTCAAGCAGAACACGCCCTGCAAGGGGGTGGGGTGGGACTTTCTGAGGCTTACTTTTTTAAAAATAAATCTATCTATCTATCTATCTATCTATCTATCTATCTATCTATCTATCTATCTATCTATCTATCATCTATCTATCTATCATCTATATTTTTCCTGAGGCTTACTTTAAACTAGCTCCACCTGAGAAAAGCTCGTCTGGGCCAGTTTTGACTAACTTGGGGACCGCTGGGGGTCCACTTCCTTTGGGGCTAACAGATAATAACAGCTTTTGCCCCGTTGTTATCTTCCTTAAAGATTTTCAGTAGCTGCTCAGGTTGATGTTCAGCCAACTCTGCTTGGTTTTTAACGTTCACTATAATGTGGGCTAAAATACTAAAAATAAGCATTTGCTTATTATTTGCTTATTTAGTCTCCTTGCAATTACCTAAATGTGCTCTTCCGTTTCACATTTCTATGCACACCAGAGATGACACATATAATTCTCTCTTCCTCGTATCAGATGCTCACATTTCCATCCATACCTCTGTTTTGCTCCTTTGTTGATCAGTCACTCAGCTTTCAAACTCTATTTTAAATATCTATTTCTACATAAAACTTTTCCTGAAACCCTAGTTCATTGCTCCCAATCTTTACCACAATTGCGCCTTATACTTACTTCTATTACTGTACTTAGAATACTGAGGTGTAATCATTCATACATTACTCTAATTCACTCACCACTATAAGCTACTTGGAGGCAGGAAACATTTTGTTTACATATTTCCAATACCTAGCACCAAGCAGTTAGCCTGGCACATAGACACACTGAAGATTTATGGATTGAATGAATGAATTTCCTAGCATAATTTCCATATAATAGTTGCTAAATATTTACTGAATTTAATAAACACAGTTGAAGTAATGTAAGTTGCTACCCACAAGGAGAGCATGAGTTAAAAAATACAGAGTGAAGGTGACATTAGAGTGGGATAGGCTAAATGGGCAATTTTCACAGAGGTCTTTTCCTGCCTTTCCCTTGGATCCCTGCTCTCATCTCCATCCAAGGTGTCTTGAGTTTAATTAAATACATAGGATAGGTTGCCTGCCTGCCTCCATCCCTCCCTCCTTCCCTCCCTCTCTCTCTCCCTCCCTCCTTCCCTCCCTCTCTCCCTCCTTCCCTCCTTCCCTTCCTTTCTTCCTTCTTTCCTTTTCTGAACCTTAAGCAGACTTTAAAGCTCTAGTTATCTATATGTTAGATTGGGGAATCTTGTCAGTTCTTATATTTTCTTTTAATTCATAGGAATAACAAAATCATCTGCAAAGCTGCTGAGCCTGTTTGCTTCTTAGATCTCCACTGGAACTCTTACATGAGCAAGGAACTCCAGCCAATCATTCTCTCAAGTTGTCACAGTATTTCAGAGCCAAGGTAATGAGACCTTATTACTGACACATCTGCCATCCACCGTATTCTGCAGGCACAGGGAACTGCAACACAAAAGTATGGAGGGGAGAAAACGAGGTTAGTTCAGAGAACTGAAATTAATTTAGTGTGGCCAGAATAGAAGTTTGAATTTAGTTGCAGCAAGAACCTGGACAGGTGGACAGAAGCTACATCATGAAAAGCATTATATATCATACGCAGGAAGATGCACTGTCCTCCTGAATACTTTTATAAGAACACCTTTAAAACTATACATAGCTTCTCAAAAATTATATTTTCTTATTTAAAAGCAATACACATTCAAAGTAATTTTTTTACAAAGTACAGAGATTTGCAGAGAAAATCATTCTTAATCTAGTCACCTTTACAATTTTAAATATTTTGATATATACTTTTTTCAACCTTTCTATGAATATAATCATGGATGCATATTTAAAAGAAAACAAAATAAGGCTTATACTATATATATTTATTGCTTGCCTTTTCATAAACCCTTTACAATCAATCGCCATTAAAACATAATTTTTGAAGGGCTACACAGTACTCTATTATATGCATACATCACAGGTTATTTAATTATTTTATTGGGCATTTAAATTGTTTTAGTTACTTTACTATTGTAAATAACACCTTGACAAGTTTTGTACACTAATTATATATATATATTTTATTTTTTATTAAAAATTATTGGAATGACATTTATCAGCAAAATCCAGTAAGTTTCAAGTGTATAATTCAACAGTATGTCATATATATATATTGTGTTGTGTATTAACCACCCATAGTTAGATTTCTTTCTGTCACCATATATATCTAATTTTTTTACATGCTTACATACTTAAATATAAAAGTGGGATTATCATACTAAAGCTATGAATATTTTTAAGATATTTTATACAGATTGCTATAAATTTCAAGTCACATTCACACTAGTCCTATCTTAGAATGTCTACTTCTCAGCTCTTTCATCCACACTGAACATTCTTATTATTTTAAAACATTTACAGTTTAGTTTCTTAATTAGATTTTTTGTTACTAGTGAGTTTTAACTTTTTAAATGTTTTCTTAGCCGTTTATATTTCTTTCTGTGTGTGTGTGTGTGTGTGTGTGTGTGTATGAAATTCCCTATTCATGTCCTTTTCTAATTTTTTTTGTCATCAGTTTGACTTTTAATATTTTTTGGGTTTTTTTTTTTGACCTTCATAAAATTTAAATTTTTAAGTAGCCAGACCTACTAGTTTTTTTTTATGGTTTCCTTGGTTTTTGTTGTTGTTTCTGTTTGTTTGTTTGCGTGTTTAGAAAGTTCCTCTCCTGAGCCCTTCTAACCATTTCTGGTTTGGTACTGCCAGATTCTAATTGATTTTTGCTCAAATAAACTCTTAAAGTTAAAAAAAGAACCATTCTGAGATTTTTTTTAAACATAATTTTTCTAGTTGTTATGGTTTTATTTACTACTTTGGGATTTCTTTTTGACAGTGTGAGATAGAGTTCTATTCCTCCCACTCCAATTATAATACAATTATAAATATAACAAATATAAATTATAATACAATTTAATTGATAATCCATCATGATTCAAATTCTACCCTTATCATAATTGCTCCTATCATCTTCCTGGGATTTCATCTACTAAGAGCTACAGGAATGGGTGCATGTGGGAGAGCGACTAAACATCATAGGAATAGACAATGCTACCAAACATTTTAAAATTGGGATCAGGCAGAGGAAGAACAGAAAGAATTGTTACTGTTAACGTGGTGATTGCTATAGATTTTTAGCATAGTAGTGAATTAATCGAATACTGTATGAATTTTCAATATAGTCGTTCATTCAGATATATAAATAAAAAATTCAAAGAGCAGGAAAAGGAAAGCAAGGCAATCTTCCCCAAATAACTTTTAGTCTACAGATCTAATTCTACAGTCACCTTACGAGCCATCTGTCCTTTAAACAGCACTCAGGTATGAAATTTGAGAGAGGAAGTTCGGATAAAGGTCTTGAGTCTTCGAGGATATTTTGCTTAGGGAAAACGAAACTGACTTTTAAGTGTACTCATCACCAGCGTAATAATCACCACAGAAACAGCATTATCCCCACATTTTGATACTAACATTAGCCTGCGCAGCTAAGGCAATTGCTACGGGGAAAACAATCAATTGTTCTTGCGCTTTGAGTACCAGATTCCTTTATTTCTTTTTTGCAATGGACCGTTAAACTTGGGAACAGGAGCGTGGAGACGTTAGGCCGCAACAGAGTTATTTTTGCTTTAACGGTGTTTTTCGTAAACGCGAAAAGATATAAAAGGGAGAAGTACAGATTACACCACACATAGAACTTTCCGGGGTCTCTTCTAGTTCCCGCGCGGGGTCCTGGGAGCGCCGCGGCTGACAGCCCGCGGTGCGCCAAGAGAGGGCGCGCGCCGCCGGGGCTTACGCAGCGGTGTCGTAAAAGGGGCGGAGCGGAGGCGCTGTGGAGAGCATCGGGGGATAATTGCCAGGAAGGGAAACCTCTGGGGGAGTGTGGCCGAGGTTGTACGTCTGCACTGCGGACCTGGCAGGTGTGCGGCGTGTGCACCTGGCGGGCGATGGCGGCGGGCGCGAGCACCTGGCTGATGGTGGCGCCGGGCGCGAGCACCTGGCCGACGACGGCGCCGGGCGCGAGCACCTGGAGGGCGATGGCGCCGGGCGCGAGCGACCTGGGGTAGCGAGGGCGAGGCTGCGCGGCCCGGTGCGCGCCCCCCTGCGACCCTGGCGTTTGCTCCGACGGGCCCGGGCAGCTATGGGGCTCCTTCGGCTGCTGGCCCTGGCGGTGCTGGCGTCGCAACCCGGGGTGGCTGGTGGAGTGGAGACCGTCGGGAACTCCAGCGTGGGTAAGGTCGGGGGCGCCTCACGTCTGCAGCCCAAGTTGCTTTTGCATTTCTTGTAAGGTCAGAATCCACCCCGGGGTCTGCCCACCCAGCAGGAGATGTGAGTTCAGAACCAGCAGGGATGAATCTGGGTCGTTTCCTGCAGAAGGAAACTCCCTTTGCTGAGGAAGCCTTACTGCCAGCCTAATTTAGGCTGGTCATATGGGAAGAGATCTGTAACAACTTGTTCAGACACATTATTATCTCCCTCAGGGAGCAGCCATGTTTATGGGTTTAATTTAACATGCTAAAGCACCTCTTTGCGCCCAAGTAGCGTATCTTAGCCTTTGGACAGTAAGGCTTGGTGCAGAACCGAGGGCTTTAAGATTGATGGCCTTCCAGGCTGCAGCAGGTTTTTGCATTCCAAAATCTAAACGCTTTTCAAAATGGTAAGCTCAACAGAGTTTTTGAGGAACAGTGAACTCGGAATAGGACTTTAGATTGTAGGTCATGTGTTTGGTGAATGGGTTTTAGCAGTAGTTCGTGGTTTGTTAATATATAAATGTAAAAAGCAGTAATTGTGCCCAGCTGATAATCATGTGCATCTTCCGTGAGGTTAAGCACATTCTGAATTCTGTTTTGAGTTGAAGAGACTAGTTGCAATTCTGAAACAATATTTTCTGAATAACATGATTGTGTTTCTAAATGCTTATCTTTGAAAAGCTCTTGTGCATACTGAATATTAAGATCTTTGCATAGGACTTAGGGCCAGAGTTGAAAGGGGCAGTTATACTTTTGCAGGAAAAATAGCCTTCTTAATATAGGGCACTAACATTCACTGAGTGCAAAATGTGCCAGGCGCTTTTCATGGCAGTGTTATTTAATCCTCACAACCCTATGAAATAATTACAATCCTTACTTGGCAGAGGATGAAGCTGAGTCCAAGATGATGCACAATACACAAGCAAACAGCCAATAGAGGCACAGGAAGCATTTGAACCCAAGTGTGTCTTGCTGCAAATTTCATGGTCTTTCAACTTTAACAGAGTGACTTTTAACAAGAATATTTTACTTAGTACGGTGCTTTACACTTAATTCTTCTGTGAATTCTCATTTCTCGAAACAGTTTTATGACAGAGGTAGAAGAGATACTTCTCCATTTCAACAGGTGAAGAATTTGAGAGATTGACTTTGTAGTTAATCCAGCTAGCCCCTGAGTCAGGAGGGCTGTGACCCAGAACTTTTCATTTCTGGTTCTGTGCTTTAGTATTTAATACTGTCTAGAAATTTTACACTTAAGTTGAATCTGAGTAATAAATTGAGAGATTAATATTTTTCAGACACTATTTCTTGCCTCTTTTCTGTGATTTCAGCACTGATATTTCTCCTGCCATGCTACTCTTTTTGCCTTGCGTTAATATTGTTGCTCTGTGCAGAAGGACAATTTAACTGAAGAAATTGAGCAACTGCTTGATTTAGGAGGATTTACCCAACTTTAGCAGGAGCTCTCACTCCTTGAGTAATGGCTTGAAAGCCAAATGAATCTTTTGAAGTGGCAGATAGAATTCCTAGACTGTCTGAGGGAGTTGCTTTCTGTGACTAGTGGGCTACAAGAGGTGCATCATACATTTAAACAGTTTTCCCTTATCTTGAAGTCTCAGTTCTCTGCTGCCTTTAACATCTTTCATTATTGTTTCAGTTTCATATCCAGTAACTCACATGGAATTAAGTAGTAATTGAAGTTGAGTGGAATGTCATTTGAGCCTTCTAATATTTGTGCTGTTGATTATTATATATAGTTTATTATTGTATAGTTATAAGTGAGGTAGCAGGTCATTGCATAGTTGCAAGTGGCCTCTCTCAAAAGTATGTGAAAGGTATGTACACTTCTGTGTTTTAGCTTTTGGGCTAATGAAAATTTATAAGATATAAATGAGAAATTGGGAGGGGCCATTGAATGCTAACCAGCTCAGGTAGCTTAATAAACTGTTTTTGTTTTTAATATTCCATCCGAAGAGAATTATAAAGGTTCAACTTTCACAGATCTCTCCTAGAATTTGGTTTTTGCATCAGATCACGAACAATGGAGGTAAATTTTAGTAAAACAGTAAAAAGGAAGAGTTGGAAATTTTAAGGTTGCAAGTTTAGGATTTGATTGGGAAAGAAAAGGAAAAGATTAGCATGGGGCAGTTCTTTTTAGAATGGAATTATTGGAAGGAAAGAGTGACTCTGGGTAGGAGTGGAGGAAGGGTATGAAAAACAAGAATCTCCTGATATGGATGAGATGGCAAAAAATATTTTTGGTAGAAAAAGCAGAGGCACTACTTTTTAGAGGAGTGCTACAGCATAAGTGCTGTATCTTTATGTTAGCCATTTGCTCTGTAATACCATTTGATGTGCTGTTTCTCACTCCCAAAGTCATAATATCTAATTATGCCTCCTAAATGTTGCTTAATTTTTTATTTTATTTTATTATTTTATTCTTTTTAGGCGAGGCAACCCTTGGTTGATCTCACAGATTGCAAGGACTTTGTCAGCTTACAATCCCTTATTTTTTACGCCTACAGTACCTGGTCTTCCTAGGCGGTCTCCCATCCAAGTACTAACCAGACCTAACCCTGCTTAGCTTCCGAGATCAGACGGGATTGGGCTTGTTCAGGGTGGCATGGCCGTAGACCTCCTAAATGTTTCTGATGAATCCTTTTCCAGGTGGCTAAGAGGTGACGTGCCTGTTAACTGCTTCATGATATATTTTGGATACATGTCTTCATTTGCAATGTCTGTTTTTATGAGTAGAGATTAAATGCAGATTTTGCTAGGCTATATGGTTAAAGTTGTCTTTACCTTTAGTATTTTTCCTTGTTACTCTGTGGAAGTCTCCTCAGCCTGATGCTTATGGTGGATGTGCTGGGCATTTATACCTGTTAGTCTGCTTCTTCCATTAGTTTATTTGTAGGACCATACTGAATGCCTGACTTTTTTTTTTTTTAAGGAAAATGAGCCTCTCAAACATTGGAAAGGTAGTGGAAGTTAATAATGATACTATATTGAGTACTAGTGAACAGTTTACAAAAATTTCCCCATTTGCTTGATACTTTCAGCAGCCAAGTGATTTATGCAGCACAATTACCTCCATTTTATTGTGAGGAAACTGAGACAGAGGAAATAAATTACTTGCCTGAGGTAACAAAATTCAGCTATCATTCACTAAGCATTTACTGTGTGCCAACTAAGTAGTACTGTGCTAGGTAGGCTTTGGAATTTCAAATATGAAAAATCCCTGCAAAGCTGGGAGTCAAACTATAACTGATTTTGTTAATATACAGTCTTCTATAAAAATTGTGAAATGGCTGTGGGACTGCTGCGGTAACACTGCTAAAGGATTTTCACACAGAAGTTAGGTTAAAGATAACTAAGAATAGGAAAAAATATACTTACCCTTCCCTACTTCATTAAACATTGAATTAGGAGTTCTCAAACCTACCTGAGCATTAAAATCACCTGGAGAACTTTTAAAAAAAGACATTGGTGAAGAGAGAATAGAAATTGAAATTTAAAAGAAAAAGTAAATTTACAATGGCATCAAGAAACATTAAATATTTAGGGATATTTATAATGAGATATGTAAAGTCCACTACAGAGAAAACTACAGTGTTCTTGAGATAAATTGAGAAACAGTAAATAGAGGGATATCTCAGGATTTGTAGATTAGAAAATTCTGTTATAAAGTTATCATTTCTCTCTAAATTAATACATTCAGTGCCATCCCTGTCAAAATCTTGGCAGACTTTTTTTGTCGAAATTGACAGGCTGCTTTCTAAAATTTATGTGGAAGTTAAAAAGGGCCAAAAATAGTCAAGACAGTCTTGAAAAGGGAGAACAAATTTGGGGCAGAAATTAAGACAGTGTAATATTGGTGTTTGCATAGGCAGGTAGACCAGTGGAACACAAGAGTCCATAAACAAATCCTCACATATTATGGTCACATGCTTTAGTGAAAAGTGGAATTGCAGAGCAATAGGGAAACTGTATTTTCAATAAAGGTTGTTATATCAACTGGATATATATACATGGAAAAATGAACCTTGAGTCTCTCTGCCTCATACCATCCATAAAAATCAGTTTCAGGTTGATTTTAGCCTTAAATATGAAAAGCAAAACAGTTCTAGAAGTTAATATGGGGAATGTATCTTCATGGTCTTGGAATGTGTTGGCAAAGATTTCTTTAAAATTATAAAGGAAAAACTTGAAAAATTTGACTACATTGAAATTAAAACTTCTGTTAATCTAGGAGTAACAAGTGTGAAAAAGACAGAAAACAAGAGTGGGAGAAAATTTTTGTAACATATCTGACAGAACACTCATATCAATGATGTATTAAGAAGTAAAAGTAAATATAGACAATTCATTTTTTAAAATGGGCACCTTGACTGTCCTCAGCACTTTAACCATTGTTCATATCTTTTGACATACCTTCCTTCATTTTAGTTCTTAGTTCCATCACTTACTAGTCAGTCACCTTGGGTGACTTCACCTCTTTAAGCTTAATTGTCTTCACCAGTGAAATGGGGGTAGTAGTAGTAATATTTACTCAATGGGTTTTTCTTTCTGATGATTAAATTAGTAGTATGTATATGTTTATGTGATTTCTACAAATTGATATTAGAGGTACAAATGTTATAATAAAATGTTTCTCCCATTGTAGGTATTATTGAATTTTCTGTGGGAAAATTTAAATACTTGGAGCTCAACAGGCCCTTTCCAGAGGAAGCTATTTTGCGTTATATTTCCAGCAATGTGACTTTTCTTATTTTCCAAATACACTCACAGTATCAGAATACAACAATTTCTTTTTCTAATGTAAGTACAAAGAATTATTTCCGTAAAAACTGTTTTCATATTTTGGGGTGTTGTATTTAGTGTAAGCATTAGGGTGTGATGACTCTTTGTTAACTTTTTGTCTTAAATTTTAAAAAAGATCAAGACTGGGTCCTGTCAAATTAGTGATTTAGACTGACTAAGAGGTAAGTATCTCAGGCCTTTCTTGAGTGTGGTGACCTCTGACTTAAGTAGGAGGTGATAAAGTGCTGACTCTGCGGGGACGGCGACCTGTGCCAAATGTTTTCTGTCAGTAGTTAAAGCTTTCCTCATGATTTACCACTTTTTCTTATTCTGCTGGGTCCTTAATGATTTTTACCTGAGAACACATTTTAATGAGTTTCCATTTTTGTTCAGCCATTTAGTATTGAAGTTTATTAAGGACCTGTAAATTTACTAAGATCCTATATGATCAACTTTATTCTTTAGAGTCTCATGGAAACAAAAGAATACTTACACAGAGTTCATCCAGCCCAGTGGTGGGCTTTCAGCAACATTTAGGACTCTATTACAGAAATCATCAGGAAACCTCTTAACCTCAACCTCAAGTTTGGGAAGTTTTTGAAATCCCCTGGATTAGCCTAAGCTATTGAAGACTTGTCATTTATGTTAACTTTTATAAATCTATTTATATTTATATATAACTCCTTAGACTAATAAATAAATTTCTCTCTGTATGATGTTGTGCTTCTTTTTATTTGTACTCAGACTATCTGGAATTTACTAGACAAAGATCTCTTAGTTTAATTCACATATATTTTATAGGCATTGGTCATATTATCTTTCAAACTAAGTTTTTTTACTCATGAAGGTTTTGTTTAATAGGCTAGAAATGGAAGAGTTTGATCAAGGAAAAGAGGAAGGAATAAATCGTTGATTGCAAGAGATAACAGTGCCTATGACCTATACATTGATTTTGCTTTAGTTCTTGGCAGCCAGTGCAGAAATCAAAGCATGTTAAATTTCAAAACTTTTTTAGGAAGAAACATGCCAATTACTCAGCCAAGTTTTTTCCTGGCACTATATTCAAAAGGAAACTTCCTATTTAGGTCCTTATGTAAGAGACATAGTAAAATAGCAAATACATAATTTCCTTCTTAATAGCAGCATAGACAACATTTGAAGGAAGAGAAAGGATAGAGATAAAAAGCATTTATATTTATTGCATGTTTACTATGTGCTAGCTGATGATCCTTAGCTCCTAGAGCCATAGACTTTGAGTCCTCTGAAATCTTTGGACTCTCTACCTAGCAAAATGTAAGGATGCATCTGTATGATTTCATGGAGACCTCTGGAAACTCATTGGGCCTCTGGGGCTCCTAGTTAGGAACCCCTGTGTCTGGTGTTCCATGTAATTAATTCTCACAAAAGCTCACCAGAGTAGTTATAATGCTTGTTTTTACCTCTGAGGAACAGCTTGGATAAAGGGGTGTTGACATAACTAATGTGACAAAAGTGGCCTGGACTAACAGCCTCTTAGGCCTCAATTTTCATGCAGAAAGAATCTTAGTTGTCTTTAATTGTAATAATGTTCCTTTCTTTGAGCTACCTTTAGTTCTTACTGTATCTATACTACTGAGAAGATGATAACCAGAACTTCCTGTAGCTTCCTCTAGAAGTGAGTGGTTTATGTGAAGAGAATCGTTTCTGTTTCCTTTGCTCTTCCTGATAAAATGTGTTACTTTGGATTTTTTGGGTCATCATGGCAGTTGAATCATCATGACAGTTGGTTCTTTGAAACTGTTGACCCTGTAGTTCTTTGGTTAGTGTTTAGGCCATTCTCTCTTATGCTTGTCAAATTGAAACCCATCTGGAACTTACGGGAAAGTCAGCTGGCAAGTCAGTTGGCACTTCTGGAAAAACCTGTCAGTGAAACCTAATATATGCCAATCATAATCCTCCAACTCAGTTTTAGCTAGATTACCTTACCCTAAAAATAAGACATGCTAGTCTTGCAAGGAACTCCCCAGCCTCTTAGCCCATCATGCCCTCTTTTGCATTCCTTCTTCTCATGCTTTCTGAAACTCATTCTTGCCCCAGATTCTTCAGGAAGAGTGCTCCACCGTTTGTGAGGCACTGTCTTCCCCCAATCCTGGATTGTTTTCCCTCGAATAAAGGACATCAAACTCATTACAGAATTGTTTTAGTTTCATCAATTGACAGTAGTCTTAGTATTCTACTTGACATAGTAAATTTTAATTTGGGGGATTGAAAGCTTGGGAATTTTACTGTGCATCTGCTATTTCTGGTCAAAGATCCTATATTTTAAAATAATTCTTCCATCTGTGTACATGGGGCTGTACACATGGAGGTTAATTATCTAAGGAAGGTCTGTTTTTATTTATTTTTTTGTTTGAGAAGATTTGGAATAGGACATGCAAACTAGATCTAGTCTGGAATTTAAATATTATGCTTAACTCCCTATCCATGATGACTCTTTCCTTCCTTTATTGTAGACTCTCCTTCCCAGTACCTCAGGAACAGGCACTGACAAAGGACTGGTTTTCATTCTTAGACCAGAGCAGAGTATGTGCTCTTGGTACTTGGAGACTTTAGATGCTGAGCCTGTCCAAAATGTGGCCATTCCACTCTCCTACTCAGAAAAAGGTAACCTTTCTGTCTTTGACTCCCTTTTACTCTCCATAATTTGGGACTTGTTCATGAAAACTTAGGGAAAACTATAATTCTATTAAAAGTGTTTACTGTAAGTATAATATATTTAATCAGAAAGGTTTTAACCGTAAGGGAGCTAGAGAGTTCGCATGATGACTTAAAGCCCAGGTAGGGACTAGGAGGATACATTTATTCATTCAAAAAACATTTAAGAAACCTGTAGAGAATCAGTAACAAAAAGGCAAGATGCAGACCTTACCAGTTTAGTGGGTTATTCTAGGTAGAGGTAGGTACGGAAGAAAAATGGAGGATTTGGACAATGGCAGATGGTGTGGCTGGAGCCAGTGTGAGGGCCTCATATACAATTCGAGGTTTGCATTTTAGTCTTAGGTCAGTTCTGAGGAAGCATAGAGAGTTTTTAAGTAGAGGAATGAATGGTGCATCATTTCTTAGAAAGTTAACTCTATAAGCAGTGTTGGGGCTGGGCTGGCGAGGGCATAGCAGAGTCAAGACTCAGCATACCTTTGAGAACTCAGAGTGAGAAATGAGAATCTGTAACAGAGGCCACGAGAGGCGAGATGGAGAGGAGGAGCTGGATTTGAGATATTTGGAAGGTAAAATTGATAAGATACAATGGCTAGTGGTTATAGATTATAAAAACAGGGACCATAGGGCTCTTATGTAGGCAGCTGGGATATAGTGGTGCAAAATAAGCATAGAGATAGGGTTGTTGTGGTGCTAGATGTTTTAGGGGGTTGAAATGGAGTAGATGGTGACTTCAGTTTGGGACACAACGAATCTGAGATGCTTAGAGGACACCTGGATGGAAATACGTAGTAGTCAGTTTTAAAATAAGGGGCTGGAGTTAACTTTATGCTCTTTAACCTCAGTTCATGAAGTAGTATAAAACTAGAAGCTCTGTACTTATTTAACTTTTATATGGGAAGTTCTTGTAAGATAAACGAGGTTAGATGTTTAACTGAAAAGTCACAGAAGTGAGTGCGATTGTCCAGTCATGTACATAGAGATTTTGGCAGGGAGGGGGACAGTGATAGATATTTTCCTAGTGCCTCCCATGGGCCAGGCACTGTTTCTGGGTGGTTACTAACTACTGAAGAATAAGCATAAGACTCAAGAGTATTCCAGGGACCTAAGAGAAGAACCTGGAAGCTTTGCCTTAAGTGAGGAATAGTAAATAGAATATTCCAGAGAGGTCAAGAGAAGTGACAAAGTATCCATGTGATAGCGCAGTTAAGAGTCAGTGGTGGCCTTTAATGAGAGTCATTTTAGTGGTGCAGTGGGGATAAAGACTAGATTACAGTGATGGAGGAGTGAAGATCAGGTGAGGAAATTTAGACTGCTCAAAGTTTGGTGGTAATGGGAAAAAGAAGGAGCAGTAGCTAGTAAAGGACATAGAATCCAAAAAATGACTGGAGATGGAAAATGACAATGTCATTTGTAGCAAAAGGGTAAATTGCCTGATCAAAAACCATGGACTTCAAGCTTCCAATCAAGGATAGTGTGCAAAGAAAAATGATAAACAATGGAGCTTCAGTTAACAGTACATATTTTCTCAGGTGTGGTAAATATTCATAATTGTAGGGAAAGGAGAGGGTGAAAAAAGAGAAAATTCTGAGAAAATTCCACATAGTATTGACACACATGAGTACAGTAGGTATCTCCATTCCACATCTGACCAGGGGAAGTCAACCACCAGAATTCCTTAGTTTAAGGAAACTCAGACCTAAATGTGGGAATGATTGGATGAGTGTATGAAGTTGAGACCTTATAAATCTTTAAATTGGTTTACCTTGTTCTGTCTTATTTCAATCTCTCCACTTGAGTCCACCATATACAATTCTTTGTGTGGAGTTGAGCTCATGTCAAGTGACCAATTTAAGTTTGTCATGCTTAAAGGTCATGAATAACATTCCTAATAAGAAAAGAAGATCTGTTTTAGCCCATTATCAATGTAAATGAAATACCTCAGATTTATTTTGTGTTTAATTAAACATTCATATGCTATTCTGATATATAGTCTAGAGGGTCTTTTGAGGTCTTTTACTCTACATGTATACACAAGGACTCTTCCAGAATTTAGAATGATATCTTTCTCCCTGTTGAAACGCATGTGAAAAGTGGACATCTCTTCCTTTATTACTTATGGAGTTCCTTTTCTCTTTAACAGTGGTTTTTTCCCTCCATCCCTGAGTTCTTATGCTCTTTTGTGGTATCATAGACCCCTAAAATCTAATAAAAACCTCTCTACCTAGGAAATGCACACATTCAACATGTAATTGCAGGGTGTTCATGGAGCCCCTGAAACCCATTCTTGGATCCCAGCTTAAGAATCTCTGTCTCTCCGGACCTTTTCAGTTCTAGTGCAGAGTTTGGCAAACTATAGACTGTGAGCCAAATCCAGCTTTCTTCCTGTTTTATACATAAAGTCATTATTAGAATGCAGCCATGCCCATTGGCTTGTGTTGTCTGTGGCTGCTCTTGTGCCATGAGGGGCAGGATTGAGTAGTTGCCCACAGAGACCATCAGGCCTGCTGAGCCTAAAATAGTCACTGTCTGGCCCTTTACAGAAAAGATTTGTTGACCCCTGTTCCAGAGTCCTTAACCTCAGTTAACTTTAATGCTCTTTAACTTCAATTCATGAGGTAGTATGAAACTAGAAGCTCTGTATTTATTTAACTTCTATATAGAAAGTTCTCATAAGAATAGAGTTCTGTTTTATGAGTATAATTTGAATATATAAGAATTCATTGTTGAGTAACTTCCATATTTTTTCATCCAGATCCTATCCCTGGAGGCTGTAATTTAGAGTTTGATTTAGATATTGATCCCAACATTTACCTGGCATATGATTTCTATGAAACAACTATCAAATTTGCCCCAGCAAACCTAGGCTATGAAAGGTATGTCTGTCTCTTTTAATGACTAACTATTGTGTAGATTCAGTGAACTCTTTCAGAACTAATCGTTCTTTTTGGTAAAATTCGTTTGTTTATTTTTTCGAATGAAAGTAATTCATATATCATAACTAATACCGGAGCTGTCAAATGACAGTTAATACTGTCCCTCTCCATTCTTATGAAGAGCCAGATGTTGAGTCTCTATCATGACTGTAGAAATACATCCTAGTTTCTGTAAAAAGTTTTAAATATGGAAAGCATTCTGGAGCCATGAAACACCCGTGTTTTTTGATAAGAATTTTATTATTTTATTAAAACTCTGCCTTAATTTATACTTTAATAGTAATGATAGCTAACATTTCATTAACATTTGAGTGCTCTTTGTGTATCCACAGTGCTGAGTGCTCTACGTTCTTTGTCATTTAATCCTAACAATTTTATTAAGAAGGAGCATTTCTTACATTACAGAAAATTTCCTTAAGGGTTATTGAGATTAAGTGACTCGCTTACTTACACACAGCTAATAAATGGCAAAGCTGGCATTTAACTCTAGGCCTGACCGACATTAACATCTGGTTAATTAAGCATACTGCCTGTGTTATTTTTCTTCATAATGCCAAAGTTGGAATCGTTGTTTTAGAAGTTTGAACTTCGAGCTTTTGGTTCCTTTCTATAGATGAGACTTTCACAATAAGAGATTGATGTTCAATTTTGTTGGTTAAATTTAGAGGCACAGATCCTCCACCATGTGACATCAGGACAGGACAGGACTCTAGGTGGAGGTTGCAGTATGATATCTATCAGTATTTCCTACCTGAGAATGACCTCACTGAAGAGGGGTTGCTGAAGCATCTGCAGAGGATGGCCGAAGTGCCTCAGGTGACAGCCAATGCTATCAAGGCAAGTCTAATTCTCATGATTTACATAGCCATATTGAGACACTTTGTTAAGAGTTGAATAGGGAAGAAGCTACCAGGATCTTATTTCTTTACTCTTTGCTTGGTCTTTTTAGGATTCTCACTTTATTCTCTTTTATTTTGTTATATCTTGGGGGTCTTTACTAGTGACACCCCAAAGTAATGCTAGCCTTTGAAGAGATGTATGTAAATTATATTTGCAGCCACCTACATGAATAGGTAACCTTGAGATATGGATGGAAGTGGGTGGTAATTTTCTATGTATTTCCATACCTCTAACTTGGAGCAAAAATTTTCTCTGAGCTTTTGAACCCCTGTAAATTCTTGCTACTCTGCGTGTGGGGAACAGACCAGCAGCATTAGCATCATCACCTGGAAGTTTGTTTCAGTTGCAGACTCTTAGGCTCTACCCCATTCCTAGTTAATGAGATCCTCCAGGTGATTCCTATGCACATTAAAATTGGAGACTCACTCCATTGACCATTTTGTAGAGGGCAGGATTTTATCTGTCTTGAAAGGTGCCTGATAGCAGTCTAATAATATACAAAGTCATTCTTCAGTCTAATGGTAAATGAGTAGAGTTTCTCTAGGCTGCTCTGATTCTTTCCAGAAGACCGACAGATTGTATATAAAGAAGTGATTGAAACGGGCATATGTGGTTACCCTAGGGACTCATAGCATCTCATTTTGTTGCCATGTTGCTTAAGATGTCATTGCTCCATGCTAAGAGGGAAATTTATACAAGAAAGCTCATCATGCTTATTTACAAATTAGGACACAAGTTAGGACACTCTTTTGAAAAAGTTTATCAGTTTGTCCTTTTTAAAATAGTAAATTTTGAAGACCATTTTTATTCTCATAAAGAATATAAGAACTCTCTTCCATTTACAATTACCAAAAAAATAAAATACCTAGAAATTAATTTAACCAAGGAGGTTAAAAAAAACTGCTTTGAAAGTTATAAGACATTGAAGAAGATAGAAATAAATGGAAGCTTACACTGTTCTCATGGATAGGAAGAATTAATATTATTAAAATATCCATACTACCCAAAGCAGTCTGTAGACTCAGTGCAATCCCTATCAAACTACCAATGGCATTTTTCACAGAACTAGAACAAAAAAATCCTAAAATTTATATGGAACCATACAAGACTCTGAATAGCCAAAACAATCTTGAGAAAGAACAAAGTTGGAGGTATCATGCCACCTGATGTCAAACTATACTACAAGGCTAGAGTAATCAAAACAGCATTGTACTGGCATAAAAACAGACACCTAGATCAATGGAACAGAATAAAGAACCCAGAAATAAACCCAGACCTCTATGGTCAGTTAATCTATGACAAAGGAGGCAAAAATGTACAATGGGGCAAAACAGTCTCTTCAGTCAATGGTGTTGGAAAAATTGGACAGATACATACCAAAAATGAAACTAGACCGTTTTCTTATACCATATACAAGAATAAACTTAAAATGTTAAAGACTTAAATATAAGACCCCAAACCATAAAACTTTTAGAAGAAAACATAGGCAGTAAATGCTCTGACATTGCTCTTAATATTTTTTTGATATGTTTCCTTGGGCAAGGGAAACAAAAAATAAACAAATGGAACTACATCAAACTAAAAAGTTGCCCAGCAAAGGAAACTGTCAACAAAATGAAAAAACAACTAGTTGAATGGGAGAAGATATTCACCAATGATATATCTGGTTAGGGGTTAATATCCAAAATGTATAAAGAACTCATATAACTTAGCAAAAAAAAAATCAGGTTAAAAAATAGAGGACCTAAGTAGACGTTTCTCCATAGAGGACAAATGGCCAGTAGAAGGTCACTAATCATCAATGAGAAATGCAAATTAAAACCACAATGAGATACTACTACCTCACACCTGTCAAAATGGCTATCTATAAATCAACAAACAAGTGTTGGCAAGGATGTGGAGAAAAGGGAACCCTTGGACACTATTGGTGGGATTGCAAACTGGTGCAGCTACTGTGGAAAACAGTATGGAGGTTCCTCAAAAAATTAAAAACAGAACTACTTTATGACCCAGCTTTTGGTTATTTATCCAAAGAAATCCAAAACACTAATTTGAAAAGGTCTGTACATCCCTGTATTCCTTGCTACATTATTTACAGTAGCTAAGATATAGAAGCAACCTAAGTGTCCATTGATAGATGAATGGATAAAGAAAAGGTGGTACATATATACAATAAAATATTACTTGGCCATAAAAAACAATGAAATCTTACCATTTGCGACAATATGGAAGGACCTAGAGGATATTATGCTAAGTGAAATAAGACAGAGGAAGACAAGTACCATATAATTTCACTTATATGTGGAATCTAAAAATCAAAACAAATTAACAAACAAAATGGAAACAAACTCATAGATATAGAGAACAAACTGATGGTTGCCAGATGGGAGGGGGTTTGGGGGTTGGGTGAAAAAGGCAGAGGGATTAAGAAGTACAAATTGGCAGTTATAGAATAGTCGCAGGCATGTAAAGTACAGCATGGGGAATATAGTCATAGCACAATAATTATATATGGCGTCAGATGGGGGTGCAAGACAACAGGGGGATCACTTTATAAGTTATATAAATGTCTGACCACTGTGCTGTATACTTTAATATTGAATGTCAACTGTAATTGAAAAAATATATATAAGAACTCATGGAACAGGACCATTTAAGGTAATTTTTTAACTTTTAGTTAAGAGATATGTTGTGGGGAGGGAGGTTGGGAGGCTGGGAGAATGGGGTGAAGGGTTAAAGAAATACAAATTAGTAGTTGATAGATGGTCATGGGGATGGGGAGAATGGCATAGGGAATGCAGTTAGCATTAATGTATTGGCTAAGTGGAGAGCCAGCGAAGGGAAAGAGTAATTAAGGGGATCATTTTATAAACTATATAAATGTCTAACCAATGTCCTATATTCTTGAAACTAAAAATAAAATTTAAAAAACAAACCAAAAAATATATGCATATATTTACATATATTGTACATGTAAATTGTATATAAATATATATACAATATATACACATATATATTTACATATATTGTATATAAATATATATAATATATACACATATTTACATATATTGTATATAAATATATATAATATATATACATATATTGCAAAGCCACATTCATAAAAAAAAAAAAGAGAGAGAGAGAGGTATGTTGTGTGCCAGAATTTAATGAAACCCTCACTGGGTAATGAGGGCATGTCAGAAAGACAGGAGCCTATTTGAAGAGTGTTGCCCTGGCCAACTTTGAGACAACTCAGTCATCCAAAAGAAATAGTTAATCATAAGTCTTTTTAAAATTTTTTAATTTTCAATTACAGTTGACATACAATATTATATTAGTTTCAGGTGTGCAGCATAGTGGTTAGACATTTATATAATTTACAAAATGATCTCCCCGATAAGTCTAGTACCCAGCTGGCACCAGACATCGCCATTACAATATTATTGACTATATTTCTTATGCTGTATTTAATATCCCCATGACTGTTTTGTAACTACCAATTTTTATTTTTTAATCCTTTCACGTTGATTATGTCTTGGATAAATAAAAACAAGTCCATACAGATACTAAAAAAAAAGAAAAAAAAAACTCCCCAGTTGCTACCATTGGAAGAGACTCTTATATCAAATTATTCTGTAAATTTATAAAGGGATTGAATTTCCCCTGTCTCTTTAAAAGGAGGAACTGTAATTCATCCCCAGTTGATGAGAGAAAGCACTTTTTTACAAAACAATGCCAGCTAATAAATGTAGAGGGAAAAATTAGAATAAGAAATAACTATTTTGTGTCTTTCAATGAAATAATTCAGGCAAGGATCATGAGATGAAAGATTATTGGGGGACAGGATAGTCCCAGGTTGCCTTAATAGCACTCTCAAATTCTAATTGTAAAAGGAAAACTACTTTTATCTATCTATGTATCTATCTATCTATTTATCTATTTATTTATTTATTTTGAAAACTACTTTTAGAGTAGAATGCTCTGATGGTCTATGTGGTCAATGTTTCACTGATAGTGGGTCTGCCTGCATTATATGCTCACCTGAATGCAGTCTGACATTATCATATTCACCTATGGAATATTCTAGCAACATGAATTCAGTCCTTGGAGTTCCTGTTTACAGGAAACACAGGGCATGAAAGTACAAGTTGGGCACCTTGAGCACAGTCTGAAAAATCCAGATTGTATAATATTCTATGAAGTGACTGCCCTTACACAGGGATGGTTTAATGTATGCAAATCAATAATTGTGATACACCACATAAAATAATAAACAAAAGAATAAAAATCATATGATCATATCTATAGATGCAGAAAAAAGCATTTGACAAGATACAGCATCCATTTGTGATTAAAACACTAAATGGATATAGAAGGCCAAATATGACATACCTTCAGCTAACATCATACTTAATGGTGAAAAACTAAAAACTTTTCCTCTGCGATCAGGAACAAAACAAGGCTGTCTGCTATCACTATTATTCAATATAGTGTTGAAAGTCCTAGCTAGAGCGATCAGGCAAGAGAAATAAAAGGCATCTAAATAGGGAATGAAGAAGTCAAAATGATTTGCTATATAGGAAATCCTAAAGACTCTACGAAAAGACTACTAGAAATGATAAATACAGTAATGTTTCAGGATACAAAATCAATTAGTAAAAACTCATGGTGTTCTTATACTCTTTCAACAATGAATTTTCAGAAAAAAATGTAAAAAAAAAATTCCTTTTGTGATTGCAACAAAAAGAATAAAATACCTAGGAATAAACCTGATGAAGCATGAGAAGGACATATACACTGAAAACTTTAAGACATTATTAAAAGAAATTGAAGAAGATACAAAGAAATGGAAAGGTATTTTGTGTTCTTGGATTGGAAGAATCAACATAGTTAAAATGACCTTATTACCTAAAGCAATATACAGATTTAATGCAGTCCCCATCAAAATCCCAATGGCATTTTATAAGGAAAGAGAACAAAAAGTCATCAGATTTGTATGGAAGCACTAAAGACCTTGAATAACCAAAGCAATCCTGAGAAAAAAGAACAAGGCTGGCGGTATCACTTTGCCCAACTTCAAATTATACTAGAAAGCGACAGTGATCAAAACAGCATGGTATTGGCAGAAAAACAAACACCCGGACCAATGGAACAAAATTGAGAGTCCAGAAATAAACCCTCATATATATGGGCAAATAATTTTCGACAAAGGAGCCAAAAACATAATGAAGAAAGGAAAGCCTCTTTCATAAATGGCGTTGGGAAAATTGTAAAGCCACATGTAAAAGAATGAAACTAGATTGCTATCTGTAACCATACACCAAAATTAATTCAAAATGGATCAAAGCCCTGAATATAAGACCCAAAACAAATTACACAGAAGAAGCATAGCATTAAACTCATGGACCTTGTATTCAGAAAGGATTTCGTGAATATGAGCTCAAAGGCAAGGGAAGTAAAAGGAAAAATAAATGAATGGAACTATATCAAATTGAAAAATTTCTGCACTGCAAAAGAAACCATCAACTAGACAGGTAACCAGCTGAATGGGGGAAGATATTTGTAAACAATGGCTCTGGTAAGGGCTTAATATCCAAAATACACAAAAACTCATGGAGCTCAATGAAAAAAAGTCCAATTAAAAATTGGCAGAGGACCTCCTAAGAAGACATACAAATGGCCAACAGACATGAAAAGATGCTCAACTTTACTAGCTATTAGGGAAATGCAAATCAAAACCACAACGAGCTACCACTTCACACCTGTTAGAATGGCTTTTATCAACTGGACAAGTAACAAGTGTTAAGTTGTGGGGAAAAAGGAACTCCTACACTGCTGGTGGGATGTAAATTGGTACAACCATTGTCAAAAACAGTATGGAGATTACTCAGAATATTAAGAGTAGAATTACTATGTGACTCAGCAATCCCTCTTCTGGGTATCTACCCAAAATGAAAACATTTATCTGCAAAGACATGTGCACCCCAATGTTAATAGAGGAGCATTGTTCACGGTGTCCAGGACATGGCAGCAACCAAAGTGCCCTCCAACAGATGGTTGGATGAAGAAGACGTGTTTCCTGTATATAGTAGGATATTACTCAGCCATTAGAAAAGATGAAATACTGTCATTTGTGACAATATGGATAGATCCTCAGATTATCATGCTAAGTGAAATAAGTTAGACAAAAAGTTGAGAACCATATGATTTCACATGTATGTGGAATATAAAACTGACAGCAACAAACAAACATGACAAACAGAGACTCATGGACACAGACAGCGGATTAGTGATTACCAGAAGGAAAGTGGGGAGTAGGTAGGGGTGAAGGGGTCAAACATATGGTGAAGGAAGGAAATTTAACTTTGGTGAACACATAGTGCAATATACAAATGATGTATTATTGAATTGTACACTTGAAACCTATATGATTTTATTAACCAGTGTTACCTAATTATTTTAATTTTAAAAAAAATGTGGGACAAGGTTAAGAAAAATAAAAATAAAGTGACTGACCTTAATTTCTTTAGAAGTTTTTGGGTGAATGGAAGTAAGAAGATAGAAAGGACTGTTTTAGATTACAGAGATTAGAGATAAATACCATACATGAAACTTGGTTGGATTGTGATTAAAAGGGAGATAAGCTATAGAAGACATTTGCAAAAAATATGAATATGGACTTTATATTTGATAATTATTCATTTTAGGTGAGCTAAGGTATCGTGGGTATATAGGAGAATATACTTTTGTACGCTGCTACTCAAAGTGTGATAGATGAACACATAGCATGGGCATCACTGGAGAGGTTAGAAAAGCAGAGTCTCAGGTACCTCCTCTGACCAATGGAATCAGAATTTGAATTTAAACAAGCTCTCCCAGCAATTCATATGCACATTAAGTTTGAGAAATAGTATTTTGGACATGCACACTGAGATATTTAGAAGTGAGATGTCATGATATTTGTAATTTATTTTAAAATGGTTCGGCAGGAAAAAATGGGAGAGGGAGGGCGGGAGGGATAGAAAAGCAAATATGGTAAAATATTAGCAATTGTTGATTCTGAGTAGTGATATATAGTTTATTCAACATATTATTCTTTCAACATTTCTGGAAGGTTGAACATTTCATAACAAAAACCTGGGAGAGTTGGTAGTAATGTAACATTTTGTTAAACTTGACCAAATCCTTTGCCCAGGAAACATTTATGAAGGCTAAGCATTATTTTTAAAATGTGGAAGTCTTCTAAGAGGCTCATAATTATTTATCCCTGAAGCTCTAATATTTAATTTTCTCTCATATTAATAGGAATCTATCTACATATTATTATAGAGTTTTTGTCTTCTGTTATAAGTATTACCTATT
This sequence comes from Eidolon dupreanum, assembly GCA_028627145.1. Taxonomy (NCBI): domain Eukaryota; kingdom Metazoa; phylum Chordata; class Mammalia; order Chiroptera; family Pteropodidae; genus Eidolon; species Eidolon dupreanum. The sequence goes on along the minus strand of CM053503.1, from coordinate 30,098,154 downwards.
TAAAAAAAAACCTTTAAAAGGTAATTTTTTAATTTAAAGACTACAGCATAACACAACTAAATGTAATATTTTCTTATGTCAGAGCCTGTTAAACAAATCAGTGGATACTTTCTATGAGGTGTTAACACTTTATCTATACCAGTTCTGTAGTTAGTGGTAATAGCTACTACACTCTGTGCTGGGCATTGTGCTGACTACTGGGCAAGATAAATATGGTTCCTGCCCTTATGTTGTTTATAATCTAGCAAATGAGAAAAACTTTTTTTTTTTGCTTTGTCATAACTAGTCTTTACATATTATTTATATCTTATTTGACTTAATTATTAACATTTAATCCTGTTTAAAAGCTTTAGAAGCATTTTGTGTAAGGGCTTATTTGTATTAGTACATACAAACTGTGTGGGACAATCTTTAGACAAAGATAAATAGGTTAGTGTATATTTTAAATAAGAATTATATTTTAATATGAATATCACATGTAAGTGTCATTATGATAGAATAGCTTTTAGAAAAAAAATCTAAACACTAATTACGCATTACTTTTGGCTTCAGGTGGTTACCCTGACAGCTAATGATAAGACAAGTGTTTCCTTCTCCTCCCTCCGGGGACAAGGTGTCATTTATAATGTCATTGTTTGGGACCCATTTCTAAACACATCTGCTGCTTATGTTCCTGTTCACACATATGCCTGCAGCTTTGAGGCAGTGGAGGGTAACTGTTCTTCTCTTGGTGAGTATATGGGTTTAAACTTTGCAAATTCTTCTTTGGCTTTGAAGATCTATATCAACTAATACAGAACTTAAAACTATTAAAAGAGCTTTTGTTGTATGCATTCATTCATTCATTCATTCAGCAAATGCCTTTTAAGCCCGTGTGTTATTCCACTCTCTGTTCTCAGCGCTGGGATGTGTCAGTGAACAAGACACTAAATACCTGCCCTCCTGGAGCTTGTATTTTAGTGTGTGAGATGAGACGGACAAGATATATTTCTAACATACATAATACATGAGAAAGTGATGAGCACTGAGAAACAAAAATGAAGTAGAAAAGGGAAATAACAAGTGGCAGTGAGAGAAGAATCTGAGAAAGCATGGCTAGGGAAGTCCTTGCTAGGAAAGACCTAAGGTGAAGCAGGGAGCCATTTGTCTGGGGGTACCCACCTGCAAGGCAGAGGGAACAGCCAGTGTGGGGGTCCTCAGTTGGGAGCTTACTGGTGTGTTTGGAGAACTGCCTCATGTACAGTGGCTGGAGGAGACTGAGGAGGGTGAGAGGTGCAAGGGCAGGCAGCTTGTGTGTGGCCTTGTAGGTCATAGTATGGGCTTTAGCTTTTATTGGAAGCGAAATGGAAAGGCATTGAAGGGTTTGAGCACATAGTGCCATGATTGGACTCATTTTTTAATGAGATTACTCTGGCTCTTTTTTTTTTTTTTTTTTTTTTGAGAAAAATCAGGGACAAGAGCAGACACATTGATTAGCAGGCCATTGTATTAATCCAAGTGAGAGATGGTGGTAGTTTAGATAGAATGGTGGCAGTGGAGATGTGGAAAGATCATTCTGTGTGTGTGTTTAATATTTCATTTTGAAATAGTTTCACAGAAAAGATGCAGAAGTAGTATACAGAATTTCTGCATCTGTTCACTCAGATACTTCAGATGCTAGTTAACATATTATGCTGTTTTCATTTTATTCTGTTTATAGCTATAGAAAACTATTTTGTTTTTAATAAAGAAGAGCTTTATTTCATCAACTGGGGATGAATTACAGTTCCTCCTTTTAAAAAGGAAGGGTAAATTCCTTCCATTTATCAATTTTCAACCACTGTCTGAATTAAGCAGAATGTGATGTATCTTTCGCTTCCTTTTTCTTTTGGGCTCTTCGGTCTTAGAAAAGCTGATAGGTGAGTATATATTATACCTTGAAAATTCTGGTCTTTTATCTTGTGTTTCTTTTTTATATGTAGGTCTTCATAGCATCTCCATTTGAGTACTCTTAAGTATTTTATGTTTTTTGTTTTTGGTTTTAGTTCAGGGATTACTTTCTTGTGTTTATCTTAAAGGAGTCATGATGTTAGTGAATTTAGTGAGCATATTTTATTCTTCACTAAGCCCTTTCAAATCATGGTTTTGTATTTAAGTTTGTGCCTACCAGGGAGCACAGGATTTGGATTTTTTGGCATTATGAAGCATATTGTGCTTTATTGTTAGTTATAACGCTTTTTTTCCCAAAGCAATATGTATGTTTGATAAGATTGGCAGTAATTTGTTCATATGTCTTATAGTGCAGTATATATTCTTTTAATGTAAATTTTGGTTAAATTTTTTTGTTATGAAAAACTTCAATCAATCTTCATATACCATTATCCAGCCTTAACAATTTTGATTCATGACATTATCTTGTTACACCTATATACCCACCTGTGTCTCTGCCTCCATACCCTCTTTTTATCACTGGATTCTTTTAGAACAAATCCCTGATTATCATTTTGCTCACAAGATTTCACTCTGTGTATCTTAAAGATAAGCTCTGTCTTTAAAAAATATGCCACATAATCATTAACACAAGTTTCAATTTAGAATATTGAAGATAACTCCTTAATGGCATAAAACTAATAGGCAATGTTTCTATTTCCCCAATCATCCCAGTTGCTTTTCACAGGTTTTTTTGTTGTTGTCCTTTGAATCAGGTTTCAGATGCGGTCTGAACATTTTATTTAGTTTGATGTGCCTCTTAAATCTCTTTTAATCCAGTTCTTCCTCCTGCTCCTCCCTCTCCTTTTTTCTTATAGTTTGTTTGTGAAGAAACAATTATTTATTTTAGGCACTTTCTCTTTTTTCCTCCTTCCCCATTTCCTCCCCATCCACCCCCTTACCCAAGAATATGTTACATACTTCTATCAGGAAGCATATATTTTTTGATTTCTCTTTTTGTTATACTAGCAGCCATTGCCTATAGAGAAGAATTTGTTAGGGATGGCAGGGATATTTTAAAAGTAAATTATACATATATGGAATAAAGTATTGTCACTTTGCTTTTTTCATGAAGTTTTGTTCTGTTAAATAGAAAATATCAAATTGGATATATTATGCACTAAATTTTTATTATTTTTAGGAAGAGTATCCACCAAAGTGTTTTTCACTCTTTTTGCCGTGCTTGGTCTCTTCATTTGTTTCTTCGGACACAGATTCTGGAAGACAGGTATTATGTCTGATATAGTTGCTATTTACATGCCTCATGCTATAAATGTTATTGGAGGAATTTCTGGCCTATAAAAAGAGAAAGCAACTGCTTATCTCTGCTATCTTTATAGATTTGTGGCTAGGTTCTTTTAGTGAGGATTCTATTGAGTTGCTCTGCATTTTTATTTTTTCTCTTTTCTCATTAATGGGGTACAAGCTCCTTTTATTAAGAGAGGAATAAAATTTGATTTGTGCACCAACCTTGTCAGTTGCTAGATTGGCTAGTTGGCTAAAGATAAATTAGAAATCAGGACGTCAGTATAAAAATATATGTGGATTTGGTGATGGCGATCAACACAGTTTTGTATAAATCAGGCTGTAGGCTCTATGGATAGTGAGATTAAAGTATTTGTTCAGTTCTGGGAGATTCAGGCAGCAAATGAGAGGTCCGCTCATTGAAACCTAGTGCAGGGAGTAGAATATAAATATGCTCATGAAAACAATTTGGATTCTTTGAGTTGCCTTTTATGTAACTAATGTTTACAATTACTTTAATCCTTATTTAGTTCATTAACAAGGAGTATAATGGAGCATCAGGGGAGAGTGAACATATTCCTGATCTCATAAAACTCTTTAAACTTGCTTTAATAAATTGTTTGAAATAGCAGCTCCTTTCTCTCCATTGCTGTATATATTTTTTTCTTGATTGAAACGAGAATATTGTGAAGACTATTTAATTTCTCAAAGTGTAGAATGATTCTATAACAAGGAATTTAATTGCTAAGCTGTATGCAAGATTCCAAAACTTTCACTAGGTATTTTAATGGATGAAGAAAATGGTTGATTGCTCATCCTTAACAGGAAAGGATGAATTAAAAGAAGATATAAAAGTCATATTTTGCTTTGGAATATTTTGTTACTTTTTTTACCTTTCGCATTTTAATTTTGCTCCTGTAACGAATTGAGATTTAGTCTGTAATTTCAGATCAGATACAATGACAAAAGTACTATTTTTGTTTTAATAAGGAAATATAAATATATTAAAATGAGCTATGAAGTTAAGAATTAACAACTTAGCAGTTGAAACTGACATGTACACTAGAAAGTGTTAATACTTTAATATTGTATGCATTTCAAAGTATTATTTGCTCACAGTGAATTCTAAATTTATATTTACACCAATGAGTTCTAAATTTTTCCTGCCTTTGGATAGTTATTTCTCTTCTGTGAATGCCCTAATATATAAGCATGTATTTGAAGATGAGATATTTAAATTGCATTGTAAAATGAATACCTAACCATAGTTTGTGTTATTTTCCTTTCCTGGTGATTTGCTACTAGAATTATTCTTCATAGGCTTTATCTTCATGGGATTCTTCTTTTATATCATGATTACAAGACTGACACCTATTGAATATGATGGTAAGTAAAAATAACAGTTTAATTGGATGTTAAAAAAGGAAGATGCCATGTTTACAAAGACCTTTCTATAGTTTGACTGGCATTGTATATAATTTGATGTGTGTAAAGTAATGGGCCACCTGTGTTCTAAACATCTTTTCTAAATTACTTATTCAGACCTTCTCTTCCAAATTTTTAATCTGCATGGTGAATTCCTTGGTATTTAGGGAAATGAAGGGTCATGTTGATTATAAACCTGCGTTCCAACTATGTGGTATATTGAACTATGATATTTACAACAATCAAAATATTAAGATTTTCTTTACCTTAAATATAACCACTCCTTTCTTGCCATGTTTAACAGAATACTTGTCACCCCTTCTTCTTCAGCCCCAAATTATGGGTTGTGCCAAGCCACTCTTGGGACCAGTACTGGGAGGTTTAGCTCCTTGGCTAGTTTCCAGGGCTCAGACTGTCCCCTCCCTAGAGGGAGCCTGTGCTGGTTTCATGGTGCCACTAAAGAGTTCACCAACCTTCTTTTGGTGCTTGAGTAACAGAAAGGCTAAGAATGGCTCTGGCAATGGTATATTGTGTCTAAAGCATGCAGTTGGATAAGCTACCTCTGGTCAAACAGTTTATCTTCCTTTGTGCAGTTCGTCTGATTCTAACAGCCATCGCTGGAAGCATTGGTGGAATTTTCTTAGTAGCTGCTTGGTGGCGATTTGGAATCCTCATGCTCTGTATGCTGTGTGTTGCACTAGTACTGGGCTTCCTCATCTCATCAGTGACTTTCTTCACTCCACTGGGTAACGAATGCATAACTAATGTTTTCTGTCTTTAATTCATTTTTTGAAAGGTCTTATTTGGGCTATGTAGGTACAAATACATGCCATCAGGAAGTTGGGACCTTCTGTAGAATTCTGCAGATTTGCATTAGAAGGCCAATACAGATAAGAATCCCGCTTTCCTCAGAGGTACCTTGTACTAGATGACTTACAGAATGGCTTTAGGGGTAGCTTTGTAACTATTTGTTGTGATGGGTGGGTGGGTGGGTGGGTGTGTGTGTGTGTGTGTGTGTGTGTGTGTGTGTCAGATTTAATGGAGGTAAAGGATTTTCTTAATATATGGCAGAACAGTGGTTTTTGCTTATTTTTTTAAACCCTGCAGTCCTTATTCAATGAATCTTAAGCAGAAGCCGAATATCCTGCAGATAAAATTGGCACTGCTCTGATGGCAGCTGAATTGGGCAACCTGGTGCTTTGTTTCTAGTCTTCTTTGGTACACTCAACCTTTTTTTTTAAAAGTGATTTTAACTTTCTTTGCAGTTATGCAATAACTTACATTTCCCGATTATTGCAAAAATGCAGAAAGAGTATCTACATTCCAAGGTACTCTATTAGACTATTTCCTTCTTGTGATAATGTTTAGTTCTCATGTTACAATATTAGATTAAATTGATGGAAATGTTAGATATAAGTATAGCTGTCTCTTGAGGCTATCAGTTCTTGAGAAAATGGTATAACAGAATGCAGTTGGCGCTCTCTCAAGATTTTTTTTAAGGCCAGAGAGAATTGATAACCTGTAAGTGTATCGACCGTTCTGAGACCCTTTGTTCTGATTATAGCAAACCTATAGACAGGTTTATTTCCACAGCACCACCTGCAGATAACTTTTTATCTAGTCTTATGCAAAGTAGTGTTGTTTAAACTTGGCTAAATATCAGCTTGAGAGGGATGTTTGTTGAAAATGCAGACTTAGGGCCCTATTCTAAATGTGCTAAATCAAATACTACTTAATGGGCTCCTCCCTGCCTCATTTTTGTTAATGCTTGGAGAGTGGAGGGATGATAGTTTAGAATTTTTAGTAGTTAATGTGCTTTTGATAAATAGAAATAGCATAAATTTTGAAGTAAAAAAAAAACCCCAAAAACCTGTGTATGTATTCCAACTCTGTCGCTAGTATGTTACTAGCTTATAACCTTGGATGAGATACTGAAGCTTTGTTTCATCTTTTGTAAAACTATCTCAGGGTAGAAATGGGGAGTAAATGGATAATACAAATAAGGAGAAAGTCCTCAGAATTTTCTTCTTACAAAAGTAACGTGAAGCAGTTGTCTCTATAAACTTTTTGACAAGATACTCCTACTGGTAAAAATGATTTTAGCATATACCATTTATATCTATATGTTTCCTTATGTCATTGCTCAAAGGGTGTTTCCTTAATGACAGTGGATGTAAACATTAAAATTTGCAAACATTAAACTTTGAAAAACATTTTCACATTATGTGGCCAGCAAAGAGTTTATACTCTGGAAGGGTCAGCCTTCACATGCCTGCATAACTACTATCTATCTGTCTATTTATCTGTCTGTCTGTCTATCTATTTATTTATTTTTGGTTATACGCTTTTATTTTTTTAAGTTTATTGGGGTAACATTGGTTAATACAATTATATAATTTTCAGGTATATATTATAGTTTGACATCCTCATATTGTGTGATTACCACCAAAGTCCAGTTTCCTTCAGCTACCATATATTTGATCCCCTTTACCCACTTCACCCTCCCCCTACCCCCCCTATATTTGATCCCTTTTACCCCGCCTACGTCTCCCCTCCTTCTCCATCCCCTAACCTCTGGTAACCATTAGTCCATTGTCCATGTCCCTATGTATGTTTGTCCTGTTCATTTGTTGCTTTTAGGTTTATAACCTACATATATGAGTGATACCATGTGATTTTCAACTTTTTCAGTCTGGCTTATTTCGCTTAGCATGGTTATCTCAAGGTCTATCCATGTTGTCGCAAATGGTAGTATTTCATCTCTTCTTATGGTTGAGTAATATTCCATTGTATATTTGGAATATACAAAGTTTCTTTAACCAGTCATCTATTGTAGGACACTTCAGTTGCTTCCATGTCCTAGCCACTGTGAATAATGCTGTTACGAACATTGGTATGCAAATATCTTTTTGGATATGGGTTTATAACTACTATTTTTAATCTTTGATTCTTTGAAAGACTTTTTTTAAAAAACCATGTTTATATCCTGAAGGTTAGGATAATTAAATTAGAGAATGTGATCCATAAATTCACTCTAGCATGTTGCGGTTCACTTTCTGAGAATGTGGGTTCCAAGGTCAGATCCTCACTACAGAACTCCCACTCTTCCAGGATACATGAGTCTCAAGATATTGGGTCATCTCCAGTTGGACTGAGTGATGGTGCCAGTGTCAGTATGAAGGATTGTCAGGCTTAGATTCTTGCTATTTAAAATTAACTTTTAAGTAGGAATTCTAATATATTTGTCCTGGGTTAACCCAAGGTGTGCCGCATTTTGGAGAAAGTTTAGTAGGAGAAGTAAGCAGCTGCTGTATTTTCTGTTGCATTAGGAAACCACATCTTCCAGGACACAGTGGTTGGGCAGGAAATGCATTAATGGCAAAAATCTTTTAAATATATTTTGTTGCTTATATTGGGTGAGAGTTCATATGGTTAACTCTGAAAGCCATTTACTTGTATTTTTTACTCTGCATTACAAAATCTTGGAATCATAGAAATTTATAGCTAAAATGGATGATTTGGAGCTTGGAGATGAAGTGGTTTAATCTTCCAATATTATGGGTTAGGGAATTGAGGCCCAGCATCACAGCTGGTGAATAGAAGAGCTTGGACTAGTCTACCCTCTTCTAAATTATTCTGGTAATAAATGTAGAGCCTTTACCTTGATTTTCCTCCCACCCTTGTACCTTCTAGGACACATCCTTCAAAGGCGATTATGTTGACACTTAGATGAATAAAATCGTAATTTCTAATAGCCAGCATACTCCCGGGTTGTCTATAAACCTTTGATGTCTGTCCGTGTTCAAATGTTGAGAAAATGAAATTTAACTTAGTGAACCTGTCTTTTACTCTTTCTTTTTGCTTTTTCAGGAAACCTAACAGTATTTCGTAACGATGATGTGTTCTGGGTAACCTTCTCTTGTATAGCTATTCTCATTCCAGTAATTTTCATGGGCTGCCTAAGAATAGTAAGTATTTCATCAAAAGTTAGATTTATTCATTATATTGTCCTGAGCCTTCAGTTTTTCACTTATTGCATCATTTTGTATGTTTTATTCACTAGGGAGAACTTTATGATAATCTGTATCAGATGATTGATTTTAAATAGCCTTGTTACTATGAAAGCAATAGAAGTCGTAATTACGATTACCATACGGTGTTTTTTTTTTTTAATTAAGTGGAGCAGCTTATCACTGTTCATACGCTTTTAACAATGGGAGCAGAGAAGGTAGGGCTAACAATAATGCAACAGCCTGATGGATCATTTGCTGTCTCTGCAGAAGAATGGTTCTTCATCTAATTAAACTTTATTGTTGAAGTTCTTACACAGGGAAGATATTTTTTCTATAAGGTAAACTGTGTTTTAAGAATTCACTATGGGTGTTGAAGGTTATTTTCAGTTTGTATTTTTAGGTAAGCGTTATTCACCTCGAAGACTTGATCCCTTATCATGTACCCTGAGGAACAGAAGTGATTCCCTGTGATTGAGGCCAGTGATGAGAGTTAGAAACTATTCTTGTTCTATCAGAGGTGAAGCCTAAACTCTCTCTCTTCCACAGCTGAACATACTGACTTGTGGATTCATTGGCGCCTATTCAGTGGTTTTGGCCATTGGCAGTTACTTGTACACAAGCCTTTCTTATATCACTTTGAATGTACTCAAGAGAGCACTCAACACTCATTTCCGTGGAGCTTTCACAAATGTGCCTTTTCAAACTAATGGTAAGACTCTGAATCCAAGATTAGGAATGATAGTCAACTCGGAATATTTGCGCACCTGTGCTAACTAGAGCACTAGGTAACTAGATTGAAAGAAGGTTAACTGGATACAAAGAAACTCACACCATACAAATGCTATTAGAGTCCCCTGTTAATTTATGATCATAGAAAGAATTTAAATTTGTAAAGTGGTTGAAGTTTATATTTCTAAAAATCTATTAAATTAACATGGTTAAGAAATTTCTAAACCAAGATTACTTAGGTTTACCTGGTTGTGAGAAAAATGCTGAGAATAAAGCTTGCCACCTCAAGGGATGGTGTGGGATGAGGAATAAAAATGGTAAGCTGATTTTTTAGTTATTCTCATTTCCCTCCTTTAAAAAAGCATGTAATTTACTAATCGAAAGTGAAAATGATTTTCAGTCAGTATTTTCTCACTTGTAACATTTCTGCCCATTAAAGATTTTTCATTAACTTTTCAAAGGAAAAAAAAGACTACTATAAATGTTCAAAAAGATTGTAAGATATGTTGGTTTCAGAAATGTTAAAATATTGAGGATAGTAAAGCATGTCTTATAATTGAAGTTGTGTAAGCACAATCGTTATTGTTATAAATATTTAAGCTAAATCTTTTCCTCTGCTATCCTGAGCCTGCCTTCATTGGATAAGAGGTTGATGGTAGAGATCTTGAAACCCATGTGTCTTGTAAGTTTTACATACAAGATAGTATTTTGCCAGGCCTTTACTTGAAGCTCAGTGTAAGTTGTTGTCTCTCTTCATGCATTTCTATACCCAGTCTATAGGAGGGGGGTGTCAGGGGAGATAGCATACTGGTGTCTAATGTTCCATGATATACATTTGTAAGGTATACCTAGAATGCTGTCTGCTCCTCACCCACAACTGCGCCTGTGGGCACTGGTCATAAAATATTGGAATGACAAAGATCCAGACACCTAGTTCTTTTACAACCAATCTGGATTTTCAAGTGCCTATAATAGAAAATTCCTGCTTTCAAATGTAAGACTGCAGCTTCCTCACTCATTCCTTGATTTGCAAAGGAGGAAATAAGATATATTTAAACAAAGTTAACAGTCTAATATTACTAAGAAAGGATGACACAGATTTAGTCTGTGAAAGGTTATTTTTTTTTTTAAATACAAAAGTTCAAACTGTGTTTTTCTACTGTTTTTTAGACTTTATTATCCTGGCAGTATGGGGGATGCTGGCTGTAAGTGGAATTACATTGCAAATGCGAAGAGAAGGAGGGCGACCACTTTTCCCTCCCCACCCATACAAACTATGGAAACGAGAGAGGGAGCGCAGAGTAACCAACATTCTGGATCCTAGCTACCATATCCCTCCATTGAGAGAGAGGCTCTATGGCCAATTAACCCAGATCAGAGAGCTCTTCCAGAAGGAACAGCCAGCTGGAGAGAGAACACCCCTACTTCTATAAACATCAAAGGGGGCCTTGGTCAGTGTAATCCTGAAGTACAAGGCAGGCACTGCCTCAGCTTTGGTGTTTATGCACAGCCTGCTTCAGCAGTCTCCAATGCAGGTCGTAAGAAAGCAGGTTTATATGTCTGCTTTGTATGATATGGCAGTGTCCTCATTGATGTATGGTACAGGTGTGCCAAGGAGATTATGATAATTCTGTCAGAGTGAGAAAGATGACCAAAAATGTGGTAGGGATGCATTTCCTTTTTTGAAATAATAATTACCTTTTGGTTTGTATGGTCAAGTTATTATATAGATATACACAAAAAAATAAAAAATAAATGATTATTCTCTAAAGCTCTTGGTGTTTCTTTTTATAACTCCTTGAACAATTCTTTCGCCTCAGTCTGTCTAAATCTAGGTGGTGGGGCATAGAGGGTGGTTTGATTTCAGTGTTAGACTGAATCTTTACTGGCCGTTATTTGGAGGTTTAGGGATTTGATACTGGGCCTTTGAACTTTAGAGTACAAAAGATGGAGAACTAATTTTCTTACTAAAAGCAGTCTGATACTTATTTGCATCTTTCGTAGTGTATTAGGTACCCTTTTGCTTATTTTTTTCCCTTTTGCTTATTTTTAATTGTGATAAAATATTTACTGTTTCATTTTTAAGTATATAGTTCAGTAGGTACCCTTTGTTTTTGCCTTTTATTGCTTAAAATGGTAATTTAAATATCTAAATTATTTCAGTTATTTGAAAATAGGTCAATTTATATAGATAATAGAACTTTTACATGGATGATTTATATTCCAAATAATGACCCGTTTTTTTTTGTTGTTTATTTTTTTCTTTTAAGTCTCTTTAAAATAGTTTGACAGCTGATCACTAATTTAAATTGCATTAGATGACATGTGAATTGTTTTTAGGATACAATTGGCTCCTACCTTAACTAATCTATAGTCCAGTTAATAAGGTAACCTTTCAGAAATTCGCATTTTGTAATTCTTTTGGCTAAATTGTTATTAACATCAATGTGAAATACAATCTCAAAAAATTTCTACATGAAGCCTTTGTACCATTTGTTTTATTAAAGTGATGATGGACTCAAAAAGGATTCAACTATTTAATGGAGCTGCTTTTTAAAATGAAAACCTTGAAATCTAAGGAGTTCCTTCAGTTTTGACACTTTTTCCATCCCAAGAAAGTTTTGACACTTTTTCCACTCCAAGAAAGCCTTGGGCTGCATACATACCTACTCCTAATGGTATTTTCTTAACTGTCAGAGCCTCTGCCACTGGCTCTGCCTTGGACTTGAGTGACAGTGTGGTTGTGGTGGTTGCATGCACATTTGTGAGTTAACCACTACTGAAATGATGCTGCTTTTAAGAGTTTTTTCAAAGCATAATAGATTTTTGAAATTTCAAATAACTAGGAAATTTTTAACTTTTGCTTTTAAAAGTGTTTTGGAAAGGCTGAAACAAAATGAAAAGTATAAAACTAATCATTTAGTTTTGAAAAATACAAAAGTTCATTTACTTTTCTGTAATCCTCACTGTTTATATAACTGCAGTAACACTTAAAGTTGAAAATTTTTTTCATAATTCATTGTAGGAATTCTGGCTAATACTCTATCATTGTACATTCTAACAAAGTGGTGTGGAATGTTTGTGAGTTATTTTATATACCATCAAAAATCTGCCAGTGAAGACTGTAAAGACAGAATACACTTTTTTCGAGGATACAAGTTGTTTAAAATTTTATAATTGGGGTAATTAAAAACAAGTTTGTACAATTTTTTAATAATAAATACCTATTTTGAAAAAAATGCTTAAAAGTCTCATTTAAAATTCTTATAAAATTTTTGTTATATGTTCATATAACAACATAGCAACAAGACACAAGAGGACAGTTTCTTAGCTATAAAAGCAGTTATTTAATCAGGACAAAATTTAACATTTTAAGCATAAATGAAAGAGGAAATGAAGGAAATCTGGGGCAAGATAATATCTTTAATGCATTAATTTCTGTTGGTGTCAGTACTTCAAGTGTGTCAAACTGAAGAAAACTAGTAAGTGAAAAATTAGTTATACTGTTATTTAAATGTGTTGGTTCCGATAACCTTTTAAAAGCTAGGTACCAGGTTGCAAAACCACAGCAGCTAGCTAATCAGTGCTGTAAAACAGTTGAGTTCTGTAGAAGATAGAAAACTGATTCTAACGAATTGCTAGAATATTAGACTAGGAATGGACTTTAGAGATTGTGTCACTTGACCCCTTTATTTTATACCTGAGGAGATTCTTGGCCAAGGAGTCAATTATATGAAGTCACAGTTATAGTGTCTGATCCAAAATTTGGGATGCCTGACTCCCTAACCAAATGTACTTTTAACACTCAACATAATGAAAATGTAAATCTGATGATTTTCAGTTTTGCTGGGAGAAATTGGTAGGAAGCTCCTAATGTTAATATTGCCACGATCTCTTCTTTGGGGGAATTATTAATTTTCAAAGTGAAAACATTTTTCCAAGTTAATTCTCTGAGGTCATGGGCCATTTCTCATTCATTTCAAAGTACATAATGGTTACTCAAAATTTTCAATATCCATACATGTTTCACAGCAGCATTCGTATGGAACTTTTTGGCATAAAGTTTACTCCTTGATTATGTATTTGATACATTAACTTTCATTAAAGCCCAAGTATTCTTGAATCTAATTTCCCAAGAACTGGGCCTCCCCCCAGAGTTTCCCTGTGTGCTTTTTGTTAGGCACTGAATTGTGTCCCCCTTCATGTTGAAACCCTACCCCCGCCCTTACTTCAGAATGTTCCTGTGTTTGGAGAGAGGGCTTTAAAGAGGTAATTAAGATGAGGGTATCAGGATGGGCCCTAATCTAATCTGACTAGTGTCTTTATAAAAAGAGATTAAACATGCAGAAACCCCAATGGAATCTCATATGCCCAATCAGTCATCACAGCCCTTTATTTTGGTACCTGGTGAGATCAATTATTCCATTCTCAGCTTTCAGCTTGTTGAGCACCTAATCCAGACAGGATGTTCAGTCTTTTTTTCAAGTTGAGATAACTGACATGACATTGTGTAAGTTTAAGGTATACATATATTAATAGTTGTAACAATATGACCACCATAACATCAGCTAACATGCTGATCCTATTTGTCATATAATTATTTCATTTTTGTGGCGAGAACAATTAAGATCTAGTCTCTTGGTGACTTTGAAGTTCCTAACATATAAGGACTATAATTCTTATGGCTTAAAAGGCTTATTCTGTCTCTCATAAATTCATGGCTCCTGCTAATGGAATCTCTACTGCCCAGACTAGCTTGAATGTGCTGTGGCCTGCCTGGACTCATGGTGGGCACACTGGGAAGAGCACGGATGCCTGTATCTGGGAGCTGTGAGGAAAGGGGTAGAAGATCAGAAAATGAATGAGCTGGAAGAAGCTAGATCCACTAAGTGTGCCTTTGCTCCCTAGTTCTCTATGGACTGTTTTCAGCAATTGAACCAGACCTCAACTTTTTAAAATAAACCAGCTGTCTCACTGTGAGCAGGAGACCATGTATAAAGATTTCTTAAAATGACTACTATGTATTGTTAGGGCCAGGCTTAGGATTCTGGAGGACTAATTTCAGGGACAAGATTGAAGGCTGCTTCTCTTGGGGAAAAAAACAAAAAACAAAAAACAAACAAAAAACTCATCTTGCTTAATGCCTGAAGGTTTTCAATGGAGTAGAGCTACAAAATTTTTCTTCCAAACCAGCTCTCTCCACTGAATTCTTTCAATGATGTATACCAGTGATTTTACTGAATAAAGATGATGCTTTTAACTTCTTGTATGCTATATATATCTACAGTCTACATGCACTTGGAACAAAAACCTTATAATCATTGAGACAGGTCTTGAACATTCTAAGGGGAAATTAACATTTGAGAAATTTATTCACTTGATCTCACATCAGCCTTTGATTTGGTAGGACTGAGCACTTGACCACTGAGTGATGTTGAAATTTGAGATGCAAATGACAAATCCTCAGCATTTTAAAGTAGTCAAGGCCAGTCCTATTCATCTTCAACTGCCCGTACAAACAAGCAAGGTACTGAGGCTTGGGGGGCTATCTACAGCCATGACAGAGACAAGCTTTTGAGGAGCACATTCTAACCAGCTTTGTTTTATAGAAAGCCTGAATGTAGCTTACCTATCAATGTCTGAAACTCAAGAAATATATCCTGTGTTCCAAGATTCTACTTATTGATACTGATTTCAACATAGTTAATTTTCTGAAAGCTTTGGTTACTCCAAAACAGTGAGTTTACTTTTTTCCTTTTGCTCATATGGGGGAAAAAAAACTTGCAATGGGTATCGTTAACTGAAAAAAAAAAAACAACAACAACAAGGAACCAAGGTGTATGCTAAGATTCCAATTGCGTGTGTCTGTGTGTATGCTGAATTCTTAACCATGTACATTTATTTCTTCTGTATGTAAAAAATAAATTATAATAAAAATGTACATAACTAAACTTCTGGGAATTTATACACCAGAAATTAAAAGTATAGTGCATAAACTATGTATTATGGATATTTAATGCAGTACTATTTGGGGTTTTAAAAAAACCGCAAACCATCTGAAATATCCATCAATAGGGGAAATAGTTGAATAAATTATCACACATTTATGCAATGATAGTTAAAAAACTGATTTGCAGGCAACAGAAACTTGCTAGTGTATACAATTAGAATTGGTTGGAAGTACGGCTGATTTTGAACAATGAAGAGGTGAGGGGTGCCAACCTTCATGCAGTCAAAAATCCACATGTAACTTTTGACTCCCTTAAAACTTAACAGTTGTGCCTCAGCATGGATAGGGGATTGGTTCCAGCACCCTCACAGATACCATATTCTGTAGATGCTCCAGTCCCCTACATAAAATGGTATAGGTCAATGCATATAGCTGATCCTCCACATCCCTGGACTCCAAAGCGTGGATGAAAAAAACAGGACAGGTATCTATTGACAAAAGTCCATGCATAGACCCGCGCAACTCACACCAATGTTTTTCAAGAGTCAAGTGTATATTGATGTTATTTGCTTCTGGACATTTCCCCTTATGCATTCAATTTTTACATAGTGTAATTAATATGTGCAATTTAGTATTGTTTTTATTATGCAAATTTAGTTATATTTAGATATATATTTTTCTTCTGTTGCCAGAATCAAGCCATTGCATATAAAAACTGCACTGAGTACATAGCCATAATTTACTTTTAGACTATTAACTTTAATTAAATTTACTATTTCCCCTATTATAGGATATTTAGGTTGAATCCAATCTGTTCCCTCTACACTACTATGTGGCTTTAACCAGGGAAGCAGTGGAGATGGTAAGAAATAGTAGGATTCTGATATATTTAGAAAGGAGAGTCAACAATATTTGCTGATGAACTGGGTACAAGATATAAGAGGAAAGAGATAACACTATGGTTTTTAGCCCTAGCAGGTGGAAAGATAGAGTTGTTATCAACTGAGATGGGGGAAAACATAGAGGGGTCTGGGAATAAAATTGGGAGTTCAGCTTTGGACATCTTAAGTTCAAGGTATCTCTCGATAGTCGCAGTTGGATGAGTCTGGAGTTAATGAAAAGTCTAACGAGAACTGTAAGTTTGGGAGTCATCCAGTGTACAGGTAGTATTTAGAGTCATGAGACTGGGTGAGATCACCAAGGAACTGAGTGTAGATATATAATAGGAATAAGAACTGAGCCCTGTGGCTCTCTAACGTTAAGAAGTTAGAGAAAAGAAAGGAAGAAGTTGAGGGATAGCTAGTGAGGTAAAAGAAAATGTCTCCTCAAATTTCAATTAGAAATTATTCTTTTTTGACAGTTAAAAAAGATAGTAGTCACCAAAAATTAAATTCTTAGTCTATGACATTCCTTTCATCGAGGCAGAGAGACAAAATTTGAGACGTATCCTTGATATTAAAGAATATCAATTTGAATAAAAACATTTTATCCTCAAGGTTGTATATAATTGGTTTTTTAGAACTGTATTCTCTATATAAGATTAAAAAATACAGTGGATAGATGATAAATAATAGATGTATTGGTTTCCTAGGGTTGCTATGAATTATCAAAGGCTGGATAGCTTAACAGAAATTTATTCTCTCACAGTTCTGAAAATCAAGGTCAGAAGTCTGAAATCAATCAAGGTGGTCCTTTCTGGAGGCTCCATGCCTCTCCTAGCTTCTGGTGGCCCCTCACATCCTTAAGGATTCTATGGCTTGCTTTACTCTCTGCATTTGTCTTCATATGGCTTTCTCCATATGTCCCTCTCTGTGTTTCAAATCTCCTCTCTTATAAGGACTCAGTCATTGGATTTAGGGCCCAGACGAAAACCAGGATGATCTTATCTGAGATCCTTAAATCTACAAAGACTCTGTTTGCAAATATGGTCACATTTATAGCTATAGTAGGTTAGGACCTGGATACACCTTTGGGAGGGACACTCTTAAGCCCACTACAGACAATAAAGAGTTGCAAGATCAGCAATAAATTTCTGGCCAATTCTTAAAACATACAGATAGAAGTTGTTGCTAAGTCCTAGTTTTGTGGTAGAAGAGATAAAAAGCCTTAAAAATAAACATAAGAAAGTAATTTTTTCAAATTAACTTGGAGAGCATATCAATTTTATCACTCGTCTTTATTGGTAAAATAGGCTTCTTTGCACTACATACTTTTAGACATAAATTTAAGGTTCTGCTTAAAAGTATGGGATGAAAAACTGTTGCTATATAATAAAGTAAATGTCTTTAAACACCAAGATGTAAAATTATATCCAAGTAGGAAGACTATGAATAAATTAACTTATTTACAAAAATAAGTATTTACCAAGTAATGTTTTATAATAGAGCTGCCTCAATTAACTACCTCAGACTTAATCTCAACTGTATAGCTTATTTTCTTTAATTCTAACTTGGGATAAAAACTATATGAATGAATGTGCCATCAAATTAAGAGATACTTTCTGAAAAAAAAAAAAAAACAATAGAAAAGTTAAAAAATAAAAACTGCCATTTATTTATAAGATATTAAGGCCTCTGAATGAGAAAAAAAATTAACATAATGTTTGGGCCAACAGCCCTGTTCTATTTAATCAGCCCTATAAACCCCACTTACCCCAAACTTAAGATAGAAAAATTCTGAAAAGTAGTTCTGAATTTTACCAATACACAAAATTATATGTAAAAATTTCCATGTACATATTCAACAAATTATATATTCAAAAGTAAATTTTCTATTGTGCTAATTTTAATCTGTATTTAATATAAAGGAGTATATTTAATCGTATCTGACACTCTTCTTTATTCCTTTTATACTATAATCATAAAATAAGAAAAAATTAGATTTCAGTTGATATTAAAGCACATTTCTATTTCTGGTGGCTTTAAAAAATTTACATACTGGATTTATATATTTTATAAAAAAATAAAACAAATACTTCTAACTCCATAGGCTTCTTTTATCCTGCTTTTGACTGAAAGGTTACAAGAAAAATCTAATAGGTTATGAGGACCAGATGGTGCTTAAGAATAAATCTAGGAAATTTTTTTGAAATTTTAATTTACTTTTTTCGTATCCCTTAAGAGTACGAGGGTCCTATGAGGCAGAGAATTTCCCAATTTATTTTGAAATAACCATACCTAGCTTGCTATATCAAACATTTCAACTCTGTTAGCTAAATGATCTATATGATATCCTTAAAGATCAACCAGAGAAGAGAAGAATCTCATCTCCATTATTGATTTAGAACCAAAACTTATTTTTTCAAAGGAGTAGTTTAACCTACTAAATACGCCTCTTATAAGATCTTCTTTCTTAGAAAGTAGCGTTCTTTCTCTTTCATTCCTGAAATGATATTTCATATATTTAGCAAGTTATAGACAATTGTTAGCTGAGCAGTAATTATGGTAAATTAGCTAAACTTACCTCTTTTTTTTATGGTGCTTATAAAACATTTCTACAGCCTTTCAAACTGAATCTTCTTTGACAAAAATTTAAATTAATGGGAAGGCAGATAGGCAATCATTAAAGCTGAAGTCTACTGGTACTTAAGTTATTTGCTAACTTTGACACCAAACAGGGAGAATAAAATTTAGTATGATGATCTTCCATTCACCAAACTGTGGCAAAATCTGTATTTTAAAATTGGGATAATTTTATGAATTCCCAAACAATTATTGGGAATCATGTTTATCCAAGTATCATCCAGAAAGGCAACAGCACTACTAAAAGCTCTTAATATGTTCAGCAGTCACTGTGAAAATCTTCAATTTGTTCACCAATTAACAAAGGCTTAGTCTTTACTTTTCAATTACATTTTGGAACAAAGTCTTTGACTATGAACTATGTATTTTTGTTGCTATCTCTTAAAAATATCATTGCCAGTGCCCTGTACATGTTACAAAAAAAGGGGGGTGGGTAGCTTGAGATTGATCTTTCTATTAATTCATTCACTTTAGTGGTTCAGTCCCAGCAACGGTCTGGAGCCTTGTAAAGAAGCTCACAGAAGCTCTTCAGTTCTTCCTCAGACTCAGGTCACTATTGGTCACTAATGCTGACAAAGACGTACTTTCTGACACATCGTCTTTTCTAAGGTTCAAAAATGATTCTCGAGTTATTTGAAGGATCTCTCTCAAGCCTTTGTTTTCTTGCTATAAGGCAAACAAAAACAAAGATGCAGTCATCAAAGCAGGGACAAGAATACAAACATACCTTAAGAAAAACCAAACGTATGACAAAAACAAAGCAAGTTCTGTAACTGGCAGAAATGGACTAAGAAATATATACAGTTGAAGTTGACAACTTGAATTTAGGAAACACTTTTTTAAAGAGGTAGGAGTTGTGTTCAACGTCTTCCACCACTGCAAACCTTATTTATGCAGCTGTGATTATGGATGGAAACTCAGAAACTACCTTATTCTAAATTCACGGTATAGATGAAGAAAATAACATCTAGATTTATATTTTTATAAACTCAGAAAGTTTATGAATAATACCCAGGGACTAGAACCTCTTAGTACTTTAGTACTTTTATTATTTAGTGTGGAATGCAGGACAAGCCATCTGGTTTGCTTCCCTCACTGGAATTTGACAGCAGCAGGGCTGGCTGAGTGGATGGTGATATTTTTCAAGAAGGAAAGTAAGTGACCAAATCTAGCACTGGTAAACAACTATGCCTTTTTCTTCCCCCTACATTAGTTACTGTATGAAATTTGCAGATATTTAAAAATAACTTTCATAATTTATTCTCTACTACTTTGTCTTTGGTCTTACTTTCTAAGTTTCAATGGTATAAAAAGCAGGGATCAGCAAACTACAGCTTCGCTCGAGGCCTGTTATTCTAAATTAAATTTTACTGGAATACAGATAAATCTACTTTTTTTGTGTGTATGTATTCTTTTGCATTACAATGGCAGAATTGAGTAGCTACAACAGAGACTGGTTTGCAAGGCCTAAATTTACTATCGAGCCCTTTAAAAATCTGCTTACCTCTGTTATGAAGAATGAAAGAACTCTGTACACTTAGAGAAACAATTTTTGACCCTCTATAACCAATTTCTCCACCATGATTTCAAAATGAAGCTTTTAAAGCATAAAGGTCTATTCTGATTTGAATTATTATTCTACTTGTGTGTTCACTACTACAAAATAAAGGATGGATGAGACAAAAGATTTATATTCCTCAGAAAAACACTAGTGCTCAAAGAATATTATTTGTAGATTAAAAAAAATTTCCCTGCATTATTGTGATCTCTAATAGAATGAAGAAATTTTAAACATTACTAAATTGAAGAAGTATTTCACCTGAAAACAAAAGCAACACAGAATCAAATTTTCTCAAATACTGGTATAATTAATTTACTGCTGATCCTGGACTCTGGTCTTGTGTTATATAACCATATAACCAGTGTCCAGATCAAGAAAAAGAACATTACCAGTATCCCAGAAAAGTGCACATGCACACGCATGCACACACACACTTTAAAACGAGGTATAAATCTTTGGCATAAATCTTTGGGCAATTTTCACCTAATTTGCAATTTTATACTTACTTCGAGTTGAAATATTCTTTCCTGTTCCTTGCAACCCTGTTGCTCATCGATTTCAATGGCTTTCTTCATTACTGCTGCCATTTCAGTTATCTGGTCAACATGAGCTTGTAATTCCTGAAAAAGAGATGGGAGTTGCAAATCAGTGAAATATTTTTTTTTTTTTTTAAATTTCTGGATTGTCTCCTTTTTATAAAACCTGCATTGACACTTAATATGAATGTAATATTCTTACACTGTATTTAACATGACTGAAATACATCAAACAGATATTTACAAGAAAGCTGACTGACCATGAATGTGCTTTTGAAAGCAAATTTCTGTTAGGACTAGAATTAGAGATAAGCAGCACAATGTTACTAAACCCACTAGCAGGAAGAGTAGTCATATTTCATATTCCTCTCACCACAAATCAGCAACTTTTTCTTTTTTGTGTCTACACATACTATTGATCAAAGCGATGGGAAAGATAAAAATTGTTGACACATTCAATCTCTTTTCCCCCGAAATTTAGAAATCTTTTTTTTTTGTATTTACCACACCTAAAAATTGATCTCAGTCCAACCTAGAACGTTTTCTGTCTTGTAATCCTCTTTGAGAGCAGGAACTGTACCTTGTTTATATTTCCCTATTAGTGTTTAGTACAAAATAGATAGTAAATATTGAGTAAAATGAACAGTTCTGCTTTTAAGAATTAAAATATTAAATGGTCTTCTTTGCAAACTGTTGAAATATAATTTCAGTATAAAATAGATATCCATTTTTTTTTGCATAACAATATAAATTTCTTCCAATCTCATTCTTTTTTTTTTTTGGCACACCAACAGTGTGCCAGACATTGTGCTAGGCAATAGGAATATGAATCCTGTTAAGACATGTTCCCTGATTTCAAGGAGCTTACAGTAAAGTGAAAGAGACAGACAAAAGGTTTAAAATCAACAGAAACTTGAGAATAATTACTTTTTACTTTACTTATAAAGACCATCATTCACTGGCAATCAAGGGTTATTTTATCATAGTAAGAACAAAAATTAAATGTAAGTTAATAACTCCCCAAATAGATATTAAATCTCTTAAATAGCTGTATTCCCTATTTGTAAAAAGGATTTGAATGAGACACCAAAAAACCTACAAAACTAGTTACTGTTAGAAATAAAGATGGAGAACAAATAGGAATATCTTTAGCAAACACACACTTAGCATCTAACCAATAAAAACGCAGGATCTTATATTATTTGATGAGGAAATCTATATAATGCTAGTATGCAGGAAGAAGGCAAAATAAAGGACTAACTGACACTGTTGAATATGGTGCTATTTAAATTTATATTAATTAAAATCAAATACATTTAAAAACATTAACAATTCAGTTCCTCAGTTGCACTAATGATACTTCAAGTACTCAATAGCCACATGTGGCTGGTAGCTTCCATATTGAAGAGCACAGATTTAAAAAAATTTCCACCATTTCAGAAAGTTCTATTGAACAGCCTCGGATTAGATTATGGTAGCAAGAATGTTATCAAGACAAACATCTGTCATCTTCAGCAATAGTTAAAAAAATGACTAAATTCTTCCCAATATAAAGGGAGCATAATGTTTAAAAGTAAGCAAAGTACAGATTAAGTGCAGCAGTAAACTGAATAAGGGTACTGAGTAAAAATTTTGAATTACAACAGTTTTCTCAGTTTACAATTTGGTATCCGAGGGCACTGACCTAGGTTAAAAGACTACACAGGAAGCAAATAATTCTTTGCCTTTAAAATAGAAGAAAACAAGATACTACTAATTTTTTGAGTTCACAGTGTGCTCTAATAAAATCATAATGAGAAAAAAAAAACACAATTCTTCAAATAAAACAGTATTTTTATAGGCCCAGTACATGGATAGTTCACTTATTACAATATTACTTTGGAGGAAGTAACACAGATCTTTACTGGGCCTAAGAGGCCAAGTTCTGTGCTTTCAAAACTGTCTTAAAGGTACAAAGGGTCAGCAACATAATCCCTGAACTGTGTTAAAATGCTTTTCATTTGTAAATTTTGTTTTAGGTTTATTTCAATTTTGTTCAATAAAGACCGCCACAAATTAGGAAAAAAAAAAAAAAACAGCTAAGAAACAATAGAATGTACTATTATACTAAATTATAACACCTGCACAAATTTAATTTTATTGTAAACTCACAAACTATCAAAAATAAGAATTAAAACAGTTCACTTAACAGTGTGATCGAACAAAATTTGTATGAAATAAGATTAAAAGTACTGCCAAGAAAACATGTCCAGAAAGAGGATAAGTGTTTAAAGCTTACTAAAATTTTGCAGCAACAGCTGAAAAGAGCAACAAAATGAAAAGCTGGCCTGAATAACCTTTAAAGCCTGCCATTATCTAACAAGATGTGTGTGATACAATGCACAGAGAATTAATGACAGATTTAACATTTCTACACAGAATATTTCTGCATGGGTATCGAAAGCACAGCATTTAAAAGAGTAATTTCGTTTATTTGCTGATTTAATCTGACAGAAAAATTCAATGTAAAAGAACTTTTTAAATGGACCCCCCTTCCATCCACACCCCAAAAGTTGACTGCTTTATTTAGTGTACATTCTGATTTGCTTCCAAGTGTCTCCTCTCCAGTCCATGTTGAGGTGCTTCAAAGATGTGTCGAGATGCATCAAGGAAGAATCCTTCGGAGTTGTTACGATGTACCATGTCAATCTGTAGTACAGAGTCATTATAATGTTAATACGGACATTATCCGTAATTTAAAAACTGAATGAGTGTTAGTTCATGCGTGTTAGCCAACTGGTTGAAATGTTTGCTTTTTTAAGATTTCCAAAAAGGCATCTGTTCAAAAATAACATGAAAATGAGTACTTCTTAAACTTTTTTAAATGTGTTCAAAAATTTTCAGATTATTGAAAATTCTATATTACAGTAGTTTTGTATTTCTTAGTAGGGTATCTTATTCCAAAATGTTATTATGTATGACTCTGTTTGTCACTCCTAAATGTGTTATAAAATTATTTTTGTGTTTAGGCATAATAGAGCACTAGTACCTAAACACATCCTTGAATCTCATATTTCTGTGCCTTTATCATATAAGTTTCTCTGTTCATCCACTTCTGTTTGTTGACATGACTTCCCAATAATTAATTCAAAGCTGGATTTAGATGGATTTCTTCCTTTCCTTGGCATCTTCTCAAATTCTCTTTATCCTCTAATCTTGCTTCCTCTAGTA
The DNA here is from genome assembly GCA_028627145.1 of Eidolon dupreanum. Classification (NCBI taxonomy): domain Eukaryota; kingdom Metazoa; phylum Chordata; class Mammalia; order Chiroptera; family Pteropodidae; genus Eidolon; species Eidolon dupreanum. The sequence goes on along the minus strand of CM053503.1, from coordinate 30,073,996 downwards.
TTCCACTAATAATTCACATTTCTATTTTAGAATTCATCATATCCTACCTTATATCAATAGTTATGTTTTTATCTGTATCTCCCATTACACTGTAAGCTCCTATGATAGAGTAATGAAACTTATTCATTCATTCATCTTATTATTAATAATAACTAAGCCAGTATAAATGTTAATAAATGTTTGTTTAACTGAGTCAAAGTGTCTCCTTTTTGGGAAAAATCAAAATCACAAACATTAATATGTATTAGTTAGAATTAATAACAAGTAACTGAATAGTCATTTTATGGAAGGCAAGGATCAGCACTTACAATGATGAATTCAATTTACAGAATGAAAAAGATGGTTTATAGCTACCTTAAGAAATGCTTAACTTTGCTAATTAATAAAACAGCTGTGGTGAGCAGTAAGATCTAATGTGTTTTAGAAAATGTTGGCTTCTGTCATAGCTACTACCAGATGGAACTAACAAGCTGTAGTATCTTATTCTAAAGCAGTTTTTTGTCACACTAGTCTTCTCTTTAGATCTTAAAAAATTAATTTCTTAGGTTTTTAAACATAAGGACATTTGGAATTCTCAAGATTACATTTATTTTTACCAATAATTTTAGTCAATTCATTCTTGTAACCTTTTAACAAACCAAAAGTTCTACATTTATTTTTATTTATTTATTTATTTTAGGCAAAGCAGCCCTTGGTTGACCTCACAGACTGCAAGGACCTTGTCAGTTTACAATCTCTTATTTTTTATTTTTTAGGCCTACAGTACCTGGTCTTCCTAGGTGGTCTCCCTTCCAAGTACTAATCAGGCATGACCCTGCTTAGCTTCCAAGATCAGATGGGATCAGGCTTGTCCAGGGTGGCATGGCCACAGACCCAAAAGTTATACATTTAAATTTAAATGTTTTTATAATAATCTCGTTTGATAATAGACACATTTTATATTAAAAAAAATTGCACTTAAACATCCAAGGTTTTCTTTTTGGTTAGGAGATGAATAGCATAATTAGCTAATATTAAACTTATTTATTAATTAATTATTTTACTATTTGACACAATAGGTATCTGTTACTAACTTCCTTAATATGTAAAGTTATCACATAAAGATTTAATAGGTATTTAATTTTAATAGAATTAATCTTAATTTTAAAATACCTACAATGATCAAGATGGAATATTTTAAAGAATCTAAAATATATTTCAGTAATTGAGAAAGATAAAAATGTCTTATTACAATCAATATTTCTTAAAAAATATTAGTTATAACTAATAATAAATTCACCACCCTAGTAATCATAATCTATTCTAATATTTTTATTTCACATCAGCAGTTAAAATTCAGTTTAAAACAAAAGGTAAATAGTAAGTAACTGTCTTTGTAGCAGTTGTTAGCAAACACCGGGACACACACAAAGGCAACAAACACAGGGATGACAAGAAGTAAATGGCAGGAAAAACATTAATTTCTAATCAGTTCAGCTCTGTCTCTAAAAATGATGCTCCTGATAATATGACATGAGGAGAGGGGAGTAAATTTTTAATATGTTGGTTCGTTTCCTCTCTTCGACCTCATAGTTTTTCCATTATAATCAACAAGCATTATTTATAGCCTGAACAAAATAGCTTCATTTCGAAAATAGTTTTAAGAAAAACAAATCTACCTTTAGCTGCTTTCAGATTTTTAAAAAAGTTCTTAGCATTTCAGTTTTTGTTTGTGCAAGAGATGGCAATAAAGAAATCTATTAGGACATTTCTTAAAAGTACATAACCTTATAAAAATAATTTTGAATTGAATACTTACCTTTATTTTCCAAATAAAGTTTATTTTTAAATATATATTAAAGCTGCTAAGAAAAACGGGAGTTAGAAGAGTAAATCAAACAAAATGATATGTAACAAGAAATGAAAAACATAAGAAAAAGTAGAAAATGTCAAAAAGATGAAGTATTCAATATCATGATAAAGACCAGTGATTTAAAAAAAATCTGAACACAAGTTAACTAATTGTCCTTCTTTTTCATTTCAAATCATATTTATAAAATAAATTACCTTGGAGTGCTGCTCTTTCAACTTCATTATTATACCTGGATCATCTTTTTTGCTAGCCATTAGCAATCTGAACATTTGCTCACGATATTTGCTCATTATAAGTTCTAAGGCAGACTGATGTTCTTCCAGGGATGTACGTAATTCTATCAAGGATAACAGTGTATTTTATTCAAACTTGAGTTAAAGATGTACAAAACATTCTCTTCCATATTACATTTATCAAAAAGGCAACTTATAGAGAGGATATTTTGAAAAGAAAACATGATGTATAGAAATCTACCTATATAGAAATAAAGCATACCAAATGAAGTCCTTTGTTAGTATTTTTAAATGACCACTTTAAATTCAGTTTTTGAGAATCATTTCAACAAATATTTAATGAACAACTAAGTATCAGATGATGATCTATATTAGGAATACAAATACCAAAAGGCATGGAGCTCAGAGTCTAGTGGAGAAAACAAATACATAAATAATTATAATACAACATGGTGAGAGTAGAGCTCTACTCAAATATGTATGAGAAGTCTGTGGGGAGAAACTGGTGAAACCTTCACAGTAGTATTGAGATGAACTTGCCCTTCTTAAGGAGAAAAATAAAGGAAAGGGCATTCTAAGCAGGGAGGTGCAAAAGTGGATGATGTGTTCAGAAACTAGTTCGGGATGGCAAGAGCAAGGGTTTCATGGAGAAGAGAGGTATGGGAAGAAGACAAAAAAGAAGGCTTGGAGTTGACTTTCAAGGCCTTTGGATAAAGAAATAAGTATACAATAAGTCCTCACTTAACGTCACTAATAGGTGCTGCAACTTTAAGCAAATTGATGTTAACAAAATTGATTTTACCATAGGCTAACTGACATAAATAAGAGTTAAGTTTTTATGGTATCTCATCAACATTATAATGAAACAAAACTGAACAAAATGCTGTTAACTGAGAACCAGCTATACAATGAAGGTTCTTAAAAGAATAATATGATCAGATATGTTTTTGAAAAATTAATGTGATGCCTGTGTTGAAAATGGATTGCAGGGGAAAAAGAAAATGGAATCAGAGAGACCAATTAGAACAGTTCAAGCAAGAGACTATGGCCACCTAAGCTGGAGACCAAAGCAGTGGTACAAACTAATATTTATAATGAGAATCTAAAATGACTACAAGCAAGGTAGATATTCAAATGTAGGACAGGATAAAGAACAATAAATATGATTTAGACATATGAACTAGAAATGAGATTAATGTCAAAAGGTAAATTTAGTTTACTGTTTTCTCCTTTTTGAAAATATTAAAATATTAATTGATCCCAACTTAATAGTACAATTGCAGATTAAAGTTCTCTTGATTTGCTATACATAGTGATACTATATCTTGCCTTTGTTCTCTTGCTGCAGTTCTCTGATTTGCCTGTTTTCTTGCTGTATTCCCATAACTAATGTGGACCGTGGCCGATGTCTTGCAACTTCATTAAGTTCTTGAATTTCTTCCTGATACTAATGAAAATATTAAAAACAAAACAAAACAAAACACATGGGAAGAAAATACTTGAAAATATCTATTTGAGACATATATCTGATAAGGGGATAGAATCCAAAACATATAAAGAACTCTCATAACTTGATGATAATAAGAAAAATAATCCAATTAAAAGGTGAGCAAATTAAATAATAAGTTCTGGAGATCTAATATAGAGCATGAATAACAATACTGTATTGTGTACCTGAAAATTGCTAAGACAGTGGATCTTAAATGTTCTCATCACACACACCCAAAAGGTAATTATGTGAGGTGAAGGAGGTGTTATTTTGGTAATACTTCATGATATATAAGTGGATCAAATTATATTGTACACCTTAAACTTATACAATGTTATATGTCAATTACATCTCAGTAAAGCTGAGAAAAAAACTGAAAAGGAATTTGAAGAGACATTGCTCTAAAGCAGATACAAATGGTCAATAATTACATGAAAAGATGTTTAACATCATTAGTAATTAGTGAAATGCAATTCAGCAAGAGATACTACTTCATAACTGCTAGGATGACTTTAATAAAAAAGACAAATAATAACAAGTGTTGAAAAGAATGTGTAGAAACTATAACCCTCATATATTGTTGATGGGAATGTAAAATGATGTAGCCACTCTGAAAAATTCCGGAAAATCTTCAAAATGTTAAACAGAGTAATTATATGATCCATTCATTACACTCTCAGGAATATACCTAAGATAACTGAAAATATGTTCACATAGAAATCTGTATATAGTCATACCAGTATTATTTATAATAGCCAAAATAAAGAATCAATCCAAATGTCCAACTGATAAATTGATACACAGAATGTAATGTGTCCTTACAATGGAATATTACTAGGCAATAAAAAGGAACAAAGTACTGATACATGCTATATGAATGAACATTTAAAACGTTAAGAAATCAGTCACTAAAAGCCACAGATTGTATGATTCCGTTCATATGATACACAAATATGACAAATACACAAATCCATAGATATAGAAAGATTATTGGTTGCCAGGAGCTTGGGGAAGGGAGGCACTGGCTTTTGTGGTGATAAGAATATTCTGGAATTAGTGAATATGCTTGCACAACCTGTGAATATACTAAAATCCAATGAACTATACCCTTCGAAGGGGTAAATTTTATGGTATGTGAATTATATGTCAATAACATATGCAAAAGAAATGTAAAATTATTGTTTCTTTTAATTTTTAATAAGTAGGAATCTAACTTTAAAATTGCACTCCTTTATTTTCAAGGCATTTTGATGAGCTGCTTAGTAACATATTCATTATAATATTCCTGGTTCTAAATTTGGTTGTCAAACTCCTTTTTTACAACTAAATACCAGATATATGTCTACTGGAATGCATGAGGCAAGCTGGACAGTTAGGGAGGTTTGTAATCTGTTTAGGGCCGCAGAGCTGCAAAATAAAATAAGTAAATTTGCCATTATTTCCAGTAGCTTTGATAAAAGTGGTATCCTGGGGTTCCTTCCTTCTAAAAATAGAAGAGTTTCATGCGAGTAGGCTATAAATATGCATTCCCCCCCACACACTGATTTCCATTATAATACCAGAGATTCTATAATTCTCTAGAGTTGAACATTTTTATCAGAAGAGGGCTTAAAATGGTAGCTAAACTCCCATGGCCTACTGGAAAGTTCTTATATACACAGTTAAGGATAACAAGAACTGAAGCCCTTTTCATTTCTTCTTTAATTGGCAGCATTAAATAAAAAATAAGGTAGCAAGTACAAATGCAATAACTATATTAAGTTATAGAATACGTATTGTCCTGAATCACTAAAATTTTTTGTTATTGTTGAAAAACAGCATGTGAGTACTTTTATAAAGAAAAATAGAAACATTTCTACATTATAAAATATGAGACAGAATATGTGTCCATGTTAGTAAAAGATATTATCTGGTCTTTGTCAAAAGTATCTAGACATAATAAATTCACATATTTTCTTAACTCAAATGTACATCAAATGTAAGAAAAAAGTAATTAAGTCTACAGGTTTTAGAACATATATATACATACACACATCACCTGAAGATGACAAAACTATTCTAATCTAAAGTAAAACTGAAATACAAGTAAAGCTACTTTTAAATTTTAGAGAGCATTAAAAAAATAACTAACAATTAGGCAGAAGTTTTATAATTCAAGTAATATATAAATGTCAGTGACTGCTTTTTAAAAAAATGGAATCAACAAGAAAGGAAAAAATCAAACCTGCTTCATTGCTTCTACTCGCTTGTTGAGAGCTGTAGTTTGTTCAATCAGAGATTCTGCTGCATCGTCATGATCTCGCAATCTTTCAACAAGAGCTTTGGCATCAGCAAGTGCCTTCTCAATTGTGCAACTCATTTCTAAAGGAATACCTACAATTAAAATTAAAATCAAGACTTAAAACAAAGCCAGTATATCATCTTATTTGTTTCATGTTAACACAGATATCTTTCTGAAGCTACATTTGTTACAGGATTATTGTCTGGGAAGAGAAAACATCTAAGAACGTCTGTGTTTTTGCTTCTGTTAGGATGGCACAAGCTTGAAAGTGAATTTATAATGTTCTAAAAAATTAGAACATATATAAACAATTTGCAGACATAATCAGTATGTACTGAAAATACCCTGAATTTATGGTGAGAAAAGTACACATCTAATGAGTACATTTTATATTGTATAGACACTGTGCTCTTCATGAGGGCACTATCTTTTTATCTGTGGAAAAGGTCACTTTATTAATCTCTATTCTATATTTAATGAGTGTCTGTCTCTGACTATAAGACGATCCTCAGCCTTTGCCTGATTAGGCGATCTGAGATGATGTTCACAAATACATACTATCAACCAACCAAAGTGGCTTCTATGCATCATGCTATATCAAAGTATCAACCTATTTCTGGAGGAACTTGTCGCTTATATGAAGTTGCAGTATAATCCTAACTCTTGCACTTTCCTTAGCAAATGGCAAAAAAAAAAAAGAAAAAAAGTCTTGACTTTGAACAACACTGCCTATCATAGGAAGCTGTTTTTTTAAAATTTTCATCTCTTACTCTCCTCTCCTTCGGCAACCATCAACTTGATCTCTTTATCTATGGGTCTGTTTCTGTTTTCATTTGTTTCATTTTGTTAGACTCCACATATAAGTGATATCTATGGTATTTGTCTTTCTCTGACTTATTTCACTTAGAAAAATACCCTCTACGTCCATCTATGTTGTCACAAATGGCAAGATTTCACTCTTTTTTTATTGCTGAATAATATTTCATTGAATATAAATATCACTTCTTTATCCATTCATTTATTGATAGACATTTAAGTTGCTTCCATATCTTGGCTATTTCTAGTAAAGCTGCAATGAGCATATGGGTGAATATCTTTTCAAATTAGTGTTTTTGTTTTCTTTGGATAAATACCCAGAAGTAGAATTGCTGGGTTGTACAGCAGCTCTATTTTTAATTTTTTGAGGAACCTCCATACTGTTTTCCATAGTGGCTGCATTAAGTTACAGTTCCAACAACATGTATGAGAGTTCCCTTTTCTCCACATCCTCATTAGCACTTATTTGTTGGTTTTTTAATGATAGTCATTCTGAAGGGCATGAAGTGTTATCTTGTTTTAATTTGCATTTCCTTGATTAGTGATGTTGAGCATATTTTCATACATCTGTTGGCCATCTGTATGTCCTCTTTGGAGAAATATCTATCAGGTTTTCTGCCCATATTTTAACTGGATTTTTTTAGGTTTTACGTTGCATGAGTTTCTTACATATTTTGAATATTAATCCCTAGGGGATATGACATTTGCAAATATCTTCTCCCATTCAACAGGTTGTCTTTTTGTTTTGTTGATGGTATCCTTCCCTGTACAAAACCTTTTTAGTTTGATACAGTCCCATTTGTTTATTTTTTTTCTTTTGTTGCCCTTGCCTGAGGAGACATATCCAGAAAGACATTGTTAAGAGCAATGCTTAAGAGTTTACTGCCTATGTTTTCTTCTAGGAATTTTATGGTTTCAGGTCTTATAGTTAAGTCTTTCATCCATTTTGAGTTTATTTTTGTATATGGTGGTCCAACTTCATTATTCTGCATGTGTCTGTCCAGTTTTCTCAACACCATTTATTGAATAGGTTGTCTTTCCCCATTATATATTCTTGACTCCTTTGTCATAGATTAAATGACCATATAGGCCTTATTTCTGGGCTTTCTATTCTGTTCCATTGATATATGTGTCTGTTTTTATGTATCATCTTGTTTTGATAACCATAGCACTGTAATATAGTTCAAAATCAGGGAGCGTGAAACCTTCCACTTTGTTATTTTTCAAGATTTTGGGGGGCTACTTGGAGTCTTTTGTGCTTCCATAGAAATTTTAGGATTTGTCGTTCTATTAGAAATTTTTGATATGTTAAAATCAATAACTAATATGTTTAAGAGGAGCTCAAAAAATTAGGAGACAAAACATGAAATAGTAAATAGTTAGCTTCTTCAACTGGTATGCTGAGATCTTGGGTTAATAGAACAACTTAAGTACTAGGAATATCTAACAACCCCGTCTCAATCTGTAAATGGTATTATTGGGGCCACTATCAGAAGAATACTCCTTTATGCTCTGTTACGTAACATCTACAAATTTAAAATAGGATCTGTTTCCAAATAAAATAAGGTGCCTACATAGCATCAGTTGATAGGCGATTTGACATAATACCTATACCGTGTGAAATTCAGTAAGTTGCCAAAAAGAAAAACAAAAACAAACTATGCTCCCAGAATCTCCTGGGCAAAAGAATCCATAGGCATAGATTAATTGGAACAGAGCCCTGAATCCAGATGGAGTCTTTCTCAATCATCATAAATCTTTCCTTTTGAAATATGAAGATGTTATGCTGTGTTCTGGGGGTATTAATTCAGCAACATGGCACTAAAGACCCACTACCTATTAAATCCTATGTCATAATTCAGTAGCTAAGGCTTAGTATCCTTGCCTCAGAGCAATCACAGGCCTCAACTAAATTAGTCAAAGCATCTTCAGAGCTCGCACTAGATCTTTAAGCCTAATGTTACCATATGTAGCAAATCCCTACTGTTAAAGGAAACCATCCTAAAATTTCTACTAGTTGAATAATTATGAAATATTGTTATTTTTTCCTTTTCATATTACCAGCCAGTGGTGTAACAGTCTTACCACAACAACTATATCTGTCGAAGGAAAATTTCATGACTATGTTTCCATAATCCAAGAAGTGTCCAACCCCAAAACAAACCTTTTGAATTCTCTACACCAAATCTTGATTTTACTGTTTGTCAATGGCTTAAAATTTTTTTTTTTGGTCCTTGGCTTCTTTAATTGGTTAAGAGCACAAAAAGTAACAGGCAGGTCTGTTTAAAACAAATTTAAAAGCTCTGTTCTTCCCCAATTCTCCCCAAGTCAGATATATATACATCCATAAAAATGTTATGCGAAGATGTCATACACAAGAAAATTTAACAGGTTTTTATTAAACACAAAAAGTGACAATGCCAGGCTTGATATACATAGGTACTTCAGTTACTGTGGTAAAATTCAATTTCTTACCAGAAGCCAAACTGATCAAATGACTTAACTGTGGCCCTCTAAGACAGAGTGTCTAAAATAAAAGAGTAAATTTATATACTGATATTTGGATTGTTTTTGGAATAATTCATATCTTTGAAATTCTGCAAAGAATAAAAGTTCCTCAGATATTCCTTAAGAATAACAAATACATTTAACTACTTGATGCTACCTAAAACAATAAAAGTAGAGACGGGCAGTAAAAAAGATACTATACAAGCTAGAATAATATACTATAGATACTAAATAACAATGTTAAAGTACTCTATAAACAGACTGCTTTGGCTAAGTGTCCTTATGCAAGGGCCTCATATAAAACAACAAAATCATAACAAATTAATGGAGAAGTTCAAAGATTCCACCAAAGATACACGAAATCTGGCCTGATAAATTCCAAAAATAAACATGATGATGGAGTTGTAAAACCCATGAGATAAGAGCTGCCACTATCAGAATGGCTACCTGATAACACCAGATAAAATCTCAAATGGCAATTGGAAACTAACGAAACATTTCATATAGTAGGAAAAAAAACTGACCACAATATTAAACACTAAAAGAAAATTTTGTGGATAGCAGATGGTGTTACCCAGAGCATGCTTTACTTATAAATAAACTAATATGGAAAAACCGTAAGGGTGAAGCAAGCACTAAAACCATTCCTAAAGGATTTTCTGAACATCTCCCAGTGGATTTTATAGGATTACCTCTCCATTGTTTAGGAATCTGTAACATTCCTAAATGTACTAGTAGTAGACTAGTATGTTTGTGTTATGGATAGGTTCAAAAAGTCCCCTGTTGAAAAGCCATAATATTTATAATGGTTAAAATACTATTATAGTTTGTGTGTCCTACCAAGGACATTCTAATTTATCAATCAAGTAATATGGAAACATATTTAACTAGAACAATTATTTATGAATTTAAATTATGGTACACTTTGCCTCCTTCTAAGGAATCTTCCTGTTTTCATCATTCCCAGTACTCAGCAACCCCCAAAAGGATAAATCCAAGAAGGTCCAAGCTCAGACATACTGTAAGAAAAATCTTAAAAGGCTAGTAGACAGTGGAACACTTAAAGTGCTAAAAGAACAGAACTGTTAGCCCTGAATTCTAATCTAAAATAAGAATCATTCTCAGATGAAGAAAAAAAGAATTCATTTCTAGTAGATCTGTTCTAAAAGAAATTCTTCAGAGAGAAGCAAAATATCAATAGGAAACTTAGAGCATTTGCAATAAAAAGTAACAAATCAAATATCCAGGCAAATACAATAAACTATTTTTTGCCAGTGCTTTAAAATATCTGATGTTTGAAAACAAGAATTATAACATTTGTCTGAACTATAAGACAGATGGAATTTCAATTTATGTAGATGTAATATGTAATATAACTGTAACATAATGGGCCCATATATAGAGAAAGTTTCAACATTTAACTTGAAATGATAAAGTGTCAATTGCAAGTAGGCTGTGAAAAAGTTATATACATACATAGTAATTCCTAGAGAAACACCTAGAAAAGCTGTATAGAGATAATGGTCTAAACCACAATAGATGAATTAAAAAATTAAACATGCTCAATAATCAAAAGGAGGCAAAAAAGGGAAATGAACAAAATATTGAAGGAATAAGCAGAAAACAATAGTGAATCTTAGTTTAAAAATATTAATAATTACACTAGATATAAATGTTCTAAATACACAAATTAAAAGACATATTAAAAGATTTAATTTTAAAAAAAAGATTACCAGGATGAATTAAAGCAAGACCCAACTAAAAGCTGTCTATGAAACTCACTTCTAAAATGATATAGGTAGGTTAAAAGAAAAGAATGAAAAAAGATACACTATATAAATGCCAATTAAAACAAAGCTGGAGTGCTAATAAGCACACAAAAAGATGCTCAACATGATTAGCTATCAGGAAAATGCAAATCAAAACCACAATGAGATACTTCACAGCTACTGTGATGGCTATAAAAAAGGACAGATGATAGTGCTGGCTAGGATAGAGAGAATTTGGAACTTTCATAAACTGCTGGATGGAAAGTGCAGACACTTTGGAAAAGAGTCTGGCAGTTCCTCAAAACATTAAACATATGATCCAGCAATTCTACTCCTAGGTACACACCAAAAATGTAAACATGTCCATGCCAAAAACTGTACATGAATGTTTATAGCAACATTATTCATAATAGTCAAAAAGAAGTAACCCAAATGTCTATCAACTGATGAATAAATAAAATGTGATATATCCATAAAGTGAATATTTTTAGCAAAAAAAAAAAAAAAAAAAAAGGAATGATGTATTGGTACCTGCTGCAACGTGAATGAAAATTGAAAAAAATTATGCTAAGTGAAAGAAGTCAGTCAAAAAAATGATACATTTTATGATTCCATTTATATGATGTCCAGAAGAGGAAAATCCATAGAGACAGAAAGTAAATTAGTGGTTGTCTAGCATGGTGGGAAGATGGGGAGGTTGGGGTAAGTAGCGTGGAATGGCAAGTGATTGTTAATGGATATAGGATTTCTTTCTGGACTGATGAAAGTATTCTAAAATTGATTGCAGTAATGGGTTGCACAATTCTGTAAATATAAAAAACCTCATCAAATTGTAAGCTTTAACTGGCTACTCACCCATTTAAACAGTATGTGAATTACAGCTCAATAAAAGTGTATGATATGTGAATTATATATCAATAAAGGTGATATAAAAAAAAAAGAAGAGCTGTAGTGGTTATATTAATATGTAGATGAAGTAGACTTCAGAGAAAAAAAAACTACCAGGAACAAAAAGTACATTACATAATGGTAAAAGGGTCATACTAGAGAGCTTCTAAATACAGAGAACAAAAACTGAAAGAACAAAAAGGATAAGTTGATCTATCAAACACTTACTTCTGAAAACTTCTGCACTTTTCTTAGTAAATGATAGAACTTGTACACATAAAATCAGCCAGAATACAGAAGGAATAAACAGACATAATCAACTAAATGGACTGAATTGGTATTTATAAAAAGCTACAATCAACAACAGCAGAATACACATTAAGTGCATGTGGGACATTCACTAGGATAGATATCATGGATCACAAAAAAACCTTAAGAAATTTAAAAGAATTGCAATCATATAAATTATGTTCTCTGACCATAATGGAATTAAACTAAAATAAACAGATTAAGAAAATCTCCAAACATCATTTGTAAATAAAACACAAGTAAAAAAAAAAGTATTTTTGAAATTAGAGAATATTTTGATCTAAATAAACATAAGACATGAGATATCAAAATTCTGCCATGCATGTAAAACAGTACTTTGAAAGAAATCTATAGCACTAACTTATTAGAAAATGAGAAAGATCTCAAATCAATTATCTAAGCCTCAACCTTATGAAATCAGAAAAAGTAAAGCAAAATAAACAAAGTAAATAGAAAGGAGGAAATAATCAAAAAGCAGAAATCAATGAATTGAAAACAGGAAAGCAACAGAGAAAAACTAATGAAACCAAAATGTAGTTTTTTGAAAAGAACAAGTACAGTAGGTCAACCTCCAGCAGAACTGATCAAGAAAAAAGAAATAGAGAAGCTACAAATCACTGTCAGTAATGAAAGAAGAGGCATCACTGCAGACTCCTAATTTATTATTAAAAGTGCAAGTGAATACAATAATTTTCATACACATTAATTGGATACTTTAGATGAAATAGACTAATTCCTTCAAAACCACAAATCACATAAAGTCGCACAACAGTAAAGAGATAATGATAAATAGTTCTATAACTATTAAGCATAATTATAGTTGTAATGATTAAAGTCCTATATAAACTATTCTATAGACTCCTATAATTATTAAAGAAATTGAATTTGTAGTTAAAAATATGCAAAAAATCTCAATTTGGTTTCAATGGCAAATTTTACCAAACATATAAAGAAATAATAACAATCTTACACAACCTCTTTGAGAAAATAATCTTTTTAACAAACAGTGTTGGAAGACAGGACATCTACGTGCCAAAAATTAACCCTTACATAATTGTTACATTTTATACAAAAATTTACTCAAAATGGACCACAGATCTAAATGTAAAATGAAAAGCAGAGAAAATCTTTGTGACCTGGGGTTAGGCAAAGATTTTTTTAGACATGATACCAAAAGCTTGATTCATAAAAGAAAATTTTAATAAGCCAGCTTTCTTTAAAATTAGAAACTTGAAGGGCACAGTTAAGACAGTCAAAAAACAAACTGTAGACTGGGAAGAAAAATTTGCAAATTACATTATCTGACAAAGGACTTTTTATCTAGAAGACATATATAACTCTCTAAACTAAAAAAAGATCCATTTTTTCAAATGAGCAAAAGATTTTAACACTTAACCAAAAAGATATATAGATGACAAATAAGCATATTAAAATGTTCATCATCATTGGTTATTAAGAAATGTAATTGAAACCATGATGAGATCCACTATAGCCCTATTAAAGTGGCTAAAATAAAAAGTACTGACATACCGAGTGCTGACAAGGATGCAGAGCAAATGGAACTCTCATACAATGCTGGTGAGAATGCAAAATGATATGGGTATTTTGGAAAATGGTTTGGCAGTTTCTTGCAAAGTTAAATATACAGCTACCATATAACTCAGCAATACCACTTCTGGGTATATTCTGTAGAGAAATGAGTGGATAAATGAACTGCAGTACATATAATCCATACAATGGAATATGACTCAGCAATATAAAACAAACTACTGATACAGGCAACAACTTAGATGAATCTCAAAGGCATTATGCTGAGAGAAGATAGTCTCAAAAGATTACATACTGTTTCCATTGACCTGGCGCTACCAAAAGGATAAAACTATAATAATGATGGATAAGAAATCAGTGGCTGTCAGGAGTTAGGGGTGGGAAGAGGGTGTGGCACAAGGGAGTATTCTGGGATGATGGATAGTTCTACATCCTGATTGCAGTGGTGATTACATGACCCTGTATACATGTTAAAATGAGAACTGTAATCTAAAATAAAACTATATATTAATTTTAAAACTTAAAAAAACAAAACCACTCCAGCCCCAAGGTTTTACCTTTGTCTTTAATTCATCTGGTGTTCATTTGCATGTATGGTATAAGGAAGGCATCTAGGTTTTTTTTTTTTTTCTTATGGAGGCAACTAGTTGCCCCAGTCTCATTTATAGGATAGTACATTCTTCCCCAACTGAGGTTTTTTAATTGAAATATACTTGACATATAACATTATGTAATTTTAAGGTATACAACATGTTGATTTGATACATTTATATATTGTAATAAGATTGCCATCTTAGTGATAATTAGCACCTCTATCATGTCACACAATTATATTTTTTTGTGGTTGGAATAATGCCATGGAATATTAATGACACACCTGTTTGTGTTTTTCAATAAATGTTATGGGTACATTTCTGAGCTCCCTAGTCTATTTGGGTCTATTTATTCATCAATATATCAGTACCATGCTGCCTCAACTGTTATCAATAAGAAAATAGACAGGGATTCCAAATGTAAGGAGCTGAATGGCAAGGAAGGAGCCAAGCCAGATAAAGAAACAGAATTTCTGATTCCCAGTCTAGTGCTCTACTCAGGAGCCAAGGTGGAACATCAGGGCCCTGTTTGCTTTCACCTATGTTAAAATTATCTTGGAAAAAAATAAAATAAAATAAAATAATCTTGGTTTCCCTCACTGGAAAAACAGCAAATTTCCCTGACCCTATTTCATTAATGAGACTTCCAAGATAGTATAAAAATTGCATTTCAAACCAGAAAGAGAAAATAAATGGGAGTATAAAAGAGGAAAAAAAAACAACAAAATTTCAAATATTTTCCCATATAACTAATAAAAACCCAGCATCCATTTTAGTTAGGCATTAAAAGACCAATAAATGTTTACTAACATGCTTTTTGAAATTACAATATCCATTTAAAATAACATTCACTAGATTGCACGCTGAAATACTACTATAAAAATAAACTATATTTAAAATTTGTTTTATAACTATAAAAATGGTTATAAAAATAGCTATTCAGAGAAATAAATTATAAACATCAGGTAATTCAAAGCATAATTTTATTAGCACTTCAGAAAAACAGTGACACAGCGCTTCTAAGAATCTGCATGTTCATTTCCTGTATGTAAAACCACAGAAAAGTTCAAAGTATTTTATAATGTGCATTTACTTTGCCACCTTTTATAAAAAATATTCTGCTTTTCTTCTTTTCTGGTTGGTAAGTGAAGTGGGAGGAAGGTTGTTTTCTAAACTCTCTCACAAGCTTTAAATTTTAAAAAAGAGACTCCCGTAAAAAAAAAGGAATATTCTCATTTTATCTATTTTTATAGTGCTTACCTTAACTAGTCATAGTGTACTTGCTTACATTATCTTCTGTAGGTAGGCCCAAATTACAGGTGAAATTTTTCTAAAGCAGGTTTTTTCCTCCTGCATTAGTTACTTGCCCACTTTACCACCCAAAGGCATTCATAGTCAGACTCCGGGCACACGGTTCAGAACATTCTGCTGCTGATAAAAGAAGAAAACACCACCCACCCATAACAGCAACTGACAGTTGTTTAGTTTTAGATTTGCTAAGAAAATTTTAAAGAAATTCAAGCCACACTTCCTTCTCTTTTATGCACAAATCCAACCATTCTATAGCTGGATCTACAGAAATATTGTGGCTACTGATATGCCACCGAAGTGACCTCAAATGTCAACAATCTAGTTTAGTTAAAAATTTTTATTGGATTGTTCAGGTAGGTCCTTCTAATGTTAATAAGTAGATAACATTAACAGACACATATGTAAACAGAAAAATAAAACAGCACAGTATGGCTTTCTTATAAACATATAATCTAAGGAGATCAAGAAAGAATGCATGTAAACTACATGTAAAAATAAGCATCTTGAGACATATCACTGCATTTGAAAGCACAGAACATTTTTCAGTCCCTGAAAATGATGGAATGAACACGTTTCAAGTTTACAAAGCAGCTTTATGATGCAGATGAGTTTTTAAAGTTGGAAGGAACAGAATCTGAAAGGACACAGAATTTTTTTCTAAATTACATACGTTACCTTAGAATTGTAGCTAAATATACATTGCATATACATAGATGTTCAAACAAATATGACAATTCGAGAAGGAACTAACCAATTATTTCTAATCTATAGGCCAAGGAGTCACTGGAAGAGTTGTATAGATGCACATACATCAAGGATGGCCTACAGTCTAAAACATTTCTCTCACACATATATTCTACTATTTTCCAAATACAGACACATACTAGTATGATAAAATACAAAATCATTTAAAAGCACAGTTTTTTCACCATTATGCATAATTTCAATCAACAAATACTAAAACTATAATTACTTGTGTGTTAAGAGGTACAGGGTTTTTCATATTCAAAACAGGTCAGTGTCCACTTAATACAGGTTCCTTCTGCCTGTAAAAATTCTATGCTCTTAAGGGCACTCAGAACTTCTATGGTGAATCTTTAGAACTATTATATTATATTTATACATATATATATATATAAATGCCTGCTATGTGCCAAACATTGGACAAGCTTTTGTTACAAAGATGAGTAAGACATCATTCCAGACTCAAGCTTAAACTGGCACAAGACAGATACATGAACAAATATTATAACCTAAACCTGATAAATACTGCAGAACTGTTTCAAGTGCTTTGAGAGCACAGTGGTTTTACCAACGTCAACTGGGGGAGTTTGAGGTGATAATGATCTACGAATTGGGTTTTGACAGGTGGTAAAAAAAAATAAAAAAGGAAAAGTAAGCATTCTGGACAGATGGCACAGCACATACAAAGGCACAGGGCTGTGAAAGTGCAAGACATGTTTGGAGAAACAGCCTGATATGGTTGGATAATAAGGTATTTGGAGAAGCAAGTTGAGACTAACAAGGTAAAATGGATTGGGACAGATAGGAAAAGGTCATGAATGATAATGGTTAACCATGAGAAGATAATTCTGTCAGCAATACAGTTATCGAAAATGTTTAAGGAAAGGAGTGATTATAAACAGATTTGTATTTCAGAATGATAACAGTATAGGAAGGATAATGGTGAGAAAACTTAGTTGAGGGAGGGCAAATGTAAGAATTCTGGCGAAAGAAGAAATAATATGCTGCAGTGAGAATGGAAATGCAGAATCAAAGACGAAGGTTTCTAGTTTGGACAGCAAAATGGACACTAGTACCATTATCAAAAATGGGATACAGAAAAAAGGCAAGAAGAAAACATGGAAAAGAGTAATATTCCTTGAAGGGCAGTTTCAAGAAAAAGGGAATAATTATCCATGTTATATGCTGTAAAGAGGTAAACTGAGACCCGAAAAGGGTCCCTCTTCCCTCCCCTCAATGGTGAGCTCATAGGTGGGTTAGGCAGGAAGAAAACAGATATGGAAGGTGTGTACATAGAATTAGGGTCAAGGCTTTTCCTTAAACTTTCCACACCTCAGTCCCAGAAAGACGAGCTCAGAGCAGAGGCCGGGGAGGGGAAGTACCACTCCCAGGAGCGGGTAACCAGCAGGGGAAAACGACCAGGATCGAGCGGCCAGTAGTTCGACTGGTGCAAAGCACTAGAGCGGCCCGGGGGAAGAAAGCTTCCGGCTCTCTACGCCTGTTCTCGACCCTGAGTTTATTCCACTTACTCTGGTCTCAATCCCTCGCAGCCGTCAGCTGTGGCGACTAGGGCTCAAAGCTTCTGCCAACAGGGGACCTATTCACCCAAGGGAAGAGACTCCTCTCGCCTGTTCAATTTTTTCAGCAAGCAGACGCAGAACCAGATAGCGACAGTCGGGGAACGGCTAGGAGATAAGCGGGGCTCATACCCATCACTGGCTCGGGGTAAACCTCCGCCAACCGCCTCTGGCCAGGGCTGCCACAGTGCTACAACCTCGCGAGATTTCCCTCCGTGCGTCACCGTCGTGGGGCAGAGGCGAGAAATTTATTGCAGCTTCTCGCTGACATGCGCGGGAGGTGAGGGCGTGTCCGTTCTAAGTCCCTCCCCATTAATCTACTCAGGGTTTTACTTGGCCTCTCACAAAGTCTCGCGAGTTTTGTCAGGGAAACCGGCAGGGGTGAAGAGACCCAGAAGGGGAGGCCGGGTGGGAGGGCCTTATGCTTAAGGGGCCGTAGCTGGTTTAGCCGGTGCTGTGGTTGGTACTTCGCTGTTGGGGAGGCTCTCAGGTCGCCCAGAACAAACTTCCCCAATGGGGACTGGGAAAATTAACGGGTAGAAAATCTTAAGGGTCGGAGGCATTATTTTTCCCTTGGCTCCGCCCTCTTCCTCTTCAGCAACCTGGGCGTCTGGCCCACCGAGGGGGAAGGGCTGCTTGGCGGGGCCGTCGAAGAGTGCTTTGAGCACGCGCGAGTCCCAGTGTGTGAGTGTGTGTGTTCGCGCGCACGCGCGCGCTCCTGCATTTAGGAAGCTTGGGAAGAATCGGTGTACTAGGAGATGAGCGGGGAAATCATAGTACCCTGTCTTTGGTACCAGACACTCCTGACTGTTCGCTGACCCTCCCCACCCAGCCAGCAGCCTTTGCCAGAGAGGCTGTGGTCCATAGCCTCTGTTCGTTTTCACTGCAGGACCAGGCACGAAAGTAAGCTAACCTCAATCCTGAGGTCTTCCTTATTCACTCACCTTGTACTTTCCGCCCTCGCACCCTCCAGCAGAGTGTGTTTAGATTTCTCAAAGAAAAGTTCTGCATGAAGGGGAAATGCTTTTGAAAGCAAGAGAAGAAAATAGCTGCATCGTAAAAAGTCAGTTCGTTTTGATGAACACTTACTCTGCTTACCATGTGCTTTTTGAATGTGGGTTGTCTATTCAGTCTAAGATTTTATTAGCGAGAGTTGTTACAAGAAGTTTTAAAAGTTTCTCCTCCCCACCGATGTTATAGTAGCAACTAAGTTTCTGTTCTACATCATAAATTGGTGTTTCAAAAGCTAAGGGGGAGAGTGTGAATTTGGGCTCCTTGTCCTAATAGAAGACCCAATATAGTTATGTTCGGGGATGTCTGTTATGCTTTGGTCTTTCCTTTTGCTGTCACTCCTCTTTCCTGTTAATTCTCCCCCCAACCCCTATTTCAGAAGTCTTGAGACTTTTTGGAGGGAAGCTCAAAACTGGTGACTTTGGTTAGTCTGAAGATTTATACGTGATTGATATCAATTAGCAAGGATTGTCAAAAGTATATTTGAAGAGTATTTATCGTTTATTATGTTTGGTATTATGTAAGGGAATCAAGTACAATTTGTAAAAATATTTTCTTATGACCATTTTAAGTTCAAAAAGCAAAAAAATATATATGGACTGTAATTTTGCCTGTGACTAATAGAGTGACAGCTTCATATGGTGTAGCTCATCCCTTGAATTGGTAGTTACTTTCTGATCATGACCTCATTAAATCTTGTCCTTTATTGGATGAATTTCTTTGGGTACTGATTATTCATGTTCCCTATCAAATCTTGAAGAAAAGACACATTAATTAGAAATAATTTAAAATAGTGTTATGTATAAGCCATTTGGCTAATATATTTTATCCCTTACAGGTTAAAACAAAATGAAGATTTTTTCTGAATCTCATAAAACAGTATTTGTTGTGGATCATTGCCCTTACATGGCAGAATCATGCAGACAGCATGTCGAGTTTGATATGCTGGTGAAGAATAGGACCCAAGGAATTATCCCTTTGGCCCCCATTTCTAAATCATTGTGGACTTGCTCAGTAGAATCTTCTATGGAATATTGTAGAATAATGTATGATATATTTCCTTTCAAAAAGCTGGTGAGTGTGAAGTATGAGAAAATCATGATTTTAGAGATGTACTTAACTGCCTATTACATTATATATATATGAATTTGCTGTAAATTTGACTTAGAACTGTTTGTTTACTAACTTTAAAAATGTGATATGTAGAACTCCCTTTGGGTTTAAATGTTATGTGTATTTAATTGGGACCAACAATAACAGCTAATAATTATAGAGCACTTAATATGTGTCAGGTATGTTCAAAAGTGCTTCATATATATTAACTCCTCTAATTCTCACAAAAATCCTATGAGGTAGCTACTATAATTACTGGGATAATATTCAAAGTATATAATAACCAAAATGGAACAGCCACTGACCATTGATTGTTGCCAGCTTAAGCAGAAGGGAGATGTTGGCTGTAAGCAATTTGTTTGACTCTGCTGTTATGTACCATCTGAGTATCAGCCTTGTTTATTACTGCCATGTTGGAGATGCAGAAAGTGAGGTTAAAAACTTGAGCTGAGTCACATAGCTAGTTAGAGGCAGAACCAGAATTTGAACCTAAGCAGGCTTATACATAGTCCTAATGACTGTGTGCTAAACTGCTACAGGATTTGGCCATATTAGAGAAATGCTCTTAAGTATGCTAAGCAGAAATTGTTTTTATTAATAATAAGCAAAGTTGCATATTGATAGAAATTTTCAAGTATAAAAATTATCTTCAGGTTTCAGAATCTCAACTATTTTATTTTGGGAAAGTCATTTGGTTAGCCATAAGTGGGTGATTTGCTTTCTGTCTCAATTTGGAGTGTCCTAGGCTGGGACCTAGTCAGTTCTTAGACTAGCATAGGCAGGGCAATAACAGTAACACTGGACATAGAGAGTCTAATAGTATAATATACATTCATATATATTCAAAATTAAAATGTAAGTTTTAGTTCCTCTGCAAATTGTGCATTATATAGGATAAAAAAAAAAATAGAAAGGTAATGTAGCGATTTATGGCACAGACTTTGGCTCAGATCCTGGCATTATTATTAGCAGAGTGACCTCAATCATATTGCTTAATCTCTCCAAGCCTCAGTTTCCTCCCATGGAAGCGTAACACCTACTTTCTATGATTGTTGTAAGATTTTAATGAGATAAGTAAAGTGGCTAGTAAAATATGTCCCTGTCATATAAGCCTTATGATAGAAGGCTACTTATCAAACTTATTAGGGAAGCAAAACTAGTATTACATATTATTAGGAAAGATAATGGATTATTTTATATAGTTCAGGGGAAGGAAATGTCACACTTCTCCAGAAAGGGAACATAGTCATCATTTGATATATTTCTAATATATCCTTACTGTCATTATCATCTTAATAGTATTTTTTTGTTTTCATTTTACTTTAAAATTTAGAATAAAGTCCATATCCATTATTTTAGTGTTCAGTGCCCTAGGTGATATGGCTACTGCCTACTTTTCTGAGCTTATCTCCTGCCCTTCTGCCTGCTCTGACCTTCACCTGTTTAAAGGTATCTGCTTAGAGGCCTCTGTATTTGCTATTCACTGTACCAGGAATTCTCTACCCCCAGCTCATTCTGTGGCTGGTTTCTTTTGGTCATTTTGAATTCTCCTCAATTGCCACTTCTATAGAGAGTCCTTCTCTGTCCAGCCAAACTTAATTAGCTAACCAACTTCTTTATCTTCACATTTATCACTCTCTGAAATTATTTTGTTCATTTATTTGTTTGTATTCTCCCTGCACTGCTCTCTATCATAGCACACTCCTGGCTTTCCTCACATTGTGAGTGTCAGAAATATTTTATTCATCACTATATTCCGATATACCCAGTGTCAAGAATAGCACCTGGTGCGTACTAGGCATTCTATACCTATAAAATGAATGAATGACTCAATCAACAAATCAGTACTAGAGACTGTATTATTTTATTTTAAGTTACTTTTACTATTAACTAGTAGCAAACTTTACATTTTAAATACGATGTGATCGGGTGGAATTGGAATTGAATACTAATTATTTCTTTGAAATCTATTAGGTGAATTTCATTGTGAGTGACTCTGGAGCACATGTTTTAAATTCTTGGACTCAAGAAGACCAAAATTTGCAGGAGGTATGGTTAGGTTTTAAGCTGTGGCCTTTTTGAAAATTATCAGAGTATGGTAATACTTTATTAAAAAACAATTGATTTGTTTTTTTTTTATCAGTTTTCTGCAGTTTTAAAACACCAACTAATACTAAAAGAAAAATGGCTGTCCATTCCAGTCTTTCCCCACTTCCTAGAAGCAAACTTTCGACTGGCTCATTTAGTATTTATTTCCATATTTCTAAATAACATTTTTTACTGCTATTTATGGAGTTCTCGGTTTAAACTTTATCATTATTATTGATGAGGATTTACCTTTTATGTTCCCTTTCACCCATGCCACTATGTCTGCCCCCTTCTTTTCCCTCATTTTCTCAATATTGTTATATCAGAATTTTTGGTTAATTTAAAAATCCGTGTTTGCTTTATAGTGTCTATATATAATAAAGTGTTGTTGACTGTTAAGCCAAGTAATATATATGATTATTTCCTTTCTTTTTTAAAGGTTTTATTGAGATATGGTTGACATACAGTATATATAGTGACATACAGCACTGTATAAGTTTAAGGTGTACAACATAATGATTTGACTTACATATTATTTCCTTGTACAACTTTTTATTCCTGGAATTTATCATTTCCTTCTTTTTCTTGATTTGCTTAGTTTTCTGTGTATCTTGCTGCTTTTCCTCATGTCTCTACAAAACTGCAAAAATTTTTTTTATTATAAATGTATTAGAAATTTAGAGTTTGATTTTTTTTTCTTTGAAAAACTTTTTGGAGAGCAATTTTTTCTCCAGTTTGAACTGGCTGCTTTCTAGGCCCGGTGCACTGCTGTCATTCTCCTCTCCCAATTTTTCAGATTCCAATTTTTTCCTCTTTTGTGTGTGTGTGTGTGTGTGTGTGTGTGTGTGTGTGTGTGTAATCTTTTGATAGAGTATAACCTCCAGAATTTCTGTAACTTATACTTTATTGATTCTTGGGTTATAGAAATTTAAGATTGGAAATAACTTTTTCTCAAAATTCTGAGGGCATTACTTCACCGTTTTATAACTTCTAATGTTGTTGAGAAGTCCAGTGCTATTCTTCATACTTTCTCTCTGAAACTCTTTAGAATTTTTTCTTTCCCTGTTATGTTCTGAAATTTCTCAACGATGTGCCTTAGTGATATTCTTTTGTCATTTATGTGCAAGGCCTTATATTCTTCAGGAAAATTTCCCTGTATTGTTTCTTTGATAACGTTTTTGTCTCTGTGTTCTGTGTCTTTCTGGAATCCCTGTTAGTAGGCTGTTGGACCTCCCGGATTAAATTCCTTATTCTTTTTCTCATTGATCCTCTTATTATTGTTCTGCTTTCTGAGCCTCTTACCTATTTCCTATTAACCCTTACCTGGAACTTTTTATTTGATTGTATTTTTAATTTCCGAGAACTTTTACTTATGCTTTAATTATGTCCATTTTTGACATATCCTTTTCCTTTATTGGTGTAATTTTTTAATGTGAGAGTATTAACAGTTTATTTGAAGTTTTCTTTTGACTTCTCTATGTTCTCAGAGTTCTTTTCATGTTGAGGCTTTTCTTAAATTCAACCTTATTTAAAGGCAAGTCAATAAAGAGCAGATTAGAAGATTTGCTTGTTGTAGAGTAGGTATTACTGATGAGGCTTCACTGTGGTTTAATTGTTTTCACTGGGTAACCTCCAGATGTGAGAATGAACAGATCATCTTCCTGGGACTATTCAGGGTTTCCAGAGAAGATCTTCCATTGTTCTGCCTGTATGCTATAAACCTGGTTGCCAGCCTTCTGGGAGCCAGGGAAGAGGGGAGATTTTATACCATCCAGTAAGCAGACTTTCACTTAATCTTTGTTTTTGGTCTAATATTGTACTATCAATATAAGAGCCACTAGCCATATGTAGCAACCATTAGCTATTAAATAACTACTATTTAAATTTAAATACAATAAAAAATTCAGTTTTTCTTTAGCACTAGCCATGTTTTAACTGTTCAGTAAGCTACATGTGGATGGTGACTACTGTGTTGGACATCACAAATATAGAACATTTCCATCATCACAGGAAGTTCTAGTGGGTAGCCCTGGTCTAGTATCTTACCCTTATACTCTATTATGTTTTGTGGAATTCGTCCTTGGTGTTTTTCTGGTTCAGTTCCTCCAAGGAATGCCATCCTGTACCTGGGAAGATCAGGAAAAGGTAGTCACTTACATAGGTAGGTTTTGAGTAAGATATGGGATTCAAGTTGTTCCTTATACTGACTTTAAGCCATTCATCATTTTAAATATCTTGCCCTATCCCTGCTCTGTGTGGTACTTGATGTCTCCAGTTCCTGAACTTCTGGATTTTGAAGGTCATGTCATCTTGTCTTTTTTCCTCTGTAGGCATTTAGATTTCAGCTTATTCAGTCATATAAAGTCCATTACTATTCCTCTATACATTTTGATATTCTTGTTGACATATCTTACTTCTTGTCGTCTCTTCCATTCTGTTTATCTTTGTGAGTTTGTTTTCTTTCCCCCTTCGGTTTATGCTTTTTGAAATTAAATTCCTTTACTACAGTTTTATTTTTAGGAGGGAGCAGAAAAACCCATGCTCAATCCAAGTTTATGCTTTTTAAACATTATTTCTCTAAGGATATTGAGTTTGTGGCTGATTACATTCTTTGCTATTGTTTAGTTGAATAGAAGACATCAGTCTACTGGGGTTTTCACTGATGAATATGAACATGACGGACAGGCAATAGTGAAATATTTGAATACATTGTTTTAATTATTTCATGTTAAAATTTTTCTGTTAATGAATGTACTTCAATGGAAATAATCCCATCCAAATGTGTTTTAAGTGGAACACTTTTAAAGAAAGTGTTTATCACAGTATTTGGTCTTAAAATGTTGTGATTAATATTATAACACGTAAACACATCTAACCTTTCATTCTTTTGAGGTAACTCACTCAACAGGCAGGCTTTTATTGGCTTGGCTTTGCATTTATGTCATTCCAGAATAATCTTTATTCTTTCATTACTTGAAAAAAATAATATTAAGGATTTCATTCATGTCTTTTTGAAATGGTGTGTATTCTGCTTTACTTCTTTTAAGAGGTATTGTGAAAAGCTTGAAGTCTCTCTAGTATGTCAATAAAAATAAGTACAAATTTGTACAGATTTTCCTTACTTCACTTCTGCAATGCAGTAAAAGGTATACATTTGATAATGGTAGGTATACTGATAAGAGAATTATTACTTGCCTCTGCTTTCTGAAGGTAATACACATTATATCACATTCATTGCTTTAAAATTACAAACAGTGGAAACTCCAGTTGTGAAGGCAACTACATAGCAAATCACTGGTGTTTCAGATGATATAAAGTAGTTAACATTTTATATAAATTATATATAATCTTGTCTATGTTAACACATTTAATGTTTAGCTTTGATTATTCATGCACATCTTTCTCTAGCTATTGTGAATAATCATGAGTAACAAGTGAAGTAGATTATAGAATGTTCAGTTTGGAAGGATTGTCTATATCTTTTGCTTTGACTCTTTCATGTGCAGGTGAAGGGACTGAGGCTGACAGGAGACAGAAGTTGTTTGACTTATACCCGGCTCCAGGGCTCTTTTTGGTATAGCACCGAATTCTATCCTATACATCTTAAATTTTATTACAAAAAATTTGTCAGAATTCAGGAGTTTTGGTCTGGTTTTTGTTGCCTGGATGGTAGTTTGGAAATATCACACTATATAGGACAAGTTTTATTACTATTTTCACTTTCTGATTAGAAAAAGGGCTAGGAAAGATTGACCAGATTCACCTAGTAATAAAAAAGCGGAACCAGAATTTCAATTCATTTATGATTTTAAAAGTTAAACTTTCTTCTGCTACTTTCCCCAGGATCATAACACCCCTTCCCTTAAGACGCTACTTTTAAATAAGCTACTCCTATGTACCAGGAGCTTTATGTAGTATTTTTAAATACACTGTATTTTTTCTTTCTTTTTTGATTACTTTTTATGAATAGATAATAACTACGTATGTAGTTTTAAAATAAAATTTACATATATACATATGTGTGCATATGTACACATATATATGTGTGTGTATATGTGTGTGTGTAACCAAAAGGTAAACCTTGACAAGTTTCCCACTCATCCCCTGTCTCGGTTAGTGGTATGCTAGAGCCAGGTCATACCAGTTTAGAAGAGCTGAGTGTGTGTGAGTCTACCAACTTCATATTCAGTGAAGCTTAAAGTTGGTTATGGTCGGAATATTTAACCATAGATATTGGCAAACACTACAAATTAGGGCTTTTTTTTTCTTTGGAGAGCTGGTGGTTTACCAGCATATCACTCTTTATTCCTACCACTATTAGTTTTTCTTTTTAAAGCATCTTTATGCATATACAAAGCAAAGTTTTCCTATTTTGTTCTTTTTCAAGATTATTTTTGCTATTCTGAGTTCCTTGCAATTCCATATGAATCTTGGGATCAGCTTGTCAATATCTACAGAGAAGTCTGCTGGATTCTGACAGGGGTTTTGTTAATCTCTACTTCAGTTTGGGTAATTACCATTTTAACAATGTTAAGTCTTCCAATCTTTGGACATGGGATGATTTCTATTCACTTAGATCTTTAATTTCTTTTACAATGTTTTGTAGTCCTCAGAGTATAAGATTTGTACTTCTTTTATTCATTTATTCCTAAGTAGTTTATTTTTGTTGCTATTATAAATGGAATTGTTTTCTTAATTTCATTATTGGGTGGTTCATTGCAAGTGTATAATAGCACAAATGTTTTTTTTATATATCTATAATGTATCCTGCAAACTTGCTGAACTTGCTGAACTTGCTTATTATTTTTAATAGCTTTTTAGTGGAATTTTAAAGATTTTCTACAGACAAGATCATATATCATCTGCAACATAAAGATAGTTTTACTTCTTCCTTTCCAATCTGGATTCTTTTTATTTTCTTTCCTTATTCCTCTGTGTAGAACCTCTAGCACAGTGTTGAATAGAGTTGTGAGAGTGGACATCCTTGTTTCTAATCTTAGATGGAACACATCCAGTCTTCACCATTAAGCATGATGTTATCTGTAGGTGTTTTGTAGATGCTTTTGATCGACTTGAAGTTTCCTTGTATTTCTAGTTTGTTGAGTGTTTTTATCATGAAAAGGCTTTGGATTTTGTCAAATGCTTTTTCTTTTTTTTTTTTTTTTTTTTTTTTGCAGATCGTGATTAAAATTTTTTTTTTCTATTGATACAATATATACATTAATTGAATTTCACATGTTGAATCAGCTTTGCATTCCTTGGATAAGCCCTATTTAGTCATGGTTTTTAATTCTTTTCATGTATTGCTGGATTTGTTTTGCCAGTATTTTGTTGAGGAAATTTGTGTCCATATTTATAAGACATACTGGGTTATAGTTTTCTTTTCTGGTGTTGTCTTTGTCTGACTTGTATTTACTTTTATCAACATAGTTGTTTTCCCTTTTACTTAGCTAATGGCAGCATTAGCTGCTGTTGGCCCTCCTAATCCACGGGCAGATCCAGAATGCTGCAGTATTCTGCATGGTCTCGTTGCAGCAGTGGAAACCCTCTGTAAAATTACAGAATACCAACATGAGGCCCGTACTCTACTAATGGAGAATGCAGAACGTGTTGGAAATAGAGGACGAATAATTTGCATTACTAACGCAAAAAGGTGAGACGTTAATCATGGTAATTCTTTCACAGAAGGAATTTTAATGTCTTGTTGCAGCTTTATTTAAAAAAGCAAGGACAACATGTTAGCATTTAAGCAACATGTTGGCCTTTATAATATTGAAGCTGTGTTTGTCCATTTCTAAAATAAAGACTCATCTCAGTGAAAACTGCTTAGATTGTCATCATGTCAGTTAAGTTGACTTCTTTTCTCACTAGTTTTTCAGCTGGTTGTTTGGTATTGTGAATGAACACACTAGAAACAGCCCTTATTGAAGTAATTTTAAATGCCTATGGCAAGATACTACAGCTAAGTAGTATTTAATTTTATTTCTCACTGGTTATTCCTTTAAGTTTGTTATATCTTTTTTATACCATTAGTGATAGTCATGTGCGAATGCTTGAGGACTGTGTCCAGGAAACAATTCACGAGCATAACAAGCTTGCTGCAAATTCAGATCAGTGAGTATAATCCATAAATGAAATAAATATTTCATTTTATAGTCATGTATTATTATAATTATAATTATTCCAATAATTTTAATAATAATTTTCTTGAATTCTCTACTGGTTTTACAAATTAATCAGAAAATGTATGTTTGATTAGATGCTTTTTTCCCCATTTTCTCTTTTACTTTAAAATTTTACTTTTTTTCCATAGGAAAGGTGATTAGAAAAATAACATACTACATAAATTTATAATGCATATTTGTTTTGATAGCTTACTCTCATACTCTATTTCAAATTTGTAAAATGAGTAAATTATTGGTGGCATTATTCAGTATGTACCAAATCAAAATATAACAACTAATTGCATTATATAAATTTTTAAAAAAGAAAAAAACTTAGAGACATACTTTGGACAGTTGCAATATGGAGTCTATATTAGATTGAGCTATTATTAATTTTCTTAACTGAACTACTGGTATTGTTAATGAGTGGGATTATTTTCACTAGGAGAAGCATGCTGAGGTATTCAGGCATGAAGTATTTCTTCTGCAACTTATTCTCAGGTGGTTTAGGAAAAAAAGTGTATCTATTTAGATATATAGAGAGGAAACAAATAGAGTAACATTTAATGAATCTAAGTTAAGGATATGTGGATATTCATTGAATAGTACTTTTCTTTCAACTGTTCTGTAGGTTTGGAAATTTCAAAATAAAAAGTTGAGGGAAACTTTAGCATTACAAATCCTGTATTCTTGGAAATAACCAATTATAGGTAATAGTATTGCCTGATTTTGTCCTTAAAAACATTAGTAAAAAGGAAACTAATACACAATATGTTGACTTACTGTGTGGCAGTTATCTATTGAAGATTATACCTAATTACAAGAATTTTCCCTTTATTTTATCCTGCAAACACAGAAAATTATCATTTTGCATTTGAATTTAATATAAATTATTCATTAAAATATTTGTACAAATACAACAATTACACAGTTTTTTAAAATATTTAGCTTTTGTGTTAACGCTAGTATCGGAATATAGAGATACACTGTTTTAGTATATTAAACTCTCAGTGGTTTACCTGCCTAGACTCTTTATGTAGTATGTATTTTTATATTCTAAGTGAAAAGTTTCTCTTTAAGCCTTATGCAGATTCAGAAGTGTGAGCTGGTCTTGATTCATACCTATCCAGTGGGTGAAGACAGCCTTGTTTCTGATCGTCCTAAAAAGGAGGTAAGTGCAGAAGTAATAGAAGAAAAGATCATTGTTCATTATTAATAATAAATGCTGAGAATACTTAGCATTATAATGATACATGACCAACATTTTCTGCCAAGAAGATATTTAGTGTTTTCAAAGCAACCTGTATAGCAAAATACCTGGGTTGATTTTTTATGTTATAATTGTAGATTTTAAAGTGTTTTCCATTTTGTTTGCCTGTTGATGTTAATTAAATATTTTGCAAAACCATACACAGTTTGTATTGTTCCTAAAATTTCAATTATTATAATACATTTCAGTTGCTTTAATGACTTTTTATTCTGTAAAAATATTTTTTTCCTTATTAGAAAAGCAATACACTCTTTGACAAAAATATACTCCAATAACAAATTAATTTTACCCATTCAGTTGGGGCAAAACTTTGATTTTACTTTTTAAATAAAGATGAACAATTTTAAAGGAGAGATAAGTCTGTTGATTGTTAAAAAGATTTGCATCACTTAATATTCTCTGTCAATGGTCTCTTTAGAAATACAGATATATGCATTTAAATAATTAAACGTGTACATTCTAATGTTCTGGTTTTTCCTTTAACTTTATTTAACATAAACGTGAAGTATTACCTTAGTCTATGAATGTTTTATAGTTAAGTGATGTTTTTTGGTCATTAGCGTTATTGTGTTTTTAGGTGGTTTCCAGTGTAAGTCCCCCTTTTACTAACTTTTCTGCTTCTTGATAATGTGGCAATATGTTGGCTTTACTGTGTAATAACTAAAAATAAAATTTGTTTACAATAAATATTGTTACCCTAGAATTATTAAAATTTCGTATTACTTTGTTATAAGTAATTTTTGGCTGCCTTATCGCATTTATTGGTAATAAAATGTTTGTGATGATTTCCTCATTTTAAGTAGTTTTATCTTCAGGGGTTTGTCCTTTCCACAAAATGAATAATTTTTTCCTACGATACTTCTTTGGGCCACTTCAAATCCATTTTGTGTATAAATAAATAGAATTAAAATTATAAATTAAAATGTATATTTAAATCAAAGACTGTTTTACTCTAAGTTTCACGAGGACAGGGACTTTGCCTGTTTACTGCTGTATCATCCAATAGCTCACACAGTTTCTGGCATATAATGTAGTAAATTCTACTTAATAGCTACCTATTTGTTGAATGAAAGTATAAACATTTATTGCTAAAATAATGATCATGGTTAATTTATGGACCTTTTTATTTTTCCAAGTTTTAAGAAGTAAAACTTAATTTTTATGGGTTGAAGTAAAATAGTTAGCACTTGGTTACAATGTAGTAATGTTTTGTGGGGTTTTTTTTCATACTTTTCTGTAGTTGTCCCCAGTTTTAACCAGTGAAGTTCATAGTGTTCGTGCAGGACGGCATCTTGCTACCAAATTAAATATTTTAGTACAGCAACATTTTGACTTGGCTTCAACTACTATTACAAATATCCCAATGAAGGTAAACAGTTCTTTTTTCCTGCTATTTTGAAAGCTTTGTTTTGCTTTTTAAAATATTTGTTTGACATGTATCATTTATTTTAATTGAACCTTAATTTTTTCTCCCCATATCATGTTTTCTGTTTTGCTAGCCCACATTCAGTGTCTTTGACCAGGTCAGTAAATACTGAAAAGCAACAAGAAAGGATCACAGAACAAAATGCTGTATTTTTCTTTGCAATAAGAACACTCTATCAGCTTTTTTGTTTTTAACTATGTTCTCATTATTTTCATCAAAATATGATCTCTCTCTTAAATGATTACTTTTTCTGTGATTCTTTTTCTGACAGTTGTGTTATTAGATTTTACTTACATTGCATATTCTAGTGGATCTTTTATTTTCTGTATTTTTATTTTTGCCCACCCAGTGTAAAGGTGTTTGTAACTAATAAGTCTGACTAGGAAAAAATAGCTGATAGTTTTCAATAAGTTTATTACCCTAGCTGAGAAACCAAGAATGTGAATCCTACGATTTGATTAATGGATTTTCTTAGGAATCTATTGTTACCTGTTCCTTTATTATCATTAAGTTTTCTAGGACCAGCACACTGCCTGGCCCATAGTAAGCTTTAAATTAATTTTTACTAAGTGGAGTTGATTTTAATTTTATTATGTTTACAATTAAAGTAACCAGTATATCTAAAAATGCTTGTAAGCTTACTTATAAGTTCCCGTTTCATTGTTTTTCCACCATATGATGAACACTAAATTGCATGAGAAATATTTCATTAGTAATTTCCTCCTTATACAATAGGCTGGCTCTTTAATAGAAATTGTAGCTTTACCCAGTAGAATGGTTTGGATGTAGAAGCAATCAACAAGTAAAATAGCATAATAGGTGTTCTTTAATATATAATTTCATAATTATAAGAAAAATACTCTGAGGGTGACAGATACCTTGCTCTTAAAATTTAATTATATTTGTGTGCTACTGTTGTGACTTCAATCTCTGTCTTTTTCTTGTAAGTAGATAATATTGAAGTTTCTATTTACTATTTAGTGAAAACAAGTTACTAAACTTGTTTATTAGTCTGTATTTGTTATTTTATATAATTGGTGTTTGCTAATTTACTGTAGGTATTTAAAGATGCTATTTCCTTTCAATTTATATAAACTATTTCAATTACGTTATATTTGTATACAGACAATTTGTGTATATTTGGGCAAGACAATGCATTCAGAGTAAAAATATTTCTAAAATTTCTGGATTAATCATCTGTGTTCTGACATAATGTAAGAAAAAATCATTAACTACTGTATTACTTATATATACCCA
The DNA here is from genome assembly GCA_028627145.1 of Eidolon dupreanum. Classification (NCBI taxonomy): domain Eukaryota; kingdom Metazoa; phylum Chordata; class Mammalia; order Chiroptera; family Pteropodidae; genus Eidolon; species Eidolon dupreanum. The sequence continues at coordinate 30,041,749 of CM053503.1, read as the reverse complement.
GTGGTTTTTTAATAGAGCTCCTATTGCAGTGGAAAATATTGCATCTTTAAATAAATTAATTACTGAGCAAACTATACCATTATTGTAGCTAATTTTTATTGGGTGTATTTGATCTCATTTTAAGCAAAGAGAAAAATGAATAGTTAATAAGTAACTTCATTATTTCAAAAACAAAAACCAAGTTATTTTAAATTTTGCTTTAAGGAAGAACAACATGCTAACACATCTGCCAATTATGATGTAGAACTACTTCATCACAAAGATGCACATGTAGATTTCCTGAAAAGCGGTGAGTAAGAGATATTGGAAAGTCTTAATTTGTAAGATCTAACATATGAGAGAATACTAAGCTTTGAGAAGTTCTTTAGTAAACAAACCTGATTGGCTTTAGTTTATTCCTGTCCAAAGTTGTCTGACAATGTCACCAATTAGTGGCCATTTACTTTGTGAAAGACTAAGCTAATGGAACAACATTGAGAAAGAGAGCCATTACAGACATGTCATAGTTTCTCTTTTGTAGGCATACCACCTTGGGAAGGGAAGAGAATAGGATGATAGACTTATAGCTTATCTGGATTATCTGGATAGCTTATCAGTTGTTTTGAAATTTAGTGTTATTTTTTCCTCTAAAAAGTATTTGATACAGTATTTGATACAAAGTATTTGATAAAGTATTTGATACAAAGCTGTGATTTCTGCAACTGTATCAGCATGGTTTAGGGAAGACGATTCTAGAGGTAGGGAAAAAGAGCTTTAGCTAAAGCTTTGCCACCCAGTTAGCAAGTCCCATGTATTTTTAGACTTCAGTTTATATACTTATATGTTAAAGGTGCTGGATTAAATGAACTGTAATGTTCCATTCATTCCTGAAATTCGATGAAATTGCCTTTAAGATTTGACATTTTGTTAAAGCATTTAGAATGTTTTCTATGTAAATTGATGCTATCAGAGAATTAAATGGTTAACTTTCATCAACTTTCATATATTTTTTCTGAAGTTAGTACCATGACCCAATCATAACATTGGTTACATGTTATAAGGAATCTTGCAATGAGCATAACATGAATTTCTAAAAGGAATAAAACTATTAAGGCAAATACATATAGAATGTTTAACAAAGGAGCATAAAAAACTTGTTTTTGAAAATATAATATGTAGAAATTACTAAGGTAACATCAGTTTTTTAATTATTTATTTTTAAAACTTAGAGAAATGGTAAAAATCTTCTTTGTAACACAACATATTTCTCTAAAATAGTTGATTGACCTGTAGTTATATGTATTACACATTGACGTCATGTGTAAATGCTGTGGTAGTGATAGGAACACAGTGCTGTGGGATCACAAGGTTGTAGCATGTGATTATGCCTCTCTGAGTTATGCAAGCTTTACAGAATAGGTGACATTAGAGCTGGATTTTGATGAATAGGTTTACACTTTAGTCTAGATATCTTCCCTGAGCTCCAGATCTATACAGTTGGTTCCCAACTTACAATGATTTGACTCATATTTTTGATTTTTCAAATTCATGATTGTGTGAAAGCAATATGCATTCAGTAGAAACCATACTTCAAATTTTGAATTTTGATCTTTTCTCAGGCTGGGATATGCAGTACAATAGTCTCTTATGACACTGAGCAGTGGCAGTAAGTCGCAGCTCCCAGTCAGGCACATGATCACAAGAGTAAAAATACAATACATTTTAATGTACTGTGCTGCCCACGGTTTTGGGATATTGCATTCTGAGTACGTTTAAGGTAGGCTGGGCTAAGCTGTGATGTTTAGTAGGTTAGGTGTATTAAGTGCATTTTTGACTTATGATCCATCCTAAGTCAAGGAGCATTTGTATGTTACTGCCTAATTATAGTAAGTCCTCATTTAATGTTGTTGATAGGTTCTGTGACTTTAAATGAAACAATGTATAACAAAACCAGTTTTACCTTTGGCTAGTTGATATAAATAAGAGTTAAGGTCCTGTGCCATCTCATCAGTGTTATAACGAAATGACATTGAATGAAACGATGTTATTCAGAGGCCTGTTGTATATCTCTGAGATGTTTCTTAGGCTCCTAAAACTCAACATACCCAAAACAGCTTATGAGCTTTGCCCCCGACCTGGTTTTCTAATGTTCTCTGTCGCAGTGAATGACCCTATTATCTATCCAGTTAGTTATATAAGGCAAAAACCTCAAAGTCATCTTTGAGACATCTATCATTCTTTATATCTACTCATCAAATTTTTTTATGTTATCTATTATCTCAAATACTTCCACATCTGCATCACTACTACCTTTACCATCTCCCTAATCCAGCCTATTTTTTTCACACCTAGTATCCCATAGTAGACTCCTAAATGGTTGCTTGTCTACTCTTGACCCGCCAACTAGAATAACTTTCAGAATGCTAATCATGACATATTCTCCTTATCTTAAAACCCTCTACTACTTTTCTGTTGCCCTTACAAGGCTCTGCACTGTCTGGCCCCTCCTCCTTTCCATTCTCATCTCACAACATAACCCCTCTCCTCCATGTGTTTCAGCCACACAGACCTGAAACTCTTCATGCTCCCTCTGGCTACAGTATCTTAGCATCTGCTGTTGTCCTTGCCCAAATACTCTTTCCTTTTCTTTAGTTAATTTCTGTTTATCCTTTTAGAACTAAAACTAGTTTTCACTTCTTAAAGAAGCCTTCCCTGATGTCTTAGCATAGGTCAAATCTCTTTGTATAGACGCTCATAGCACTATATACATCTCCTTCAAAGCTTTGTCATCTTCAGTTTTTTATTTATTCATTATTATTTTATTAACATCTGCCTACTGTAGACTGCATCAAGGCAGAAAATACTCACTGTTATATATATGTACATATATATGTATATTTTTTTTAGGCAAGGCAACCCTTGGTTGACCTCATAGATTGCAAGGACCTTGTCAGCTTACAGTTCCTTATTTTTCATTTTTTACGCCTACAGTACCTGGTCTTCCTAGGTGTTCTCCCATCCAAGTACCAACCAGGCCCAATCCTGCTTAGCTTCTGAGATCAGACTGGATTGAGCTTGTTCAGGGCGGCATGGCCTCACTGTTATATCTTGTATATTTACTTTCTAGATTCCTCATTTTATGTTCCTTCTCATAAATTCATTAGGAGTCAATATCATTAGTTGTGTATTTTAGATTCCTGTGGCTTTCTTTAAGTATTAAACCACGTTATTATTTAATGGTGTCAAAAGGATGCAGTTGTAGATTCTTGAAATCAAAAAAAAATGTGCCATAGACTTTCAGTGCAGTGGCTGAGATGATTAAATTAATTAATGAACAATTTGGAGGAAACTTAAATATTTATTTTACTCCTAGCTAATATCCAATCTCTATTTGGTATTTTTCTAGGAAATGTCACTAAAATAATATTCTCATAGAGATATTTTCTCTTATTAAATTTAAACTCTTTCAGAAATCTTGGGTAAACAATTTTGAGTTTGTGGTCTATATAGTAATGTTACTGTTTCTCTGACTTATTTTTAAAGGTGATACCCATTTAGGTGGCAGCAGTAGAGAAGGCTCATTTAAAGAAACAATAACATTAAAGTGGTGCACACCAAGGACAAATAACATTGGTAGGTATTTAAAAATGATTGAAAGAGAAAAGAAATAAAGGTTCGTGAAATGTTATGTAGGGCTCATTAATTTGCTTCCTTTGGAATTTTTGTTTTTCATTGTTTTAGGGGTTCAGGAAACAAGTTTTTTTTTTTTCTTTTAATTGTGGAAATATTCCTTTATATTCTTTCAAATCAGTGTTTTCTTCTGTTTCAGAATTACACTATTGCACTGGCGCTTATCGAATTTCACCAGTAGATGTAAATAGTAGACCTTCCTCCTGCCTTACTAATTTTCTTCTAAATGGTAACTTTCATCATTTAATAGTTGTTTGATTGAAGTTGTTACAAGTGAAGTCATTAGTGAGAATATGTGAAAATGTGAATTTTGGAAAACCATTTTCTTCAATATGATCATTTTATTTCCTAAAGCTATTTTTAAAGTTAATAGTTTTGCTAATATTGAAAAATAAGATGATTTTATGTCTTTAAACTATTGTATCTCAGTAACTTATTTAATATATATTTTTAATATTTTTAACTTAAAAATATGCTAGAGTCTATGTTGATTTTTTTTGAGAGAAAGAATAATACAGACCATTATTTTGGCCTATTGAATTTTAAATACGAAGTATATATGGACTTACATTTCTTTGAACACTATACCTTTATCATAAATAAACATTATATTTTTAATATACCATATGATTCTTACACATATGGCCATCAATTTGTGGTTTCCTTATGTGAAAATTTTTTTTAAAAAAACCATGTTATTTGATTTCATTTACTAAATCTAAATTCTAATAGCTTTTCTGGTGATTCTTATCAAATTGGTTTTTAAATCATTGATATGATGAATGAGGTTGCCTTTATCATAAGGTTAATTTCATTGTTATATTAAGCACAATTTGATTATCAGATTATGTAAAGTCCAGATTAAATAACATTTGGTCATGTGAAATAGAAAGTAGTTATGATAACAATGCTGATAATGAGGTATTGTGGAAGTGCATTGAAACTGCTTTCTCCTCCATATGTTTTGTAGCTTTGATAACTTAAGGGTTATCCAATAGTTATCTCATGTTTCTTCCTGATGTCCAGGAAAAATTTTATATGAACTTGTAATTGAATGAAAATAACCAAACATTATACTACAGACTACTATATTTATTTTGGAAAACCATCTGTATAACTATATAAGCTTGGAATGACCGAGAGAATGCCAAGGCTAGAGTTCAGACTTTTTGGACTTGAAATACAGATAATACTAAATTAGCAGCACTGGTTAAAATATGAGGATTAATAAGTAAAACAAAAAATCTAGATATAAATCTTAAGGGAGAAAAATAAGATCCAATCTGAATTTCATTACTTTTGACAGGCCGTTCTGTTTTATTGGAACAACCACGAAAGTCAGGTTCCAAAGTCATCAGTCATATGCTTAGTAGCCATGGAGGAGAGATTTTTTTACATGTCCTTAGCAGTTCTCGATCCATTCTAGAAGATCCACCTTCAATTAGTGAAGGATGTGGAGGAAGAGTTACAGACTACCGGATCACAGTAAGACTAATATCTGTAAATTTTATGTTTTGAGTCTGTCATCATTTCATCAGGTAGTTACTGAGTGCCTGTTATATGCTAAGATCTGTGACAAAAGGGTTTTGGAGTTGATAATTTATTATTATTTTAATTAGGTAAATTTCCTTTAATGCTTGCTCAAAAGAACTATTTATCATTCTTCCTTATGTATTCAGTTATACTCAGAAGTATCTGAATAGCAGTGACTTAATAGAATTATAGGAAAGAATGAAGATTTATTTGAACTAATATTTTAGGTGGAACTTTATTTCTAATAACTTAAATGGCAAACAAAAACATTTCAATATTTGGATTGCTGCTACTTTTAAATAAAATAATATTTAATTTTTGTGTTATTTAAAGGTGCACATAAGGAAATTGTGTCTATTTTTGTTAGAAATTCTGTTGTTCTGATTTTAATTTTTCACTCTCATTCCCCTCACTTATATTCGCTATTTCGTGGCTACGTTTTGATGTGGTTGTAAAAATTACATGTGATTGATGTATATGAGTATACTTTGTAAACCAAATTGTTATATGTTGTAAGAAATTGTTTTTGATTAGGCTTTTCTTTATTGCTTTTACATCTTTATATGTGTATATATATATATATATATATATATATATATATATATATATGGAGAAAACATAACTATTCATTGTGGAAAATTAAGAGAATATAGATATCTATATAAATTATCTGTAATTCCATCATTCAGAGATAACCACTATTAAAATTTTGATGTTAAGGTAGTTTCTTTAGTAAACAGATTAGCACTCTAATGTGATTAACTAATTCTTTTATCTGTATATGATATAAAAGTTAAATTATAGAAATGAAGAAAAGTAAGTGTTCCTTGGTTTTTAAAAAGTAGAAAGAACCATGAATGCATTTATGTTTGAGGCTTTCTTCACCTCCATTATAATAAATAAAGGCTTATAGATTTCAAGTTCAAAAAGAAGTAAAAAGTAGTACGGGAGGTGGAGCTGTTAGAGAAAATGCTTTGTTGCATACCACAGGACAGAAGACATCAGGGAAACATACTGTTACATGTAATCCATACTGAAACATTAGAAAATAGTTTCTAACTTTATCTTATTTGGTTATCATTAGGATTTTGGTGAATTTATGAGGGAAAACAGATTAACTCCTTTTCTAGACCCCAGATATAAAATCGATGGAAGCCTTGAGATCCCTTTGGAACGAGCAAAAGATCAGTTAGAAAAACACACCCGTTACTGGCCTATGATTATTTCGCAAACCACCATTTTTAACATGCAAGCGGTAAGTGTTAAATATTTTATACTTTTCTTCTGGATTAGTTATATATTCTTTACAGTTACCATTTCTCAGACAAAGAGTAAAATATATGAGTTTGCTACAGTTAAAGAATTAGTAATAAAAAATTGAAGTGAAGTTTATATGTTCTCTTGCCATGGTGATGTTTAAAATCAATTGAAGTTCTGCCTAGATACTTTGGTTATTTGTTTTTCAAGACAGATTTTTTTTCTTTCTTTTTCTTTCTTTTTTTTTTTTTAAATTTAACAGGTAGTTCCTTTAGCCAGTGTTATTGTGAAAGAATCTTTGACAGAAGAAGATGTGTTAAACTGTCAAAAAACAATATATAACTTAGTTGATATGGAAAGAAAAAATGATCCTTTACCTATTTCCACAGTTGGTACAAGAGGAAAAGGCCCTAAAAGGTAGTTTTTTCTTACCTTGTCTTTATATCACATTTACTTGATACATACTATTTTTTAAGCTAACTTACTCTTTATGTAAATTATATGTTTGGAGGTATGTATGTGTATATATGTATATATACATACATATGATTGAGATAAAATGATATAGAACATAGAATAGCGGAATTGGATACAGTATAACTTAGAATTCTACCATTAACTATCTAGAAAGAGAAAAGAAGTCTATGTTTAATTATTTTATTTTATTTTGCCAGTAGTAAGTGACACCTTAATGTTAAAGAGTATGTCTAAGATTGTTATTTTAAATCTTTACTTCAGAGATGAACAATACCGTATCATGTGGAATGAACTGGAAACCCTTGTCAGAGCCCATATCAGTAACTCAGAGAAACATCAAAGAGTCTTGGAATGTCTGATGGCCTGTAGGAGCAAACCCCCAGAAGAAGAAGAACGAAAGAAACGTGGAAGAAAGAGGGAGGACAAAGAGGACAAGTCAGAGAAAGCAGTGAAAGATTATGAACAAGAGAAATCTTGGCAAGATTCAGAGAGGTGATTTGTTGACATTAATATAACACCATGGTACCTTTTGGCATACTATATTCTGCATATAGAACATTCATATCTCATTTAATAGAAGTTCATTTAATATATGTTTATTTCATTTGTAACAGATTTTATCATTCTTAAAATCTAAAAGATCTTGGACTTAAAGAGTTATGATTTTTTTTTACTATCAGGAACAAAGGTAGCTTTTAGGTTTTTTTCCCAGTTACCATCTGAAAATTATAATTCATGATGTTTGGTATCAGTATTTCCCTTATATGTTATGAATATCAAAGACATTGTTTTATTTCTTTGTTCAGTAAATATTATTGAATACCTATTATGTGCCAGGCATTTTGCATAAGCTCCCCGCCCTGGAAGAACATACAGTGTTGTGGTAGAGATAGGTGAATAAGTGAGTGATTACAGCAAAGTGTGGAAAATGTTGTTATAAACATAGGCACAGATGCTTCTGGGAGCACAGAGGAAGAGCATAGTTGAAATTCTGAAAACCTTCATTGATAGTACATCATTTTCCCTAGTTTGTAATTTATATAATGATGTTGAGGTTAAATTTCAAGAAACGTAAAAAGTAATAAAGGCATATAAATAGAAGTATCATAACATATTAGCTGACTTTGTCTTCTACCTCCTTGCCAGAAATTCAGATAAAAACTAGGTAAATATTATAATGGCAAAGTAGTAAGTCCTTTAAAAATAAATCAGAACTTATGCAAAATTTCAAACATATAAACAGTAGAATAAATAGTTACTCATCATTTACTTTTGACAGTTATCAATGCATGGCAGATCTCACATTATATATATCTACATCCAGTACCCTCACCACCATAACCATCCACCCTCTCCCATGGGAATATTTTGAAGCTGATTCTAAAAATCATGTCATTTCATCCAAAAATAAGTAGAATATAGAAACTTTTCATTCCCTTTGACCTTAGAATTTTATGTCTTCTTTAGGGCCACTTAATTTCTCAAACAGAATTGGCTCACTTTAAGAAGAGGGAGGAAAAAGTATTCTTATTCAGAGCCCACTGACATTCAAGCATATCTCTGTATATAATTTTGAAACTGTTTCTGTTCCCTGATGAAACAAAATAAGTTTGGGGTTAAGTTCCTTACTTGTGGAATATAAATACATTTCCACAGGACATAAACTGGGGAACAAATGACAGTAGATTTCTTAATCTTCTTTTTAATTCAAAATAGTATTTTGTCCATATCTTTAAAAATTAAAATGGTAGTGTTTCTTCCAAATATAACATTTCTGACCTTTTTACTTTTTGCTTCTTAAATTTTCCTCCATTTTTTCATATTTTACAGCTAACTACATTATTAAATTATTACATTAATATGAAGGAAAAAGGGAAACATGTATTTAATCCATTAAGCTCTCTTATCTGATTTTAGATTGACATTTACCTTTTGATTAGTTTCTAGGTTTATTTTGTGAGAGCAGCTATCTTTTATTAAGACTGATATGCAAAGTCTAGTTTAGTTATTGAACCATTTAGATTTCTAAAAATTAAACTTTAAATTGTATTACTTGTCACTCTAAAAGATTAAAAGGAATCTTGGAACGTGGAAAAGAAGAGTTGGCTGAAGCTGAGATTATAAAAGATTCGCCTGATTCCCCAGAACCTCCGAACAAAAAGCCCCTTGTTGAGATGGATGAAACCCCCCCAGTAGAAAAATCAAAAGGTAAGGCAGAACTGTGTTAACTATATTTCTAAAAAGTTTTTCATTTTAGTTCTGTGTGTACAGTGTCAATTACTGTTGCATAAATCGGGAAACGCTGCTAACTGTTCCTGTTGTTTAGAAGATTCTTTGTTTACAGCCTTTGAAAATATAGGCAGTAAATATGTTTGTCAGCACTGAAGAAAAAGTAGTGTCATACCTTCATTCATGAAGCCTTCAGAAAATAAGTGCTTGTACTATAAAGTCTGTGTTTTAAGAAATTTTAATTATGTAAATTTTAATCTGTTTATGTTCTTGACACTATACTAAGTGCTACATTATTGAAGACAAACTATTTTCCCTAAACTTTTACTGAATTTAGAGAGAGATCTAATATCACCTACATATTGATAAATTAAAATGTGGTATGAATGAATTTCAGTAAAGATATTTTAAACAATATTTTCATAATAAAATTTTTTATCTCATACTTATTAGCTGAAATGCTTAATTTCCTCTTGAAGGAATTGTAGGCATCAAAGGTATGATGTAGGTTTGGGAGCTTCTGAAATCATTATAGGCCTTAGTTATTTTCAAGGAAACTGGATTTAGTCTTCTAGGATAAATGAGAAATGGTATGACAAAGGACTGTCTGATTTCTTACCATTGTGCCTCTCTTAAGGCAATAAGACCTCAGGGCTGGTCAGATTATGATTATTGGCAGCTCATCCTAGAGAGAAGCTAGGCTTGTTGGTTATTTTAATATACTTACACTATAGTATATATATTGTGCCCATTTTACTAATTTCTTTGATATCCGAGATAAGGGCAATTTTGTCATATTTGCCTCTCAGGCATTTGCCAGGGTGCCTGGAAAATGATTAAATGTGTTGATAAATTATTCTACTTCTCACATGCCAAAATATGCCACTGATTAGGATGAGAAATTAGGCTTAATCTAAATAGTACTTCACCATTGCTTGGAAAATAGAACTATAAAAATTACTTATAATGGCAAAAAGTTGCAAACAACCAAAACACATATTAGTAAAAAAATGACCTAATGATGGTGTGTCCATAGGATGGAATTTATATAGCTCCAAAATAATTATTGCCAAAAATGCCTGCTCTTCCCTCTTGCTAATGTGTATTATTTAGACTTTAGCTTAAGCAAGTCTTTTTTTCAGGAAAGACTTCCTCGACCTCCTTTCACAGTTAAGTCAGGTGTTTCTTTGTGCTTCCGCATTGCATCTAGGATTACTACTGTGAGAGCACTTAGAGTACTGCATCGACATTGCTTATTGATATCTTTCCTCTCCTATTAGTTTGAAACATTTAAAGGCAGGGCTTTTAAATTTTTACTTTTTACCACTACCCAGTCTAGTCCCTGGCCCATAATAGAAATTGTTATTATTTGTTGAATGAATGAATAAGTGAATGAATGGGTAGTTTTTTTTTCTTTTTTTTTTTTAAAGCAGGCTGTAAAACCATCTTACTGTGATCTCCATTTTTTTTTTAAGTTTTTATACACATATACGCTAGCTTGTCACTTATAATTAAGTTAGATAAATCCCTGATGTCTTTCACCTTGGAAATACTATATAGAGGGGCCCGTATAAGAAACGACTTGATTGCAAATCACTGTCTTTCCTTGTAACTTTCCTTTCAAAGGTTATACTTGAAACTCGTTTTTTCTTGCATTCTATTTTACACCTAAGTTTCATGTCTCTTCTGATCTGCAACTTGTATGGGCCTTTTATTGTACTTCAGTTTCATCTGCTTTGGAAAATGACCTCCTAGGACTCTCCAAAGCAAATATTGTCTGTTGCATACTCTGCAGGTAAAATTGGGCTATTCCAAACATGAACTCTAGATTTTAGAAAATTTATTCAGCTCTTTTTGTGTGATGCAGTAATAGAAAAACTAAAATGTAATTTTATAGATATAAGTTGACATTGAAAAAAAACCAAACTAGTTGCTAGAGCAGTAGCCTTATGGATGATTTTATTTTTTTCTTTTTTGTTGTTTTTAAAATTTCGTCTGATGAACATGTATTAGTCTTATAATAAGAAAAAGAAAAGACTTATTTTTAAATTTATTTTTGAAAAATTTATATGCAGTAATATTAACTTTTTGATATATAGTCCTGTGAGTTTAGACAATGCACACAGTTGTGTAACAACCACTATCAGAACTAAAGTACAGAATAGTTTCATCACCCCAACAGTTCTTTTTTATTGCCCCTTTGTAATCATCCTACATTCCCCCTAACTTCAACCATTCATGACCATTGATGTGTTCTCCTATAATTGTGCCTTATAAATGAAATCATAAAGTATGCTACCTTTAGAAGTTGGCTTTATTTCACATAGTATAATGCATTTGAGATACATCTATTTTGTGTTTATCAGTAGTTTCTATTTTTTTTTTTAAGGCGAGGCAACCTTGGTTGACCTCACAGATTGCAAGGACCTTCTCAGCTTACAATCCCTTATTTTTTTATTTTTTATGCCTACAGCACCTGGTCTTCTTAGGTGGTCTCCCATCCAAGTACATACCAGGCCCAACCCTGCTTAGCTTCCAAGATCAGACAGGATCAGGCTTGTTCGGGGTAGCATGGCCATAGACTTCAGTAGTTTTTTTATTCCATTATGTATGACTAACTTTATTAGAAACTTTCAACTTTTTTCCAAAATGGCTATGCCATTGTACATTCCATTAATACCAGCAATTAGTGAGAGTTCTGATTGTTCTGCATCCTCAACAGTACTTGCTATCGTCAGGAGTTTTTTTTCTCTTCTAATGGGTATGTGGTAATATTTCATTGTGGTTTTAATTTATAATTCTCTCATGACTGATGATGGTGAACCTCTTTTCATTTGTTTGTTTACTATTTGTATGTCTTCTTTGATGAAGGGTTAACTCAGATATTTCGATCATTTTTAAATTGGTCTGTGTTTTTTTATTTTTGAATTTTAGAGCTTTTTTTAAATTTATTCTGGATACCAATCTTTTGTTGGATATATGATTTGCAGATATTTTCTCCAAGTCTGTGTGGCTCTTCCTCCTCTTCATAGTGACTTTTGAAGAGCACACATTTCTAATTTTGATAAAGTCCAATATATCATTTTTTTCTTTATGATTATGCTTTTGGTGTTCTGTGTAAGAAATCTTTGCATTATCCTAAGTCACAAATATTTATTTTTATGTATTCTTTTAGGAGTTCTATAATTTTAGATTTTACATTTAGGTCATGATCTATTCTGAGTTTTTTCTTTTTTTTATAAGTTGCAAGGTATGGGTCAGTGTTCATATTTTTGCACTAATATCCTAATTGTTTCAGAAGCATTTGTTGAAAAGATAACCCTTCCTCACTGAATTCCCTTTGTATCTTTATCAGAAATAAATTGATTTTAGATATGAGAATATATTTCTGGATTTTCTTTTATGTTCCATTGGACTACGTGTCTATCCTTTGACCCATACAATACTATCATGATCACCACACACAGAGTCTTAAAATCACATAGCAAGTCTTCTAACTTATTTTACTCTTCAAAATTGTTTTGACCTTTTTCATTTAGAAGAAAGTTAACAGAGTAAGCCTAAGGCTATTAACATTAGAAGAGCCTGCTTGCAAGTTTGGTGCTTGGTTGGCATCGGGGCACGTGGCTTTTAAAACATTCCCTAGATGATGAAGTTATTTTGCCTTATGTCTGAACTGAACACTCGCTTTCCTGCTGGGAGTCTGGAATTCTGGTAGTTGTAGTTTGGTAGAGAATCCCTGTATGACCAGCCGCTAATAAAAACCCTGGAGTTTGAGTCTCAAGTGAGTTTTCCTGGCAGAAATATTGTATACACATGGCTGCATTTTTGCTGCTGGAGGGAGTAGGCACTTCTGTGAACTCTCACTGGAGGGAGAGAGTATCAAAAGCCTGCAAATAGATTCCTCTAGTCTTCTCCCTACTGATCTGGCTATGTATCCTTACTGTGTTGCTGTAATTATTCTTAGTGACTAGAACTTTGTTTAGTCATTTGAGTCCTTCTAGCAGATCACCAAACTAATAAGTGGTCTTGGAGACTCCTAAATAAATACACTTTTGAATATGGAGATGATATTGCTTTAATTGTATAAAACAATAGAATTAAAGGTAAAATTTTAAAATTAGTAAAATTTAAATAATAAATTATTATACCTTTTTCTCTTCTTTCAAATACAACACCAGGGCCAGTGTCCTTATTATCCTTGTGGAGTAATAGAATCAATACTGCCAATTCCAGAAAACATCAGGAGTTTGCTGGACGTTTGAACTCTGTTAATAACAGAGCTGAGTTATATCAACATCTTAAAGAGGAAAATGGGTTTGTATTATTTATTGTAGAAATTGCTTTTGTTAATTGCCTTGTTATAATAAGTTAAATAATAAGCATTGCTTGTTTGTTGTGTTCAGCAGTTTCTTATTACTAATATTATGAATTGATATATGTTACCTTTAAAGAGAAAAAAATTAACTTCTTTGATTCTTTGTATTTGTAAAAGACATGATTATATTGATTGTAACCCTGAAAGTATTTACTCCTTAGAGCATTTTTTTCATTGCTCAGTAAACATCACAGAGGGAAAAATCATAAAGAAAACTTAGTATGTAATACTGAATCTGTATAAAGTACCAGGGGAAAATATTTTTCTATTAATATAGTATGAGGAATATTGATTTTAGTTGAATAAATCTCGTCTCATTATTTTTATTTCTTTTTTAGAAGGCCTCTTGAAAATATATTGGTAAAAGAATTTTAGTTGAAAAAGGATATAAATCCTTGACTAAATGGCAAAGTTTTTACCCATAGTTTTGCTTGGAACAGTATCATGAAAAAAAAAATCTTCGAAAGGAAACCTTAGGAAAGTCACTTGATCTCTCTGGGCCTCAATTTTCACTTATCTGCAAAATGAGAACGTTAAACTAGAGAAACCCTAACCTTAGTTCTTTTCTAAAGTGCTGATGTTTTTCTGTTCTATGAATATAGTAGAGTTTAATTTCATGTGAAAGATAAGGAGAAAAATATACATAGTTAATGAATGTTTTCTTTTACCAACTCATTTTTTTCCTTCTGTTTTTCAGTATGGAGACAACAGAAAATGGAAAAGCTAGCCGGCAGTGAAGGGTGACTTGAGGAACTAAATTTACTATATTGCCTAAATATTTTGGATGGAATTTGATATAAGTACTTTTACAGCAAGATTGTATATGTTGCCTGGACTGGTTTTTACATTTTTAAAATATTTCAACTAACTTTATCTTTTTTGTATTAATTGTAAAATTGGCAGATATGTCAAAAAAATACATTTGAGATTTGTCTTCCCAAATCACACAAATTTATTTTATGGTAAAGGGTTTTCCCTCTGGAAATGTTTTTTAAAAAATTCTTAGGCTTCTCTTTGCCAAATAAAAGTCTTAAAGTATCTGAAATGCAAAATATTGAGTATTCCTTTTGGAAAATATATTCATTTAATGACTGACAACTTTTAGAAATTAAGAAATTTTATCAACTTAGGTGAGATTTGTAATATTTAATATAAAATCTTGGCTGTTAATCTGCAACATATACAGCGCTTTACTCAGAAAAACATTTTTGTTTGCTTATTCTGTATTTTAAGTATTTGTGTTTATGTGTTGCCATTTAAAAGCAGAATTTTCAGGTAGTTGGCATAAATTTGTATTTACCCATATTGGATGTTACATTTTTTTTCTGCTAAAAATTTACTTTCCATTGACTTTTCATATTAGAAAAGAAGCATAAAGGAGATTGCAGACTTAGAAGAAAGAAAGTCATTAGGTTGTTCTTTTCCTTGAACATAATCTTGTTCTCATCTCAGAAACATCATGATTTTATGGTATACATTTGGTGAATCTTTCTGTGCTTCTTCATTTGGAGGCTCATAACATATTGCAAGAAACATATTTATTTATATGGTAAATGCTAATCCTAGGCTTGTCATTTTTCTTTGAGCGTTTAGTAGGAGAGGGAAAAAGCTCTTTGTTTAAATATAGAGATTCATTATTTTCTATTAAAAAAAATAACTGGTGGTTCAACAGGGATTCAGCAGGCTCCCTTGTCAATCCAAGAAAATTTACATTACTCTCTTTTATTAACTCCTGTCTCATTCTCAATCCTTATATCTATCCTCTCCCCTAAGCTAGAGCCATTTTTATTCTTTATCACTGTTTTTAGATATACACCTATACAAATCACACATAAGCATGACCAGGCCTAATTAACACCTTAGACTTTCAAGATTTAATAAGCAATAACTTAGTCCTGGAATTTTGCATAATATTTTTACTTCTGTTTGGGTTCTAACCTTTTGTGTCTTTTTTTCAATTACAGTTGACATACAATATTATATTAGGTTCTGGTGCACAACATAGTAATAAGACAGTTATATAATTTATGAAGTGATCACCCTGATAAGTCTAGTACCCATATGACATCATATGTAGTTTTTACAATATTACTGATTATATTCCCTATGCTGTATTTTACATCTCTATGACTTTCTATAACTGGCAATTTGTATTTCTTAATTCCTTCACTTTTATTGTGTCTTATTTGTGTCTTGATATCTATTTTTTCAACTTGTGCCCAGGTGGGGCCCCCCGTTTGTTTGTTTATTTTTGAGGATCTAATTGGCTTTATTAAGTGATTTATGAATTGGGCTATATCCATCTAGCAAGTAGAATGGTGTTCCCCTGGTTTATTTCTTCATCCAAAAATCTTTTTTTCACATCCCATCTTCAAACACTGGGATCCTTTTTTACTCGAAATTTATGCTTCTCTCCTTCCAACATGCTAAGGCCATGCTACTTGTTGACACAGTCTTATCTACATTTCAGTCTCCATTTTTAGACACTATTTATGAACTGTCTTACTAATGATCTACGAACTGAGAGAATATTTCTATGGCTGCATTTTGAAGTATAGTGCCACTAGCTCATATTATTTCATGTTGTCCATTGCCAAAATTATCCAGCTGACTCATTCTACCTGCTTAACTAGATGTTTTTTAAGCACCTCTCACTACTACAACCCACCCCCCAAGTCCCCTCAGAGGGTCAGGCTATGCAGGGCCTTATCTTGAAATACATATTCCAGCCTTTTGGTGGGTGCAACCACTTTTGGGAAAAAATAGAGGAATGACTGTTAGTTGTTGGTTCTTTTAAAACAGGATCCACACTGAGGATTTATTAGTCAAGAAAAGTGGACAAATGTTAAAAAAAATTATCACCCATGTAATACTGGAGTCTATGGATAAGCTCATATTTAATGATTCCAGGACTCAAAAGTTACTCTAGAGAGAACAGGTATTCTTTCAAATATATTAAAAGATTCTGATATCAGCATCTCTGTAGCAAAAGATATCCCTTATTTTTGCCCACCGCCCCCCAACCCACAGAAATTTGGCTTCTGTCCACAGACAAAAGTGCCATTGAGGGAGTTGTGGGATCCAGCATCATCTGCTGAGGGACATGAGAGGAGTCTTGCCCACCTATGTGTCAAGTAATAGGTAGACAGATCTAAGTCCCGCTGTGGATCCTGCAGGAGCTTGTGAACGGGATCCAGCCTCTCACCCATGGTCCAGGAGCCTGTGGAAAACACTATCCTCGACAATCACTCATGGACAAGAGAGCCTTTGTGGAAGTCCAGGTTTTTAGAGGAGAAATTTTAGCACACTATTAGAGCAAGAAAATACAAGTCTGGACTCACTTAAATGAGTAAGAGAAACAGCTTGATTTTACCTGCATTACCTCTCCTCCAAGGTGGCATAACTAAGGGCTTAGAAAGATCTCAGCCCATGATTTCTCCCACAAGGGAAAGTGCAAATGTGCGCATGAGTATCTGGCTTCCCCAGCTGTGCAGGATGCTGCCAAGGGGTCTTTTTTCGTTTTCATCCCATCCAGAGTACTGAGTCATGAACTACATGACTTGGAGGCAAGGGATTGGGAAGAGGCCAGGAGAATATCAGATAGAACTCTAAAGGGCTTTAAAGGGACATGGGTCCTACTAACCGCATTTCAGAGTCTTATTAAGAAGCTTGTCCATGGGCTACTGGGAATGTCTCACCCATGGATCCCCAAAACTGGCTCATGGGCAACCCTCAGTACACCAGGTGCCTCATAGACCTCCTCTCACTAACCTGTGGCCAGATTGCTGTGCACACTCCTGTTGGCAGTGATGAGAGTGAGCTCTGACAGCTAATGACCAGATGCAGAAAGCTGGTTTGAATCTGTAGTCAAGGGAAAGACCACAAACTTGCTTTAATGCCACCTTTGGGAAAATAAAGGAGACACTTTTATCACTCCACCTGGTACTTTGTAGAGAAGGCATACGAGCTTAAAAATTTGTTAGGAGAAGTAGCAAGAAGTGTGGAGTGGGTACAGACAGCCAAGGAAAGTCTGAGATAACCTTAGAACTCCTAGCAGGATTAATGGAAGACACCACTCTCCCACAGGCAGTTAGTAAAGACTGGAGGAGGTGACTGCTATTTCATGTACAAAGACAGCAACACAAAACTTTGAGGAACATGAAAAATCAAGGGAACACGACAGCAACAAAGGATCAAATAATCTTTTGGTAACTAAACCCAAAGATATGGAAATCATATAGTTTATCCACTAAATAATTCGAAATAGCTGTTTTAAGGAAACTCCATGAACTAGAAAACACAGAAAGACAATTCAACAAAATCAGAAAAACTATATGAACAAAATGAGAAGTTTAACAAATTTTTAAAAATGGAAATTTTGGAGGTGAAGAATGCAATGAATGAAATGAAACAGAAAGTGCAATAGAAAGCATCAGCAACAGAAGATCAATCAGAAGAAAGGATCTGATGTAGAAATGGGCTGAAATTAGTCAAGAGAATGAAGAAAAAAGTGGAAAAGAGGGAAGAAAACCTATGTGTTCTATGAGATAACCATCAAAAGAACCAATTTGCAAATTATTAGAATTCCAGAAGAGAGGGAGAAGGGGCAGAAAGCTTGTTTAAAGAAGTAATGGCTGAGAACTTCCCAAATCTTGGGAGAGATTGGGATATCCCAAGATCATGAAGCTTATAGGTCTACAAACAATTAACTTAGAGATCTTCAAGACACATTATAATAAAACTGACAAAAATCAGACAGACATAATTTTAAAAAAATAAGAAAAAAAGCTTATAACTTATACTCTAACCCCCATAAAACTGTTAGATTTCTCAGCAGAAACCTTACCAGCCAAGAGAGAGTGGGCTATATTAAAAGTGCTGAAAGAGTAAACTGTCAACAAGAATACTTTACATGGCAAACCTGTCCATTAGAAATTCTAAGAGAGAACTTTCCCAGACAAACAAAAAGCAGCAGGAATGCATCACCACTAGACTTCCCTTATGAGAAATGCTGAAAGGGGTTCTTCAAGTTGGTGGGAAGATAAATAGTAACATGAAAATATGGCAGTATACCACTCACAGTAAAGGTAAGTATAGTCAAATTCAGAATACTCTAATACTATAATATGGTGCAGTGTTATCCACTTTAATATAAAGGTTAAAGGACAAGAGTATTAAAAATGGCCATATGATAATTTATAAATTGACATGTTATATAAAAAGTAATTTGTGACATTGAAAACAAAAAAGTAAAAGCAGAGAGTTTTTGTATGTGATTGATGTTATCAGCATAAAATAGACTGATAAATCTCTAAGGGTTTTTACATGAGCCTCATGGTAACATAAAAGACAAACTCATAGAAAATGGAATAGTGGTTACAGGGGAAAGGGGTGGAGTGGGAGGATTGAGGAGATGTCGGTCAAAGGATACAAACTTCCAGTTACAAGACAAATTAGTTCTGGGAATCTAATGCACAGCATTGTGATTGTAATTAATAATACTGTATTATATATTTGAAAATTGCTAAAAGAGTAGCTCTTAAATGTTCCCCACAAAAAAATGGTAATAATGTGACATGATGGAAGTGATAGCTAATGCTATGGTGGTAATCATTTTGCAATATGTAAGTGCATCAAATGTACATCTTAAGCTTACACAATGCTATATCTCAATTATATCTCAGTGGAGGGAAAAAAAAAAAGATTCCAATGACTAAAAGCTTTATTTTTGTAATCATAGTATAAGACAAAATTTTCACAATTCTCTTATATGATTGACAAATAATTACAGTCATAAGTACTGTGAGATTTTAATCCAAAAAGTTCCAGTTTATTTGAATATTGTTCACAATCACTGTGTGGGTATGTGTGAACATCATTACAATGTATGTATAGACTTATTAATATATAGATTGACTGACATTGGTGCTTCATGTAAGTATTAAGAACCAGCTTGAATAATACTCAGTGTTGGAGAAAGGTTGCCAAGTTTTGAATTATTGAATACTCCACTTGTATTCCTGACTTTACAGTATACATAGGTGCCCTTAGTTGAAGGCAAAACAGTCTATAGTACTTTGTTTGAGATTTTTTTATGAAGCAGTGAGTTATTTGCTTTGTTATTTCTAGCATATTTCAGGTAAAGTAGCCAGCACAGTTGCACACATGTAGAGAGCAAAAATGTCCAGATGCTAGTTTTGTTATAGAAGTGCTACTAATGCAAACAAATCTGGGAATTTCTATATTATTGTAAAAATATTTAAATCATTAAACTTAATTTAGGAAATTCCAGGATCTGAAGTTATACTTATCAAGTTTGGTTTCATTGAGATCTCTGTTTCTATGATTAAAATGAACATATTCATTTGAACCATATGAAATTGCCATTTTTATTTGTAAAACAGTTGAGTATTGGCAATTTGATATGGTTCAGACTGTATATAGTCTTTATGTCCCCTCTGAATATTCAATAGAAACTGTAAATTTAGCAGGTTGTGTATATTGAGCCAAGTTCCTCCTAACGAAAGGTACAAACTTCAGTGTCTGATTAGAAGTGTTCCTATTTGTAAGATTTCAAAGTAATTCCATGGTTGCTCTTACTCCATTAAAAATGAAAACCTCCAAAAGAGAAAGCGTGATATTGAATTAAAATGCCCCTATAATTTCCTTCTTAGTAAGGAATGGGGTAATAATTATCTACATTAGAATATTAGGAGGGATAAAATATTGGCCTACTTAAAAATAGACATTACATTATATTTATATACTTATCAAGTTCACGGACAGTCATGAGGATCAGGTGTAAAGGTCAGAGAGGTAGGAATAAAGAAGTGTCACAGGACCTGCAGAGATATTCAGAAGACTGAAGACTGAGATAAGGCCAACTGAAAATATGCTAACCGAGATGCTAGTAATTCCAAAAAACCATTTCTGTGAAATGGTGGCAGTGAAAACCAAATTACAGTGATTAAAATGTTACTTGAATGAAGTTAGAAGTAAAGGATGTGAATGTGGTCAGCTGTTTCAGAAGTAAGGCAACTAAAATATCCTTGGTAGCTTGATAAGGGAACAGAATTGAAGGAAGTTTTGTTATTTTTTGTTAGTCTTTTAAAATCAGTATGATGAGTTTGCTTATAATCAATCTAAAGATAAAAATAGTGTAAAGATTCAATGAGTCTTAGCTCATACATAATAGAACTTTAACTTATTTCAGAATTTATTATTGTTAAATTATTCATGTCTTTATGCTGTTGGTTGTAATGAATAATTTGGATTGGCAGTTTACAACATTTTTCACATTTGAAGATGCTGTTCCGATGGTACAATTACTTTCCATAATGGAGGAGCCGTTACATGAGTAGTTTATAGTAGTTTGGTCTGGGTGACATAAATTTATAATTGACCATCTGGACTTCCAAGGGGAAATAAGTGATTAAGAATTAATTGATAGTGTGTTAATACAATTAACAGAGGAAGAATTATTTATTGCTTATCTTTTGACAGTTTGATTCAACAATTGTTTATTTTATCTATTTCTATATCAATTAGCCTTGTTTCTTATGCAGTTATTGAGGCACTTGGGTTTCCGATAGCATTACTTACTTTTACTCTGGTTAAGGAAAAGTAATGGCTAATGAGATCTCTGGCTAATGAGATCCATTTCATAATGGAATGGGAGTTGATGTTTTGAAGGTTGGCAGAATGGCTCTTGTTTCTGTGGTAGGGATCATATTTTCTTTGTAAGGTTGATGTGGGAAGACAGTGGTATCCCTCTTCATAATTGAGATGAATGTAGAGCTTCACATTCCAGGAGAGGTGGCTTCTGGGGCCTTAGCATATACATTTATTGGTTGGTATTACTTATTAAGATTCTCCCTTGAAACACTAGAGATTGAGGAATAAGTCTTATAGTTCTTACTGAAATGATAAGCTACACTTGCTGCTTCTGTCACAAATATGCTAGATGAGGAAAGAATGCTGTTTTCAATTAAAGACCCATTGTCTGGCTCCAGAAAAAGGCAGATCCCACTGTGATATGTGTTCTTAACTGTGCCAATTTTGTATTTTGGTGACATGGCATATGAAAAGTTTGGGTGGACATTTCCAACAGGTCTTTTTAGGCTAAACATCACTTCGTGAATTTTTCTGTTAGGATACCATTTCAGAGAACTGCTATTGACAGAACATAAAGTTCTGTTATACCAGGATATAATAGTAGATCCAGGTTTCAGGATAGTTAATACAATTTGTTCAGATCTAGTGGCATTTAGATAGTCAATGAGTTTAGCAAAAGCAAATTAATTATCTCTCCTTTATAAATTAGTAGAAACTGTCTTTTGTGTGCAGAGTGTAATTGTGGCAGGCAGTACTTTTGGGCAGCTTTAGTTCAATGGTCAAAAGCATCTGAATAGCCAGTCTCCTGGAATCACTGGTACAAAGAATAAATTCCTGAGGGGAATATTGAAAATTCAATTCTAGAGGATATCCATATAGTATTTGATGAGTTGCATTAAATTGCAGCCAGCTTTCTGGGGCTGAAGGATATTTATTTACTGATTTTATTATAAGCATCAAGTGAGTTGGGTTGCCATTTTCCTGATCATAAAATGTGTCAGGAGGGATTGTGAAATTAAGTTAGTGCCCAATAGTTGCTGTTATCAATTGAATTGGATTAACAACTATTGGAAATGTGTTGAATTGACCCAAAAGAAGCAAACAAGAAACAAGTTTCAACAAATACCACTCTTTATTTAAATGTTTCAGGTTGTCTTGATGATCGATTTATTTCCCCCATTTTCACTTTTTGACCTGATTTGCATAGGAACGTAGTATATCATCTACTGATACTCAGTAGGTATATGTAGTAGTCTATCCTATATTTAAGTACTACATAAGTAGCTACAGAGGCAAGTAAAATGGACTGATTTCTATCATCTCTGTTTTAGCCTTTGGTTTGGGGACACTTTCTCCATCTACTCAAGGGTCAGGTTCCATCCATCTCAAGCCCTGATTTCCTCTTCTGTTTTCTTTTTCTCACTTACCTTTTCCTTACCTCCTTTGTTCATCTTCCTTTTATCATCAACTAGTAGATTTTGCATTATAACCTTGATGCTGCTTCTACATATTCATGGAGTTTGTTAGTTTCCAAATTTCCTAATCCTTTCAACCTTAAGTTAAAGTATGGAAGAAGATCCTGAAATTAGCTTATTAGTAGTATCAGGTAACCAAGTCTGGGTTAGGAGGCTTTAGGAAAACAATATTTTGGCAGCAGGCCCAAATTCCTAAACTAAATGAGTGAGTGAGTGAGTTTTTAAAAGCACAACAGGGAAATTTTTTAAAGTTCAGGACATTAAAGTTGTATAATTGAATAGAGACATAGTAATGAACCAGTGTTCTAATTTAAGTTAACACATTTAAATCTCAAAGAAGCTAGAAAAACCATTCAAGCTCTGCATAGATATGGTTTGGTGTTATCTGAGAAGGAAGAAGAGGTGACTATCACAAAAATGAGGATATGCTGTAATATAACAAAGGCAGGTTTTAGATATTATGGGTTAGAAAGAAGTGGTGTTTCATACTATTAAATGAATCTAGAAGACAGAATGGGGCAATCACTTGATGAACAGAAAGACTATTTTAAAGTGAGATTTAAACACTGTTGCATATGTCATGAGATCGATTAATAGTATATGTTCTAAATACTAGGGAGATAAGTTTCAAGCAGGCTCAAGTTTCATCATCTTTACCATTCCTTGGTGATAGAGTTGCTTACTTGTGTGTGACGTGTCCTCAGGTTTCTGAGATTCAGAATGTAGAGCACATGTTGTCAGAATCTTTGTTTCTTTTTCTTACACCTATAGCACCTGGTCTTCCTAGGTGGTCTCCCATCCAAGTACTAACCAGGCCTAACCCTGCTTAGCTTCCAAGATCAGATGGAATTGGCTTGTTCAGTGTAGTATGGCCATAGACAGAATTGTTGTTTCTTAAAGCAATTCATATTCAGTGAAAAACTAACTGGTTGTACTTTGTCTAAATAATGTTTCTGGAAACTCTGTCATGAATCTGAATGAAATAGCATCTATTTAATTTAGATGTTTAATTCAAACATAAGAAATCTCCCAGAATTAAAAATCATTTGTGAAAATTACCATGGAAGTTACCATATAAGTATGCTTCCATGTGAAATAAGTTCTAAGAGAAACAGTGATACAGGTAACAGTGATATCGAGTTCAGAGAGGAGAGGAGAGGATGAGCAGAGAGGATAACATCTTACATTTAATGAACATTCAGCATATGTCAGGCACTGTGCCAGATACATATTTCATTTTATCTTTACAGAAAATATATTGGGATAATTATTATCCATGATTTATAAATAATGAAAATTAGTAATAAAATTAAGTAGCTGCCCAAGGTCACACAAATAGTATATTGTAGAGCTAGATTTTGAACCCCTGTTTGACTTAGATACTGACTTCTTAATTATAATACTGCCTGGATTTGCAGCATATCATGAGAGAGAAGCTAAATGAAAGAAAATGGTCTTTACCAATTGAGACTGAGTTTGTTATCAAGCATTTTTCTAACTATGGTGGACCATAAGGTTGCAACAGATGATAAGTATGTTTCTGAGATAATTTAGGAATAACTAAAAAGAGCATGGTCTAAATTATGGCTTGAAGTTTCTTGCAGGTCTGTGAACCTTTGATAAATCCAAATGTTGTATTTAATGTGTATAAAGCATAAGAGAGGTACTGTATTCTGTTGTTGACTTTTGTTACACAATATACCCTTAAAGTTTTTTCCTTCCCAAAATCACAATTTTCCTTGTAGAATTATTGGAAAATACAGAAAATATATAGAGAAGAAGATGAAGCACTAATAATTTTATGCAGTTAACATTAGACACTCTATTTTAATCTTAACATTCTATTTTAATCTTAATATTTTAATCAATAATAGTTGGTTACTGCTTGTTAGTGTAAAGATTCATGGAATAGAATTCATTAAATAGAAAAGTAAACAACTATCACAGTCTTACATTGTATATTGTTAATGTCAGAAATAGTCCCATATCTTGTTGTCAATAAGTTTTTGGAGTTTTATAGGTGACTTATCACCATGTCAGTACAGTCCAGGTTTAACATCATGCTACCTGGCAACGTTTTGCTAGTTCTTGAGAATTCGCTGAAAGCCAAACGTTCTATGCCTGAGTACCAGACACTAAGAAAATGTGTTATGGTGTTTGAGTCTATACTTTCAGGTAACCCAAATAAATACATTTGCAGATTTGGGCAGCTCAGAAAGGGACAAATCAGATAAATCATGTGGCTGGGTAAATGATGAGGATTTTTTATAATAAGATTGAGTTTTTATAATCATATCACAGGATGAGCCTTCCTCTGAGAGGCTGTTGGTAACACATACAGTTTCCCGGGGCAAATGAGTCAGATGTACTGTCCCATACAAATTTTGTACTTATTCTCATGCCAAGAGGTGAAATTGTTTCTGTAGGAACGGGGAATGAATAAAGCTGTTGAGAAAATTCAAAAGTCTCACAGATATGATTATGCTCATGAAGAATCTTTTGTTTTAGTTGGCTTTACAGGGGCAATTGGCTGAACTCAAGGGAAAATGGGAGGCTGCTAATGTCTCCTTTGCTGACGCTGAAGGTAACAAGAGATTGTTAGATGACTAAATGAATCTTTCTAGGTAGACTGAAATAGAGCCACTCCATTTGCTGAAAAAATGTGTCTTTGAAGATAGTCCTTCTGAAGGTGTGGCTATATCCTCTGTTAATTCCACAGAGACTGAGGATCCAAGAAAATGAGAGTACTTGTATAAGGCAAGGAAGGCTTGTGAATACCATGCTTGACTAATTAATCCTGAAACATGATCAGATAAAACAGGATGCTTTTGTATTTTTGTTTTATGGATTAGGGTGTGCCTCTTCCTTTCCCACTCTGTAGAGTCTCACTTTTCCAGTAACATTGATGCTGTAGAATTTCTACTCTGGAGGAAGTCAAAATCTGTGAATGAAATAGCTGTTAATACCATAGAAGAAACGACTTCAGGGAAAGCAAAAGAATATTCAAGGTTTGTTGTCACAGACATTTCCTTTAACGAATTCTGTGATACTACTGTATGCAGTGGACTTGTACTCTTCATCCACCTTAGTGTATTTGGAATAATGTCACAATCAGGAGTAGGAGTTATCTGTCTTAAGGCAGCAAATAAGATGGGAATTGACAATGTCTCATCTTTAGGGATCCAATGACTCACTAAGGTGGGTAACAAAACAGAGAAAGGCTTGCTTACTTTTGTGTCATCTCAGTTGACTCATTGTTGTGACTGGGGTAAGCCCTTAAGTGTCTGGGTCTTCTTTGACATTTTTTAAGTAGTCTTCAAACATTAATCTTATATCTTAAAATTTGGGCAAGATAATTAGAGAAAGTATACTGTTGAAAACTTGACATTAGCTCAGATAGTAAAGTAGAAACCTCATACTCCACAGGCCAGTGGATTTGTACAGAGTCACCTAATAAAGAAATGACATGCCTAGGATCTTCAGCCAACACCGGAAGATTCCTCAGGTGCTTGTTTATCTTGCTTCTGCATGGGCTCATAGTCATTAAAGAATGATCCAAGTGGAAATAGTCTCTCAGTGTGTATACCAGAAAGTGACGCTCTTGAACACCAAGGGCTTCAGCAGCTGCTTTGAGAGTAATTTCAGCTATAATGGTGGAAAACTCTTTTGAGCCTCCTTGGGCCCTAACACTGAAGATTTAAAAGAATAACAGCATGGATTATTAATTTTTTTGTGTGTTAGCAATCCTTTCAGTATCTTCACACACATCATTTCATTGCTAACTCCAACTAGCAAGGAAGAGAGCACAATTATTATAATACCTAGTTTATAGTTGCCAAAACAGATTCAATGTGGCTAAAATGCCCAAAGGCACAGAATAAAGTACCTGATCTAGGCATTCTGGCTTTAAATTGGAAGGTGGAGATTTCAGTGGAAAAGTTGTGGGTTTTGGATTTAGAAAGTTTAAATTCAGTTTGTCATTTAGACCAGTTACACTGTTTTGAGATACTGCATCTTAAATGTTACTCCTGCTTTCTAACTTAAACTGCACCTCCGTTTAAGTTAGAAAGCAGGAGTAACATTTACCTTGCAGAAATATTTTGAATATTAATTGATATAAGGCTGTTTGCAAATTACCTAGCACAAAAATAAGTCCTTCACTCTACTGCACCCTTCTTGTTCCTTTTTCTCATTCCCTGTGAATTTTCTTATCCTTCCCACATCCAAAAAGGTTTTGCCAACATTATCCTCTAAATTGAGCTAAGCCACTAATTTAGCCTCTATTTCTTATGTATGGCTCTGTTATTGCATTTGTTACACTATTTTTATTTTTTACATTTATGCATAGCCTACTGGGCTGTTAGACTGAGTTCCTTGGCAGCAGTTTCTTCATATTATCTCTTCTAGCTCAGGGATCTGGTAAACAGTAGGCACTCACCAAATTCTTATTGAACAAACAAGTGAATAAGTGAACAAAAGAATGAAAGAAGATGCAATGATGTATGTAAAAACACTTAATAAATTGTGAATTGTAGAAGTTATTGTTGACCTGAAGTATAATTTGCATTAAAAATTTGTTACAAGTTGAAAGTAACTTTCTAGAGAAAAGCTTCAAAATTTTAGATTAAAAGGGATAGTAAACAGCATGGTTATTTCCATATTGGAAAATAATTTGAGGAAAATAAAAAATACTCAAAATGTGTATTGTTAACCTATGTAAAACTGCCTTTTAAATTATTTTTAATATGTAACACGTGAATACAATATGAAATTCACAAGGTACCTTTTTTATCCCTTCGCCCTGGTTGCCCAATCTCCTACTTTCTCTTCCTTATTGTTACCATAATATTCAGATATATTCTATGCTTATAAGGTATACATGTGTAAATAGGCTGTCTTTTGAAAGAGAAGAAGAGAAAGGACTGTTTTCACTTAGCGCATGGTAAAATGGTACGAGAAATAAAAACTTAGCTCTCAAGAATTCATTTATTTTGAGAGGTTTTCTAATTCAAAGACATTTCCATAATAAGCTTTGTTTTAAGATCCTGTTTATTAACAGCATTGTGAAATATCTCTACTTCTTCCCTTTGTGATGGTCTTTGTTCCTCCCTCTTTCTTTTCTTTTTTCTTTTTTTTTAATGCCTGCAGCACCTGGTGTTCCCATGTGGTCTCCCATCCTAGTACTAACCAGGCCCGACCCTGCTTAGCTTCTGAGATAAGACAAGATTGGGCACCTTCAGGGTGGCATGGCCATAGACCCTCTGTCTTTCTCTAACATAAGGCTTTACTTCTTTAAATCCTACCTTTGCTCTACACACAGCTGCCCCGGTACTTTTTATTGAGGACACTTACCCACTTGGAGAAGGAATCTAGCTTGTTTCCCTCACTTCATTCCTATCTAGCACATGAAGAGTAAAGATGATGGAGCCTATTTGTGTTTGCTGGAAACAAAACCTCGCAGATACTAGCACCACGATCCTCCCTCATCTTCTGAAGGCAGTCCTTGCAAGGTTTGATAGGAGAATTATACTCCAGCCATCTTGGCAGTTTGACATTATGGACCAGTATAACCTGTTCGATTACATATGAAAAAAAGTCTGAACGTGCCTTTAGGAAAAGATTTTAAATTTGTTTACTCTGTCCCTTCGGCTGAACATCGTTATCAAGAGTTAAAGATCTCTGTTGAGGTATAAATGTTAAATTTAACCATAAACCAGTTTTTTTAAACCCTAAAAATAGACATTCTTTCATCTCCAGCTTATAAAGTCCTTATTGAAAACCCAAACTTTGAGGAAAAATTACAAAGTAACTTATTAAAATACTTAACTAAGTATTTCACTTAAAAACCTTACCAAAACCTAGCAATTACTTAATATGACTGACAATTTGATTAAATTCAAATACTGAATTGTTTTTCAAATTCGCAGACTGCATTTCTCATGGTAGATTGTTATTTGTGAGCCTTTAAAAATATTTTTATTTTTTTTGGTTAGTGCTCTAAGACACCTACATTTGAATTATCACAGGGAGCAATTTGGAAAATTTGAGCCTTATTTATTTTTAACATCTATAAGAACACAGTGCTGGATAGGCTAGAGATACTTAAAGGTTTACCTGAAACTGACTTATTTTCCTCTGGAAGGCATATGGTGAAATTGGATAATAGAATAATTTCCCAAATAACAGCAACTGTGTCTGGCATGCTGTGAAGAACTCATATCTCTTTACATGCAGAGTGACTGATCATGCCCAGCATATTCATAGAGATAGATGTCAGTGCCAGCAGGTTTGGTATTGCTGAAACCCTTCTCGCCCAGTTCGGAGACAAACAGGGACCAGTGATTGCTCCAGTGAATTTTTTACTGGTATCCATTGTCTCAGTGTATAGTTAGCTCCACTAAGGTATTACTCCAACTGGATATCACTTTACTGAACCTCAGATTGCTTAAAAACAAAAGCAACAACATTTGAGCTCAGCCCATTAGTACTTCTTGGGGAGGGCAAAATAGATTTTATCTATCTTCAGAGCAATATGTAAGGTTTAGAATCATTTTGTTTTCATATATCATTCACATCAACTAATGGAAAATTAAAATAAAAATTCCTATTATCTCAAAATATTACTGCTCTGTAGTGACAATAAATTGAGTAAGAGAGGGAAGCCATTGGTGCATTTTGACAGTATCTGCCTTGCATTGTTTCCTTTAGTGATGTCCATCCAGCTCCACCTAGAGATTAATATGGTACTCTTAAAAGGATAAAGTAATATATTACTGTAAAAACAAAACAAAACAAAACAAAACAGAGAATAACTACTAAAAGCCTTCCTCAGAGACAGCCTTATTCCCATTTTCATGTGTCCCTGTAATAGACATCAGAAGTTTCTACCTTTTCAGCATCCCTGTTCCTCTTTTGATTGTAACAATCTCCCTTTGAGAAAATTTCCCTCTCTTAACGTCATGATGATCTGCTGTAGCTGCCAATCACAGTTACCTATCTCTCTAACCAAAGGGGTGAGCAAATCACTGAGGCCTGGTCATTCATAATATTCAGTGACTTTTGCTCTGGGGAAAGACCAGGTTTGCATAGGAGACCCAGGCTTTGCTTATCAGAGTCTTTTTCTGTTTTCTGGGATTTTTACATGGAAATGCTGGGACATAAAATCACTCACTTTTCTATAGGCTTGCTATGTTAACCTGCAGCTACCTATCACTATTCCTCCCCTTCCCTGCTCCACCTCAGTCCCCTTCCAGCACTCCCAGTCCACCTTCATCTGGTTTCTGTGTCTTATTATGGAACAGCCTAGTCATATACAGGCACGCTTGAAAATGTCAAATAACCAATTCATTGTATTTGTTACCAATATATTCTTTTTTAGCACCTGTATCTACTCTGTGATAATGGATTGGTCTTTTTAGCATTTTTTTAATGAAGCATGGAGCATGGTGAGCATGATGCCAGTAGAGGGCACAAGAGAGACATTGCAGGAAGAAGGAGGCTTCTCCAGGTTTCATTGGGCCATGTTTTGCTTTTGCCAGCCCCTGCTGTAAGGCTTGTCAATGTTGCATGTAGAGAGGAACATCCAGGGCACCTTGTAACAGCCCCACCCCATTCCTCGCTGACCTCACAACCCTGCCCAGGCCCAGCTGACCACTTCACCATGACAAGGACACTGGCGTGTGTTCCAGGCTTTATGTCAGTACCTGGACTCTCTCTGTGCACCTGCCCACCAGCCTTGGCTTATCTGTGCTCTGGAGGGTTGTTTCCTGCTGCTTGGTGACTGTGGACCAACTTCGGCTCAGGCAAACTAGCAAACGTCTGTGCCATCCTGTGAGTGGGAACCGCTCTCTCTCTAATGAGGTCTGCTTCCCTTCCTCGGGCACTCTCCAGCTGCCCTAGTTACCCTTTAGAGTTCTCTTTATATTTTTTAGTTACTCTCCTATTCTAGTTTACTAATTCTTTATATAAAATCTCCCTTGTTCATATTACTATGTATTTTCTGTTTCTTGATTGGACCCAAACTGATTCACCCTCTAGTCTTAATATTACTTTCAGTTTCTGTGATTGGCTTGACTGTTGCCTCTATGTTGTTAATGTTTTTATTATTATTCCACCTCTAAAGTCTATGTAAAATGGGATTGGCAATCTCTATCTTACCTTTCGTCATACATATAAAAGTTTGTAAATTGTAAAATGGTATGTTGTTTATTGTATTTATTGTCTAACATCACCTCTTTATATCTTTGCTGGATTTTCTTTAGCCTCACCCTTTCTCTGAACATTTATAGGAGGTTGGTTCTTGACTTTTGCCTTCTCTCTCTTAGCTTTCCATATATTTAACTCCATCCTTGCTGGAACTCTAGGTCAGTCTCCAATGCTGTATTCTCTACTATCTATATTCTGGAAGATAATGTCCTAAAATTTTAATTTGCTAGTTAAGCCTTCATTAATTCAACATACACAAAGACCTATAATGTACAAGGCACTATTCTAGGTGGTGGGCATATAGAAATGAACAACATAGGCAAAATCTTTGCTTTTATGGAGTTTATGTTCCAAGTTTAACTCTAATCTATCCTTTCATACTTACCTTTTTGCATTAATTTGTGCTCCAGGGGAGAGTGAACATCTCAGTTATTTTTTTTTTTTACCTCTTTACCAATTATCTTCATCTTCATCTTCTCTAACTATTTAACCCTATGTTTTCTCCAAGACCCAGTTTAAACCCATCCATGAATCCTTAGGGGACCAGTCCCAAAGCGCTTCTTATAGCAGCAATTCACAACTTTTTCCCGTAGCAACTTATCTGAGATAAAATGTGCCCTTTTGTTACAGTGGCTAAATATACATCTATTTTCAATGGATAAAGGGTAGGTTTTTACAGAATCTCTGGATGTAGGTATGTGGACATGTAGAATTTTCAAGTCTCCCTAGTAATTCTGATAGTGTCTCCATAGAAGGGTATGGCTTTTTCTCTGTTGAGAATCACTGGTCTAAACCTTGTGTTTCTCAATCAAATGTGTGCTGCTTTAAAAATATTTTCTATTATTTAAGTTCTTATGGCTCCTCTCTTAAATAAGTGTTAATGCATTAGAAAGAAGTTAGTGGATCTACTACTTGAAGTCTTCCTTACCCAGAATTCCTGGTTATGTATATTACATACAGAATGTTAAGATGTACTAGAATGATTATTGGTTTTATTTATAAATTGCTATATATCCATCTATCTACACACACACACACACACACACACACACACACACACACACACACACACTTTTGCCCAGTGCTTTTTTTTTTTGCCAAAGGATTCCTGAGACTATTCCTTGGTCTTGTGTCTTACACTTAGCATCAGATAGAAAAATCAATGTTAACCCTGAATATAAGAGTTAAAACTATAAAATGTCTAGAACAAAACTTGGAGAAAACTTTTTTTGGATTAGGCAAAGAATTCTTACATAAGATATAAAAAGCAAATATTACTAGAATGGTTAACTTTTTAAATTTTAAATAAAAATTTATTTTATTTTGTTATTAGTTTCAAGTATACAGTACATTGGTTGGACATTTATATAGTTTATGAAATGATCCCCCTGATTGCTCTTTCTCTCCTCTGGCTCTACACCTAGGCATTACATTACTGCTGACTGCATTCCCTATGCCATGCTCCCTATCCCCATGACCATCTATCAACTATGAATTTGTACTTCTTTAAACCCTTTACCCTTTTCTCCTAACTCCTCAACCCCTCTCCCCTCTGTCCATCACCAAACTGTCCTCTATATTTGTGAGTCTGTTTTTGATTAGTTTGTTCTTTTTGTTCCTTAGGTTCCACATGTAAGTGAAATCATATGGTATTTATCTTTCTCTGTCTGACTTATTTCACTCAGCATAATAACCTCTAGGTCCATCCATGTTGTTGAGAATGGTAGAATTTCATTTTTTTTTAAATGGCTGAGTAATATTTCATTGTATATATGAAACATAACTTCTTTATCCAGTTGTCTGATGATGGGCATTTAGGTTGCTTCCATATCTTGGCTATTATGAATAACACTGCCATGAACACAGGAGTGCAGAGATCTTTATAAATTATTGTTTTGGTTTTCTTTGGATAAATACCCAGAAGTGCAATTGCTGGGTCAAAAGGCAGATCCATTTTTAAGTTTTTGAGCAATCTCTAGACTGTCTTCCATAGTGACTGTACCAATTTGCAATCTCACTGACAGTGTAGGAGGGTTCCTTTTTTTCCACATCCTTGCCAACCCTTTTTCTTTGATTTATTGATGAGAGCTATTCTGACAGGTGTGAGGCAATATCTCATTGTGGTTTTAATTTGCATTTCTCTAATGATAAGTGACATGGAACATATTTTCATATGTCTATTGTCCATCTATATTTCCTCTTTGGAGAAGTATCTATTCAAGTCTGCCCATTTTTAATTGGATTATTTGTTTTTGTTGTTGTTGAGTTGTTTGAATTCTTTTTATATTTTGGATATTAACCCCTTATCAGATGTATCATTAGTGAATATCTTCTCCCATTCAGTCGGTTGTCTTTTCATTTTTTTGATGATTTCCTTTGCTGTACAAAAACTTTTTAGTTTGATGTAGTCTCATTTATTTATTTTTTCTTTCGTTTCCCTTGTCTGAGGAGATATGTCTGAAAATAAATTACTGCTACTGGTATCAGAGAGATTACTGCCTATGTTTTCTTCTAGAAGTTTTATGGTTTTGGGTCTTAAATTTAAGTCTTTATAATCCATTTTGAGTTTATTCTTGTATATGGTATAAAATGATCCAATTTTTTTATGCATGTATCTATCTGGCCAATTTTCTCAGCACCATTTATTGAAGAGACTGTCTTTATCCCACTGTATATTCTTGCTTCCTTTGTCATATATTAAGTGAGCATATATAGAATGGTTAATTTTTTAAAGTTGACAGTACCAAGTACTGACAATGCTGTAGAAAAACTGAAACTCTCATACATGACTAATGGAGTTGCAAAAAGGCACAGCCACTTTGAAAAACACATTTATGCTTTTACAAAGCTAATCACATAATTGTCACAGAATTTAACAAATATATAGTTTATTGTTATTTTTAGTGACAGTGTAATATTACAGAACCCCAAATTTGGAACTACCTTAAAGATTAGTATTTTACTTTTCAATGAATCAATCCCTCCTTACAACATCTCTTAATGTATTTTTTCTACATTTAAATCACGACTTAGCTGTCTCTTATTTAGGTTAACTTCCCCACCTCATTAGACTTCTGAAGAGAAACCACTTCTCATCCTTTAGGCTTTTTAGTTGCTTATCTTAGACCCTCTTTAATTTCTCCAACACTGTTTTACATGAGGTGTGTAAAAGATACTAAGGAAAGGTTTCATCTTGTCTAGTATAAGAAAGACCATTTCACTAAAATGATTAGTGGGGAGAAAAAAAAATGTAACAAAGCACTGGCAACATGTTTGCAGATGCCTTTGAGAGATTAGTATTTTGTATCAGAATGACTGTGGCCCCTGCAGGTTTCCCACATCTGCTGAGATATCAGCCTTTGAACTCCCTAGGAACAGAATGATGGTGCCAGGAGGGGACACATGTGTGTCTCTGAAATGGAATGTGGATCTGAACAAACTGCCATTTGTTTCGCTGCAGCATCTTGGAGTTAATGACCCAAGAAAGTTGCAATCCATCATTCTGATGAGTCCTGCGAATAGAAAGCGCCTTCCAGTCAACAGTTTGTACTCTTCTTATTAGGCATTTAAGGCTTTAACAACAGAGTGATAAATGAAAAGTGAGAGAACGAGCAGGAAGGGAAGCTCTGTAACTTGGAGAGAGTTAAGAGACTTGGGTTCTTGTTCCTTCGGCAATTAACTAGCTGGGACACCTTGAGAAAATTGCTTCTTTTCTCTGGGTCTCAGATTGTGCAGTTAAAGAAGGTCAGACTAAAAGCTCCTTGTGGTCCCTTTTGATTCTTGCATTTTATGATTTTATAGTTATAGGTGTCAGGAATATTACTAATGTGAATCACTCTCCCTTGTGGCAATCAAGACAGTTAACAGAAGTAATTGCCCTTGTTACTTGGCTCTCAAGGGGGAAGCACTTCAGTGACTCCAGAGGGTCGAAGAGACTGAACGTGCCAAATTCCATTTCATAATACATACTGTTAAAGAAATCCTAAAACATCTATTAGATAGCTTGAGAATGTGATTGAGTCAGAAGGCTACTGCCATTTAAATATGTAGGAACTTGTGTGTGTGTGTGTGTGTGTGTGTGTGTGTGTGTGTGTGTGTGTTTTCTATTCTCTGCAACAAAAGATAGCAGTTAGAATTTAACTAATTAAATAAGGCTTTAACAGAGTTTTAGATTCTCTGTTCCTTTTAGTGAACAGGATGATAGATGTAAACAGTAGAGGATAATCCCATGGTTTCAAAATCTTAACTTTAAGATACTTTTCCAAAAGAAAAGAACATTTCATATGCAAGATCTAAAACCAGGCCAATAAAAAAATCTATGGTTAGAAAATTCATGAAATTTTGAGCTTATGAGGAATAGAGATTGCTTCTATTTCCTCCCTCAGAACTCTAGCAGCACATAGATACATTACACGCAGTGGTTGCCTAGTAACTGCTTGTTTACAGTGACTATGGGGGCCACTTCTCTTTAGCTTAATTTCAAAAGTAGAAAATTGAAGGGAAATACAAACACTAAGTGATTAATTTCATTATCAGTTTGATTTTACTGATTTTCAAGCCTCTATTCTTATGTTTTGGGAGTACCAGCTTTAAATAGCTGGATTTTTAAAAATCCAGCCAGACGTTTGCTTTTTTTAATGTGAAAGTTTAATATGCCTGCATTTATTATGGTTATTGAAATATTAGGATTGTAGAAATAAATCTTATCATGTTCTTTCTCTTTGTGTTACCTTTTCTGCTCCTTGCTTTTGTTGTCTTTCAAATTCATTGAGTTTCCCCTTCCTCTACTTATTTGATTTTTCACATGTACTAACTTAGAAGTAGTATGCTTTGTGTCTTTCACTTTGGTGGTTATTCAGACTATTTTAAAGTGAATACTTGTCAGAGTTTACAGTTTTGCAATATTTTTGCCGTCCCAAAAATGCAAAGACCTTAGAATATCAACCCTGACCTCCCCCTCACTTTTTATAAGCTACTATAACTTTGTTTTAGGCCAATCATTTCCATGGATTTTTTTTATTACATTGCCATTAATGTAGTCAACTAATCAGTTATTTTACAAACATTCAGTGTTACTTTATTTTGCCCACATACTACTGATGTCTTTGTGTGCCATGTCTTTTACAACTGAGTCCTTCCTTTAAAATTCCTTTAGTGAGCTCTTTTGGTAGTAAAATCTCTCCATTTTTCGTTTGTCTGAAAATTATTTAATTTCTCTGTATGTCTTAAAGTATAGGCTTGACAGTCAATTTATCTCAGTCTATTGAAGATATAATTCACTACCTTTTGGCTTCTATCATTGCTCTTGAAAAGTCAAGTGTTATTCCATTGTGAGTAATGTGTCTTCTCTCTGCATATTATTGAAATCTTTTTGTTTTTTGGTGTTTTACAATTGTGACTAGATATGAATATTTTTTCATTTTTCTTGTTGGTTTGGTTGGGTTTGGTTTCCCTGAATCTTTAATTTTTAATACTTCTGGAAAATTCCCAGCCACTATCTTGACAAATGTTATTTCTTCCCTGTTCTGTTATGTCACTCTGGAATAATTAGACCTCACTTTACATTCCATGTCTTTAACTTCTATTTTATATTTTCATCTCTCTCTGGGATATAGTCTGAATTTCTTTGTCTCTTCCAATTCTCAAATTCTCTCTTCAGGTGTAGCCAACCTACTATCATTGGTATCCATTGATATTTTATGGATTTAGTTTTTGACTTCTAGAAATCCTATTTGTTTTTTTTAAAAACCTGTTTGCTCATCTTTAGAGTCTCTGGTTCTTTGCTCATATTTTGTTTTAACTTTATTTCTTTAAAGATTTTAAATATAGTTATTTTGTGTTCTGTGTCTAATAACTCCAACATCAGAAGTCCTTTGGGATCTTCCCCCCAGTTGTTTCTGCTATCTCTTATTCACGGTGCCTTGTTTCCTTGTGTGTTTTGTGATATTCAGCTGTAAGTTACCCCTTTTCTTTTGATCTTTTTGGGAAATTTTGAGAACTGGATTTTATTTTCTTCTGCCAAACACTTGGGGACAATATCACCACTTTGAATAAAATTTTCAGCTTAAGTTTTTTGGATTGCAGTGGCAATGTGAATTAGGCTGTAAATCCTCATGAGAGTCCAGCTGTATATTTTTGTCAGAGAGTGCTTTTATTTTGTTTGAAGATCTGAATATTTCTCACATTTCTATTATTTTAATCCAACATTTTATTTGTTTCTATTGGGAGAGTCACTCAGGGCATCTCACCCGCCATACTGCTGGAAATAGAGTTGTCTTATGAAGTTCCAAGCCAAATGCAATTTGTTTCTTGCACAAAGAGCACAATGAATAAAAAGCCACATAATTTGGATGAAGCTTAGCAGAAAGAGTAAATGAGAATTTATTGCAAGGTAAGTGGGACTGTAGTCTGTTTCCTTTGTGACATCCTTGGAACATGGCACCTGACACTTGTTGGCTTTTAAGATTTGCTATACTTAAGATATGTACCGCTGACTTTGAAATGTGAAATTTTAAGAGACTTGGATAAAATCCTTCCTAGTAACTTAATGTTAATAAACAAGGCATACTGATTTAATTGAACCATTCTGGGAGTGGTTCGTACTTGATACTTGATAGGAAGGTATAAACTCTCACTGATGGATATAGCCAGGTGTGTGGTGTGTCACCCAGAGAAAACATTCCTTTTTGTTTTGACAAACATTTCTTTTCTCTTTTGACTTGCTCAGTTGCCCTGTGGGCAGAAACAGGTATTGTTTTCTAAGAACATTTCTGAAAAATAGTTTGCTTTGGAAATTCATGTGAATAAACAACTTAATAATGCAAAGAGCGAGATGGTAAATATTGTATTCCTAGAAAAAGGCATTGGCTATCTCCCTGTTTCTTCCTCAGTGGGATACAATGAAACTTGACAAAATAAGAGTTCTTCAACCAAACCAACAAAAAAAGGGAAACTCCACACTCCACTACTGCTTCTGGTAGCCCACACAGACTGACAATGTCTTCCAGCTTAAAAATGATTTCATTTCTTTCATTGACTGCAGGCTGCTAATAGAAACTTCCACTATTTCTGGGAAAGCGGTAGCTGAATGTGGCTCCTCATGGCCAAATGATGAGACCATCCCCTTCCTCCCAAGTTCTGTTCAAGTAGACAATCTAGAATGCTAGTCAGAAAGAGATGGTTAAGCAGTTCAGAATGCCTGAGTAAAAGATCTCACAAATAGCAGCTTATTCAATAATTTAAAAAATATTTATTGAGTGTTTACCATGGTCTGACATCGTTCTTAGTGCTAAAGATACAATGATGAGCAGAACAATTCTATCCCTACAGCTCACAGTCTTCTGGTGAAGGACAGATAAGAGGAGAGACAATTCCATTACGGGCATACCTCCTTCATTGTGCTTAACTTTATTGTACTTTGTTGCATTTTTTTTTTGCAAATTGAAGGTGAGACTCTCCACCAGCAAAAAGATTATGACTCACTTTATTGTGATACTCATTTTACTGAGGTGGTCTGGAAACAAACCCAAATTATCTCCAAGGTATTCCTATACCGGAGTTGATAAGGGCCTGGATAGGGGCAATGAAAGAAGCTACTGCCTAAACCATCCCTATGTCCACTTTACTGGTTCCATATTGAGCTTTTAGTCAAAATTGTAATATATGTAACAAGAAAACGTATAAAATGGTATGCTAGAAATGATCTCCCTGGCATAAAAGAGATATGGAGGGTTGTGGAGGGTGGAATGAGCAAGAAATGATGAAAATATTACAATTATTTGACCCTTTTTGATCTTTTAGAAAAGTTTAAAACATATCAAGAAAGGCTGTTTATTAAATGAAACATTGGTACATTTGCCTGGCATATGTAACTGTTAGATAAGAAAGGGAAAAGAAAGTGAAGAAAATGTTTAGTTTGTAGCTAAGAAATCAAATTGTTTAGTATTTTTCCATGTTTACAAAAATAGTCTTATTTTTATAATTAAATCTTTACATAAGAAATTTTTTTTTAGGGTAATGAAAGTACTCTGTATGATATTATAGTGATGGATACACATCATAATACATTTGTTCAAACACACAGACGGTACAACACCAAGAGTGAACCTTAATGTAAACCATGGACTTTGGGTGATAATGATGTGTCAAAACAAGTTCATCAGTTGTTACAAATGTACCACTCTGGTAGGTGTGTTGATAATGGGAGAGGCTATGCATGTGTAGGGCAGGGATGCATGGGAAATCTCTGTAACTTCTACTCAAAGTTTTGTTCTGAATCAAAAACTGCTCTAAAAAAATAATGTTTTGATTAAAAAAAAAAAGAATATTTTACATCTTGTTTGTGAGCTCTGAGCATACCCCCTTATAACGCAGCTAAGTAAGTGAATCAAGTATTACAGACTAAAAAACCCATCACTGCACAGGCTCTCCAATAAACAGGAGTGGCTCTAGCACTAAAATGTGTTGGAGTTTTCTCAGGAATACTAGTCAAGTAAAGCTTAACACCTCACTGGGACGTTAACGCCATTGTACTTACTCCTTGGGAGCCAGGCCTGAGTGCTGGCTTCCTGCACCACTGCTCCCGCTTTCCACACACGTTGCTGCTTGTCAGCACTTGTGCTCGTCAGTGTCCTTTCTTCTTGAGCTCTGGGCACAAAAGTGGAGTTTGATCGTTAAGTATTTTAGCAACTGTCTCCATGGTGACTGTGGCAGGAAAGAATCTTTGATACTTTCTCTATTGTTTGTAGGGGAAGCCTGACTCCAGACCTGAAAGCTTTCTTCTGCATCTTGTCTGAAAAAGGCAAAGGCTGACATGTTTTCCTCTGGGTCCTGGCCATCTGGCCCACTCACCATGTATTGTTTTCTCTGGATCAGGAGATCAGGCAAACACCTTCTCCCTGTGTGGGAGCACATGAAGAGGGGTGTGGGAGGGGGAAAGCCTAATTCGAAACAGGATAGCCTGACATGATAGAATATCTTTATTTTTTTTCACATCATCAGCAATATTGTGTTTATTATGCCTTTCTCATTGCTAGTCTTATCTGAAATTTTCACTTATTATCTTATTGAGAAAAAAAATGTATTTAGTTAAAAACATAACTTATTTACAGAGCTAAGTTTTAAGTATCTGGCCCTTCGCCACCAAGAGAAGTTGTCTTAGCAAGTAAGACATAAAAGAATGGTTTCATGAATCTCAGAAAAATGAAATGCTATTTCTTGGGATATAGACTGTAGGCAGGATGCTGTGTGGGAGCCCTGGGTGCCAGTCAGTCTTGGTGGAAGTGAGTTAGGCATCAAGAAAAAGGAGGGATAGAACATGAAAGAAGATAACTTGGCCTACCTCATATATTTGCTTAGGGCAGAATTAGTACATACCACTAAGCATACATTCACCTGGAGGTATTTTTTGTAGTCACCAGCAGGGGGACCTAGCTGACTGTAGTCAGGTGATTGCATTTTGAACCCTTTATGAGGAGAAGAAAAACCTACTGGCTTTCAGCATGAATTTGGGGACTTCCGTTTTGCATATACTTTTAAATCAGATGCAGCCTCATGCTTTTGTAGATCTTTATTGGTAGATTAAATTACTTGATTAGACTGAGGTTTTGTTGTTTGTTCAGTGACAGTTTCAATTTTTGCTAAGTTTAAAAAAATTTGTCCGCACCCCCCACCCTTGTTTTGGTTTCTAATTAGGCCGCTTCAGTTTTTTAAACCCACCCTCAGGCACATTTTATCCATTCATATGAAATTCCAGATAACTGTGGCCTGCACAGGAATCTGACATTATCCCTTTCTGTACTCTTATAGCCAAATCATGTTGGTTCTTTCAAAATAAAAAGGCTTATGTTGAGGTTTCATGCTAGCATTTGATTGAGTTCATGGATTTATGTTATGATCGCTTTTTAAAAATCTACTTTAAGAAACGAAATATTCGTGTTCATTCTAACTGCTTAGATGATTTAAAACCCATACTTTTATACATAATTTTTTAAATAAAAAAGAATAATAAAAATATAATATGTTCCTAAATCAAGCATGTCTTAACATTACCATCTTAGTCCAAAACTATTTAGTCTATTTCCTGGACCACTGAAATAGTCTCGTAACTACTTTCTTTACTTCCCTACCTTTTTCCTTTCTACCTACTTCAGCTGTCCAGTTGGGCCACTGAGTCTCCAAAGGTTCAAATGACAAATTTTTTTCAAAGAAATGATCTTGGTGGTCACTTCCCCTCCCCTAGATTGTCTGCCTTATCTGGATGGTCATCTCAGGGTCATCCCCTGACAGGTGATGTATGGGAAACTAGAGATTGCAAAAGAACAAGAAGCTGCTGTGAAGTATGAAACACAGAGAAGAGTCATGAAAGGGATATTCTAGTTCATGTTGGACAGGAGTATTTTTGCAAAGAATTCAACCAATAAATGACTCACCTTAAAAACTCTTGCTTCAAAATAAACAAATCCCAGGATAAAAGTTTAATATGATCAGAGGCTTTGAAGGGTACAAGCAGAAGATTCCATAACTTGTGAGGAATAAGGTCTAGGAAGGTTCAAGCAAAGATAAACGTGAGGCTATACAAACAAATAGAATGACTTCAGTGAATATGACAGCATTAAGTGCATGGGCTAATTTGCATTTTAATGAATTTCTTTTTTACCTCTAGATTTCTATTTGTAATCTTCAATTACTATTCCCTTCTCTATTCTATCTGAAGTAGGACTACTACAGATAGAACTATATCAAAATGAATGCCAGTCAGCAAATTTAACTGTGCAAGAAATTTGTTTGTTTTCTATAACCTAATTTCTGTTTTGAGCCCTCTTTCTCCAATGCAGAGAAATTAATCTCTGTCAATTTGGAGATTTCCTCCCACCCTTACCTGAGTTGCATCTAATTTCTGGAGGACATTCCAAGCAACAAAGGTGGGGCATGGGGCTGTAGGTTTGAGTCTGGTCTCTGGTCATCATCACTTGTCCATGCTGGCTGGCATCCATTGTGATGATCGACACTGCGGACATAACCTTCAGCCGCTCCAGCTCCCACAGGGACAGCACCCTCCATATCTGTCTGCCAGACACACCTCACAGTCATTTCTCTTCAAGATTTTTTCTGATGTGGGAATCCACAGTCTTTTCTGGAGCTTTGGTAATCCTTTTTTTCCCATCCAACACGTGAATGAGTGAGGGAGAAGGAGAAAATGCAGACCACGTTAGCCTCTATGTTCTGACTTCTTTCTAACAGTCTCCTTTCCCCACAGCAGGCAAATCCTTGTGTAATCTGAGGTGGGAGCTCTTCCTATAAATTACCGAGCAGACATCTAAATCTTATTTATGCCGTACATTTTTCCTATTTTCCTTGGAACCTGGATTTTGAATACTCAAATGTCAAAAGAAGTGCATTTTTTTTCTGCTTTTTTGTTAACCTATTGTCTCTGGGGGTAATGGAACCTGTAATAACCTATCTGCTGTTTGAAAGATGGTAAGAATGAAGAATTAGAGAAAATATTAGAGAAAAACATTGACTAATACTTCAGAAGTGTGTCTCCTACTTCATAACTTTCTATTGATCAACTCCCTAATAGAGGTAGCTGGAATGGCAACTGAAACAAAGACTAAATCTTTTAATGTATGCTCAAGATGCATACAAGCTCTGATAAAATACATAGAAGCTCTTCAAAATACTATTTGTAACAAATGGAAATTATTTAGAGTATAATCAGATTCTATAGAGTCCATTTCTTCTATGATCTGGCTGTGGAACCCTAAGCTAATCACTTTACCTTTTAAGTGTAGATTTTTTCCATTTGCAGAGTATAGATAATAACCTCTTCTTCACAAGTTTTTTGGGAGAATTAAATTACCTTAAATAAGGTGGTGCATGATGGTCATTTAGTAAATGCTTGCTTGCTTGTTCATTCATTCATCCTTTCATGTGTTCATCCTTTTTTTCATCAGGTATGCATGCCTTACTCCTATATACCAAGACTATAGCCATTCTTAATAAACCTTTTGTAAAATGTACAAATAGATTGTTAGGTGGATGTCACTTCCCTAGCCATTTATCTAGTTAATTTTAGATATAAGCCCTAAGTGTGGTCAGTGCAGGTAAGCCCTCGGTTCACTAATCTCGTGGATCTGATGAGTGATACTCATGACTAGGGCCTCCCCATTGTCCTTGCTGGTTTCTAGTGAATGAGTTTTGGGCAAGACAGTACTTTTAATGACAGAGAGCCTTTAATTGTGAACCATATGAATAATAGCATCCCCCTCATCTCTTCTCTAAATGAATGTTATCAATGATATTTTCCAGGCTTCAGATAAAGGGTGGGATAAAATCTTAGGTCAAGAGCAGAATTCATTAACTATTCTTTTTCTTTTAATTGAAGTATAATTTTTATACAATAAGATGAACAGATCTTAAGTGTTCAGTTTAATGAGTTTTTCAATTCTATGCATCCCCTTAACTACTACCCCAAACAAGAATTTAACATTTTCATCATCATCAAGATTTTCACCATCAAGATTTTCACCGTCAAAATTTCCATCATGCTCCTTTCTAGTCAATCCTCCCCTTCAATATGGCAGCATTTTTGTTTTTTAAATTGCGAGAGCTCCCAAATGTTCTTAGAGATGTCTTCTATTTTATTTAACATATGAACTCCCTCAGTTTCCTTCTATTGGAAGTAAACTAATGAGAATCAATATTTGCTGAGAGGTTGATATACATCATCTCAATATTCACAACTATTCAATGAGGTAGAAACTATTACTTCTCTCATTTTACAGATGGGAAAACTGAAGTTTAATGAGATAAAGTTACCCATACTCCAACAACTCTCAAGGGTCAGAGCTAGGATTTGAACTCAGAGTGGTCTGATTCTAGAATCAGACTTTTATATCACTATGAGAGAGAACAGATATACCAGGGTTAGCTAATGATTGCAATTTTCCTGGGTCTGGATTTTGTGCATCTGCTATTGTGACAAAAGGAGAAAGAGTAAGTTGGTTAGTTGGTTGATTTAATACCATTTTACAGCATAATTTCCATTTCCTTTATAATATCCTCACAAGCCTTGT
This sequence comes from Eidolon dupreanum, assembly GCA_028627145.1. NCBI lineage: Eukaryota > Metazoa > Chordata > Mammalia > Chiroptera > Pteropodidae > Eidolon > Eidolon dupreanum. The sequence continues at coordinate 29,997,836 of CM053503.1, read as the reverse complement.
TACCCTTTCATTAACTTGTGCCAGTTGACCATTAAGACCATATGGAGATGATAATTATGATGACAATTATGAGAGCAAACATTTTGAGCACTTACTATTTGTCAGGTGCTACATGAAGCACTACACCTGAATTTCCTTATTTAGTTCTCATAACCACGTTCAGGAGAGGATTTGTCATTAACATTTTTACAGACTAAAAATTTGAGACTTAGAGAGACTGTGTGATTTGCCCAGTGCTCCACAGTTAGAAAGTAGTAGGGTTGATTTTGCATCTTGTCAGGCTGTTCCGAGAGCCTGTAGTTTAACCAGTGCTATATTCAGCCTCTTGATCCTCTGTTTATGTCCTCAGTCCTGTTAATAAAGAATGATCTTGGCTTCTGTCTAAACTGGATTTCACCGGTATAAATATGTGAGTGTGAACTCTGCCAGCTGGCACTCTTTTAGATAAGCTCCTGTTAGTCCCAAGCACTGCAGTCCACCTGGTCCAAAGAAACTTGGAAAACAGCCAGGCTGGCCCTTGGTCAAGTTGTGAAGTAAATGAAGTTGGTCTTGGGCGTTTTATCCTCCTCTGCCATACTGTCTAAGAATCCCGTCAACCAAAAACTCCTCTACCTTTTAATTCCTGGAGCCTAAACTTTGCCAGAATGACTGAATTCTTCATCCTGGGCCTGTTTACTTGTTGACAGCCCCTGATGTTCCTTTGGGTCCTCCCCTGCCCCCAGCCTGTTGATTTTCCCATCTGTTTCTGAGCCAGTTTCACTCTGACTTCCCCATTCAAGCCTGTGCTAAGGTCCTGATAGCAGGAGGTTGATGGACGCGCTCCAGACACCTGAGGCTTTCTAAGAGATAGAACTCTTATCTATTTTGGCAACCTCAATGGTATGTCTCCCAGGACTGATAGCAAAGGAACAGGGCAACCTTAATGATAGCAACAGTTAATCATACAGCCTTTAATCTACACCCTGTACTGTTCTAAGTACTTAAGTAAATATACATTTATTTAATCCTCACAACAGTCTTATGAGGTGTGTTAGTCAAGACTCCAGCAAGAAAGAGGAGGCACACGCAGATGGAATTCTGAAGAGAATTTAAAGAAGGGACTATTTGCAGGCAAGTAGCAGATTTAAGGGAATCAGTCAGAAATATTGAGGCACCCAGGAAACTAGTTGCAGTAGGAAGCTGTTCCCCACTCCTAGGCAGAAAGTAAATGGTATAACTAAAGCCAGATGAGGAGCTGTTCTAGAAAGCTCTTTGCAGTCATGGAGGAAAGTGGCCAGAGCCCTAGTGGTGTGGGGGTGGGGATAGCAGGTAAAGTGAACAGTGAAGTGTCAGCGGAATAAATACTTTAATACTTCCTTCCTCCTTAGGATTTCCGATTGGCTGAAACAACCAGATGCCTAAGGTCAAGAGAGTCTGGGTATCAGTTGCCAAGGGGCTCAGTGTGAGGCATAAAGACAAACAGAGAATAACCAGTCTATGAAGAAATCAAAGCACAGAGTGGTGAAGCAACACAATTAGGAAGGGGCAGAATTGAGATCTGAACTGAGGTTGTCACTTTGCTAGTGTTAAAGAGTTCTCTCACGCTTACATAGTGTCTTGCAGTTTCCAAGAACACCTTCTCCAGAGAGATTTTGGAAGGCTCTTGAGGGAAGTATTTTCGAGCAAGTGTCCCAATTATATTATTCCCATTAAACTGGAACAAATTCTAGGATCAGGCATTTGGTGCCCACTAATGGATGGCACCATTGAGATGAATCTGATCCAATGCATGGAAGCCCACTTGTGTCTTAAATTGGTTTCCACTGGTGACAGAGAAGAGCCCCTATTACAAATGACAGAGCTCCGTTCATCTGTTTAAAATGTCCGTATACTCAGAAGACCCCTAATGGAAATCACTTTATGACAGATATGGGTAACACTGCAGGCCTTGGCGGGTTCAGTGTGTTAATGATAACTAACATGGTCAGGTTTATGAAAAAGAAAGATTATGAAATAGTAAACTTTTTAGAAAACTACAGATAAGACAATTATTTTGCCTCAACTTACGAGAAACTAAGACCTGTGGTTTCTGTGTGAGAGAAGTCAGTATTCAATTTGAACAACTTCTGCAAAAAGAAGAAGAAGAAGAAGAAGAAGAAGAAGAAGAAGAAGAAGAAGAAGAAGAAGAAGAAGAAGAAGAAGAAGAAGAAGAAGAAGAAGAAAGAAAAAGCCACCCACCTGTGTTGAACTTGATTGAGGCAGATCAGCTGATAGAAAACACAGTCATTGTGTGGAGACATTTCCTGTGAAAGGAGAAGAGGAGGTACAGAAAAGCACTTTTTTGTGAAAAAGGTAGATAATTCAAGATAAATGAAATGATCAGAATAGGTTTTTTACATTAAAGAAGTGAAGCTCTAATGATAGCCTTCTATAGTTCATTATTTTATTTCTAATCAAGTTTTTGTTTTCTCCTTGACAAATTTGGGCAACAAGCTGACTAAATTACACTTTTTATGTAAGCCAGACAGCAACTTCTACCATGAAAAAGGGTGAATCTAGGAAAGAAAGAAGAGGTTCATGATGATCATTAGGAGGCACAAGAATATAAGAAAAATACCAACATTTCTTATGTAAGTTAGCAACAAAATATGTAGCATGTAATAGGGTGCTATGGCTTGGCATTATCCCTGTCATTTGAGAAAGCAGCCTTACAGACCCAACAGTCCTATGATAGAACACTGTGAAGATTAAATGAAATGTACTCAGTTTATAATCAAACTGAAGGTTATAGGCCTAGAGAGTACTCTTTTCTATTAGACATTTTTATCTCTTCTACTGTTTGTTCAAAAAGTAACCTTCTAAGATCCTATCTTATTAAATGATTTGAAATGTGGAAGTTGGCATTAAGGATGCAATTTTCATTATTTATCATAAAGATAGAATATAATTGCCTGAGTTGTTATTCTTTCCTAAAGTAAGCTATTTCTAGGAGTTATTAATAATATTTATTATATAGTAGGGTTTCAAATTACAGCTGGTTTGTTTTAAGCTGTAAATATTGCAGGCATATTACATATATATAGTCATACATGCATGAAAAAATGCACTCTTATCTTCCTTTCCTCTGGACTCCAGATTTCTTAAGATGCCCTGGAACTGGCCATAGGGGTGTGGGAGCCATAAAAGTTTGTAAGAGGAGCTCCATTTGAGCAATGATCTCAGGGAAGGAGAGTCAAAAAGATGAACAGTCTAATGTATAAGCATTCAACACTTCCAAGGGCTGGGATCTTCTACCTGTATTTAAAAGTAAAAATTAAGAATGGAATATTAATACTATCATCCAATTTATAAAATAAAAGATGGGTTAAACAAGGTCCTTAAGAATCCTAGAAATGATTTACTTTTAAAATACAATTTAAAGAACATTTGTTTATAATTGATGCATATAGGAAGTGGCCATGATTATGGTCTGTAACCACTTAGAAATAAAGTGTTATCATCACATCGTTTTTCCATCAGACTTTTATAGTGATTTGGCTAGTGGGGTAAAGATATATAAAAAAAGATTAAACATATACTTTGTCTCTGTTCTCTCATACTTTAGGAGGTAGGGAAAGGAAAACATGTCTGAGCTGTGATAATACATCATCACTATCTACCTGTTAACTCTCCTTAAGTTAGGGTGGAAGAGCAAAGTTATCCTTAGTGGGAGAGAGAACTGTTAACTTATAGGCTGTAATTTTACAACAGCATTCCCCTGTTGCATTGTACACCTACTAGAAAAGCAGGGCTGCCATCAGGCACATCCATCCTTTCCATTCACCCTTGCTGGAGTCTGGGACCCATCACTAAGAATCACGCGTCCCCTACACCAACCCATCCTCAACAAATAGCTGCTGCCTTCCCACCCACTGACCCACTGACCTGATGAAGTGTCTGCGTAATTTTCAGTGGTTTACACTGCAGACATGGTTCGACTCCTTCTCATTTTTGTTCTTATGCATGCTGACTTATAAATGATTGATGATGGCCTAAGGGTCCAAGCTCATGTCTGCTTCACTTTTCTACTCCGTATCCTGATTCCTGCCTTTGTCCCTACGTTCTCCCTGTTGTCACAGCTAGTTGGTGAGTGCACTGCTGATAATTCCCACTGTCCAGATATTTGAATACGTAAGATATATCATGTCAACCATAAATAGAGGGAGAATAGGAAAGACTGAGTGTCCTAGGTCCAAGCATCGTCTAAAGATATTGGAAAGGGGGCTAGTTGTCTAAGACACAGGGCTTTGTTTGCTTGCCTATGACACTGTGGCTTTCAAAATTCTTGACCACTACTTACCATAAGGAATGTATTTCCACTGCAACTCACAACACATATATTTATACCCAGAACACTGTAACAAAAAAAGTCATAAAACAACACTTTACTATATGAGATGTGCTCTGAAAATTTCTATTCTATTTTATGTATATTTTTTAAACATGTTGTTCTAATTGGTTTCACTAATAGGTCATGACTGGCTGATTGAAACATACCCAATAAGGAATTATTTTTAACTCAACATATAATGAATTTTCACTAATAATAGATTTAGACCCAAAATGATTAATTCCTTGATTATCCATGAAACAATTTGCAAATTATTTGTGTTCTCCTTTGTTCCATATTTTTGCTGGACATCAGAATGCCAGGAAGGAGGGAACATCATATGAGAAATATGTTAAGATTAGACAAGTGGGGGTTGAGATGGTGTTTGATTGTATGCGAAGGAGATTGTGGCCTTTCCTGAATACGTGCCAGCTAAGATTACCTCTACAAAGTTATTATAATTCTTGACACACGAGATTTGATCAGTTGCATACTGGGGACAATTGAAAATATTTGAATGTGGTCTATGTCTTAGGCAATTATTATATTAGGTGTGAAATGGTATTGTGGTTGTGTACAAAAATATTCTTTCTAGGTATTTATATTGAAGTACTTATGGGTGATATGTCATGATGTCTATAATTTACCTTAAATAAGTTTTAACAACAATAAGAAGACTGGGGAGGGGCAGGTGGAGAAGCAGCACCATACCCCAGCCAGCGGCAGCTACAGCGCTGCCACTTCTCCAGTCCCCTCTGTAATTAAAACTTCCGTTGCTGAGATGAGTAGGAAAGAGGAGAGAAACTTCCACTGATCCACTGAGAGTTAGATGTTAAAAATATTGGTGTCATGGTTCTGTTTCCGGGATAGACGGAGTAAGCACGCTACTTTCTTTGTCTCTTCTACTGTGTGCAGCTATATAAAAGCTGAAAAGCATGAAGCATTCATGGAGAATTATAGGAACTGAAAATAGGAACAGACAGATTGGTGAAGACCAGAATTTGAAATAATATGAAAATGACAGTAAACTTACCTAGAGTTTTTAAAAATTCTAATATTGCCCAGCCTGAATTCAAGAATATCTGAAACTGTAAGTGGGCATCATTGTGGGCAAAAGAGAGCTCCAAAAGCCTCTAGTGCAGGCAATTGGTTAAAGAATCAGCTTTATATTTCAGATTTTTAGTTTCAAGTCCTAGCCCTACAACTAAGTAGTGTGTGACCTCAAGCAAGTTACTAAACCATGTGAGGCCTCAATTTTTTAATCTGTAAAAAGGGATAATAATAGTATCCATCTCTTACAGTTTTTGTAAAGATTGAGTGAATCAGTAGTGCATACATACAGTAAACACCAATAATTTTTCTTCTATTACTGTTGTTACTTTATTATATCCCAAACTATTGATATAAATTGGATCTTTTGAATATTGAATTTTTGGCTGATCTAATTAAGTCTGCATCTCTAAATCTTTTATTTCAGGATGAATCAAACAAAACACAGAACTTTGAGATACTTTTCTATTATTGTAGAAATTCTTTGCTTGGTTTCCTTTCATTCTCTGGGAAACAAAAAGTTCTCTAAGAAAGCACATGGATACTGTATTGATCATTGTTATTTTCTAGGTCATCATTAGTATTTTAATATTCTAGAAAATTAGTAAGAAAGAGAATTAAAATTAACTTTGATATGATTTTTTAAAGATAAGCAATGTGCAGATATTCTGATATCTTTTCCATATAGTCTTTCTGTTTTTGAAAAGAAAACTTATACTCATCAAGCTGAAGCTTATTAACTTATCGTTAGTCCTGAGCAAGATTTCAGATAATATTATAAAGAAGTGATTTATGAGCTCCTAGAAAAGAAAGCTGTGGTCACCAGAAACCAACACAGATTCACAAGGAACAAATTCATTGGATTGATTTCATCTCCTTCTTTGATAGGATTATTATCAGAGAAGTGTGGACCATCTCAAGGCTTTTGTGAAAGTCTCATGGTATTTTTTGGATACCATTGAAAAATAAAGATTGAATGAAATACAACAAAGTCATAGATAAATAATGATTCCTAAAATTTGGAGAGAGGTATATCTTTCTTGCTTTTCACTTTGTCCTTCCCTATTAAACATTTCAATCAGTGATTTGATTAATGATACAGAAAGAAATGTTGATAAAAGTATCAGTAGATTTCATGAAGATGGAAGGATTATGCACACTTGGATATTAGAATAAGGTTTTAATAAATTCTTGATAGTTAAAAGAGTGAGGTGGAGCAAGCAAAAATAAAATTGATGTAGATAATTGTTAAGCTTTTGTTCTTACATCCAGAAAATCAACTATATAAATGCAATATGGAATTTTGCTATAATATTTATGAACAAGACCTATATCAACAATCAAGTATTATTTTGATAATATGTAATAAGTATGTCAATCATAAAGCAAACAATAAAAATAATATATACTCTAATACTTCAAATGAAAGAGATTGTAGTTTCAATCTATTCTTCCTTATCAGAGACTACCTAGAAAATTTTGTTCAGCTTTGGACATCACGCTTTAAAAAATAATCAATGAGCAAAATAAAAGAAATATTGTGAAAGTACATAAGAAGGAGAAAATAGAATAAGTTAGAGATGTCTACTGGAGAAAGAAAGTTGGGGGAGACTATGAGAGCTCTCCTCCCTTTTTGCAAGGATAACATATGGAATAAGCATTAGAGTTGTTGTGAAAAACTTTAATGTGATAAACTAAGAAAAGACCTGGAAACATCAGGGAAATGATGTCAGTTCAATGAGAGGAACTGCTGTCCAGCCTGTAATGGGTTCCCCTTGAGAGCTGTTGAGTTCTCTTTCCCTGAAGACTCTCAGACATAGACTCCTTGTGATTTATAAAAGTAATGCAAACATGTGGAGAGTACTGAGCCAGATGAATTTCTATGCCCCTCTCACATTTCAGGTTGAGTGATTCCAGTGACTAAATGCCTGTTCCTCCTTGAGAAAAGAAAAGAGAAATAGCCAGAGCAGGAGAGCCAGTGAGCAGATAAGGCCTTTGTAATGGTCTAAATAGGCCGTTTTGATGACTGACAGATTTATGATGGAATAATTTCCTCTCTTTGTCCTGTAATGAGTGTATGTACCTTGGGTTTGCTGCAAACTCCTTGCCCTATGAACATTTCCAGCTGGGTTTCAAAGAAAGGAAATGGTTTTGCTTAAGTGACAATGAACAGAATTCCTGCTGATTAGCTTTTTTCCTTATTGTTTTCATCACAAATAGGTGGCTATTTGTTTCAGAGTAATACATCTAAAGTCTTATAATTTCAAGATAAAGGTTTACGTTTAATTTATTTACACAGCATATGATTTCCTTAATGTCTAAAGTTTATGTGGATTCTTTTATTCTGAACACAGAGATATGAGCTGTATTTCTACCCAACAGTATCCTAACACCCTCTTACAGCAAATGTCAACTTTCCATCAATCTATTCATTTTTCATGCTACGAATAAGAGTTTTCCTAAATTCCTCTCTTACTTTCTCTTTCTTTGATTATTTCACATTTCTTTTCTCTTTTAACCTTGCCACTTCCTCTCATTTCTCCCTTTCCTGCATCCCAGTTCATTGAGGAAAATAAGGAATCAGAAGGTGCTCTTTCGTCTTCGCATTAGCAATCCTGTGCACATACCCATTTCTGCACCCACCCTCTGCCTCTTTCCCACCGTTTCAACAAAAGTATTCCTCCTCCTTTCATTCTTTTTTTTGAATTTGAAAAGAACTTTTTCATAAAGATAAAAGGAGAGCTAAGTCCTGTGTTTGTGAAGAATTAGGAGATATCATGGTAGAGTGAAACAGGCCACATATAAGCAATAAATGTGAGCTAAGCTTATTTTTGCTCTCATAAAAAGAGAAAAATAAAATGATTTCTGAATTCCTACTGTGCCATCTAAAATTTGGTTGCATTCAGCTTGTGACATGGAGAAAATCAGTCCATAGCACCTATTACCCTTTAGCTTATACACAGTAAACGGTTTTGTTTGGAGACATGCGTATTAAAATTCACATCTGTATTCTGCCTTCACCTCAGGCATGAACTTATCTATTTTCTGAGGCTCCCCAGAATTTTTCCCACTCTTTTTCAGATTTTCACATATTTGTATGCTAATCTTTTCACCTGAGATAAAGTTTTGCCTTTGCTACTGGCTGGATAAGCAATTACTGAGACACTACATGAAAAAATAGAACTTTGTTGTATCCTTTAAGAGATAGTTAAGAAATAATTGGCCTTAGAAAGTTAATGCCATTCTATTACCCTTAACACACAGCTTCCCACAGGACATTTGGGTACGTTTTCCTGAGAGTGTGTGATGATGACTCTGAACATTAGGATATAGTGTCTTTTACATTTTTTTTTCTTTTTCTTTACTTCTGTCCCTTCCATCATCAAGTCTTTTGATTCTACCCTTAAGATAATTTAAAATGAGTCCACTTTCTTCATCTCTACCATCACCACTAGAGTTCACACCAATATTGTTTTCTACCTGGACTACTACATTAGCCTTCTCACCAGTGCCCTATATTGTTTCTTGTTCTTGAATCCTTTCTCCACGTAACAGCTCGAGCAATCTTGTGTCAAATGCTGCTGACCAGTAGGACTGAAAGTTGTCTGTTATACAAACAAGTAAAAGTCTAGGCAGTTGTATATAGACTTGGAATTCAAGTGGGAAAGGAAAACTTGTGAGTGAATGCAGGCTGATAAGAGAAGAGATCTAATGTCTGACCCCTGGGGCACTCCATTGTTTAGATGTTGGGGATCTAAGGAGGACCCAGCAAAGAAGACAAGAAGTAGTCAGTGAAGGACCAGGAAAACCAGGAGAATGTGATACCCTGAAAGCCAAGTGAAGAAAATGTATCAGAGAGGAGAGAGTCATCAACTGTGTAAAATGCTGCTGATGAAACAAGTAAGATGAAGACAGAGGACCATTGATTTAGCATCAGGGAGATTGTAGGTGACTTTGACAAGAGTAGATTCAGTGGTTTAATGGGGGCAAAGACAAAGGGTTCTAAAGAAAAGGAGAGGAGAAAAATTGGAGATAGCAAATAGGAGATTTTCTGTAAGAAGAGTAGCTGGAGTTGGGACAAGTTCATAATAGCAGGAAATGGCACAGGTGCATTGGCAGGTACTTGTGGAAGTTCTGTTACAATTGATTCTATTTTGTCAGTGAAATAGGAAGCAAGGCTATCAGCAGGATGAGAGTAGGAGTGGGGAGGAGCTGCTGGCATTTGAGGAGGGAGGAGAATCTATGAAGTAGTCGTCTAGAAGAGTGGGAGAGTGAATGAATTAAGAGAAATTATTATGACTGTCATACTTCCTTGAGGTCTAGTAGTTGTGAATTTAGAATGAGACTGACCAGTCTGACTGGTCAGTCTCATTCTAAATGATTATACATTTTTCTCTAGTATTAATAGTCAGCAGTCCAGGTGTAAAGTAAGTTGAGCATTGGCTTTAACAAATGTTGGCGTTTCCCAGGTGAATGATACAGAGAGAGAGAGGATGAAGAGAATTGAGAATAGCACATGGGAGTGATTATAATGATCAACTCTGAGTAAGAAAGGAAAACAGGGTGTGTGGGAGGTACGTTACTATGTAACTGTGTTGGATCAGTGGGATTATAGGGTTTAAAAGCTGTTGGAGTTAAGGTAGTTGAGACTGACGTTATGGGTTGTAATTATTGGTAATGATGAGATCAGTGGCATGTTCATAGAGCAGAAGCAGAGAGGAGGCATTGGGTTAATTAAGTCAGAGGACAATATGTGAGAAAGATCATTTCTATAGATATTGAAAGTATTATGACTTATGACCAGAGATGTATTGGCAAGAGTAATATTGAGCCAGGAAGTAAATCTGCAAGGCATTGAGTAGGATGACTCAGGATTCTATGGATGACTGCGATGAGGATGATTAAGGCATATTTATAATTATGACATAGAATATTCAAACCTGGGAACCACAGTTCAGTAAAACTAAAACCATAATGCTGTAATAAAATAGATCTCACAAAAAGAGGCACAAAGTGCTATGACAATTGTTCTCAAATTTTAGCAAGGATCAAAATATTTGTTAAATGACTTGTTAAAATACTAGGCCCCACCCCTCAAGGTTTCTGACATACCAGTTCTGGGATGGGACCCAGTAATTTTCATTTCTAACAAGTTCCCAGGTGGCACTGATGCTGATGGTCCAGTGGCCACCTTTAAGAACTGTTATTTTATGAAAATTCAGAATAAGGAGGGATTGCTTTTGGCTGGAGAGATAAGGAAGGTTCATGAAGAATATTCTTTATTTTTCAGCATGTGCTTAGAAACAACAGAGTTCAACATCATCAAATACCATACATTGACTAATAAGTAGATAAGTCATGCTTTTTGGGTCACATATTTGCTTATTCCACAAGTCAGAGGCGCAAAGGAAATATAGTTCCTTTGTTTGTCTACAACTTCATTGTATGAAATCAACACACTGTATACCTTGAACCAAAGTGATGTTATATATTAGTGGTTTGTCAATAAGGCTGGAAAGAGATATAAAACTGCATTGTTTAACACTGATCTTCACCAAGATATCATCTGCTGGATGGATGACTGGGAAAAAGCTGACTCAGTCCATTCTGTTTAAAATTTAATCCAGTTACATAAATTTAAACAATCTCTTTAGGTAATATACATTATCTATTTTGGGTAAAATGTTTGGGCTTTTAGATTTCACCTGGAGGGATGTGGTGTTATGACCTTGTGTCCTTGATCTGTGCTCAGGCTTCCCAGTTCTCTGTGGCAATGTCTCTTGTCTGCCAGGTTGCTGTTTATTCTGCTAGCATTCTTGGCTGAGGTTTTTGCTGTGTGACTCATGGTCTTGTCACTTAGCTTAATTCAAGCCCAGTGGTTCTCCTTGACTGACTTGGCATTATCTTGCCCACTGTGGTCCTCTCTGAGTTTCTGCCCTGTTCTCTATCTGGTCACTGGCCTACTGGATTATGGGTCATCTCACCCTTCACTGCAGTTGGGAGGGATTTGCTGCAGTTGCCCTGCGGCAAACCCATTGAGACTCAGCTCACCTGCCTTCACATTCTTACCCTTGGACTAGCACTTTTAGGTCCCATCTACACTACATAGGAGTAGAAGCAAATTTTGGGCACCTGGTTTCAAATTTCCCCCTCTGCCCACGTACATTGGGTCACCCTTTTTTCTCTGACATGGCATCCTGTCTCTCTGATTAGAGAGGCAGCCTCCTTTTGGAACCCTAAGTAGAAACAGAGCAAGATCCCTCTCTGCTCTCCACATTTACCCTCAAACTAGCTTATGAGCCTTCTTTCTTCCTCCTGTCTCTATAGCCCCAGAGTGAGGTGATCAGAGTGTCTCACCCTGCCTCTCTTGCCTTCTTTCTTGTCCATTCTTTTACCGTATTTCATGCATTCTAAGATGCACTTTCCACCCTCGTCCATATTTTAACATATTTGAAATTGAGTCATAGAATTTATGTCCTATTCTAGTTTTACTGGCACAATATTTTCTTTCTTGGTGGATAATGGTACATCTTACAATTAATGCTGCTTAAGATTCTGTAAAATACTGCATTTCTCCTATATCATGTTCTCTTATCTTCTACTTTATTCCCACAGCTGAGTGCATTAATGGCACCAAAGGCACCGGCTCTACTCTGTGGCAGGTGTTCTTTGTTGAACTGGAATCAAAGAATTTAGTTAATTCCTTTTCTACCAGCTTGGCTTTCTAGGTTATTGCTTTGATCAAGAAGCCCAAACAGGCCATTCTAGCCCTAGTATAATAAGCCACCAGGGCTTGGTATCTGAGATGGAGACTGCATTGAAATCTGATTGGGGGCCTGGGGGTAGGAAGGAAAATGCATCTGTTTAATAGTTGCAAAACAAATATGATACCTGTTATACATTTAAAATATCAAAGCAAAAAATACTTTTGCAAAAGTATCCGCTGATAGTGATAGCAACGATTTTATGCATATGGTAGTTTTTCGATAAATTTTAATTGCTAATAATGACAACTAATTTTCTAAAATTGATTGGAAAATATTAGTATAGATTTAACCATCTTTAAAAAATACAATTCTTTATAATTGAAATAAGTATTTGAGAAATGAGGCACAAAAAATTTTATTCATAATGGAAGTATGAGAATGTTTAGTAAGAAATTTGGTTTCCAAATGCTTTAGATAGAATTATCTTACTTTTGTGAAAACATATTATTTATATAAATATACATAATAAATGCTACAAAGATATAGCAAAATGATTACTTTTCTCTAGAAGGGTAATTGTTAGTTCTTATTGTTAATCTTATTTTCTATTTTCCTACTATAAGTATTATTTATTCGTATTTTATTTTAGAAAATTAGGCATATTTTTACTGTTATTAGGATAATTGTTATTAAGATTAATAAGGAAAAATAGATTTGTATATGATTCAGTAATCTGAGAAGAGAATGAGAAGGTTATGATTTGGTTCCCAATTTATGGGCGAGTCTTCTAATTTATTTGGTCCTTATTTTTTTGTAACTTGTAAAATGGGCAAAAGATAATATTCTTCTAGGTGTGGAAATGTTATCAAATCTGGGAGTGTTCTGTTTGTAAAATCAATAGAAAAATTTAGTTCAAAAGAAAACAACAAAATAGTAAAAACAGATACCTAAGCTTAAACTCCAGTATATGGGCTTTCTCCTTCCAGCATGAATCATCCAGAGAGTTACTTGGGTTCTCCACCTCATTTTGCATTGTTAATAAAACACCATCAGAAACACCAACAAAATTAAATGTTTTAACTTCTTCACCAAAAAAATCTTAAGGAATTTAAAAATATTAACTGATCCTGACGGCGACCCTGAGCTCAGACGCATTCGCCTGGTGTTCAGGCCTCCATTCGAAGGGCAGGCTTGGCATCTGTCAGAGACCCAGTCTCGGGCTGAGTGGGCCAACTCGTCCCAGAATGCAGCCCCGTGCCCCACGCAGTGTGTCGGGCGCTGGCATGCTGCTCCCCTCAGTAGGGTTATTTTAATTAGAGGAAGTTTGTCCTTAATTTCTGGAACAAAATAAAATTAATATAGAAATTAAATAAAAATAAAAATATTAACTGTAAATTATATAGAAAATTATCACTGTATTCAGGATATTAAGAATAATTAATACTGTTGACTTGATTATTTCTCATAAAATTGAATAATACAAAGATTATGATTATTGATTCCTTCCACTTCTCTCAGGCACACGCTCTGCTCCTATAATCTATCTTGAATTATATGTTGTAAGTTATGTTGAACAAACTGATGAATAAGGAATTTCCTGTTCATCTGGAATATGCAAGTGGTACAGTAAGATTAAGAACTTTCTTTGTAATAGTGACTTGTAGAATATCTGCCAAGAATATAGATTTCATCGTTACACAATTGTCACAAATTTATATGGCAATTTTCTTCAGATCACATAAAATTTAATAATATAACCTTCGGAATTGTTTCAAATAGAAAACTGATGCATTTTCTGCTAATAAAATCCAATTTAAGAAATACCTCTAACTCAGAATAAATATGAAAAATCTGAAGGTGGACAAATTAAGTATGCAGCTGGAAGCTATTGGGTACTTTTAATTACAAATTATAGGACTGATAAAAAATGAGAAAATGCAACATTTTTATTTTCCCAAAAATATTACCAAAGAAATGAGTTCTGATAATCTACTAATATACATTTTAGTTTTGTTTGCTTTTACTGATATCCCCCATATTTTCAGACCTCTAATCTTTTACATTTTCTTCTTCTTTTTCACTGTACCTAACTGAGTGTAGCTCAACTGGATATAAAAGTAATTTTGAAAATTATAAAAACTCAAATGATAAAGTTATTCTAAGCAGTCCTTGTATAAATGGGTAGGCTATGAGAATTTTGTTATAAGAATTCATATTATTAAAATTTAGATGGTCTGTCTTTATTTTACAAGCAGACCATTTTGTTAAGGAGTGATTTTGATATGGAGATTTCTTCCTTCCTGGCCGTCAATGAGGTATTAGTTGTCCAGGTTAGTTGTAAATTTAATAAACAATAGGTAGTTGATGATGTTCATTGATTTGACAATTATCACACTTTCCTGCTTTGCTTTGGCTTAGCAAACATGTCTTTAGTATCCACAATAATACATACTAAAAAAGGCATAAGATCAATTAATGTACCCTCAACTGCAATTTTTGTTGCATAATGCACATTTATGTCAAATGTGACATAAATCCAAAATATACTGTAGATTTGATCAAAATTGATATGCAAGTGTTATTATTAGTTATTTGGGAACAAGCTATATCCTGGAAGCAATCAAAAGCTTGAGGAAGCAAAATCAGAAATTCTTAGTGTTCCATTGTTTAATTATTACACATGAGAGGTGATTATTTTCATTCAAAATACATCTTTTTATTCTCTGAAAAGCAGTCAATGAAAGCATCTATGGTGTTGACATTCTAAAACTCTAAGAAATAGGCTCATGCCAATGAGTTAGCTGAACCTAGAGAGGCTGGCCCTTGTTAGCCCACCCTGCCTCTCTTATTCTGCATTGCATTCTAGGGGGTAGTTTTCTTCATTATTCTCTTCCTTCCCTTCCCTTCCTCTGCCCTTTTACTCTTTCCCTTCTTTCCCTTCTATTCCTTTTGTTTTTCTTTCCTTCTCTTTCTATATGTTTTAAGCTTGTGTAACTTAAAACAAATTTCTACATTTGTCTTCTTTAGAACTGATAAAACACACTTGTAAGTGTCAGATATAGTATCAAAATGATACTTGATTACAAGAAGTTCACACACATCATGCATCTATTTCAATTTGGGATAAATTATGAAAACAAATAATAAAACATGTTTGGCGTCTATAAGTAGAATATACTGTTCACACAGACGCTCAATTTTATTGGTTAGCTATTTTGTCAAGCTAATATTTTAATATGTTTATATGTGAAAATATTTGACATCCCTTAATTGTCATACAAACCACAGTATATAGGTTATTTGTTTTTCTTTCCTCAAAGCACCAGTTTTTCTAAACTCTTCTCCCCCCACCAAATGACTTTTTAATAACATACGTGACAAACATCCCTGTCAGGGGAAAGGGGCAGACCAAGAAATCCAGGAACTTAATTTTTATTGTTAAGTTGCAATATAGTCAAATTTAAACTTAGACTTTAATATTTTGCTTGGAAAATAATAATTTTAGTAGTGAAGATTTTACCTGCCTATCAGTGGGCGTAACTCCTGGAGAGAGCATTAGAAGGAAGTTGTTCATCTGCTCTTTTCTATTTCAGTAGCATCATACCTTTAAGAGCATGAGTATATGAGAGTTCTTTGAGATTCTAATGCTTAAGAAATAATTCTTCATAATTTTATTCAATTTTCACTTTAATTTTGATTTTAGAACTCAATCTTTATGATGCAACTAGACTGTATAATTCATAAAATATTTATTATCAGTTTTTTTCCTTAATACCTATTTGATTTTACATGACTTACAAAAATAGGCTGGCATTTTCTAAATAATGTTTAAGTCAAACTTCTTGAAGGCAGAAACGATTTCTTGTGACTTATCATATATCACTTGTCACATATCAAATGACTACCACTTATAATTCCTGGCACATAGTAGGTGCTCAATAAATTTTTTTCTGAATGAATTAAATGACTGCCAGCAGATCCCATTTACTTTGAATAAACTGTTGCATTTAAAGCTTTTAAACTGTTTATGTCTACTTTCTTCATAAGAACACTGTAAGGTGGATAACAACACAATTTATTTTGTGTGTCCAGATCCTGTGTCTTATTGGGTAATAAGCTGACCTAGTCATAGATGAAAAGAACACAGGGAGAAAATGAAGGCTGATGCTTTCACCAGTTTAGTGGAAGAAATGAGTAAATATTTAGAAGTAGAACAACGCGAAAGTATCTAACACAAGAAACTTTAACAGGGCTCTTGGGAAAGAACAAAAGCTAAATCGGAAATAAATGTGAATGGTGCCTGGTGGGTGATGCTATTTGGATTGGTGGGTTGTGTTGCAGCAGGGGTGAGAGTAGAAAATATGAGATCTCTCTCTTTTTCCATATCCCTGTCTTTGGTCCAATAATACATTCTGGCTGACAATAAGAAAATCTGTGAAGGAAAAAACAATTGGATATATACTAAGCTGGAATTAAATACTAATGACTAAAGAAGAATGATTAAAACTCTAAGAATATTACAGATGTCAAATTATAATGTATATCCAAAAATTATGTAATTGTAGTAACCAATGTTACCCCAATAAACAATTAAAAATCAAATAAAATGAAACTCTAAGAATCCAAAGTAAAGTTAACATAGACTTGTAATATAGCAGCCAAAAAACCAATTGGTACAAATTTTCATGGGTGTGTGTATTAGAAGAGATGGCATATATTAAGGAATCTTAGCATCAGAGATTTGGACCATTAAGGAACAACTCTAGGGGAGAATATTTCAAATTACACGGTAATGGAGGAATTGAGACCCATGAGTAAAAGAGCATATTCATCAGAAGCAAACAGAACAGATACTGTCAGCAAATTGTCTTAAACTTTCTACCACGACTCTCTGTCCACTAGTTCCACTCACTGTTACTTACGCATCCTTTCAGGAATTCTACAGTGCAAAATCAGGCTCTTAAACAGTCTACAAGGAAGTGAGCACTTTTTCCAAACCTGGTGTTGTATTAGTTTACACACAAACATGAATAGGAAGTGATGTATGAGGCAGGTGTCCAAACTTTCAGGGAAATGAAAGTCTGTGTGAGGCAGCTGTGATGGGTACAATATTTGAAGAAAAACTGAGTTTTCTCTAGTCTAAACCTATTTCAGTAGGAAGAGTACTACAGGCTTATACAATAGTTCTAAAGCATTCTGAAGAGTAGATGCAATCTGATTTAGGAGAATTGGGGGGAGCTGAGTTGAGGCCCATATATTTGAATATCTGTAAAAAAAAAAACTATTGAAAAGAGTTTAGCATTCTATCTCTCTACCAATATTTCTGTGTCACTTATTGCAAGGTTTATTCAATACCATGTCTGCTACAGTTTGATAAGCAGAGATTATAATGGTGAACAGGGCCAAATCCTTGCTTAGCCCGAGGCCCGTATAGCTAAGGCAAAAATGGTAGTAGGTTTAGTTACCAACACTTTCCTGGAACATGGTACCCATAAATAAGTAGACCTAAACACTGATAAGGTTGTCATGGAGAACTACATTACAATCTTAAATCTGTTTCTGCCAGGAAGGGCGGATTCAAATTCTATCAGCTTCCTGAATTTTTCACTTAGCACCTTGTCTGCTGAGATGTTCTGAAAGATACCAGGAGACACAGGCCAGCAAAAACTGACTGACTAAATGTCATGAAGCTGTATGTGCTCTGCTTGTGATTTCAATTCAAAGAACATGATCAACATTTTCTTCAAAATATATATTAATAGGAAAAGAACAACTAAAACACTGAAATCAAAAGATAGTTTCTTAGCACGTCTTCTACACAGCTAAATCTCATGATTCCATTTTCCACTGTTCAGTCTTCACTATATGTCAACTTAAAGTTTGTTTGCAAAATCTTTCTCATAATATTCTCTTTTAAAAGGAATTTTTCCAATGCAAAGCAAATGTCATTTATTGCAGTGTGTTTTCACTTTTCACTTAAAAAATATGTAATCTTTAAAAGATTAGGAAAGTAGAAAAGATTACCCATAGTTTTATAATGCAAGTCTTTATTTCTAGTATGTTGTTTTTTCCCTATATTTTAGTGACTATACTCAATATAGAACTTTTGTCCTTTTAAAGTTATAATATAAATCATTTTATACATTATTACATATGTTTAATAAGAATCACAGGCTACCTATCATGTCAGCTACTCCAGTTTACATCACTAATTTGCTATTGTTCAGTATTTACTTTGTTTCCAATTTATTATTACTAATATTATAATAAACATAATTTGAACAAAGTATTTTTATATATAGGATCATTTCCTTAAGATATAGCCCATACTGCCATTTAAAATGGTTGTACAAGATAACAGTATTGGTTATTATGACTAAAAAATATTTCTGATATTTTATTGATTATTATGATTAAAGATATTTCTTAGATTAGAAATAATCTCATTATCATATTACTTTAATTTCTTACATATAACAAACTTTTACTTATGATATTTGTTGCAAATAGTTTTCCTATTTCTTTGTTTTCTTTTAGATTAAGTTCAGTAGAGTTTTGACATAAAAATTTTAAATCAGATGAAGTTTAATTGATATTTTACTTCCTGTTTTTATATTAATGCATATGCATTTGAAGCTAAAAATTCCTTATTTATTGAGTGTAAAATATTAAATCCCATTTTAAAAATATTGAATAATACTATGTTCACCCAAATCTATTTTTAAGATATTATGTGATAGCCTAAAACTTTGCTAACCTGATATTCTTCATATAGGTAAATAATCACCTCAACATCATTTCTTGAATAATCTTACGCTTTCCTTTTTGATGCTTTCTTGATCATATATTGAGTTCTTGCAAATAATCAGGCCTGAAGATTGTGGCCATGTGTCTACCTGTATCAGTAGCTGGTACAGCACCTCCTCCCTGCCTCCCAGGTGTTTTGCTTGGAGACTGTTTAAGTGCACATCACATTTCCAGGAACATCCTTCAGGAGGCCCAAATTTCTGCCCTCTCTGAGGTTTACGCCCTTGGTGCTTTACAAATGTGCTTAGCATTTAAATAAACACGTACACTTTGCTCCTTTCAGTTCTTTAGATATTTACTTGGCACACATACTTCCAAATGACTTGAAAAGACAGAATAGCCCATGGGATGCAAGCCCATCTCCAGGGTATTTACCCCAAGCAGAGAATGGCCTGGAAGTATTAATGAATAGGATTCAGGAGTGTTTCCTGGACTAAGAACTTCAGCACTGTGTGTGGGTGTGAGGGGAGATGCAAGAGAAGCACAGGACTTGCCTTGAATAAGCTCATGTTTTGGTTGGGTAATCAGTTTGAAAATGCCTGAAATAATGCACATAAGCAAACCCACAGTACCACAATTCATACCGTGTACACAAAAGAGTGGTAATAGCCAAGGCAAACTTGGAGAAGGAGGCTGGGTGTATCCTCCCTGGTTTTGCCCTTTTCTGAGTTACAGTGCTATTTTTCTCTTTTCTGCCCATATAGCTTACTAATTGGGTGATCTAGGGTAGTTTCGTTAACTTCTCTTAGTTTCTTTAGCTGTAAAGTGGGGCTAATAATAGCAAATATTTCATGACAGTCAGATAATATATGAAGTGCTCAACAATAGAGACTCAAACATAAAAGTTATTAATGTATGTTAGTTTCCTTTCTCACAGTCCATCTCTTTCCTCACTACCAAGAATTGTTCTCATATCTTTCATTTCCATGGGCATTTACCAGTTGGTGAGTTTGGACTTAGTTTGTTTCTATTCATTAATGTCACTGAAAGAGGTGAGAGATGGTCGAAGTTCTGCATCATGTTGTCCCCATTATCATCTAGGCAAACGCAAACATGACAGCATTCTCTGGTGTTAGATGGCAGTTTTCTCTGTGGGTTTTATCTGCTCTCTTTGAAGAGATAAAAGCTGTCAACTTGTGGAAGGAAGAACTCCCACATGACATTTTGGGTGGTTCTACAGCACCAGGCTGGAAAGTTAGCCACTTTGTGTGTGTGTCTGTGTCAAAATTTGTTTTCCCTATTATGTCTGAAATTTCCTTATTAAAGATGAGATTTTATTTTCTTACAGACATTTAAAAAAATTCAAATATCTTTGAAAGAGATCAAACTTTCAATAATTATCAAACATTTACTACTGTTTACTGAAGAGAGTGATGTGTAAACAAAAGAGCTGTTGACACGGAATCTCTGAAGACCTGGTTGGTGCTAGCTTAGTCACTTGTGTATTTTCTGAAACAGGTTACCAAATCTTTCATGCTTGGTTTCTCATGAACTTCAACATTGATTTCTTCTCAGATAATGATAATCATAAAAACAGCTAACATTTATTGAGCACTTACTTTTGCACCTGGCACCATGCGAAGTATATTTTTTAATTTAAACTTCATAAGGACCATAAAAAGTAGACACCATTATTGTCCTCATTTTACAGATAAGGAAAATGAGGCCTCAGAGGTTAAGTATTTCAGAGAGAATAAATTCATGTCTTAGTAACTTAAACCAGTTCTATGAGATGCTTGTATTCTTAAATATTTTTGTCTACAGTTATGGAATCCTTTTAAGTGATTGATAAATGCTGTCCTGATATTTAGCTGGGAACATGAAATTGTATTTGAGAAAGAATTGTTGCATATTAAAGTAGGCAAAATTTGAAATATTCATACATTTTTTTCTTTAAAATCCCCATTCTTTGCTGCTATTTAATGACAGGTGATATAAATATCTCTAAGAGCCTGTGGCTCTATTAAATAAGTTGAAAGAATATTTTAATCGATGCTAAATCGGAGTTTCAAGGGAGGCATAAAATACAATAAATAAGATCAAAATGCAAATTTTGAAAGAAAACATTTGAAAACCAGGACTATAATGCTCAAAAATCCTACTTGTAGACCGAGGATATGAAAAAAAGTGGGCTGTTGGGAATCAGAGAGGATTTTTGATGATGAGTGCTTTGGAGTGAGCTGCTGCTGTTTTCTGAGTCCCGCCCTGCCCTGAGTGCATGAGAGAGGACTGTGTGTGTGTGTGTGTGTGTGTGTATGTGTGTGTGTGAATGTGTGTGTGTGTGAGTGTGTGTGTGTGTGTGTGTGTGTGTGTGTGGTGGGGGGAGTGAGGTGGTGAAAGGTGGTGATTGACTCATATCTTGTCTAGTGAGAACTTCAAAGGTGCCATTTGAGGAGCTTGGTGTTCACCCCCTGCAGGTAGGGAAACAAACAGACTGATGGGACTCCAGCTTTGGAAACAGAGAGGTTAAGGGTCAGGAGATGGGCTGGACAGCATTTTTGGCAGGAAAATGAGACTTGCTGCTGCTTTGGTATTGGTCTGCATTTCTGGAGTTTTCCCAGGTTAAGGGATTGTTTCTTATGGACCACACCTTGAAAAGAGAGCTAGTTTGGGATTATTCCTAAACTCTTGTTTACCAGAGAACATGTTGACAGTGATCAAAACTAATGTCATCAGCAAGGGGGTCTGAGGTCAAGGTATGTCTGAGGTCAAGGTATTATGGAAAAAATACATCGTCAGTTGTGTAGTATTCTGGCTGGAAATGTTTAACCTCATCTAATTATGAAGAAATGCAAGACAAATAAAAATTGAAGAATAGTCTATAAATAAATGGCCTGTATTCTTTAAAAATGTCGATGTGATTAAAGACAAAGGATGGCAAAGGAATTGGTACAGATCAAATGTGATTGAAAAGATATGAGAACTAATTGCTATATGTGTCCTGGAGGGAAAAAATGCTATTAAGAACATTATTTGGACAATGATACATTGGAATATGGACAGCAGATTAAAATTTTAGGTCATTGTTATATTTTCTGAACTTGATAGCTGTTCTGTGGATGTATGAGAATATCTTTGTTCTTAGGAATACTTGAAGTATTAAGATGTAATGGACATGATGTATGCAACCTACACTCAGCTGGTTCTGAAAATAAATCTTGTATGTGTGTCTGTGGAGAAAGATAATGATAAAACAAATGTGGCAAATCATAAAAGTTGCTGGATTTGGGTCAGAATTATATATACTCTTTTTGTACCTTTTCTGCTTGAGATTATTTTAAAATAAAAATAAAAAACAAGCCATTTTCTTAGCAAGGCCTTCCCACGAGCCTAGGTTTCAACCTCACCTCCCCCTACCAATGCCCACACACAACTACCCTCTTCAGAAATCTTAGTAAGCCCCAATCCAAATCTGCTAAATCAGAATCTCAAGGGATGGGGCCCTGGGAGCTGTGCTTTATTTATTTATTTAGTTTTTTTTTTTCTTTTTTGAGCTAAGTATAAGAACCATTCTCCAGGTGGTTCTTATACATACTTAGGTTAGAGGAAGACTGGTTTAGACCAGTCAGGACTCATGCTTACAGCTGGGAGGCGGTGTTAACCTTATTCTGGCTGTTAGACATTGGGAAAAGGTGGACAGATATCAGGGAGGTGACCACAGAATCTACCTCACAACTGTGGTTGAGGATAGTTATGAGATTCTCTTTCTATAGTCTCTTCTTTACTATCTATCATTCTCTTTCCAGCTGTACCTGGAGGCCTCAAGTACACATTTTTTTTTTGACCCAAATTTCACAGCAAGAAATATAAATGACTAATGTATATTTATTAGAGAACAATTCAACAGAATTCTTTATAATGAATATAGATTATTGTGTACTGGCAGGAGCGGTTCACTTTTGACCTAGTGAGGTAGTGAGGGATGCTCTTCCCTTGTCTCCATGGAGGATGGAGGCTTTGGAGGGAAACTTGTAGGAGTGGTAGTACTTATGAGAAAAGGAGCCTGGCCTTGATTTTCTAATTGAAGACAGCTTGGTTGGTACTTGGTATGTGAGGCTTATTGATCTGAGTAGGGAAAAGGGAATTGGAGAGAGAGAGAAAGATTGTTGGAATGGGGGAGACCAATGGAGCAGTTTATATGCCCACTCTGGTGTAGTAAGGATGTCTGATTCCAAGACTGATTATATAATTTGCGGGGCCCACTACAAAATGAAAATGCAGGCCTTTGCTAAAAATTGATCAAGAAGTTCAAGATGCCAGCAAAACATCAACTCAAGCATGTGGCCCTGTGCTACTGCACAGGCTGCATGGCCGTGAAGCAGGCCCTGCCTGAATTTCCCATGGTAAACAGGAGGGCAGACTTGCTAGAATTCCACACAAGAGGTCTGCCTGTGGGTATACTGTCAGTGGCAGAACTAAGCAGGTTTGAATGAAGTGAGGCTGGGGTCAGCTCTTCCACTTCAAAGAACTGTATACTATAGAGAGGTCCTTCAAAGCTATAAAAATCTCACCCATATATCCACTAGAGAGCCATTTGACATCTACCTGACAAGAAGCCCTCTGCAATCAGTTGGTGTTGGCCAGACAAGCAGCAGTTGTCCAGAGGACTGAAATTACACACCCAGTTCAGAATGATATGTTTGCTCCTTTCATCCTGATTTGACTTCCCAGTCCCAATACCCAAGGAGCTCAATTGTGAAGATGTGTAGGTAGAAGTAAAAGAACAGATTACGCCCCTTCCTCATGGCTATTCCATTGATCTGAGACTGTCTAGAAGAGAGACCAACATTTTGAACTGGTTTGTGAGTGTGTGTTTAACAAGTGAAAGTAACTAAATCCAAGGGCTGTCTTTGGAATGTCATTAAGAAACAGAACATGTAGATTTGATTAAGCACACTGCTCACTAAACCAGTTACATGTTAAAAAGCTCTTCATGAAAGACTCAGTTGACTACAAACTCTTTCACTTCTAGTATTGATCTGAGCATAACCAAGTAAACACTGAATATAAATTACCCTGAAAACAACTCCAATGCAAGAGCTCTTTACTGGAATCTTATTTTTAATATAGTCATTCCAATCCTTTGGGAGTAAACATTACAAATGTTACATTCCGCTCTATTTATTACTTCTCCCTATAGATTTTTTTAGGGCAATGATGAGTAGGGCTTTTGCACAGGAGACTCTGAGTATCACTGGGTTTCTGAGGATAAAGGTAGCATAAAATCTAAGGCTGAGAAGGCCCTTTTAGGAAGCTTGGCTGCTGTGGAAGGGGCCTTCGGTGGTTGGCTCACCATGTCTGCCATACCAACACAGAAATGTGACCAGATCCAGTCCACTGACTATATTAGACACCTCAGTGGGCAGTGGATGGTGGGAATGGGGTTAGGAGGAAAAAAGACACTGGACTTGAGTACATGGCTTGAAGTTTGTACCTGTTCATTAGTCATTAGCATAAATAATCAACCACTTGTTTTGTAATGTGTTGTCCACAAATAGTAAACAAAGAAAATATGACTTTGACCAATAATTGTTGAGCATCCATTGTAAGTAGAGCACAGGACTGTGTAACATGAGGAACCATAGACTATAATCCATGGATTTCTTTGATAAACAGATACCTCCATTTCCAGGGTCATCATCTTGTTCCAACTCAAGCTTTTAAATAGTTTGTCCAATGTCTTGGAGGCTCCCAACAGTAATATCATGTGTGTAATATCAGAGGCATCTCTAAGTTGCTAAATAATCTTTTCCAAAGGAGAAACAGAAGTAAAGAGAGATCTGCCAGCTGCATGGTAGGACAATGACTAGGTCTGGTTTATCTCAACACATACAGGCTTTGCACCCACATTTCCTGGATTCTGGGTCTAACACTATTCTCTAATATCCTCCAGGCTTTCTAAACACAAACATTTGAATATTAAGCTTATTTATCTTTCATATTTCATTATGTGATTGTCTCAACCAAAACCATTTTTGACCTGTAAGACATTCTTGAACCGTAAATTTAATTTTTAGTTAGTTACATAGTTTGGCACACACTCCTCTGCATCACTTGAGTTTCTTTACCTTTCTTCAAACCTTGCTCTGTGGGGATTACTTAGGTCACAATTCTTTGGGTGGGGAGTGTCATAACTGCTGCCCAGGGAGCTTTCCCTCTCTGGGTCTTGCAGAAAGGC
Source organism: Eidolon dupreanum (assembly GCA_028627145.1). NCBI lineage: Eukaryota > Metazoa > Chordata > Mammalia > Chiroptera > Pteropodidae > Eidolon > Eidolon dupreanum. The sequence continues at coordinate 29,972,746 of CM053503.1, read as the reverse complement.
AGAGCAAAAATGATTCTAAAATGATATTCTAAGATGAAGGCTACGAAAGCAACAGAGAAAGTATGGAAACGTGTTCAGCCACCGGTTTCATTTATGATAGCTGGAGCTTAAAGAGTCAGAAGCTTTAAAAGTAAACAAACGAAGACTGTTAGTGAGACAGTGACAGTGGTCTCTGGAGAGCTGGAAGGTTAAATTTGGGCTTGGAGTTTACAACAGGAGGCGCAGCTTTGGAGGCTTAAGAGAAAGTTCACAGCCTACCGTTGGCTACAAAAATTGCTAGCTCGGTCAAGCGATGTTTTCCGCCACGGAGGATGGCCTCCACCTGGACATCTGCTGACAGGTCAAGTTTCACTAACGCCATCATACTTAAGACAAAAACCAAAACTACATACTCTAAATAGAAACCTTCCTACCTTCTGTCTTCCCTCCTTTCCTTTCTTCCTCCCTCCCTCCTCCCCTTATTTTCTTTATTATGTATTTATATTTTATTTCTACTTTTTCCCTTTACTTCAACACCTTCCTCTCCCTTAGTCACCAAATTAGCTACCCCTGAATATCCACCCACCCCACCCTGGCTCCTCTTCGATTTCCCCAGGCGTATCGCTGATTCACACCACAGCTTGCGTCCTTTACGCCCGCTCATCTCCAGTTCTGTCTCACTGGCCCCTGCAGTCTCTGGGAAAGCGTCTCGGCCCAGCCATCCTTCGCTTTCCTAGGCGTGGATTGTCGCACCCCAGGTCTAGCCTCTCCTAGGTAGCTATGCCGCTCAACCTCCCCGGCTCCGGGCCCCCGCGGCCCCTCCAGCGCCTCCCGGTGTTCCATTGGCGCACCGGTCCCAGCGGCCACCGCCGCCGCTTCCCGGGTGGCCCGGCCTCCCCCGAGTGCCCCGCCCCGGCCCAGCTCCGCCCCCTGCTGCCGCTCCCTGATTGGCCTCCCGTCCCGGGCTCCTCTCCTCCCCTTCGCTCAATGGGCACCGCCACCTGGTCCAAAAATTCCCCCGGGGGCATCAAGGGGCTCTGCAGCCACTAGCTCCCTCCGGGTGGCGGTGACGGCTGCGGCGGGGCGCAGAGAAGGGAGGGGACGAAGAGGAGGTGGGAGGAGGAGGAGGAGCAAAGGTGTTGGAGAGAAAACTTCTGAAAGGAACAGGAAACCTGCCGCAGCGGCGGCGGCGGCGGCTCTTGGGGTGCCCGGGCTGCGCACGTCGCGGGGTGTCTGCGGCTGCGGCGTCGCTCCTGGCTGGCTCTCCCGGCGCGCGGCAGAACCGAGCCCGACACTCGGTCGCTCGGGCCGTGCCCTCCGCCGCCGCTCTTGGCGCTGCAGCCGTGCGCTCCGTCCCGCTCTGCGGCGGCGGCTCCCGGGAGAGGGCGGCGAGGGCGCAGAGAAGAGGAAGGACGTCTACTTTGGAGCATGAAGCAGCATGTCTGATAAAATGTCCAGCTTCCTCTACATAGGGGACATCGTGTCCCTGTACGCGGAGGGCTCGGTCAACGGCTTCATCAGCACCCTGGGGTAAGCCGGGGCGGGCTGGGCAGCGCCGGCGCTCGGTCTCCGCGGAGCCCATCCCCGTCCCTCCACGCGCCGCCGCGTCCTCCGGCTCCCGCCGAGCGCGGCCCGGCCGCGGGGCAGCGTCTGCGCCCGCGGACAGCGCTGCGCCCTCGGCTCGAGCGCTCGCAGGAAGCTGCCCCGAGAGGCAAGACTTTCTCAGCAACTTCATAATCTGAAACTCAGAGACACATCCGAAAAGGAGGAAGTGATTCAAAAGCCCCGAGACAGGCCCGGCGAAGAAGTCTTCGCTGGCGTCTCCATGGGTTGTTTTGATTACAATGTTTGTTTTCCCTTAAAGGTAAAACAACACATCTCCTCTCCCCATCTTTTCTCGCTACCGCTCTTGGCCTCTTTGTCTCTGAGCCGGGTTTGTAGGAGAAGGCGATAGAAGTTCGTGGCTTTGGACATAAAACTCAAGCAAAGTGTTGAGCCAGAGTGTGGCTTTGCCCTACGGGAGCAGCTCCCCGTGCCCTCTTCGCTGAAGTAATTTCCTTTTGGCCTTGCCAAACCTGGACTCACCCCGTGGTCGGGGCAGCCTAGGGGCCTCCTTAGCTCAGGGACCCTCCGAGGTCTTGGCCTCTTGGGTGCTTGAACTCAGAGCTGCTTTCTCCACTTCCCGGGCCTTTGGCCCACTGAAATGCTAAACCTCTGCTGGAATTCAGCCAAGTGCAGTGCTCTTGACATTCAAATTGATTTATGAATGGGATATATATATATATATATATATACACACACACACACACACACACACACATATATACATACACACACACACACACACACACACACATCCATACAGACAGTGTGCTAGATGGTTAACTGAGCCTTCCTTGATTGTTAGTATTTTCTCTGTCTTGATTGAGAATACTACGTCGCAGTTTAAATGCACACTGCAATATATTTTGATGTGCATGTATTTTTTTGTTATTGTTGCTTCATGGTCACAGCACCATAAACTTCTCGGAGGATTAAGGCTATAGAAATGCTGTTTCTGCTCATGGCTGGTCACTGTTTTCTGCTGTTAGGTTTTAGGGTACATGATTTACTTAACATGCATTGTCCCTGGACCATGACTTCCAGCTATGTGATAACGGAGTGGTGCCTACTCAACAAAGGCGTGGAAGTCACTAGAACTTCCATTGTTTCTGTTATTTGTGCATCCCCCTAAGTGGGTGAAAAAAGGGAGGTAGATTTAACCTCTTTAAGATCAATGTTATTTACTTGTGAAAATGAAGCATGGGGGGCGGGGGAAGTGGCAAGTTCTTATGCTGGGTTTGTAAATCATGAACTACCATTTGTTTCTGAGAGAATTCATAGTGTAAGTTCAGTTTTTGGGTCCCCAATAGCATTTTGCAGATGTACTCTGCTTCATTTCACCTCTCCCCTCCATAGACTCTGTCTTAGTATGTAATGAGGTAGTTAAGCAGTGGGTGCTTCAGGGCCCAACGCTCCAGGTTAAATCCTGGCTTTTCCACCTGTGAACCTTATGACCTGGGGCAAATTACATAATCCCTCTGTATCTCAGCTTCTTCAGGTCTCAAAAACAGGAATAATAATGATTTCTATCTCAGAGCCTGTGGTGAGAAAGAGTAAGTTAATATATGTGAAGTACCTGGTACTTAATAAGCACTTACATAAAGTGTTAACTGTGAGCAATAGTTATATACCTGTGGCAAGATAATAAAAAGGATTAGGAATAGAGTTTCAAACCTAGATAAAAGGTTATGTTTCTGTAGTGTCTTATTCAGCAAAACTATATGTGTGGTTAACTATATACATATAGGACTTTAGATGGGAAGTCAGGAAGCTACAACTTTAGCAGTTGTGGAGTCTGTCTTGCTCATTTTAGAGATACAGAAACTGAGAGGAAGAGAAATAAAGAGAATTACTCAAGAAACAGAGGACATTAATGCCAAAGCTGAAACTGTAACCACGTCTCTAGATTCCCAGCCAAGTGAGAATTTCTTTGGTTACACACGGTAATCTTTAAGACTTGAGTAAAAAATAAGCTTGACCTTTCATATAGCACATATGTTTGCATAAATATTTCTGATTTGTATTCAGTATTTCTTACTGGTGTTTTGAATATTGAGTTTCCTTAGAATGTGTTTGTTAAAAATAACAGAATTATTTTTCTGTTAACAGACTGAGTCTTGTCGAGGTTAATATGACAAGACTTCTGTGCAGCTGATTCTAAGGTGAGGTAGGACCTCTAGAAATGCTGCTATTGGAAAGCTTGGTGCTTTGATTAGATAAACTTTTTCTTTAAGCTATGGAACCACATTACCCTAAGATTTTTAGGAGTTATAAAGCTCACAGGGGCGTGTCCATGTCACATGAAATGTTATCTAGGCAGAGTAGCATCACCTACTTTATTAGCTTAGAAGGCAATTGGTAGGTATTTATTTTGCAATCAAAGGAGCATGGTAATTATTATTTTCCATTAAATTGTTGTAAGTTCATTATTTATACATTTTCTGTATCAGAGAGTGCATAATTCTAGTTGAATTTCCTTGCTCCTCTGTTGGAGATCTTGCTGTCCTAGGTGCTAATTAGCTACGTGATCTTGTTCATGTCATTTATCCTCTTTTCATGTCAGCTTGTCTTTCTGGAGACTAAGAAGAAGAGTATATGCTATACCCATCTCCCTGGGTATTATAAAAATGAATGAAAGAGACAAATGAGCCCGATTTTTTTTTTTTTTTAGTAAGTTGCTAAGAAAATCTACATTATACATATGTTTTTGTGGCCCTTAAATTTTTTCAAAAGGTTTGTGGATTTTTAAAGTGAATTGGGAGCCAGATTGGAGACATTAACATTATATCTATTTAGCCAAAATAGTTTGTTCCACTGTAATATTAGAAAAGCCAAAAATTAGACCTAAAGTTTCTGATTCTTATTTGCTCTTTGACACTTTTGAGAGCACTATGGTTTTCAAAATTTAACTTGAGGGTAGTTAATAAGAACTAAGTTTACATAGCATTTTAAGGTAATAGATATTTATTTGCAAGTAAATTGTTTGATTTTAATATTTAATGTGTGAATAAGTTTGGGAGAGTATGCATTGTTATTATTTAGCTTAGGGATTTTTGCAGTAAGGTAACACATTTTGCAGCTGGAAAAATACTGAGTTCACTATATTAGAGTTTAGCAGGCCTGTTTTAGAGGCCTTAAACTGAATATGGCAGGATTTTCTTCGGTTCTGTGACCTAGCTTTTAAGTTTGATTTCTCAGTCTATGAGAAATTAGAATGCCCCACTTACAAAGATTTGCATTTTCCCTTTTTCCTTCAGTTATTCTTTAATGAGTATTTCCCTGATGTTTCTGAATCTTGAATTGTTGCTAACTGAAGCAGAGTTTGTATAGGTACAAAAGGGGCCTGCTTTATATTTTCTAATTTAATTTTTCATCTAAATATCTATTTAGGGCATAGTTATATTCACTTAAGAAAAACTGCTTTAAATCTTATTGAATGAAGATGGTGATATGTTTTAAATAAATGAATTATTTGCTACTGGTACATTTTTAGGTTATAGTTTTCATTTTTCTTTTATAAGGTAAGGAGGAAATTTTGTAATATACCTTATAATTTCAAATGCAGTGTTAATTGTCCCTTCCCACTAACTCCATTTTCTTTATACTGAGATTTATTTCCCTGCTCCTTGCCACATCTGACATTTCATATTTCTGAGTATATCAACTTGATCACTAGTCAGGTACTACACAGTGTGAGTGAGCAGAATTTCCAGGATGGGTGAGATAGTAGAATAAGCAAAAGGTATATAATTCCTTCATTGTCTATTTTCTGTGTGTTTGAGAGGCTGGTAAATGACAAGTGTGCATATATGTATTTGTATGAGTGTATGTCTGTGTCTGTCTATGTATGTTTAAGTGATTGCTGACTTTGGCTTGAGGTTTCTTCTCAGGATCTACCAAGGATCAACACCCTCTAGTTAAGGTCTCAGAAAACTGCCAGACGATCATGTATTGATGCAGTGACTGCAAAGCATCATAATAGTCACATGAGGCACAATGAGGCTTCGTTCAATGACTGACTGCATATATGATGGTGGTCCCATAAGATTATAATGGAGCTGAAATCCCTATCACCTAGTGACCTCTTAACCGTGGTAACAACTCAGCGCAACACATTACTCATGTTTGTGGTGCTGCTGGTGTGAACAAACCTACTGTATAGTAGTAGGCTATTCCACCTAGGTTTGTGTAAGTACACTCTATGATGCTCATACGATGACAGAATCACTTAACTGCACAATTATGACTGTAACCTTGTTGTTAAGTGGCTCATGACTGTAGTGTCTTAGCCAGAGTGACGAAAGATTGGGGCCCTTATTTTTACCTCTTGCTTGATTTTGGCCAATTCAGTGACCTTCTCAATTTCTTTGTTTCCATGTTCAATGAGGGACATCAGGTATGGTGATGGGGGCTGGGTAACGTGGTTTATAATTCTGACTTAGTTCTTCAGGTGAACAAAAGTGTGTAAATGCTTACATTTTATTGTTCTGAATTATCCCTTGAATTTCCCTTCCTGACCTTTTTCTGCTTAAACTTTTTGATATCTAAATGTTTGTGGATTTATTATTATCTTTTCTTTATACTTAATTATGCTGTTCTATTATAGTTTTAAAAATCTTTCTCTTAATAGGACAGTTTTATCAATAAAGAGTCATAGATGAAGCAAAGAATGTTTATAGTCAGCTTTTGTTTTTACATAATTTGTTAGTTATCTATATCTTTCAAATAGAACCCTTCCAAGTAACAACATAATTTCTGGCTATAACTAGGTGTATGAACTTAGCTTTGTTTTGACTAAGACATATGTTATTATAATAAAAATATCTAAAAATCCATTGGACATTTGCATATATGTTTAGTGGAGAATATTGAGTTGTTTGAAAAGTCTAAGGGTTAGTAGCGTCATGTTATGGAACTTGAAGTCAGCTTAATTTAAGTACAAAGACAGTTTCTGAAGTGGTGAACATAAAGTCTATTTTAAACTGAAAGGTTGACTGTTTTTTAAACTTGAAAGTCATTCCATAAATAACACTTCAGCTTCTAGACCCTCTCTTGGAGAACTCAGTCAGGTAAACAACCATCCCTCCTCAGTGCCTCTGATGCTTGTTTTCGGTTGAGTAGAGTTCAGAGACAACTGCTTGGCCTCATTCTAAATTTAACAGAAACTTTTTTTTTTAATAGGTAGAGGTTTCGATAATCACATTTTTCCTTAGGAACTGTTCTTGTACAGATAGTATGTGGATAACTATTACAGATAATAGACAGAATATTATAGATGCAAACTTTAAAATTTAAGTTTTAGGCATGGGGTGTGGCTTCAAATATAAATATAGAAGAAGAAATAACAGTGGACTTTTATGACAAATTTAGAGCATAATAACATAAGAATAAATTTTCCTTTTTTATGTCAGATTTGATGATGGATATTCACACTAAATTATAATTATAGTAGTGAAACTTTAATGATCATTCGCTTATTTAATGTATAAAACTGTGCCTTTCAAATGTGTTGATGCCTTTGTTTTATAGTTATATTTCTGCTCCCATACAGATTTAGGTGGGAAAGTTTTCAATATATGACTTTAAGAAACCATAATTCTAATTGAAAATATATAAAATAAGATACATGGAAAATAGGGAGAGAAAATAGAACATCATATTAACAGTGTTGACATTGCATGATGAATAGATGGATGATTTTAATTTTTACACTGCATATATTTTTCAGATTCTATATATGTTTTATTAATTAGACATCTATTACTTTTATATTCAGGAAAGTTAACTAAAATGAAAATAATGTTTTTAAGGATTCTTCAATTTCTTATTACTGTTAATCAACAATATTTATTTTAAAAAGCACAAATAAAGCATTTTCCTGGTCATGGTCAGTGGAGGAAAACCACAAACTAGGAAATTGCACGTTACTTAAATAGATGGTCATACGTTTACTATAAAAAAAATTTGTTCCTGGTTATTATTGGTCTTTTAAAATGTCTTATGGAAAATGTTTGGTCAGCAATGCTGAGCAATTATGAATGATTGATTTAATTTATGCAGCATAGATATAGTCTGTTTAATTTTAGAAGTTTGTTTACATGTGTAAGAAGTATATACTTTATCATGGCTGACTTGTCCATTTTAGTGATCTTAGTACTCACTATGATACTTTTATTGTCTGAGTTAGTTTCTATAGGCATTAATTTGTGAGTAAGTGTGTGTGTGTGTGTGTGTGTGTGTGTGTGTGTGTGTGTGATTGAGTCAAATGATTGTGTTTTTATTGAATATCTTTGAAGTAGGTGTATTAGCTCTCTCAAAATTCAAATTAGTAATTGGTTAACAATAGCTATTTTATAGTTTATACTAACAAACACCCACAGATCTCCAACCTTTAATTAAGAATAAGTTGAATGATCAGGTTATTCGAAAAAAATTTAATCTTAAAATTGAAAATGTGCTTACACCATAAATCAAATCCATGTGATGTTTCTGGTGATGTGATTTGTACTGGAGCATGCTGCAGACTGAATCATTAATTCACTCAATAAATATTTAATTTACTCAACAAATATGTGCTGGGATACAGTATGAACAGATGCCAGATATTAAGCCATATTTTATTATTATCTCAAAAAGTCAAACTTTATTTGAGAATTTGTAGTGTGACACTTGACTAGTATCTATGGGAGACATGAAGGCATTTGACACCTTTGCTCTCAGTATTGTAAGTGCTACAAGATAAGGAACCGACTCTGTCTTTTTAATCCTTGTGTGTTTAGCACCTCACAGAATTTCTGGTACATAGTAGATGTTTAATAAATAATTGTGAAATCAATGTGGTAGTAATTTAGTAATGGAGATAAGACCAGTATTGAATAACCACAACATAAGGCAATTTTTTTTTCAAATGCCATTATGATGATTGAAGACAGTATCATAAGGAACCAGAAGAGGATTCTTTATCTCAGGTTGTTATAACTTGGGGAGGGCTTCAAGGAGGAGGTGGTATTTGAGCTGAATTTTGAAGGATCATTAAGATGGCTATTTGTCTCAATTCTATACCAATAATTTGACCACATATTCTTGGTACTTTTTTCTTTCATTGAAAAAAAAATTGGAGAACTTTTATTCTCCATTCTAATAGCTCCAAAAAATAAAGCTAAGTATTTGTTATTATTGGGATATGCAAAGACAGAAGACATAATCTAAGAACACGTTTTATGCTTACTTACCAAATGAGAGAAGTTTAAATTAGATTCAGACCCTCTGAGTTTATTTAGACTGCTTCCAATCCTTATCATGTATGCTGAGTTTACTGAGACCTGAGATAATGCGAACAGGAGTATAAAGCCCAATCGAGAAGAAATTTGGCAATTACTTGGGAGAATTTATGCAGTGTTTCTAACTCCTTTGGATATTCCATTTTTATTTCTTTCCCCCTTGTTTCTCCCCATCCCCAATGTTTCATAGTTTTTCTTCATTAATAAAGAACTTAAAGTTTTATGGATCTCTAGAAGCTTTGAAAGTAAGGACAGTTTTTCACCTAAAATAATTCTAAATGTTTTTGCTTCATAGTTCCTATGACTGTTCATCTCTCTCTATCTCTCTCTCCCTCCCTAAATCCCTCTCTCCTTTTCTCTCTATCTCCCACCCACATGATACAGAATACCTTTCTGGTATGTACAGAGTCCACTATAACCTTTTGGTGTTTTAACAAGTGATAAAGGCCATAGGTAGATTCCCATGACTGCAAGGAAAGACTTAGGAAGTGAGCAAAGAATCTATAATCATATCTAAATTCTTAGAATTCAAACTTGTATTATTGAGGTTCTATCTATTACTAAGATGTTTGAGCCACTGTTAAAATATAATAAAAACCTGTGGAAAATTATAAAATGATGGACTTTTATTATATATTAGTTATCCAAACAATTCCCCATACAGTTCTAGAGATCTTCAATTAAGTAATTCCTAGATGTTTAGTTCTCCAAGACCTTGTGGTAATGACTAATTATGAAACACTCAAAGAGCAGACACTATTGCTCTCCAAATATTATCTCCTGCTGAAAAGAGGATTCTTTAAATTATGTTAGAAATTATATGGATAATCAGAGCTAAATATAAAAGCCTCCCCCAAACAAACAAACAAACAGAAACAATGAAAAACAACAAAACTGGATTAAAAAGTTGTTGATTAAGTTTTCTAGTGGCAAATCAGAGTGTATTATTTGTAAAAATTTAAGAGAATAACATACTTTCCAACTTATGTTCCAACTCACATTTAGTTAAATTATTTGCAAGCCTTGTATTGAATTGTCTCAGAACTCTCTAAAAACAATCTATAGATATCCCGTGCTATCCTAATTCTTAGTACCTGATCTCAAAAGCCCAAAGGATTCAGAAAGCAAAGGATACTTATATATCACTTTACCTCATGGATAGAGCTTAAGAATTGAAAGATTATATTATATTAGAAGTAAATTTCTTTTGTTTATAAGGAGCAGAAATCATCTTTGGATAACTTTGGCAGAGAAAGAAATTTATTACAAGGATACTGGAGGAACTCCAAAGAATTCAATGATGAGCTCAACAACTGAGCATTAAGAAAGGCAGAAACTCGCAGCTGCTGTGGGAATCTCAAAAGCAGATCCTTTTTTCTCCCTGGGCCCTGCCATTTACATAACTCAGATATAGCAATTTGTATACTGTGTGTCTTTGAAATTCTTAAATTTCACAATAAAGAATGATAGAGTTTGGTCCTACTTGGTTCTGCCTCCTCCTGGGGGAGTATAGTATGGGGGGAAGGACAGCAAGAAGGACCTGGGCATGAGCTCAGATGCCATCATGTAGTAGATAATTTAATAGTAACTTCCTAGTGCCTTTTAAAATAAATTGTGATAAAATACACATAACATAAAATTTACTGTCTTAATCATTTTTAAGTGTAAAACTCAGTGACATTAGTGTATTAACAGTATGGGCCACTGTCACCTCTATCCATTTCCAGAACTTTTCCTTCATCCTAAAAAAGAAACTCTGCACCCTTTTGACAATAACTCCTCATCTGTCTCCCCTGCCCCCCATTCCCTTCACAACTACTGGTCCACTTTCGGTCTATGAATTTACCTATTCTAGGTGACTTATATAAGTAAAGTCATATAATATTTGTTCTATTGTGTCTGGCTTAATTTTATTAACCTAATGTTTTCAAGATTTCGTCCATGTTGGAGCATATATCAGTACTCCATTCCTTTTTATTGCTAAGTAATATTCTATTGTAAGGATTCGGCACATGGTGTTTATCCATCAGTTGATGGACATTTGGGTTGTTTCTTCTTTTTGACTTTTATTAGTAATGCTGTTATAAATATTTGTGTATAAGTTTCCATGTGAATATATGTGCACAATTCTTTTGGGTATACACCTAGCATTGGAATTCCTGGATCATATGGTGACATGTTTAACATTTTGCCTCAGCCTTCCCTGTTCTACTTATCCTGTTTTATGTTTTTTTTTCACATCATTTTATTACATACAATGTATTTTACTCTTTATTGTATCCAGCATTTGTCATCTGTCTACCCTTGGTAGAATGTAACATCTTTAAAGGCAGGGATCTTTCTTTTCTCACTGAGTATCTCAAGGGCTTGGGTTCATAAATATTTATTGAATGAATATTTGTTGAATTAGGATACACATGTTCTCAAGTCTAAGTAGCTGTTAACATCAGTTCCTTTCTGGAAAAAAGTCAATGTAAATGTTTTGAGACTCCATATAATTAAAATGGATGAAAGTTATCATTGGATTTATGGTGCCATCTAATCTTGCTATAATTGGTATTTAAATAATCTCTCAGGCTATATCTCTGCACCTGCCCAGCCCAACATCTGATAAAACTTAGAGTCTGGTAAAAGTAACTCTATAGCTTTATTTAATGGTTTACACATTATAGCCACATTAAAGAAAAGTTGGTATTTCTGAAAGTTTAGCTTTGTTTTTACGTGTGAGAGTGAATTTGTAAGCATTTTGTGAGACCATTTTTTAATTGAGATCAGCCCTTCTTCTTGGCGGATAATATGTAAAAACATCCAGGAAAACATTTTGTACTATAACTGCTATTGGTGGAAAAGTTTAGTTGGAAATAATTTGCAAATATGAAACCAGAGAGTAGTTGAGAAATTTATAGAACTTAAGAAATATGTAAGTGGGCATATGACAAATTGTAATTTTTCTTTTTGAAAATTAGGAATGTGTCTCGAAAAGGATAGGCATGTAAATATAGGTTGAGGAGAACAAATGGCCAGTATTTTTGCTCTTCATTAATTGTATTCTATCTATTGACTAAGTCTGTTATAATGTGTTTTGACTCAAGCTCATTCCAAAAGATATGTTTGCCTCTTCTCTTTTAAAACTTTTAATTTTCCAGGATTGTTATTCCCTCTTATTCTTGGAATCCTCATTGTAGCAATGTACAAATGAGAACTTTTCTGAGAGTATATTTGTATATTGTACAGATAAATAAAGTGAAAAATATAGTATGTACAAATCACAAAATAATTTAAAATATTTTAAAACAAACTCATTCTATTCCCTTTAGTTCTAACATGTTATAATCCTCTATGATAGATATTTTAAAACGTAATACCTTTAGGAAAGTAATTTTGAGATGAAAGATACCAAATATTATCAGAATTTTGTTTCATTTCTGTAACATCCAAATCAATCTGGTTGAAGCATATTATACCAAGTAGAGATACTGACTTAAGAAAATCTATTACCCAAATCACCAAATGCAGTTACATTAGAAATTCAAAGTAGGTTAATGATTTAAAGACTAGTTACTTGTGTTTGGCTAAAATGTTCAAGGTCATTGCTAATATCAGGGACATAACTACTTAAACATTTGCATTTTAAGTAGATTTTTGGCTTCAACCATGCTTTCAGAGAGGGTAATTTCAGTTGTGGTTTGTTAAGCAGGGAAGGTAAAGAAAGGAATTATGCTGTATTCAGGGCTCCATATTTGTGGCTAGGAATGGTAAATATTGTGACATTTCAAGTCAAATCAAGACTCATTGTCAGTGAAGGTGTTGGTTATTTAAAACTTTACTAAATCCATTTCTAGGATTGATAACATATGAGAAAAGGGCCTTTATTTACCTTTCTTCCCTATTTACCTGGCAGGACATGATTTAATAGATGAGTTCCAGTTCTAAATCTATGTGAAAAAATGAGCTTTCTTTCCTGATCCGTACAAATGAAGTCACTGTTACCTGTGAGGGTGAAACCAAGTGCTTATTGCCAAAGTCTTAGCTGCTAGAGAATCACTCAGTCTTTAAAAATATGATCAAATTGCAAGTACAAAAACACTTTGTTAATTATTGGAGAATCTGAATAAAAAATTGTTGAGGTAAATTGTCATGTAGAAATTTTAAGAGACAGCAATTAGTTTGGCAATAGATACCCCTAAAATTGTACTATAAACATTTTCTAAAGAGTAGATCAACATTCATACTGTATATTTATTCAACAAAGAAGTTGTGATTAATATAGTAAACTAAAGAATATCAGCCGTATCATTTAGTTTGAATCTTAGTTTATTTAGAAAAATGCATATTAATTTCAATATATCAGAGACTACTAGTTATTTCTTCTAATTCATTTTTTCCTTCTTTCATACTAACAGAAGAACTTGAGTTTAAGAGTGCCTAGAATAAAGACCACATTTCCCAGCCTCCCTTGTAGCCAGGTGTGGCCACAGACTATACTTTGTGTTTGGACCTTCAAAGGAAGCTTTTACTGCCCTCCTGCCTCTATCCATGCTCATCTCATTCAGCTATTTGTAATAAGGGTGGGGAAGAAGCCATCTTGAACCATGCTGAGGAGGCCAATACATTAAGAATAATAGAGCATCAAGAAATGAACTGGCTCTTTGGACATCCTCAAATCCTGGCTCTACTATAATCTAACAGAAGATAAAACTAGACGTGAGCAGACAAGAGCCAGATCATATATTCCCCATTAAGCAATGTGAACCCATTGAAGAATTTTTAAGCTGGAGAATAAAATAGGTTTTGCTCTGGGAAGATTAGACAGTGGTAAAGAGAAAGAATATAGAAGAAGGCTGCAAAGGGTAGGCATGGAAGGAATCAAGGTAATACATAAAGGCAGCCTGAATCAAGATGCTGTAGTGGGAATAAAAAGTAGCTTTCATCAGAATCATCCAAGGGACAATGTCTTTGTTTAGTGTTTCACTTTAGACCTAAAAACGATTTACGGATTAAGATATTCATTGTTACTTTTCAGGCTTCATTACTTTTAAAAATGGAACATATAGACTTGAAAGAAGTTTCTCTTTCATTTGCTCACATTTGGATAAAATGTCGTTAAGCCCAGCATAACTTCCTGCTTTCCAGAGTTCTGAGATACAAGCCTCATCTTGTACCATGAGCCCTTCCTCCTGCTCTCTGCTTCAGGCACAATGACTGTTTTTCTTTTCTTTTCTTTTTTTCTTTTTCATTATACAACATTTCTGAGCTCCCTCTTACCACAGGACCTTTTCACATACTTCTGCCTATGTCTGGTAGGTTTCCCCTTTTAACCTCCATGCCTTTCACTTACACCAATTTATTATTCAGATTTCAGCTCCGTGACTCCTTCAGTGAACTTTTCCTGGTCTTCCAGACTGTGTGAGTTCCTTTGGCTGTATATGCGCTCATACGGCACTGTATTTTTTTACCTTCAAGAATTTTATCACAGTTGTAGTTTCAGTTTTACTTCTGTTTCTATGATTATTGGATTATGTTTATTTCTCCCACTGGACTTTAAACTCTGTAAGGTTAGCAACTATGTTGTTCATAGCTATGTCCCTAATGCATTGCAGAGTATCTGTCATGTAGTAGTACTCAAGAAATATGTTGAGTGAATGAATAACATTTTAGCATAATGGTTTAAGAGGATGGGTTTTTGATTCAGACAAACCTGGTTTCAATTATAGTTCCACTCTTATCGTATGATCTTTGGAAGTTAGTACTGAGAGCCTCAATTCCTTTTCTATTAAGTGGGATTATTGCTTATAGTATTACTAGGATGATTAATGGCAACTGACATATGTAAAACACTTAGTAAGCACCAGGCCCTTAGCATCAGGTACTTAAGTTTAAATAAGTGGAAACCATTATTATTATTCATATTCTTATTATTATTATTACTACTACTACTACTACTACTAATGCTATTATTATATCTGAAAGATCAGCATGAGTGTCTTTGGAAGCTTGGCTGACATCATATTACATTGATGTTAAAAATTCTGCTATACTATGCTTATGAAATTTTGCAGTAAACCACTTTTTAAGCTGGTATTTATTTATTAGGCTGTTCAAAGGCATACTGCTTTATCAATTATTTATTTTGGTTTGGTCTTTTTCTCCTTTACTTTGATAATGCATGTTACTAAATTGCAGGTACTTATATTTATCTTTTATTAGTGATTTGATGCATGCTTTCCTTTGATGTAATGCAAGCACCTGAGCTGTGTCAACATTAATAATAAGCTTAGAATTGTTTGGCATATACATACAATACCTTCCTTGACTAGAATTTTCAAGTCTTGCTACATTTTAAAGCCAACGTGTTATTTTAGTTGCTAACATCTCTTTCCTACTAGAATATAGAGGTAAAAGAAAACAATTTTGTTTTATTTATTGAGACAAAACAAATGTTTGCTTTGGCGCCATTAGAATAGAGTTTTTCACAAATTTCCATTGGGCAGCCAGCTGGTGCTATTGTCCTTTCTGTGAAGTTTCCTATTGGCCAAGAATTCCAGCTGAACTTTTGTTACTCTTAGGGGGATTAGTAAAAATATTTATCTAATGTGGATAATTAATCAGTTTACAAATAAACAAATTTGTATAGGACAGTGTTGTCATATTTTAAAGTTACTGATCAAGTCACCATGGTTACTTCTCTTGGGAACATTAATGATTTCTAGATAAAATAATAGGGATCTAAAAGGCATAGAGAATGTATCTTGATGTTCCTCTTAGATATACCTAATGAACAAAAATTATTTAGGCTCTAATATTCTTTTGGTTATGGTATAAAAGGAGATTTCACTATTTACTGGTACTTTGGAGTATATATGCGTGTGTGTGTGTGTGTGTGTGTGTGTGTGTGTGTGTGTGCATTTGTATATTATATGTATAAACTATTGAAGAACCCTTGAAAATTAAAGCTCTAAAAGCACTTTTAAAAAATACTTTGCAATCAACAACAAAAAAAACAATCCAATTAAAAAATGGGCAGAAGACCTGAACAGCTATTTCTCAAAGAGGAAATACAGATGGCCAATAGACATATGAAAAGATGCTCAAGGTCACTAATCATCAGAGAAATGCAAATTCAAGTCACAATGAGATATCACTTTACACCTGTCAGAATGGCTATCATCAATAAATCAAAGAGCAGCAAGTGTTGGCGAGGATGTGGAGAAAAGGGAACCCTCATACACTGTCGAGGGGATTACAGATTGGTATAGCTGCTATGGAAAAGAGTCTGGAGGTTCCTCAAAAACTTGAAAATAGATCTACCTTTTGACCCAGCAATCACACTTTATCCAAAGAAAACCAAAACAATAATTTGTAAAAATCTGTGCATCCCTATGTTCATAGCAGCACAAATTATAATAGCCAAGATATGGAAGCAACAGATGACTGGATATATAAGTTATGGTTCATATATACAATGGAATATTACTCAGCCATTTAAAAAAATGAAATCCTACCATTTACAACAACATGAATGGACCTAGAGGTCACTATGCTGAGTGAAATAAGTCAGAGAGATAAATACCATATGTTTTCACTTAATGTGCGGAACTTAAGGAACAAAAAGAATAAACTAATCAAAAACAGACTCACAAATATAGAGGACAATCTGGTGATGGTCAGATGGGAGGGGGGTTTGGGGGCTGAAAGAAAGGGGTGAAGGGTTATAGAATTACAGATTAGTAGTTGATAGATGGTCATGGGAATGGGGAGCACGGCATAGGGAATGCAGTCAGCAGTAATGTAATGCCTAGATGTAGAGCCAGAGGAGAGAAGACAATTAGGGGGATCTTTTATAAACTATATAAAGGTCTAACCAATATACCATATAATTGAAACTAATAATAAAATAAAATAAAAAAAAAGTACTTTGCAAACTCTTGTTTAACAATTTCTCTATGAGAAGATATTTCCTTTCGGCTAACATAAATTCCTTACAGTGCAGCTTATGTCAGTTTGCTATTTCTAGTCATATTGGAGTAATTGGATGAAAGCTTGACAAGTGCCACATTCCTTGTTATGACAGAGAACTAGTGAATCTGAAGACCATTTATTAATCAGGATGTTTTTTGGTTGCAAGAAATAGAAAACACAATCGGAACAATTGTCTGCAAAGAAGAGAGCTTTGCTATCAAGGAAACTGAAAAGTCCAGGCATAACGTTGTTAGAGACTCTCTCCCCTTGATTCTGTTTTATCATCCGTATGTGTCCCATCCTCAGCCAGGCCTTCTGCCGCTGGTGGCAGCATGGTTGCTATCAGCTTCGGCCTTACTGTACCCTATCCTCTTAGAACCGGAGCTGAAAAGAGAGTGGCTCGTTTCCTCAAACTCTAGAAGTACTACTGCAATCATCACTGTTGCAATAACTAGGATAAAGGTCTCATCTTCAGACACTGTGGCCAAGGTATGAGATGCTCTGATTACAGAGGTGATGTCATCATGCTTGGAGTGGGAGAAGAAGAGCCCTTCTTCATTATCCTCTGTCAGTGCTCTGTGGCCAGAAAGAAGGAAGGCAGTGGATGCTGTAAAGGTGAAGACAACACGTGTGCACTGCAGCCAAATATGACTAACCCTGAGCCTTCACGAAACCACATGTCCTGTGTCTTTAACAATCATGTTTTAAGATGGGAATCCCTTAATTATTTTAAGTACTTCCATAAGACTATTCTCTTTTCAGGTTACGACCTCAGGGCTTTATACTAGCACTGTTTTAGGTGGAGTGTATTTACTGATCAAAAGGAGAATTATCTGAGTACCTTTACATGCCTCAGTAGTCTGGTCTGGTGTAAACTTTTCTTTGGGGTCAGCTCCTGAACAAAAGGATTCTGAGGAAATCAAGGGTGGGGGTCATGGTGAGGGGTCAAAAAGGGAAGGCACCAGTTTACTGTACCTAAATGATACTTCAGTAATGTTGCTGCAAAATAAAAAAAGGAGGGGGAGTTTATGAAATGAACTATCAAAATGAGTATTTTTTTCATAAACACATGAATGAATGTGTTCCAAAAAGTGAATCTCACCCATGAGAGTGTATGTATTTGAATTTCTATTTCTCACAGTAAATTCGATTGTGAATATATTTGCTTTTAGTTTAGATGGCTTTTGTTTACACATACGTAGGTTATCTACTTTATAGAGTAATTGTGGTGCCTTATGTGTATATAACGTACAAGAATTAGTTATAATGATGGAAACATACAAAGCAGGGTGCAATATAAGCAGAATTTAAAATACAAATTTTTAAGTTGAAAATTCATTAATATAGTTCTCAAAAATTAGAAAATTTGTTGCTAAAATGCTTTTAGTTAAAAATTCCCCAAGTAAAACAAATTTATTTTGTGCCAGACCTAGATGTATATTATAATTCCTAATTAATATGTAACATTTGAAACGTGATCTTTGTATAACCTTTTAGAAAAGGCGCAGTAGATTTTTCTAGCTCTTAAGAGTCAGTGTCTTTAACTCATTTTTTAACTCCTATCTTTAATATTTAAAACTCAGACCCATCTCGAACTGTTGAAAAAATTGATAGATTATGCTATGACTATCTAGAAATCATATTTAATTTTAAGGTTGAAGTTAAACCACTGAAGAAATTTGTGTTCGATAATGAGTTTTTAAAGGCAATGTAGATTTTGGAAAGAGCTGTTTACTTGATTAGGTTTGAATTCTATCATGAGGAGGATCTGAAAATTTAGACAAATCATATAATCTCTGAATTCAGTTTCCCATCTTTAAATTAGAAACACTAATAATATTTCTGTTCATCAGTGGTCCTGTGGGAGCATTAATGATGTTATACCTGTGTAAATATTTGGAAAGCTATTTTGGTATGTGCTAGATATTTTAAAAATTAATATTAGTTTTTTAATGATAAAGTCATAAGATCACCTAACCTATTTATTAGCAAGAGTTGAATCATATCACACATTTTAATATCAGTGGCTTATTTTTCTAGATTTGCTATAATTTGAAAAGCAAATTGTTTTCCCTCTAGCAGTGATGATAATAAAAAGAAAATGTTGCATTAGTTACATAATCCAGAATTTTCTTGATTTTATTTTTTGTTCATTGATGAAGGAACATATTTGGACAAGAGAAAAAATTTATTTTAGTTAAATACATAGTCAAATATCTTGTTTTAGGCAGTAATTTTAAAACTACACTCCAGGTATAATTTGATTACAATTTGGCAGATCAACACATTTGGAGTATCATCAATAACCTATGTTATTACTTTTTTTTTTCCCAACTTGTTACATAAGAGGGGATGAAACATGGATTTAAGACTTGTTCATTGTTAAAAAAAATTTTTGGTCAAACTTTTTTTGAACTCCAGTGTTCAGGGAAGTGTAAAGGGTGAAATACTAATATGTCTAAATCAAGATAGTCATAAATTAAAGGAAATGTAACATTAAGTGAGGGAAAATAAAACATTTCCTATTTTTTTCTTTCCTGTTTTTAAATTCCAAACTCTTTAAAGAAAACTTCTAACTACTTAGCAATTCTTTAGGCCACATTTGGAATGCTTATGAGTCTGGCCTAACTAACAGCCTCTGTACTGCCAAGTTCTTGGAATTTAGATTTTTCACAATTAGGGAAGAGGCTTTTTGATTGGTGGGAGGACTCAACATCCCTGTGGTACTGTACTGAGGGGAAGGGAAGAATTAAAAAGAGTTCACACAGGGAATGGCAATGAGAGATGCCATTTCACTGATTTAACATTGAATTATTGGACACTGTGGGAGTGACTATAAGGATTTTTGGATACCATTCACTGTAAGGACTATCCATGAAATTACTTTGAGAGAGGAAAGTAAAAAAGGAACAAGGAGGTTCTATTGGTAATACTAAGTCTCATCCCAGAGTGAATCATGTGCCTTTCACAGACCTTCTTCAAACAAGACGAAAGCAAGGGCCAAGTGAGATCATGCAGGTTTTTTATTTTTTATGATTTAGGATAATTTCTACTTATCCTGGCAGCAGATGCCATCATCCTGCATGGATGTGGCCTTTTAATGACAAAGCCCTTAGTGTACAACCCAGAAACAACGCACAGTTGAAGAATTGTCTCCTAATGAATGTATTTTTTTCCTATGTAATTTGTTATTATGAAATGTGCAAAGCTAAAAGAACTTAAAAAAAGCTGAAAATGGCATTAGTTTATGGGAAAGAGTGCGTATATTATAGTATGTCCAATAAGATATGGTAGTTGTGGAGGTTTGTCTTTTTCTTCTTGATTAAAAGTGTGGTTGGAAATCATCAATTTGGTAGAATGACTAGACCCTAAAAACAGTTGCTCAAAAAGACAGTTTAAAAATATTTTGGATAAGTTATACTCAAAATATGTTTAAAGCTTAACATTATAAAATGGAAAGAATGAAAGAAACATATAGATAAATGAGAGCATGTACTACTAGAAGACAATAGCTGGTTTTATTCATAAGGCAAAATAACACTGTGTGGTCTAGAGGAGTGCGTCTATTTTATCCTCCTCTCCATACAGCCCTTAATTATAGAGGTAATATTTGAGATGCCCTCTAGCTTATTAGGGGTTAAAGCAAACAGTTATTAGCTGTTAGTCTTGTTTCCATCAAAAAGGAATTACTAAAGGAGTTAGCTTCATTCAGTATTTTAAAGAAGAGCATTATTTCTGTGAAATACTTGTTGAATAGAGTGCGTTCTTTTTTAAATTAAATTTTTTGAAATAATATTGGTTAATAACATTATAGGTCAGATATAGAACATTATAATTTGTATACTCTACTGTGTGCTCACTACCCAAAGTCTATTTTCCTTGCATAACCATATATTTGACTCTCTTTACCCAATTCACTCTACTCTCATCTGACTGTCTTTTTTGAACAAAACTGTGCTAAGGTTGAGATGTGAGAATTTGCCTAAGAACTTTAAGACATCTCGATTTTAAAGTATGCTTATGCTCTAAGTTTAAAAAAATTTTTTTTCGAGGATCATATGTCCCTTTGAGAATAAGAGAAAATCTGTGTTGCAACTTCCCATGAATATACAGAAACAAGATTTTACATATATTTGAGGGTCTTCAAGACTCCCTGAAATCTACTCTTTGGACCCAGCATGGGATACTCAAAGTAACATGCAATAGTGGCTCTTAAGTTAAAATGTAAGCTCTGGTCTACAATCATGCTACCCTGAACAAGCTCGATCCCGTCTGATCTCAGAAGCTAAGGAGGGTCAGGCCTCGTTAGTACTTGTCTGGGAGACCACCTAGGAAGACCAGGTGCTGTAGACTTAAAAAAAAAATGTGATTGTGTGCTGACAAGGTCCTTGCAGTCTGTGAGGTCAACCAAGGATAGCCTCGCCCCCCCCAAAAAAAAAATTAAGCTCTGAGTTTTGTCTGTTTTGTATTTTGCTGTTTCCATAGTGCCTAGGACCGTGCCTGGCTTGTAATCAGCACATAATGGGTGTTTTGTTGAATGAATGAATCCCTAACAAAATGAACATATTTTACTTTTTGGTATGTGGCTAGTCTGGATGTTCTGGTTGCTTATACTTTACCAGTTCTTTACTACCTATGTGACTTTTATTTACTTCTTTTGTAAGAAACAGAAACCCAGTCAGTTTAAGTGAAATAGAGACTTTTTGGTTTACATTACTGGTAAGTCCAAAATTGGATTCTAGCTTCAAATACAGCTAGATCAAAGAGTTTGGTTGATGAAACCAGAGTTTCATTTCTTTTTTAGCTACATTCCTTCTTATAAGCTTTATTCTCTGGCAGACATTTTCCACCCATGGCATGGAAAAATGGTTCCTGGCAGTTCTAGGCATACACTTTCCCTCATGATGCTTGATTTTTGAAGAAAATAGAACCTTTCACTTTTTCTTTCATTGTTATATCTGCTTCTGTAAGGGCACTTTGGCCCTGCATGGGTTATGTACTCCCCTCGGGGCCAAACACTGTGTCTTGGGTGATGGGAGAGAGAGGGGCCAGCTGAAGTCTCATACCCTCTCTTGAGTGGGAGAGGGGTCCTGTTGGTTGTTAACCATGCCATACGAAGAGTTTTAAGTAAAAAGGGAAGTTTCTAAAAGGGTAAGGGGCAAGTAAATAGTAACATATGTACAAGACAGCTTTTATATATGCAGTTGTGTGCTGCATAACTACGTTCTGGTTAGTGACAGGCTGCATAAATGACAGTGGTCTCATAAGATTATAATAGAGCTGAAAAATTTCTATCACCTAGCGACATTGTAGCCATGGTAATGTCATAGCTTAAAGGTTGAAAGAATCAACAAGGCTGTGGCTGAGATGGCAAACAGCTTTAACCTGGGTGTGGAAGAAGATGACATCGAACTCCTAGAGGTAGTTCGGTGGAATTTACTAGTGTGGAGTTGTTGGAACTGGAACAGGAACGCATAGCTGAAGAAGTGGCAAGAGAAAAGGAAACTGCAGGAGAAGAAACAGAAGAATTTCCAAGAAAATTCACAGTGAAACTTTTGCAGACTTCCACCAGCTCATTTAAAAAGTCTGAAAATGTGGACCCCCAACACCAAAAGGTTTTCATTAATAGAGTGGAATGTTTGTGGTGGACTATCTGCTTATAAGCAAATCTATGATGAAAAGGACACAAACTGAGCAAACCACCGTGGACATATTTCTGAAAAGAATGACACACCTCCTCAAGAAGAACCTCAGTCAGTTCCTTCAGGAGGTATTCCAGAAGAAGGTATTGTTGTTACAGGAGATGACAGCTCTGTAGAACCTCCAGTGGGACAGGATGTGGAGGTGGAAGAAAGTGATATTGATGATCCTGACTCTGTGTAGGCCTACTGATGTGTGTGTTTGTGTCTTAGTTTTTAACAAAATGGCTTAAAAAGTAAAAACATTTAAAAATGGAAGAAAGCTTATAGAATAAGGATATAAAGGAACTATTTTTGTACAGTTATGCAGCGTGTTTGTGTTTTAAGCTAAGTGTTCTTACAGAAAGTCAAAAAGTTAAAAAGTTTATAAAGTAAGAAGTTAATGTAAGCTAAGAATAATCTATTATTGAAGAAAGAAAAATATTTTCTAATAAATTTAGTGAAGCCTAAGTGTACAGTGTTCATAAAGCCTACAGCAGTGTACAGCAGTGTCCTAAGTTTTCATGTTCACTCACCACTCACTCACTGACTCACCCAGAGCAGCTTCCAGTCCTGTGAGATCCATTCATGGTAAATGCCTGATACAGGTGTGCCATTTTCTTTATTTTTTTATATTTTTTACTGTATCTTTTCTAGGTTTAGATATGTTTAGATACACAAATGATATTACAGTTGCCTCCAGTATTCAGTACAGCAACATGCTGTACAGGTTTATAGCCTAGGAGCAACAGGCTCTACCATAGAGGCTGGGTGCGTAGTAGGCTATACCATCCAGGTTTGTGTCAGTACTCAGTGGTGTTTGCACAACAAAATCACATTTCTTAGAACGTATCTCCAACGTTAAGTGGTACATGACTGTACACTAATGTTTAACAGTGCGCTTCATGCCCAGCAGATATGTCATTTTTTTCTATTAAAAATCATATTTGAATAACATTTTCACCAAGAGCTTGAATGAATTAATTTACTGAATTAAATAAGTGATTATGAAGTGTTCACTCTGTGCCAGACACTTCTAGTTTTTGATTCTGAAGTACTTAACTGCACCTTATTTATGGTAAATACCGTATTGTGACAATAATAATTGCTATAATACTGTATGGTAAATATAAATAATATGTATAATTCTACCCCCAAACCAATATAATAGCCCTTAAAGAGACTTTAGCTATTTTTATATCTGTCCTGAATTTTCCTGCTGTTCTCCTTAGTTAGAATACTGATTGTATGAAACACATTGACCTTCGCTTTTCTCACCTGGATTACTGTGCTCATCTCTGAAGTGGGTTCTACGTCTTTCCTCCTCTCTCCCACCAGTCTATTCTCAGCTTGGGATCTTCCTACTTATAAGCTAGATCATGCTAATCTTTCTCTGCTTCAAACCTTCCAATGGTTCCTATCTTAATCTCACTCAGAGTAAAAACCAGAGTCTGTACAATGACATAGGAGGATCTGACCCCTCCCATTCCTTGGCCCTTCTGATCTCCTGTCCAATCGATCGCTCAATTACTTACTCCCTCCCATCAGCTGCTTTGGCGTCCTTGTAGGTCCTCAAACGTGACAAGCATGCCCCCACTGTAGGGCCTTTGCACTGGCTGTTCCCTCTTCCTGGAATGCAGGTCTCCTAGATATCTCCCTCACCCCCTTTAAGTCTCTTACTGTGTTTCATTTCCTTTTTTTCCTATAACATTTATCCTTTAGCACACTCTATAATTTATAGATTCATTATGTGTATTGTTTGTTATTTGTCTCCTCCCTACTCCCCTCTGCAAGAATCTTTGTTTTATTTGGTCTTAGAACAAGGCCTGACACATAGTAGCTGCTCAGTAAATAAATGTTGAATGAATAAATTTCCTGATGAAGATACATAGATTCATTTTTTTCTAAAGTGATAACCTTACTGGTGAACTTTTTTCAACAGTTAAATGTTAAGTAAGAATAAAGAATAATGAAGATGATGATAGCTAATAATTATTGAGTATATACCTTGTGCTGGACATTTATAATAAATACTGCTGCTGGTGATGGCTAACCATTATTGAATGTTAACTTTGTACTGGAAATTCTGCATTATCAGGTCAGTTAATTTTCAGACCAGTCCTCTGAAATTAGTACTAGTATCATCTCAATTTTATAGTTAGTCCAGAGAAATAACTTCCCAACATCACACATTTATTATTACACATTTGTCACTATTGTGATATTAGAATCTTAAAAGGAAACATATACTGTTAAATTTGTATTATCTCATTTTTATTCTATTCTAACAGAAGTTAATATCTCTGGGAATTTTTACTTGTGGTTATGATGATCGCTCTCTGAAGAGTTAGGGATTAGAATTAGGAGTATTCTTGCATTTAAAGATAAATTTATTTACCTAGGATTAATTACAAATTCTACTTTAAGAATACTACTATTCTTGCCTCCAGGAGTTTGCAAATTTTTTTTTTGTTCAAACTGGAAGAGAAATAATTTAACATACCTGTGTAGCTCTTTTTAGCCATCAGACTTTTCTGCTTGATTTTCTTTACCTTTGGTTTTACCCTTAATTGGCTCTGCTTTCACAGAGATCCTATGGGTTGCTTCATTATTTTCACATAAGGATTCATGCACTCCATCTGAGAAAGAGAGGTCTCTGCTCTTTAATTAAGACACTCCAAAGGAGAGTTTTGTCATTTTAGCCACAATCAGACCCTTACCTGTAACACAAATAAATTTAGGATTATTTTCTTTGTGCACAGAAATGGTTTTAAAGAGTGTTTTGTGCCCATTGAGTCTGTCCATACTAATTATAGGTGTGACTTTAGAATGACATCTGTGGGTTTTTTATAACCCATATTTTTCACATTTAGCCACTCTTAATTAAACATTGGAAGCTGTGTTTCTAAAGAAATTATGTGAGAATGAGAAGTTTCCTTTGTTTTTTTTTGAAAGAGTTTTTAGCTCTTTCTTTTGTCGGCAGTTCTTAGAACTGTCTCAGCTATTGGTTGATTCAGAAACAAAGGCCTCTGCTTGTAGCTTTAACAAGGTAACTCTTATACCCTGCAACTTTATGGGAAAAAAGTCTAGTTTCTCATGCTGTAAAGATTGTGGAAATTGGTGTATAGTTGCCAGAAGGTTATCTTGCCAGGGAACATCTCTTGCCAACTATTTCCTCCTAGATGCTTTTCTCTTTTATGTACGATTAGCCAGGAAGTGGTAGTTGGTTCTCATAATCATTTCTTTTTGAAGAGGGTACCACACTAAAGGAGCAGGGAAGAGGCAGGTCCTTCCAGCTATAAAACTAATCACAAATCTCATTGTGCTCTGAAGATTTCAAAGGGAAGAAGTGTTTCTGGCTAACTTCTGTTCTGTCTAGGAGCTCTTACTGATGGGATTATTTTTTGAGGTCTCTTTTAGCCATTCATTTCTAGAATATATACTTAAATGTTCCTTTATGGTTTGCTGAGGGGATGAGCCAAGGATCAACAGTTGTATCATTATTACATACTTCCTCTTTCCTTCCTATAATCTTCCTGCTATATCATCAACCTTGCTTTGTCTTTTGCAATTTGTTTTCTTTACCTTTGTGGTCCATTAATGTATCAATTCACTTTTTCAACAGTCATTTTTTGTGCACTGACTGCATGCCAGTCACTGTGGTAGGTAGGTGTTGAGGATACAAAGATTAAAAATATGTGGCTGCAGTTCCCAAGTAGCTCACCATTTATTAGAGACTGGTAGCTGGAGGTATAATACAACAAATAACAACTTGAAAGGGTGCATATTAAAAATATGGTGAGATCGCAGAAGGAGACCTTAAACTTTTGGATGATGGATGAGTATGGAGTTTTTAGCTAGATATACATTCACTGTGAGCCAAGAGGACAATATATTTTTTAAAAGGCTGCTAATTTAGACTATATTTTAGAAATACAGTAGGGATATTAAAACCATACAATTGAGGGACCTGGTATATTATTTCCATATGTACTCAAAAATAAAATATTTTTTCCAGTTGTTGAGTCTTATATATTTCCATGAGGAGTTATATGTTTCGTATGCATCCTTTTTGTGTGTATTTTTTTAATTAAAAATTTTTTTCCATATGTCCTTTATATCAAGCTTATTAATTATGGGGTTCAAAGCATGTATCCTTACTAAATATTGTCTCTTTGCCCTATGAGTAATTGAGAAGTGTGTTGAAATCTCCCACTATGATAATGCCTGTTAATTGTTCCTTGTAGTTCTATAAATTTTGTTTTATATAATTTGAAGTTATTACTTATAAATTTAGAGTTGTTATATTGTCTTAGAGAACTGAAGCACTTCTTATATAATGACCTTATTTTTCCTGACTATTGCTTTTTCTCCTCTTAAAGCCTATTTTTCTGATACTATTACTGCTGCCTTATGATCTAGGTATGACTCCTGTAAATAGCATATGGCTGGATTTTTCATCCAATCTGAAACTCTATTTTTTCTTTTTTGGAAAATCTGTCTTTTTAAATGATGAGTTAAAATTAAATTTATTATGATTATTATTGACTTATTTCTACCTTCTTTGTGCCTTATATCATAATTTTTCCCTGTTTTTTTTCTTTTTTTTAATTCTTTTTGAATACATTGCACTTTCACTTATTTTCCTTCTTATTCCATTCCTCCCTCTTTACTGGTTTTGTATATATATTCTCTGTTTCTGTAGTTTTAGTAGTTTCTTTTAATATTATACATACTCAAAATATAAAGTTAATATTTTAACTTATTCCTGTGTAATTCAGAACCATGGAACTATTTAACTCAGATCACTTTCTTTCTGCTTATATGCAGTTGTCTGGTATTATAGTGCTGTGCTTTTTAAAACTAATATGTTAGCCATTATTTTTAGTCATTATTATTCTTTTATACTGACAGTATTTGTTTAGATTAATTTGTTTAGATTAATTCAAATGCCTTAATAGTTTTTTCCTCTCTATTTCTTCTCAGTGCTCATATTCTTCTACTAAAATAATTTTCCTTCTACCCGAGGTATAGAGAAAGTCTGTTAGTGGTAAATTTTTAGTTTTTATTTATCGTAAAGTATTTTGATATTACCCTTGTTTTTGAACGTTAATTTTGCTGAGTACACAATTTTAACTTGAAAGCTAAATTTTCTCTCAGCATTTGTAGAAATGATTCCACTATCTCTGATTTGTGTTGTAGAGTCTTAGAAGTTGACGGTTCAATATGTTGTTTTCTGTATCTGTAGATTCGTATTTTTCATTAACTCTGGAAAATTCTCAGCCATTTTCTCTTCTAATATTGCCTCTCTTCTCAAAGCATGATACCACTTATACATGTTGATCGAAATCGTGGGGTCAGCACAGCAGATCTACTCATGCCTCTCAAGGCCCAGTAAGTGTTTCCAGTCTCTTGGAGTCCTCTTCCAGGCTCTGTGTTTCAGGTTTTCTGTGGTGACTGGTAAAGTATGAATGTACTGACTCCCAAAATTAGAAGGCTCTATCATGATAAAATGCTTCCATTATCCCTGTTCTGTGTTGATATCTTTTATTTACTGGGATCATAAAATATCCATGTGTAAGTATAAATTGAACAGCAACAATGAAACTTTCATAGTCATTGAGTGTACTGGTCTTGGAAAGAGTGAGGGAAATTGGTCCAAGGGTGGAATGATGCCCAGCTATACTGGTGGATTCAGGGATCTTATGTCAATGCTAATGTCAGATGGAGAGAAGCAAACAATACTCCAAAATATCTAGCTAACAGTAGTAAGATTTGCTCCTGAAATTTGCAGAGATAGCTACAAAGACATTCCAGAGATAGAGGGTCAGAGGATTCACAAAACTGTTTCTTCTAGGAAGTCAAGAAGGGAGCATTCAGAACACAAAAACCTTGTAAGGCTTGCAAGTAGAGCCATCTGATAACCCCAGGGTAACCACTGAGACCTGAATCTGCTCTTTGATACCTTCTACAGATGACTAATTTTGGGTTGCAGCACAGCCAGGTCACAGAAATCTCTCTAAAGGAATTCATTACACATATCTGCATCAACATAACCCACAATTTTTAGTAGTCCACTTTTTCCAGTAAGGAAAGTAAAGGGAGAAAGTTATCCACAAAGGAAAATAACAAATTACTTATTTTTTATGTTTATCATAATAAAGAAGTTTTTTGCTTTAAAAATATCACCTCTCTTTTAGTCTTTCCTTCCAGGATGCTAATTATATATGCATGGTAACCTCATCCTCCATTCTCTATTTCTTAACCCCTCTTTCATATATTCTCTGTCCTTCTTATTCTCTGTTTCATTTTGAGTAATTTCTTAAGATGTATTTTTCAGGTTATTAGTTAGCTGTGTCTAATTCACTATCTACTTATTTCAACAATTGTTTTTCACTTCTAGAAATTCTTTGCCAAATTAGTGTTTTGTGTTTCTTTGGATAAATACTCAGAAGTGGAATTACTGGGTCCTTCTTTGACTCTTGTTATAGCCTTAAAGTTAAAGTCTATTTTGTCTAGTGTAAGTATTGCTACTCCAGCTTTTTCTTTGTTTTCATTTTCATGAAAATCTTTTTCTACCCCTTTACTTTCAGTCTTTGTGTGTCTTTTTATCTGAAGTGAGTCTCTTGTAGGCAGTGTATGTAAGGGTCTTACTTTCTTATCCATTCAGCCATTCTGAGTCTTTTGATTGAAGTGTTTAACCTATTTACATTTAAAGTAATTGTTGATAGATATGTAGTTATTGCCTTTTTATTATTCATATTTTTGATCTTTTTTTTTTTTTTTGTCTTTGAGAAGTCCCTTTAACATTTCTTGTAATTCTGGCTTGGTGGTGATGAACTCCTTTAGCTTTTTCTTGTCTGGGAAAGTCTTTATCTGTTCTTTGATTATAAATAATAGTTTTGCTGGGTAAAGTTATCTTGATTTTAGGTCCTTGCTTTACATCACTTTAAATATTTTGTGTCAGTCCTTTTTGACCCGCAAAGTTTTTGTTGAGAAATCAGCTGGCAGTCTATGGCAGCTCCCTTGTTGGTAATTAATTGCTTTTCTCTTGCTGCTTTTAAGATTCTCTCTTTATATATAACCTTTGGAATTTTAATTATGATATTTTACTTATGATATGTCTTGGTGTGGGTCTCTTTAGGTTCATCTTGTTTGGGACTCTCTGTGCTTCTTGGACTTGTATGTCTATTTCCTTTACCAGGTTAGGGAAGTTTTCCGTTATTTCTTAAAATAGGTTTTCAATTCCTTCTCTCTCTTCTCCTTCTGGTACCCCTATGCTGTGAATGTTGGTATGCATGATGTTGTCCAAGAAGCACCTTGAACTATGCTCATATTTTGGATTCTTTTTTTCTTGTTGCTGTTCTGATTGGGTGTGTTCGGCTACCTCATCTTCTAAATGGTTTTGATCCTCTGCTTCATCTAATCTACTATTGATTCCTCCTAAGGTACTCTTTATTTTAGTTATTGTATTCTTCATTTCTGACTAGTTGTTTTTTATTTTTCGTATCTCTATTTTTATGTTTTCTTTCTCTTTGTTATAGTTCTCACTGAATTCATCTATTCTTCTCCTAAGTTCACTGAGCATCCTTATAACCGGTGTTTTGAACTCTGCATAAGCCAAGACAGGCCCTTCGTATGGAAAGGCCACTAGGAGCAGCTTTGGTGGGCTGGCAACTTGGGTGGCGTATGGCCTCAGAATCACCAGGACTGGCAGCCATGTTGATGGAGACTCAGGTATGGCATCCAGCTGCAGTGCAGGCTGTTTTGGGGGAGGGCCCAACAAAGGAATAATGACTTCTGCCCCTCCAGCTCTCGCCTTGAAGCCAGACAATTTATTTTCTCCCCGTATGTCCCTGGCTGGTGACTTTTGAGCTGCTGTTCCAATCAGTGTTGGAGCTTAGAGTGAGTCAATCAGTGAGTAAGTTCATTTACAGGGACTCTTGCAGCCCTCCATCTTCCTCAGCCATAGTCTCTGCTGGTTTTCACAGCTGGAAGTTAAGGGGACTTTTTTTTCCTTTTCGTGGAACACTGCTCTGGAAAGCCTGGTGTAGGGCTGAGACCTCTGCAGCCGATATATCCCTCCCAATTTTTAACTACCGCACGTGGGACCATCCCTTTCTGCGTCTCAGCCCCTTCTACTAGTCTCCACGTGACTTCTTCTGTATATCCTTGGTTATTGGACCTCTGTTCAGCTAGACTTCAGATGATTCTCAATAATGGTTGTTTTGTAGTTTTGTTGTAATTTCAATGTAGTTGTGGGAGGAGGTGAGCACAGTGTTTACCTACTCCACCATCTTGACTGAAAGCCTCCCTTTGCCCTTTAAAATTTTTTTTTTCTTTTATGTCTGTAAATATTCATAATAGTTATAGTTTTAGTTAATAATTATAATACCTGTTTGATACTGTTTTTGTTTATGCATGACTAGCAGCTTCTTGTCTTATCAAGATTTTAAAAAATACTTGGAGTCGTATTTCTTGAATTTAGTCTACAGTAAAACAACCATAAACTCTGGACAAAATATAAAACCAGTTATGGGAAGGTGTGAAAGAGTGACCCAAAACAGGCAGAAACATGGGGCTGAGAGGTGTCTATAGCTCAAATAAGAGAGTGTCACTAGATGTGTTTCCAACCTTATGGCCTTTTTCCTGAGAGCACCTCCAAATTCATGCCAACCAGGTGCTGAAAACTCAGGAATGACATCTGGACATGAACTTTACCTAGTGAGTCACTTTTTCCAGTGCCGATGATTTTCTAGCTCTTTGTAGATGAATGAGAACTGATAGTAGTTAAGGTCATTGGGGGCAAAGAGGTCGACGAGGAAGGGTAGGGAGGATTAGGAACAGGAAGTTATTAGATTCAAAAAGAAAAAGTCACGATTTCTTTTTTTGCCTGGATTAGGGCTTTAAGTTTTCAAAAATATATGGACAAATCTTTTCTGAAATCATGGTTGGGTATACATGTTTCTCTTTAAAGGCAATGTGTTTCTTTTCCTACCAGTTTCATCAGCATACATACTTCGAAGATAATTGTTTCACAAAATGATGGCTTCTTGCAGTGATTTTGAAAAGGTTAATATGTGGGCAACAGCATTCCTTTTGTAGTCCATGTGATAACCTGTTTCCTTTAAAGGTCTTCAAGTCATTTGGTTTAGGTGATAGCACTGATCAAAACAGTTAAACATAAGGATTCATCCAGAATTTTTAGGGGTTTATATGTAGTAGCACTTTAAAATTCAGTGTTTATGCTGTAATTTAAATGTGGTTTCAATTGATTTTATCTTTAATGGAAAAATAACTGGAAACATTTTAAATAACTAAGAGCAAGCACAATTTCAACTTTTGAAGGAATCTGTTTTAGAGATATTATCAGCAACAAGTTGTACATGATCAAAAAACATATATGGAATTAAACATCCTTTTAACATTTAGGCTTAAATACTTGTGTTAATAAAAATATTATTGAAATAAGACATCTAAGAAGAGAATATAATATTAAATTTTATTGGTTTAACTTTTAAAAACCTCACTTTTCAAATGGCAAACAAAAGTGAATTTAATTTTTCTTGTTATCATGGGAAGGCAAAATACATAAAACTATAAGAATTTGGTATATTGCATCTGCTTTGCATTTTCAAGTTAGAACACTTTTTGGCAGAAGGTTTTGCAATAAAGTTACTTCCTTATGCTTGATTTCAGTTGCTTATGGCTTTGTGCAGGGGTGTGTCCACGGGACCTATCAAGTATAAGGCATGAAATTGGACATTTATAGAACCTAGTATTTCTTGTTAAGTAACTCTGACTGAATTAGGAGACACATTAATTGGCATACAAACAAGAATTTACAGGCATTTAGATTGGCTCCTTATTTGGGCAGCTTGAGTATTCATAAGTAAAATAATGTCCATATTACTATACGGCAAGATCTTAAGATTTAAAATACAGTGTTCTAAGACTATGGCAAGTAAATGAAACAAAATCACATACTAGTACTTTGCTTGGAATGATGAAATAATGCATAAACTTAAAAAAAATTGATACTAAACAGTTAAACTTTCTAGCTATAGTGTATAAAATATTATAAATCTCAGAATCTGCTAAAGAAGGCTGATACTACAAGCCAACTCTAATTATAAAATAGGATCAGAGAAATGAATAACTACAAAAATAGAAGGAACTGGGAGAGATCACAACTGACCCATTCAAAAAATGAGGCACAGAGAGGTTAAATGACTAACATAAACACAGATGGATATGGAATGGCAGACCAAGGATTAGAACTTGTTTTTTTTTCCCTCCCCTTCTATTTTAGTACTACTTCTAAAGGAAGGTGAAGGAGGGAGCTTAATGACATGCCAGGGTGGTAGGGCTCTGTGTGGAGGAGGGACAGTTTAGGTAAGAAGCCAGAGGTTGTACCTAACGGAGAGATTCATAGGGCTACCGGAGTGAAAATCCCAGGGTTGGGGTAAGTTATTTGTGACAGAGTTCTGAATGTACTTTAAAGGCAATTCTGTCATGCTTATAAATCCAGCTGCAATGACTGACTTTCTTGCTATAAGATTTTAGTAATGTCCATTGTAGATTACCCACCTTCTTTTTCCCCCCAAATTCACTTTATTTAAATGTGTTTCAGTGTCATTTTGTTAGACATGAACTATGTTACTGACGGTACAAGAGTCAGATATATGTGGTAAGCAAACATCAGGAAAATAATACACTTATTTTATAAAATATTCAAGGTAGAAGTCTGATTATAGCTTCATAAGTAAAAAGTTGCTATGCCTAACATATTTTACCTATTATGTAGCATTTTCTTTGCAATTGATTGAATAATAAGGGACTGGAGACCAAAGAATAATTTACTTTCTTTGGAAAATCTATGGAAAAATCTTATATCCATGTATTTTTATATAATAATTTATTTATACCCCATGTGTGTTCCTAAATCATATGCTATTTAGTTATGCCTATTCCTTTCTCTCTCTCTCTCTCTCTCTCTTTTTTCTTTTTTTGGCATATGAAAATTTATTTCTCCTGTTTTCACAATCAAAAACTATTATCTTGATCTTGCCTTCTCACCTTTGTATAAAGCCAAAAAGAGACATGGGCTACTTTGACAACCTTAAAGCGGACTCCAGGAATGTCAGCAATAGCATGACGTTTGCAACCAAACTAGAACTTCATCATTTTTCTCAATAAAATTCGAACAACCATCTTTGGCTACAAAGGCTGTGATCTTTTTGATCAGCTGGACCCTGACACACTTCATGATGGCAGAATTTAGTTGTTTGGCTTCAACCCTTACTTTTTCCAGCACAATTCCCTTTGCATGGGATGCGCCTCCAAAAGGCTTGGCCTTCAGGGCTGTGCCCAGATGGGCTTTCTTGTTCTGTTTATCACGCCACTTCTGATCTCACGATGGCTCCAGAGCTTCCTGGCAGTACGAAGACTGTGACGCTTGCACATCCTGCCGGCACCACGGGCCTAAGCAAAAGAGCTAGTTTTGCTTCTTTCTAACATAAATGGGATTATATAACATTTATTTGCTTTGGGGACTTGCTTTTCTTTTTAGCTTAACTTTATGTTTTTGAGATTGTTAATGTTGTTGCCTGCAGCTGCAATTTATTCACTTTTTAAATAGCTATCCATTATATGAAATTATTCACTTGGTCATTATTTATGCTAGTATTGATGAACATTTTTTTTTTTTATTTTTGGCTGTCATGAACAGTGTTGCCTCAGGCACTCTTGTACATGTCTCTAGACTGGCATTTGTAAGATTTCTCTAGAGGTATATCTATATATACAGTTAAAATTTGACCTTTTTTGACTCATATTTTTGATTCATACTTATGTCTAAAGTCATTCAAAGCAGCTACTGAAAGCTGCCTATGGGTACCTTGGAAGTTCTAATAAATAGTTGAATGATTTGTTTCTGAAATTAAAATGCGCAAATACTTTACTGTTACCATATGAAGAGAACTTAGATACAAAGGATAGCAGGTTTTATGATAGTTGAGTTTCAGTGACAGATCGAGAATTTTAGGCTAGTGCGATAATTGCCTGTTTGGCTTACCTGCTGATTCAGACGTGAGAAAAATAAATGCAGTGCATTAAAAAGTGCACTAACATAGAGTGTTGAAAAGGACTATATGAGATATTTTTATTTAGAGCAGGCCATCTTGGCCTTTTTCAGGATTTGACATTTTTGATAATTTTCTGAGAGACATCTGAATGGGGAATATTTCTGACTATTTCTTCCATCTACTATTAGGCAAACGTTTGTTGGTTCTAGTTATTTTTACTGTTTATGTGATCTACAAAAGTAACATTGTTGACTTATTCAGTGATTCAAAAAGTCACTCAGTCACTCTCAGTTCATAATTATTTAGCACCTCCCATGTTTGAGGCCTAATACTTAAAGCTGGGCATATTATGGTGAGCAAAGCAGAAATGGACTGACTTCCTTGGAACTTATATAGTGTTAGAAACATATGTATAAATAAGAAATTATGAAGGAGTGTGATAAGTTCTATTGATAGACCAGGGTATTATGGGAGTGTAGAACAGCTACTAATCCATTTAAGGAAGGTTAGAGAACTTTTTAAAAATACAGATTCTTAGTCCTGATTCCTAGAAAATTTTGATTCTATAGGTCTAGACCAAAGAAACATTATTATTATTATTATTATTATTATTATTATTATTTTAACTCCCCATAGGATTCATCCAGTTAACCAAATTTGGGAAACACTGTTTATGAGCGATTAAAATGGGCAGTAATCATGATGGGGTTGCTAAATGAATTAGTTAGAGATGGAATAGATGATTTTCAGATGATTTCTGCTCATAGGCCAAAGGTTGATCTTTGTATTTATCCATATTCAATTGTCAATTCTTGACCTTAGGTTATAAAAGTTAACTGCGCTGATACTGGATGGCACAGCCTGTCTTATCAGTACTACACATGAAAAGGACCTGGAATTATTGTTTAGCTATAAACCCAATGAAAGTCAGAGATGGGCTTGAGTGTCATGGAGCTATTACAATCTTAGGATACATAACTGTAAGCTTAGTATCTGAAAGAAGGAGGAAAGAGTCTTCTGTCCTTATACTTGTTGGGGACACTCTAGTGGATAGTTTCTAGGATCACATTCAAGGAGCATTTGACACTTGGGATATATGAAAAGATGTTGAGCTCCTTGGTAAATATCCAAATAAGGAAGAACTGGATAGAAATAGTCTAGTTCATCCCAGAAGAAGAAAAGTTAGTCTATACAGTTCCAGAAGAAAGGACTGGGACCAAAGAGGGCAAGTTATTTAGAAAGCAAGTCTCATTTATTCATTGACTCATTTATTCATATAACAAATATTTAATGTCTACTGTAACGAATTCTAGAAGATGCCAAGGATAGAATGGTAAATGAGATGGATTTCATTCTTGACTTCATGGAGTTACAATTTATTGAAAGATCCAGACAACTAAGCAAATAGTTATAAGAAAATGTGATAAGTACTATGGTGGGAAACACAGAGTGCTATTTCATTTCCATATAAAACACATTTCTAATATTAGTACTGTCAGAAATATGGTAAATGGGGGAATACTCTGCACCTGGAAGTATTCAAGAAGAGGGTGTTGGGTCTATAGCAGAAGTTGTGCCAACCATTACCATTAAAATTCTGTTTAACTTTTAACTTCAATGATCGTATATGTCTTTGTAACAGATTGAGACTCCTTGCTTCTTTATACCCTTCCTATCTTACCTCTCCCTTTCTTCCATTCTCAGTCCCAGCTATTTAACTCTGCATGATGAAATGGTGGTCTTTGATTTTCACAGATATTTGAGTATAAGGAATAGGACAAATTCTTAGAATGGAAGTCATTCTTAATTTTTATATTTTTATCTGGACTGTCAGGTAATTGAGGATAGGCATAAGTGTTTACCACATAAATGCACTGTGATCTAATTAGTAGCTTTAGTTTTTCCTATTCCTCTTGATGGCTAGCCCGTGCAGGTGGGGACTCCTAGGGGGCATTCTGGTGGGAGCCTATAGCTCTGTGGGAATGGGTAGTCACAAAGAATGAGTAGAATGTCGATGCCACTTTTTATATAATTTTAGTGTGCTCTAAATAAGACTATGTTTTTTTTATCATTATGTTTTGAATTCTTAACATGTCTTAACTAATTAGAAAAGCTGACCTTTCCCTCACAGCATTAAAAAAAAAAAATTAAATGCTACGTTGTGACATTCTCAGGACTCTTTGAGCCTTTCGCATTCAATGTTACAGACTAAAGTTGGATAGAGGTCTGGGTTTGCTTTCTCTTGACCCTATGTGACTTCCTGCTATGAAAAGTTTGAAGGACTTTTAAAAGGAATTTCTTTCATGCTTGGCAACTCTTGTAAAACCACATTTTAGTAAACTAGTGTGAATGAATTTTATTAAAAAAATCAAAGAAAGAACCATATCACTTGACCAAATTAACGTTTTGTTTTGTGGAAGTTGGATTTCGTAGAAGAGTCTGGTGATTTAGGAAGTGTCTGCTTCTTTCTGATAACCATATAGACCAGGAACCAAAGTTTCAATTTGATTGATCATCCTAGTTCAAGGGGACATTTGGTCACAAATTGAGTTTTACTCTGTGATTCACTAGTATCTGGTTAATATGTTATTTATTTATTTATTTATTTTAAGTTGCAACTTGGGAATCTCCTTTCAAATAAAATCATAAATTTGGAACTAATTCAAATGTATTCTCAAAACGTGCTAGAAAAAAACCCCAGTTATTTCCACCACTCAGTCAATGAAGAAAATGAACGTTAGTAAGTTTTTGCTAGTTAGATATTCCTCTTTGAACAGATGATCATGTCACTTGACTCTCAGGGCAGAGATTCAGCTTCTTGCTCTTGGAATTGTCCTAGAAACTGGCTTCTTATGAATATTTTGATAGGGATGAAACACGTTTTTGTAACAACAAAGACAATTTATACATTTCATTAATAATTGTTAAGTACCTACTATGTGTCAGGCACTCTTCTAGAATCAGACAGTATGGTAAGAAATAAGACAGGCAAGATCATTGGTTTTATTTATCTATTAAACACTTAATTAAGGGCTTACTATATGCCAGAAACTATACTTGGTACTTTATGGATATTAAGTCATTTAATTTCCTAACAATGCTATGAGGTAGGTACTCTTATCCCTATTTTACAGGTATGAAGAAGGAGGCCCAAAGTCACATGGCTAGGAAGTGGACGAGCCAGGATTTGAATGCAGGATGAGTTCTCATAACTACCTACTCTAAGGTTGCTCTGAAAGCCTGACCTTATAAGCTTATCTTTTCCTCATTAAAAAAAAAAAAAACACACTCAGAGACAAAAAAGGAAAATAAAAACCACAATTAATCTAACCAAGATTAATGTGTTGGTGTCTGTGTTCCATTCCTTATAATGTGTATGTATAGGGGTGTATGTGTTTGTGTAAACATATATGATATCGTATTAGTTTAATACCATTTATTTTCATAGCATATTATAAATGTTTTGCAGGCCAGTATATTTTTTAAATGAATTTTAAATAGCTCTACAGTGTTCCATGGTTTATCTATATCATGATTTATCCAACCAGTTTCCTGTCACTTAACAGTGTTGCTTACTACTGACTTTCATAAACTCTGCTTTTATTAATACCTTTGTAACCAAATCTTTTCACAAATCCATGATTATTAAAAGTTTTTTTAGTGAAGAATGGTATTGAAACTTTTTGTAAGTATTTATGTAATACCCATGCGCAGTTTATGTTTTATGAACATGACTGTTAAGAACGCAATTATTCTTTTCCTTCTAGATTAGTGGATGATCGGTGTGTGGTGCACCCAGAAGCAGGAGACCTTGCCAACCCTCCCAAGAAATTCAGAGGTAAAGAAAATGAATATTTTTTATTGTGTGACCTGGGGAGTGGGGGTTATTTTTGTGTCTTAAATAAGTCATGTTAAAATTTTATTCAGTATGAAACTTTCAACTATAATTATGCCCACTAAAAATTCTTTCAGAAGTTTCCCCGCTGTTTTTCTTCTTTTACACATTGAAGGATTTATAATGAAATAGTTCAAATTTTTGTTTTGCTGACAATCGTTTATCAGAAAGGAAATCTTGGTAATTAACTGTAGAAGCCACGTTTCAAACCAGCAAATACAGCTAAAAAATATATAGCTATATATTTCTGTGACAGTTATACTATAAATGTTAGTTTTTCATTAGCAGCTATTTAATTTATCTTTGTAAAATCTCCAGAAGGGTGACAGTGATGTGTTAGCTTAGCTTTTAAAATGTCACTTTGAATTGTGTGTAATAACTAACAGTTG
Source organism: Eidolon dupreanum (assembly GCA_028627145.1). Taxonomy (NCBI): domain Eukaryota; kingdom Metazoa; phylum Chordata; class Mammalia; order Chiroptera; family Pteropodidae; genus Eidolon; species Eidolon dupreanum. The sequence goes on along the minus strand of CM053503.1, from coordinate 29,933,878 downwards.
CTTTAGAACTCTTTTCTAAGTATAATTTTAGAGATAGCTTGATAATATCAACTGAGAAATTGGTCATAGCAGGAGACATTATTATTCTATTGTTACGAAAGAAGGATTAATGAAATATGCAAGTAATCATATGCAACTAAAACAAGTAATTAAAACCTTGCGCAAATAAACTTTACAGTTTGTGTGTACTTACAACAATAAAATAATTTAAAAACAATATTCATTTTAAACACACTGTGTAAGTATTCTTCTCACAGTGGTGAAAAGCAGCTTTAATAAGGGGGAAGAATCTGGAAAGAGAGTCAAAGGGATTCCCTAGAGCCAAGTCAGGATGTGCTACTTACTGCCCTGGAGAAGGGAGATGTTTGACGTTTGGAAAATATTTCCCATGTTTCACTTCCTGTGATAGACACTTAGACACTTTCCACACGATTCTCATTATAACAATTTCATATATATTTCATCCTCCCTAAACTCAGAACTTTTCAGAGAGAGTGACAAGCACAATAAATGTCCTTTGAGTTAAATTGATCACTTTGAATAAGAGGTCCAAATTTCTCCCCAGGCAGAAAAATTAACATAAAGCAGGATGCAGGAGATACACAGCCCATTAGAAGCACTTGTAAAACTGCTCAGTAGGGACACTTCTCCAGCTCTCGGCAAGTGAGGTCTTCTTGCCATGATAGTTACTGCTGAGGATGTTACTGAAACCCAAGTTCATGTACCCAACAGTCTGAAAGGCCACAACTCAAAGTATCAGAGTTTGGAATAAGGAAATATTTATTGATCGAGGAGGTGCCAACTGAGAAGATGGGAAACCTAATGATGTTTCAAATCCACCTTGCTAGCTGGACTTGGTTGAGGGTTTTTAAGGGGTTAGGGGGAATAGGTGTGTGGAAGTGTTGGGGTGGGAGAGTTATAATCGGAGGACTTTGGAACTGGGCCATTTATACTAAAGGAATGTGGACACTAGATCTTTCTGGACAAGGACGCTTGGCTTCTGAAATGGTTCTCATGTTCAAGTTCTGGTTATGTCCTGGTCCTTTGTTTCTGTGGTGATGTGTGTTGAGGAGGTGGGGGTGTTGCAGGAGGAGGTGAGACTTTGGTTCCTGGTGCAGCTGCAGGTCAAAGTCTTCTCCTCTATGAATACTTTAACAGCATGGCTTGCAGTTTTGGTCTGTTGTCTCTGAAGAACAACTCAGTATCTTGTTGAACAGGATGGGACCATTTTAAGCTGGTTCTGTGGTTACAGTGATGGACTCACAATAAAACTACCATGAGGTAATGTTAGTAGTTGTGACCAGTAGACGAATCGTGCACCAGAACCACCTGCCAAAGACTATGCAATATACGTGTGGAAATGATTTCAAAGATAGAAGAGAAGAGGGTAGAGAAGCCCTAATGGAAGAACAGACAATATGAAAAAAGAACAGATAGTTTCTAAAAAGTTCAAACTAGAATATTACATAAAGATGAGGAGAGAATTAGTGCTTTGGAAAAGAGATCTGAGGATCTCACCCAGGATGCAGTACAGAGAGATACCAAGAGAGGAAAATATGAATGGGTCATGAAGAGCTTGGAGGATAGACTGAGAAGGATTGGCAGTACCTAATCGAATTCTAGAAGAAACTAGAGCAAATGAGAATGAGGCAATATGTGAAGAAATATGAGTGAGAAGTTTCCTAAATTGAAGGAAAACACTGTGCCTCAGGTGGAAGGGGCACGTTGAGTTCAGAGTAGTAATGATAAACAAAACCAAATCCACAGAAACTATAGTACATTAAAGATAAAAAAGAAAAGTTTTAAAAGCAAACTGAGACAACAAATCTGTATCTGTAAGAGAAAAAAGCAGTTCAGGTTTTGACTGTACCGCTCTCTGGCTGTGTCATCTTAAGTAGGTCACCTAACCGCTTTGAGCCTCAGAGGACATCTGTCATTGGCTGGTAGAAGTAGGGTGGATGATAACAAGAACAATGCCAACCACGCGAGGCTTTGTGAGGCCTTGAAATCTTTCCAGAGAATAAATGCGAAAGTCGTTATATAAATGATAGTTAACTTACAATATAAAGGCATAATGTATTTCTTTTAACATATTATATTTTATTATAACTTCTTCAAGGGCAGGATTTTATTTTTATTTTTTTTCTTTTTGTGTTTTACAGGCATAGAGCTTTGCCTATAGTAGATATCAAAAAAAGAAAGAAAGAAAAAAGAACCCTTTAGATGCTTTTGGATGAGAGACCCAAACTTTGCCTGGGATCATGTGATAAAACTTGGTTCCCAGGGGTGCCCCACACTGCACTGCCAGGAGTGTGGGTAGCCTTATTTTTCTGTCAGTCAGGGAGGATTAATCTTTCAAAGCTAAACGTTCAGAGTTTGTGGCTGCCTTTTTTCTTTTCCTCTTTCTTAGTGAAGTGAATTGTTTTAAAGTGTAAAGATCATTTTAGTGTGCCTGAGGGAACCTTGGGGTAACAGTTCTGTACCCAGTATGTAATTATATACAGATATATAGTACTCAGTATTATATTATTCAGCGGGGAGTGGTTCAAACAAGAATCACTCAGGTGCTCCATCCCACCCCTGGGAGGCTGGCTGTTCCTGTAATATAATATTGTCCTTGCTAGTTTGCTCTCATTTTCTACGTCTAGTTTAAGACTAAATTATTTCTTTCACTCCATTCATCATGGGAAAAGGAGTGTCCTTTCCTACTGGAGATTCAGGGTTACCTTTTAAAGCTCTGACTCTTTCCCTATGATGCTTGGAACCCCATCCTGATGGAATACCAGAGGAGAATTCCATGAGGGGGCTTGTCTCCGCCTTGGTCTGCTCAAGTCATAAGCAGACTTTTGTGGTCCCAAATGCCTCATCCTTTCACTTGGCTTATCCTTTCACAGCTCTTGTATTACACCATTTTCTGCCAGAATGTATTTCCCCTGTTCCGTTTGGCTTTAAAAACCATTGCTTTTTCATAGATTTGCCTCCCAGAATCACCACCCCTGAATTTCCAGACTCCTCTGCCAAGTTTCCAAGCACCCTCCCTTATTGTTACTTTTTAAGTAAGTGAAGAAACAATAGCTTATCAACAGTTCAGCTACACCTCAGTTCCTCTTACCTCAGCCAGACACATGGTATTCTCAAACTGATTTGAAAAAATTTTTGTTTTTCGTACTCTATGATTTGTTCATATGAATCATAAAATTTGAGAGCTAGGTGATTAAAAGTAAATGTAGTATAACTGCCCCAATTTTTTGAATGAAGAGCTAAAGTTCCAAAATGGTTAAAATGATTCTCCCCCATATACAGTTATATACAATGAAATGTTCTTTTGGCTATGTCACATTGCCTCACGTATGAACAGAGGAAACTAAGTTTTAATGAGTAAACAACTTCCCCAGGGTTATTTTAAACCTGATGGAAGCTATTTTTTCAGTAGAAACCATACAGTCAGAATATAATCAACAGAAGCACAGTGGCTTTCTCTTACATGAGTGTAAAATTATTTTAATGATAAAATATTCTCTATTTTTAAGAGATAAGCTTTAAACTTTGGAATAAATTAAGACGTACCAGGGAGTTGTAAAGGATGTACTGTAGGGAGTTCTCTTCACCCAGTTTCCCTTAAGGTTAGCATTTTACATAATCATGGTACATTGTCAAAACTAAGAAATTACTATTTGGACATTAATATTGACTGAATTCTAGACTTTGGATTTCACATTAGTTTTTCCATGAATGTTCTTTTCCCATTCCTGATCCCATTCAGGATCCTACATGACATTTAGTTGTCATGGCTTCTTAGTCTTCTCTGGTCCGTGACATTTTCTCAGTATTTCCTTATTTTTCATTACCTCGATCCTTTCGAGGAGTGCTGGCCAGGTGTTTTGTCATGTGTCTCTCGGTTTTGATCTGCCTGATATTTTTCTCATGATTAGACTGGAGTTAAGGTTTTGAGACTCCCACTAAGGTTAAATCTCCTTTTGTCATATCAGGGGTACATAATGTCAACATAATTTATTACTGGTCCTAAATTGTGGCAGTTATTTTTGTTGATTTATGTTCTTTTGATTTTTTTCTTTCCTAATTACTTTATGTACTTCTCCCCTTATTCTCTAGAAGACTTCTCTCTGGTGTAGATGTTTTCAAAAGTCTGTGACTATTGATACATGTGCTTTTTCTATTAGGAGGAGAAGCTGATACAAGTCAAATCAAGAGAGATTTGTGTCCTTTTATTACCATTAGGGTGATAAAATATAGAAGTAATGGAGAACTCAGGAAGCCACTCTCCAGCAGGGCTGAAGGAAGAGAAGATGGCTCCTTCTCTTGATTGGTAGATATTCCCCACAGTTGGACCATTTGGTCTTGAAATTTGCAACTCTCAGATTCTGTGGTCATTTGACATGTGACTATGTCATAATCCACCATGGCTACCAAGTGGCCACTTCTGGCAAGCAAAAGGTTATTCTCAACCAGTAAGTTGGAATGCTTCAGGAATTGGAACTAAAATAGAGAATTTCTCTGCTGTGTAGTGGAACACTAAAGCAGTTAGTGAAAATTAGGATTTGGAGGAAGATTGACAAAATCATTTCTTTAACTCAATTCTTCCTCTAGATAATTCAGGGAAGTCATTTTGAAGGCTGGGACTCTTATCTTTTGCTTCTACACACGGAGCTGGAGGTTAAACGATCAGGTGTATAAGTGAAAAAAGTCATCTTGCTAGGTGGTGGTTTTGACGTTTTATGTAGTTGAATGCATCAATCTTGTCTAACAGTGATTCTACAGTATGAGCCAGTTATAAATACTTCCTCTACCAGCTTAACAATTGCTGTATTGAATTCCTTCAGATTTGGTAGTAAATTTTTTTTTTTTTGATGAAGACTGAAACAATTTTAGATTTGAAATAATTAGCATTTTTTGAAATTTAATATGTGCTGTACTGTGCTTAGGGCTTTCCATACATTATTATGTAGTAATCACAAAACTCTGTAAGTTGTTGCTATCAATTTTGAAGTCAATAGAGTTAAGTATAAAGAAATTATGCAACCATCTTAAGGTCACCAAGTTCATTACTGGTAGATTTGGGATCCAAACCAAGTTTGTCTGACTCCAGAGCTGTTTGTTCTTAACCACTATATCATACAATCTGTTGAATTATGCTCTCCTATAAATTTTACCTATTGGTCCTGTAAGCCACTTTGATTAAATCTAATCCCTTGTCCACACAATATCCTTTAAGTATTTGTTTAGAATGATCACATTTCTACAGATCTTTTCTTATTCAGTCTTAATTTAAAAAAATTTCTTTCACTTGTTGCCAGCTACAGATTCTTTAGTCATCTCTCTAGTCTTCATCGTAGTGCCTTGTTTGTCCTCTGGTTAGGGTCCTATTTGCCAGTATAATTCTTAGTGGTGTAGAAAGAACTGAATATAGTACATTGGGGTGCAACCTGATCAGAATCTCCCTCTTTTTTGGATGCCACAATTGTAGCCCAAGAGTCCTGGGCAGTACTCCCTAATTTACTTCCATCTGTTAAAAACCCAAACTTCTGATGCTTTTTCATTTGCATTTCTGAATCCTCATGTCCCTTCTCCTGTACATAAATGGTACTTTGGAACCAAGTGGAGAATCTGTTACGTTTCATATTATTAGCATTGGCTCATTGTTCTAGCCTGACTCACACTCTCACTCTCTCTCTCTCTCTCTCTCTCTCTCTTTCTCTCTCTCTCTCTCTCTCTCTCTCTCTCTCTCTCTCTCTCTCTCTCTGTCTCTCTCTCTCATCCTAACTCTCATCTAAATTATTTATTCAAATTCACAGCCTCATGACATCTTGAAAATTTATTAAGCTGATAAAAGGTATATGTGTGATTATCTCATTTTATGTGTTATTCCAGTGTTATTGAATGTATCTGAAGGGAAATAGATTAGGGCTGTGTTAGTTGGAGTACCTGCAAATCATAACCTGGAAGACTTAGATAGAGTTTATGTTTGGGAGGTGATCCTTGGAAGCATGGATGAGGAAGTGGGGGAGAATGAGCCTAAAGGAAGAAAAGGCAATAAAGTGTTTCATATTGTCCCCCATTGTGACAACTGGGGCTCAGTCCTGCTGAGGTCCTCTGAGAAACCATGAGGAATATGTGTTCCTCAGAATCTCCAACAGAAAGACTGCAGCCAACTTCCATCATCTGTGGGTTGCAGGTTGCCCCTAAGGGTGTAATCACCCACTTCCACAACATACTCTGGGTTGCTCCTGCTTGCAGCTGGGCAAGTTTTCCTGGTGACAGGGAAAGCCCTCCTGAAGAGAAGGCGAGAGATGAAGGAGCTTGGAGTGGGAGGCTGCCAGCATGCTAGAAACTGTCCACTGCGGTAGTCAGTGAACTTGGGCCTGAGGACACATGACTGGTGCATGCTTAGAATTTGTACCTGTTTCTTTATTTGACCTACAATTAGAATGTAAACCATATGAGGGTAAATACTGTGTGAGCCTGTGCTTTGTTGAATTACCAAGATCAAGAAAAATGTTTTACATATTGGTGCTGAATTAATTTTTGTTGAATTAATGAATAAAGCTCTAGAAAAAACTCGTAATTCTTAAGGGTAACATAATTTCAGTTCTGTCATCTTAATACTACCTAGCATGTATCATTGCTCTTAGCTGATTATGTGTTTTATGATAAAGCAGTGTATAGACCTGTTATTTTATTATATTCTTAAATTCTCCACCTCTAAATTTAAGTTCATTGGTGTCAAGTGTGCATTCTAACATATATACCTATAGTGTGAATAGCAGAAGACATGTATTAAGTGAAACTTTTTTTAGGTTATTGCATTTTGTAGTTTGCTGCTACTTAAAGAAGTTTAGAAAATTGCAATGGGTTTGCAAGCCAGCGATTATATGATTTATACTAAAACATCTTTAAAATTCTTCAGTTGACTGTTATTGCTGTGTTGATCCTGTATATTTCTGGTAAGCCTTTATATTAAGAACCTTTTATTGCCAATCCCCTATTATTAAACTCTTAAATGGCAGAGGAAATTGGATAATAAGTTTACTCTTCTTAGTGAGCTTTCAGAGAGAGGTTAAAGGATGAAATAAAAACAGATTGCATTGCGTCTTTGCTTTTCTTGTTGAAGCTAGTCAAGACTGTAAAAGTACTTGCGCTTTCAAATACTTTAGTCTCTACTGGAGGGAAGTTGCTGTGGTTCTAAGTGGTAAATAAGACTTCATACTGTGAAAATCTCATGAATCACTGTTAAGGCACCCAGTACTCACACAGTTGTGTCTGTGATATATACAGTGTATGAACTTTGATCAATTTGTGGCTTAAAATTGTGAAGTTTAATTCTCTCTCTTAAGAGTAAGAAGTGATGGGCAGAAAATTAACACTTGTGACGCATGTGCTTTTGAGGAATGAGAACTATTCTCCGAGTCCCTCACTTACTAATGACGTGTCCAGGGCCCGGTTTTCCTGAGCTGCTTACTGGCTTGTGTGTAAAAATCTCCCTTCTAATGTTGTGTATGAAGTTGGTTGTATGTCCAAATTCATTTAAGTACTGAATAAGTACCTTTTGTCTGTGAGTATTTTAATACCCAAGATGACTCTTTCTAAGAATAGAAAGTCCTAAATATTGAATTTTTAACTTTGAGCATTTATGATGGCCTTTATCCATGTTACCTTATTTAATTTTTAATAGCCCCATTTTACCAATGTGGAAACTACACTTTAGAAAAGTGAAGTAACATGGTTAAGGTCACACAGCTTGTAGGGTGAGGCAGGCTTTTTTTAAGTTGGTGTTTTTCAACACTATAAGATCTTGGATACATTTAATAGTGATTTATTTAATATCTTCTGTGTGTAGTGCAGTATGTGAACTAGTTGCTGTGGTTCAAATGAGTCAGAAATGAATGCTGCTTTCAAGGAATTTATAATCTAATGAGAGAGATAAGATGTGTATGTAAATAATTATGGCACAAGGGAGACAGTGATAAGGGCTAAATAAAAAGGTATGGTGAAAGTATTATGGGAGGATGGAGATTTTAATTTCCTGTTCTGAGAGGTGAAGAAAGCATTTTACTGAAGACAGCATTTAATGCGTAACTTGAAAGATTTGTGGAGAAGGGATATACAGGTTTCTCAGGCCTAGTTTGTACCTTTTCATTAAAGGAATTCCTAAGGTAATAATTGATATGCAAAGCTAACTTACATATCCTCTTTTGAGTAACGGAATATTGGCTATTCTTTTGAGTATAATACTGAAATGAAAGCACCAAGCCGTTCCCCCTAAAATTTGGTCTTCTGCAGGAAATAGACAAGTAAATCCATGATAACTAAATGTGACCAGGACTACTCTACTATCACTGCTGCTAATCATGAACATTGATTTAGCCCTTACTGTATGTCGGGTGATGTTCAAAATGCTTTGTATTTTATTAATCTACTTAATCCCTACACAACTCTATGTAGTATGTAGTATGTATTATTAAGATATTATTATGTGCATGTATTAGAGAAGATGCTATAGCTGAAATAAAACAACAATAAAAAACAATGGCCTATATAAGAGAAGTTTATTTTTCTCACTTAATAGTTCCTAGGTGAGTGATCCAGAACTATATTATGGCTTTCCACATGGCTTTCAAAGTTGCTCCAGTAGTCACCTTTTTTCAGTTAGTAGAAAGGGAGTAAGAGGAATCAAGAGCAAGAAGATTCTTTCATGATGATATCTGGAATGACAAATATCACTCCCATTCATATCTTATAGTAACTTAGTATATTGGGTTGAATGGTGCCTTCCCCCCACCCCAATAAACCCATGTCCTAATACCCAACCCCGTGAATGTTACCTAATTAGAAGGAAGAGTCTTTGAAAATAATATTATATTAAGAATCTTTTTTTTAACTTTTTATGAATTTTAAAAAAATTTTATTATTATTTGTTTAAGTCTACAGCACCTGGTATTCCCAGGTGGTTTCTAATCCAAGTACTAACCAGGTCCGACCCTGCTTAGCTTCCAAGATAAGATGGGATCACGCATGTTCGGGGTGGCATGGCTGTAGACTGAATTAAGAATCTTGAGATGAGATCATCCTGGATTATCCACGTGGGCCCCAAATTTAATGACTAGTGTCTTTATAAGAAACAGAAGAGAAGATACACACACACAGAGGAGAGGCCATGTGAAGACAGAGACAAAATGGAATTAGGTTGCCACAGCCAAGGAAACTACCTGGAGCCATCAGAAGCTGAAAGAGGCAAGAGAGGATTTATTCTCTCCTACAGTCTTCAGAAGGAACATTGACTTTGGGCTTTTGGCTTCCAGAACTACAAAGGAATAAATTTCTGTTTTTTTTTAAGCCACCAAATTTGTTAATGGCAGCCACAGAAAACCAATACGCATAGTTATATGTTGGTGCAAGGAGGCTATAAAATGCATTATTGGGCTGTCCATGTGCCTACCTAAAACTCAGGAGTTCTGTTACCTAAAGAAGAGGGTAGAGATGTTGTGGGGGAAAGGGTAACTCTCTGTCACATCTCATTTTATAGATGAGGAAATTGAAGTACAGAGAAGTTAAGTAACTTGCCCAAGGTCATACAATTAGAAAGAAGCAAACCTTTGATTGAAATTCAGATCCTTAACCACTAACTATACTGACAGGGTCTATGGAAGCACTGAGAAGAGGGTTGTCATTGGCTTGGGAATTCAAGACAAGAATGGAGGTGAGCTCAAGCTGTGGAAAAATAGACAGTTGTCAACCAGGTGGAAAGGAGGGTGTTGAGGAGAGAGAGGCATTTCTGCACACAGAGGTGTGCAGTAACATGACCATTTTGTGGTCATGGCTTTTAAGAATGTTTAAAGCTTAGGAGAATGTGGAAGAATGGCAGAGATGAGCTTGGAGGAGGGTCCGGTGCCTAATGGCCTTGTATGCCATACTGAGGTACTTGATTTTTATGTTCAAGATAGTGGAGAACTATTAAAGGATTTTAAGCTGGGCTATGATGAGCAGAAATGAAAATTTGAAAGACTATTCTCTTATATGGAGAGGTTGAAAATGTAGGATGGGTTATCAACTAAGAGACTGTTAAAATAGTTCAGAAAATTTGATAATGGAGTAATATAATAGCTATAGATGGAGAGAAGGGGATGTATTTAACTATATTAGGACTTGATGACTAATTATATGTGGGAGTAGGGTGGGAGGTGGGGGTGAGGGAGAAAACGTGTCCTAGAATTCTCCCAGATTTCAGATTTTAGTAGCATTTACTAAGATATGATATATAGTAGAAACTACATGATAGGGGTGGGTAATTGTATCAGTTTTCTATTACTGTGTAACAACTTACCTCCCCCAACCCCCCAAACTGAGGGGCTTTCATGGCATCGATCTATTTAACTCATGAATATGTGGGCTTTCTGGCTGATTCTTTTGTTCTGAACTGGCTTGGCTGCTCTCTGCCGAACTTGCTCTTGCATCTGTGGTCAGTTGGCAGCTGGATGGTCTAGAATGGTTTCACTCACATATCTGCCAATGGATAGGTTTTTGATAAGGGTGGCTGGGCCGTGTGTCTCTCATTATCTGCATGCTAGCCGAGATTCTTCACATAGGGATAGTGTTATGAGAATAAGGGCAAACCCCAGTGCTCAAGCATTATTCAAGCCTCTGGTTGTGTCACATTTACTGATGCTATATGGCCAAGTTCAGATGCAAAGAGTGGAGACATTGACTCTGCCTTTTGAGGGGAGGAGCTGCAAAGTCACCTGCAAAGGGACATGCATACAGAGATGGGAAGAATTTATGGCCACTTTGCAATTTTCCACAGTAATGAATTGGGTTCTGACATCCTTTCTGCCAGAGAAGCAGATCTAGAAGATTGCTGTATATGTTGATTTGGAGGCTCCGGAGAGAAATCAAGGTGGAAGAAGAGATTTGACATTTACTAGCATATGGATGGAATTTAAAGCTGTGAGAGTGAGAAGAAAAGAGTACCTAAATGGAATCCCTGAGAATAGCAATGCCCGAAGAAAACAACAGTATCAAGAACCACAATGAAGTACCACTACAAAAATGGCTAAAATGAAAAAATATTGAGAATGCTGAAAATGCTGACAACAGTACTGTTGTCAAGGATGCAGACCAACTAGGTCTCTCATGCATTGCTGGTGGTGTACAAAGTGCTACAGCCATTTTGGAAAAGAGTTGACATTTTCTTATAAAGTTAAACACATGCATACTGCACTACCTCCCAAATCTCACTCTTAATTATTTACCCAAAGTCAATGAAAACTTAAGTTCACACAAAGATCCGTACATGAATGTTTATAGCAAAAACTGGGAACAATCAAAATCTCATTCATTTGATGAATGAATAAACAGTAAACACAACGGTATATCTACATAATGGAATCCTACTCAATACTAAAAAGTAAGGAACAACTGATAACCTAATGACATGGTAAATCACAAATGATTTATGCTAAGTGAAGGAAGCCAGTCTCAAAAGGATGCATAATGTATGACTACATTTAGAGGCCATTCTGGAAAAAGCTGAAGCTGGGGGGTAAATTTAGACAACTCAAGAAAGAATAGCCCTGAGGGGCAAAAGCAGCCCTGAGGTGGTTAGAAGTTCAATTGACCCAGAAATGTTCCTTTGACTTCACTGAAGAAAAAAAAAGGAAGTCTTCGCACTCTACCTCTGTGACTTTTTTCACCTCTAAGGCTGGCTGTGTGGAAGATGCAGAAAGAGTTTATTCACTCAGGACTCTGCTTCTCTGGGCCTTCTTAGGTAGGTCCTTGGTGAGGTCTTTAGATATAGTTACAGTGTTAATTTTGGAAACACGAATGATCTTTACAGTAGTACAGCAAAGTATATTTGAATCACTTTTATAGGATATTTGACCTTCTAAATGATATGGAGGGTGAGAATATTTCTATCTCTGCTATATTCATGATTAACTGTGTATTCTGTAGGAAAGTAATCCCAATTATATTATTCCAGTAGAATTTCCTATGGGAAATGCATTCTTTTTATAATATAATTTCTAAGAATGTATCATGGTGAGAAATATGGACTGTCTGTAGATCTGAAACTATGGCTTACTCAAAAACTCAATGAATTAAATGGTAGCTATTTTTAAATAAACTATTTTCCTTATTCTCTCTTATCTTGTCATGTATTAGGCATATTAAAAAGTCAAATCATGACCTGGAGGTTATTATGCTCAGTGAAATTAGTCAGACAAAGATAAATACCATATGATTTCACTTTTATGTGGAATCTAAGGAACAAAAAGAACAAACTAATCAAAAACAGACTCACAAATATAGAGGACAGTCTGGCAAAGGACAGAGGGGATGGGGGTTGGTGGGCTGGGAGAATGGGGTGAAGGGTTAAAGAAGTACAAATTAGTAGTTGATAGGTGATCACAGGGATGGGGAGCACGGCACAGGGAAAGCAGTTAGCATTAACGTAATGGCTAGGTAGAGAGCCAGAGGAGAGTAAGAGCAGTCGTGGATTGTTTCATAAACTATATAATTGTCTAATCAATGTACTGTATGCTTGAAACTAATAAAATTAAATTAAAAAAAAGTCAAATTACTTCTGTTTTCACATAATCTATAACACATTATCGCCAGTGGGAGAGAATGTCATACACACATTTGTTACTTTAAGTGGAAGTATGTATGAATGTAGATTGCACTTCTACGGTTTATGGTAGGTGGACCTTACTTGTTTTACTGTCTTCTGAGTATTAAATAAATTCATAAAAGTTATATTTTGTTTATGAAAGTCTCTGTGTATTTCCATAAAGCTTACTAATCATTAACTTATTCAAACTATCACTAAGATAAAAGCTCCATTTGTATATCATATGTTCAAGTCCAAGTCAACTGCCTTTCCTTCCCAGGTGTTGATTCGGTGAGTGAGTAGTTTAAAGATTTTCTCTGATCAGGTGCCCTTATTTACATTTTGTGGTTTTCAAGGTAAATACAGCAGTTTCAGAATAAAGCAAACATTTCTGGCAGGTGGCTTTGTTTGCTCTACAAATGCTTGGAAGTAGTTTGGGAACTTTGTCTTTTAAGGAATAAGATAGGTAAAAACTTAGTAAAACAGCCCTCAAAAGCAGAGCTCCTGCCTCAGTTTGTGATATACCACTGAGTTACCTTTTGCACATCCGGAGCCTTGCATGCCCATTTTGTCTGGGGATGCCTACGAAGAGAGATTTATGCCCTGAAAATAAAAGGTTCCCAGGAACTCACTGAGTCTGGGTGCTTCTGTCATGTTGTGCTGTATGACTGTGACTGGTGTGTGTGGGCCTGTGTGTGTACATATGTGTTTGAATCTTCCGCAGGATGAGTTAGAGGTGGTTAAACTTAAATTTCCAGAGGTTCTCAAGGGCTATGAAAACTAAAAGGTAATAAGCTCATCCAGAAAGTGTCCTATCTTGGAAGCAGAGGTATAAATAGACTAAAAATGGTTTTTGAATGCACGTTTTCTAAAGGACAGAAGCTTCAGCTCTGTTTAGAAATAGGGCTGTGGAATTCGTCCTTCTTATTTAGATGTACTTCATGAAGCACAGTGCAGCTGTAATTGTTGTAGAAAGCTTCACAGTTTTGCAACTTATACTCTGATTGTATGTACATAATTAAATGCCTTGATGTGGGTAAATATTGGAAGGAAAGGAGTTAAACAGTGAATTGTGTGGTTAGGTTGGGAGTTAGGTTCTGTAATGTTATTATATAAAGGAAAAAAATCCAATACCTGAAATGTCACGTTGAAAAAACAGTATGACTGTCCAGAGGTCAAATGTAAAAACAAAGCAAAAAGCAAATTATTGAGTATAATTAATATTTTGACTTAGTAATAGTGGAAGGCCTTTAATTCCTGTTTTATTCTCAGCCTTATTTTCTTTCTATATATTTGGCCAGCATTGTTAATAAAGTTAAAGGCAAGTATCTCCGCTAATCAGTATATAGATATATATATCAAGAGAAAAAGATCTTTACTTTCACCGTAGCACAAGATATGGGTAGCACTGTTCTAGAGGCTTCTTCGGTTATTCTACCCTCCTATTAAAATTTATTAAACAGCCTGGATTTATGTGTTTTATCACTTAAGTATTCTAGAACATAAATGCCTAGAAACACTGACTTAGTTGAATAATACCTGTGGGACTTGGATACTGATCATTTTTTGCAGAGAAAGCAGAGGCAATAAGGAGCCATGCTATCATGGTGTATAGCAACCAAGCAAGCTGATGACACCGCAGCACCCCAATCCCCTGCTGTGGTTGACACAGGCCATGAGAGACAATGAATACAAAGTGGGAATTAGGTGACACAAGAAATCATAGGACAAAGGCCTAGATGTGGTTCTCTAGCTTGAGGGTCCTCAAGATCTTTTTGGGAAGATCTGTAAGATACAACTGTTTTTATAGTGATACTGAAACATTACTTTCCTTTTCTACTTTCAATCTTTCTTGAGTGTGCAATGGAGTTTTCCAGAAGATATATGAACTATGATGGTATCCTCCCTCTTTTGGCTAATGAAATTTGTGCTTGTGTTCTATTGTTTCATATTTCTAATTTTAATTTGTCATTCGGTAGAGAAACAGCCCACAGAACAAAAATCTTTTTGGGATCTTCAATAATTTTTAAGAGTGTAAAGTGGTCCTGAGACCAAACAGTTTGAGAAATGCTTGCTAGAGGGTCAGTCAGGTAGCAAGGGTTAGGAATAAGCTTAACTGAGCTATGGGAAAAGGCATGTGTGAAAAGCAATGGATAAGCAAGGAATAGGCAAGAACAGTAGTCGGGGAAAATAATTGGAAGTCCATAAGCAAGCAGGTATGCCAAGGAGGCAGGACAAAATGAGGGAACAGAAGAGTTATTTTCTGAGAGTTTTTTAAGGATCAACATTAAATCTCTAGCACTGTGCCTATAGTAGGGTAGGCCTTTGATAAATGTTTGCAAATGATCGAATTGATAAGTATAAAGATTGTAGAACCAAATAAAAATTTGAGACACATGAGATGTGATGTTTATCACAGTGTTACTTATAATGGAGGAGACTTCAATATGCAAAGGGAGGAAAAAGATTTGTATATCATGATGGGTCCTAAGTGGAAATTTAATGTTTTCAAGCAATAATTAATGACATTAGAAAATGTGGTGGGAAAAAATTTTATGTGAAACTATATATAATACATTTCCAGTTATCTAAAATATATATGCATGTCTAAGTGTATATTTTGGCAAATGTATCTGTCTGTTTCTCTAAGGATGTACACCAAACCTATAACCATGGTTAAACTTGGGACATGAAAAGAGGTGGGACTTTTTTTGTTTATACTCTTAGATTTTCTAATAATTTTTGTCAGTGATGATATATCAGTTTTATGTTCAGAAAAAGACCCCAGGATTTTTACAGACACACACACACACACACACACACACACACACACACGCGCGTACACACGCATGCACACGCACACATGTATACACACACTTTAAAAAAGCCACTAGAAAAAAATTTGAGTCATTTCATATTGAGATAGTTTTCTGTCCCAGGCTCAGAATTTTTCTGTCTTTGCTGCCTGTGTGAAGCTGGCCTTAATGTCTGGAGGTAGCACAGGCAGGTGTGAATTCCAGGCAGAGGGGGAAGCACTGGCAGCCAAATGTTGGTTACCCTTTCCAGAGGAAGACACAAATTCAAGAAGTCACTTTAATTTGTACTGCAGTACCTAGTGCTCCATGTGAAGATCTTTAACGAACTCCAGGCCCGGAAGGAGGCCTGGCTGATGCATGGATATCGAGGAAAGGACAAGAAAGCTTGTAGCAGAACAAGAAGATAAAGAAAGAATGACTGATAGATCTGTAGTTTTGTCTTCCCTTTGCCATTTGAAAAATGATAAAACCTGGGCCTATAGCAGGAGGATTGGATAAACACAACATGATATAATTACAATAATGGAACATTATTTAACTATAAAAAATAATAAAGTACTGATACATACTACAACTTGGATGAGCCTTGAAAACATTCTGCTAAGTGAAAGAAGCCAGTTACAAAAGACTACATAGTGTATGATTCTATTTACGTGAAACATCCACAATAGGCAAATATGTAGAGACTCAAAGTGGATTAGTGATTTCCCAGAGCTGGGGGGAGAGTAGGATGAAGGGGATGGTGAGTACAAGGTTTCTTTCTGAGGTGATGAAATATTCTAAAATTAGTTTATGTGGATATTTGCACAACTCTAGAATATACTGAAAACCTTTGAATTGTACACTTTAAAAGGCTGAACTTAATGGTATGTAAATTATGTATTAGTAAAGCTGTTTAAAAAATCAAAAGATATGTAGCCAACATGTGATAAGACATTAAAACTCTCAAATAATTGTAAGTTAAAACAACTTTGTGTACTATTATGTCTGTCCAATCAGCCAAAATATATGTAAAGATCATAAGCTTTAAGAGAGGCTCTGAGGAAATAGGCACTCTCACACTGAAGAAGAAACTGCAAATTGGCCCAGACTTTCTGGAGAGCTGTCAGGTGAACCAAACATGTTTTACAAGGCTTTGGCTCAGGAAGGAAAATAGAAAATAGTCAGCAAGCAAAGAATTCTTATCTTAAATGTTAAATAATAAAGTTCCATTTCTACCTCCTCATGAGCGCTCAAGTTCAACAATGAACTAGCTCATAAAATGTATTACTAATTTAACATAGGCTGTCGAGTCAATATAGGGTGGGCAAAATTCAAGGCAAATAAAGGTATATTTAGTAGTTCTGTTGTATATCCCATGGAAAATACTGGCTATTTTGTTGGGTTTTCATGCAAAATTTTAGAGTCTTGCTTAAGTTTCACATACACAAAGAAGTGTTCTAATTTATGTCAGTTAGAGCTTCTTTACTGTCTATCTGACGACAGATCTAGATCTCGACCTGATAATATTAGTTTCATTGCCCTAAAAATTCTCTGTGCTCTGCCTAGTCATCTTGCTTGCTTCTGAATTTTGGCAATTATTCATAAAGCTGCTAGAGATATCAGTGTCCGGGTTTTTAGTGGGCATAAATTTTCAACTCATTTGAGTTGCATGATTTCTACATTAGATGTTAAGAGTTTTTTTAGTTCTATAAGAAACCACCAAGTAGTCTTTCAAAATGGATGTACTATTTTTTTT
>CM053503.1:29811233-29916202 GCA_028627145.1 Eidolon dupreanum | reverse complement strand
TAAGAGAATTTTGAAAGAATAACTGTCTTGTTACCAAGAGAAGGAAATTATTTCTGTTCGTTACTGTAATGGTTATGGCCCATCACCTACTTTTTGGGAGGGATGTTTCTTTTGAAAGGTGAGAAGTTATGTCTTCATTTATTTATTTCTAAAGTACTTATTGACCACTTTTTATGTTTTAGGTACTTTAAAAACTTTTTATTTTTCCCAGCTTTATGGAAAAATAAAATTGTATATATTTAACATGTATAGCATGATGATTTGATATATGTATATATACTTTGATAGACACTGGACATTTTATTGTAAACAACACAGACACTGTTTCTGCCCTCAGGATGTAAATGGCCCTCTGTGTCCAGAGTTTAAGTTTGGCCTCTTGACCTTAGTCAAGGAAGACACTATGTGAAGGGATGGATGTGGTCCATAGATGATGAATAAACTTTCATTTGAAAAAACAGGTTTCGTAAATATTTCCTTTGATAATTTCTTTGGCATTTAATAAGAAAGTTTAAAATAAAATTTTGGCTAATTAAATTTGAACTGAGAATAATATAGAAAATCCCTCATCTTATTCATATGCCAGTTCAAAAGGAGGAACCAACCGTAGGTGAGCATGTAGGGTGCAGCATGTGAAACAACTGCAGAGGAAATTGAAAATTGGCAGGATAGTCTGGCTACTGGATCAGTATCATGTTATACCTGGAGCTTTTCCTTAATTGTCTGATCTGTGAAAGCTTGGACATCCTCTTTTCTTTTTTCTTTTCTTTTCTTTTTTCTTTTCTTTTCTTTTCTTTTCTTTTCTTTTCTTTTCTTTTCTTTTCTTTTCTTTTCTTTTTCTTTTCCTTTTCTTTTCTTTCTTTTCTCTTTTCTTTCTTTCTTTCTTTCTTTCTTTCTTTCTTTCTTCCTTTCTTTCTTTCTTTCTTTCTTTCTTTCTTTCTTATTAAAATTATTAGGATGACACTGGTTAATAAAATCAAATAGTCTTCAAGTGTACAATTCAATAATACATCATATGATATTGTATTGTGTGTTTACCACCCAAAGTCCAATCTTCTGTCACCAAATATTTGACCTCCTTTACCCCTATCTTTTCTCCCACTTCCCTCTGGTAACCACTAATCCAGGGTCCAGACCACCCTTTTTTCTAATAAAGAGTTTTATACACTGGGTTTGTATCTTTTAACATAAACATTACAACGTTGGAGTTTTTCAGAGCAATTACGGCTAGAAAGACTATGTTAATGGGGAAAAGCTAGCATTAAAATGCAAATTTCCCCCACTCATTAAGGGTAATTGATCTTGACAAAATTAATCAATTGTACTGCAAAACAAACAACAAATACCTAAGTGGGGGGAAGGAACTAACATTAACAAACATCTGTTATGTACTAAGTAGTGTTTGGTTATTGCTAAATTTTCATGTTCATCTAATCTTTTAAAAATGAGAAAAAGAGACATAATTTATGTTAAATGATACTTAAAATATACTTTTACATACCATGTTAGGTTAATGAAGAAAGATTAGAAGTGAAGGATGGTGGAAAGTGAGGAAAGTGGAAAGAGGAGATGAGGAAGAGACTGGCTCTCTGTGATCTAAGAGACAGAGATGGAAGACAGAGCCATGTGGAGGCAAGAGGAGGCAGGAGGAGAGGTGCTCATCCTAGACTGTTGATTTGAGCATTTTTCTTCAGAATCAAATGGTAATGACTATTATTTTCCTTTGGAATTCTAATGAATACGTAAGCAATTATTCTGAACACTTCTAGAACTGTCTTTGAATTTCTGCAAATTCTCACGTAAGTAGGAGAGTCATAGCTGCCACCTCCTTCCCTTACTTTCCCATCTTCCACACCCCAAAGGGGTATTTTCCTAAAGACTCTGCCTAAAGAATGATCACAACATGGGGTCCTTCCTGAGAGTCCAAAGAAACTCAAACAGAGATGAATTTGGATCAGATAGTCAGAGAAAGAATAAAGTTGAGTTAAATAAATGTTTTTCATGCCAAAAATGTATATATATGTGCAAAGTTTGCCAAGTTTGGTTCTTTTCCTGGGCTGATGATTTGCGGTACAATACTCTCTCATGATGACGAGCAGCACCAGGGGGCCCCAGCACTCAGTTGGCCATGTGGTCATGAGAGTAAACAGCCAATACTTTATAGTGTAGTATTAAATACATTTTCAAATTATAATATTTTTAATTTAAGATGGGTTTATCTGGACGTAACCCCATTGTAAGTATCTCAACTGAGGATGCAATAGGAGAGACAGGCTTAAGCATTCTGACTTAGCACAGACAAAAAGAACTTTATTACTCATAAAGAGGGATGTTGAAATTGAGATGAGTTTTTAAAAAGTCTGAAATAAAATATTTAAAAGACTTTTTTTAAAAAGTCTTATTCATCCTGCAATATGCATTTTTACCTTTCAAGACTATTAAAAGGTAGCATGAGGCACATTAAAATTTTAAAGAGGAAACAGCAATTCTAATTGAGCGGCACCAATCGGAAAGTGGCTAGGAGTGTTCCAGTGGCAGAAGCTAGCCCCAAGGTTTTAGTGGAGAAGACACTGAAGCAAAGCAAAGAAATTATTTGATTGGTTTTAGGTTAGCGTTTGCCTTATGTGGGAAGGCCTAGTTTGCTGTTTATGATTGGTCATTCTTCAGTTTCATTTTCTCAGATTCAAGTTTATTAACTCTGGCTTAGTTTGTTTTCCTTAGGTAGGTAAATCATTAGAACTATGCAATCTAATGGTCCCTTCATTTAATTAATTTAACAAGACATGGACATGGCTCCATAATTCTGTGGGATTATGCTTGTTATAAAGTATATTTATGTCTTGGTTTAAAATCATTGTTATTCTATAGTGTTGGGTAAGGACCTTTAAAAACTTCCAGTATAAGATGATACTTTTGACATTTCAAATACAGTTGATTTGAGTTGATAGAAGTGTATTGTTGAAATATACAAGGAATGAAGGAGAACATGAATCATTCTTGGTCACCACCACCTCTTGGCTGTATACGAGCTCTAGTAATTTGAGATTAGTCCTGGTGATCCCACAATGACTGTAAGATCTGTCTCCTCCGAAATGGGCATTCATTGCTCTGAACTCTAGGGCAGTACTGTTTGAACTTTTTTGATCATTTGCCCCATCAGAAAAAAAGTAAGCATAATAGATATACATTTACTTGTAAATTATACATATGTATTACAATAATACTGAATTGTATGCATTATTGAATATATACACAAATTTATAAATAGAAGCTAAGATTAAATATAAATTTAGTTTCTAGCATGTTCCTTTACACCCTGCTACACTGGGCAGTCCCTTGGAATGTGCACACCTTTTTTGAAACCAATTGCCCTATTAGTTTGTTTGTTTGTTTGCCATTATGATGACTTAGCTGTTTTCATTATTTTTTTGCTATTATGATGACTCAGCTATTTTCATCACCTGGGTAGGGTTAATGGGCTGCATGATCTTGGGCAGATATCCTCATATAAATTATTTGTAAAGTGTGTGTGTGTGTGTGGGGGGGGGAGGGTAATTGCAGCCATCTCATAAATTGCCTTGGAGATCAAGTGCAACAAGATTATCTGAAGTTGTTAGCGCAGTGTCTTATACATTAGCTACTTTTCCTAATGTCATGGAGGAGTTTCTCTTGATTCCCTTTATCTCACCTCTCTGTTCACTCATGATACCTACTACCTTTTCTTCTGTCTTAGGATATTTTACTGCTTTCATTCTATGTGTTTTTACTGGCTTTATTCCTGAGTCTCATGAATAGAGAGAGGATCTGTTTAGGCTATTTAGGCTAATTGGTTATAACTGTGTGTCCCATTTTGCCTGGAACACTACTGGTTTTTGACTGTTGTCCCAGTGTAATTACAGTGGTTCTTTTAAAATTTAAAGATGTCTTGGTTTGGAAATAAAGGACATGGTCACCCTATTAAGCAGTCACCATCATCTATAAAGGACCTCCGATGGGGCAGACTTCTTACATGAAGGTCACCTCCTTGGCACTGCATAGCCTAGGGATAGCTATTTTTAGATGGTGTGTTAATCTCTAATTTATCCTAGCTGTTAACAGAAGACAGAGGTCTAAAGTCTTACTGTCCATAGGGAAATGACAAGGAGAGTGTTGATTGTGGCATGCACTCAGAGACATGTCCATTGTAAGAGGTAACTATAAATACATAGAGCAATATGTTACTTTATGGAAAGACTGGGCAGTTGGAGTCTATAAACCATGATAACTGTCTACCCAGATTGCAAACATGAAAATCAAGAATTTATTGGGTATTGAACTTGGAAATCTAAATCTATGACCTGAAGCTTAACATCATGGTGAATAACAGAAAAAATTTTTTTGATTTGGAATGAAATATACTACTATTACATAAAATTAACTAAAGTTCATAATAGTATTTTGAAATAGGTCTTCTGGTTCTCCAGTTGACTCTCTAGAAGGACCAGAATAGTTTTTTTGTTCTCCTTATGAAATACTCAAGACTGTTGCTCTTTGTATTGTGAGTTTTTTTTCAATCCTGGCTCCATACTTTACCCCTGTTGGACACTTAGCAAATATTAATTGGCAGTTGTGAAGGTTATTCTAACAGTAGCCAGGAAAAAAACAAACAAACTATGTGATTAGTACCTCATACACACCTTGTTTACTTTCAAATGATTAGTATTTAAAATTATAAATTGATTCTGGATGTTATAGAGGACATACGTCATAATAAAGGAAATGAGTTTTTTGGTGTTTATTCCAACTTTTATGACCTTTATGGAAATTGATAACATAAGAAACTAATGGACAATTTAACTTTTGCATTACTTGAGATCTGTAGATTCATAGATCTAAATGAACATAATATTTGGTTGTGATCCTTAGACCTGAAATGTTACAATTCTGGCATCATACTTGAAAACAAGGGTCTTTATTTCTTCTCACAGAATCAAGAGCAGGTGGTGAATGTAGTGGAACATATCAATATTGAACTGTTTTTCAATTCAATAGATGAATTATTCAGATGATAGAATAACAAACATAATAAATCTTTTAGGCAGGAAACAATATGGGTTTGGGGCAGGGAATTTTCTTGTCTAGAATGGAGAATCTGTTGGAGAATAATTAAAAAAATTAATGAATTAATGACATAAGTTAGGAGATTTGCTGGTAGACATTCAAGAATAGCTTAAATAAATTTGCATTTGATACAGAAGAATTTTGGGTAGAAAGATACATTTCTTCCAAGTGGTGTTGGCAGAAACGGATCCACTGGTCTCGAGACTGGATTAGAAGGGGAGTAGGGGTGATGTAGAGTCAGGCAAGGACTCAGTAGCAGTTGTCCTGCTGAGAAGTGATGACTGATGAGCTTCAGTGAAGTTTATTTCAATGGGGAATGGTGACTGTAAAAATAGAACAAGCGAAATAGCAGAAAAACCTTATGGAAACTTTATAATATTTGAATGAGTAGCATGAAGAAGAGAGTTGAAGATGTTTTTAAACATAAAGTGTGAACTATATAAAATTACCAATATTTGATTTCTTAAATCTACCAAAGTGGCAATTTTATATGTTTCCTTGTAACACACACTTGCTGTAAATAGCTGCTCTCAAAAATAAATAATGACATCAATGAAGAAGCAAGAATTTCAAGGTAGCAATATTAACAATTAAGTGAAGACAAAGGTTTGAGTGATTATAGGTATTTTTAGAGGTCTGTGATGGGAACAGAGTTAATTGTAGAACTGAGAACAAAAAGAATGAATGAATGAATGAATGAATGAGTAAATAAGGGCAAATTTTATGAATTATTTTTCTTTGAAATTTTAAACATGTACATTTTTATGTACTAACCGAAAGTACAGGTAAAACAATATGACCTTTGAAACAGGAGTAGGTACTTAACCCACATAGAGAAACTTTAGAAGATTGATTACCTCTTCAGACAGTTTGGCCCTCACCTAAGCAATGGCTTAGTTTTGAATTATTTGGATATTTAGTAAGAAAAAATATTTTTGTGAATTTGAAAGGGAAGCATGTTTTCCCAACTTTTGTAGTCATTCTTATGTAAGCTATTAAGAGAATTAGACTCAAATTAATTAAGAAAATAAACAAAATAGCAAATACATGTACACATGCACACACAACTGATAAGAGAAGACGTGAGATCTTTGCAGTTTCGAAAAACCCAGTTTTGTTGAATTACCTTGAAAAACCTCTACTTTTATTCAAGCAGATCTTATTGGTGAGTACTATATAAATTACCCCTAAATGGCCCACATTTGCTTCAGTAAGAAAGAAGATGAAATTGGTGATGCTCTCAGCAAACCAGGGTGGTAGAAGTCTCTGGGTGAAATCTCTCACAGATGCCTTTGAAAAAGATTTTGAGTCACCAGACTAGATCTTCAAGGAGGCATGCTACACTAAGTAGCACCAGGCAGCAGCTGAGGAAAGAAGCTTACATGTTTTAGAGTGGCAAATTGTCAGGTTGTTTCTGCTCATTTTCTATTCAAATTCACGTCCAGCGCTTCTGAATACCACAGAAAACACTGGCCCTGTCTTCTCTAAGCTCAGTGAATGTGGGACAGGGGACAAAGTAGAATGGGCTCATTCTCCAGGTTCCTTCTATTTGCATGCATATTTTATGGGGTTTTCAAAGAAGCAACTCATGAAGATCATAGAAGAATGTGTGTGTGTTTTGTAGGAATATTACATTTTAAGTTGTTTATGCTTACTTGGAGTGAATAGGTTGAGATGTTTCATATATAATCCCACTCTGTGTCCACCCTGGTTAGGTACTGTGGGCTTATTCAAAAGAAATTTAATTCTCAGTCTCTGAATTTGAGAAAGTTGGGAGATAAGCTGGGAAGATAAGCATTTATGCATACAATAATTAAAGAACAACAAAAACAGTTTAATTCATTGTTGAAGAGTAAGAATTGTAGGGGTCTGAGAAGGGGGTTTCCCGTGAGCTGATATAGTCACAAAGGGCTTCTTGGAAGAATGAGATTCATGTTTTAGAATTAAATTTCAGTGACACTGACATTTATAGAATATATACTATGCCAGTCTCTGTTCTCAGTAATGGAACTAAAATTTGAGTGTAAGAAACCACATTGGTGTCTATGGCCATGCTACCCTGAACAAGCCTGATCCTGTCTGATCTTGCAAGCTAAGCAGGGTCAGGCCTGGTTAGTACTTGGATGGGAAACCACCGAGGAAGACTAGGTGCTGTAGGCATAAAAAATAATAAAAAAAAAGGGGTTGTAAGCTGACAAGGTCCTTGCAATTTGTGAGGTCAACCAAGGGTTGCCTTGCCTAAAAAAAAAAATTGAAAAAAAAAGAAAAAAAAGAAACCACATTGGTATAATTCTCTTTGTAGAAGTTAGGTAGAACTACTTAAAATTTTTTGATAATTGTGTTCCACCAAACAACATTGCGACCACATTTTTTCTTTCTCTTTTTAAAAACAATTATTTCCTAATGTTTGCTTGGTTAAATTGTGATTCCCCTATGCACTTCTATACCTTCTGTAAGTGAGGATTTTGTTCAGCAAAATTTTCTCCTTTCTTGAGGCTATAGTTCTGGGAAGGAGTTCAAGGGTGCTTCTTCAAACAATGTGAGTCACCTAGCTCAGTAGCAGTTGTTCTTACAAGCAGATAGTTCAACTTTGCAGTTTGGGCTATTGAAAAATAAACCAGTACCATTTACCAGGTTGTTAGAGTCTCCAGTATTTATGCCTCAAATAAACTTTTATGGCCGGGGTGCAGAGGGTTGCTTTTGTCTTTGGCCTGGATCCAGTCACACAGAGTGGGAACATCATGATGTGTCATCATTAGAAGTGCAATCCAAACTGCTCATCAGTTGAACCAGCTCATATTTAGTGAAGTCACATCTGCTTTATGTCTGTTTGTTCAAGGATAAAAGGAAAGAAGCACCAGCCCTCCTTTATGTTCCCACGTTTTCATCTAGCAGGCGAGGAGCATGGGAGGTCTGTTGTCCGTCATTCCTGGATAACATCAAAGCCTGCTGGTGCTGGTCATGCCGGCTGCTAATCTATAGGCAGCATAGGCCTCTGTGACCCTTGAGAACATTTATAATGTTGCTACCTGGGAACTATTTCTCACTTTCCCAAAACACTGTATCTAAAAAAGTTGCATCTACCATCATTTGCCTAACTCTTAACAGAAAACTTGGGACAATATATAAATGAATAGCATTTTCCCTGCAACAGTATTTTCTCCATACTTACATTTTCCTTTTAAAAGATTATAGTAACCACTTTCTAAATAAGACCATATAGATGTTAAGACAGTCAAGAAAAGAGAGTACATTTCCTTTTGCCTTATTATTTTTGTTTTATAGAATTCAGTTAAATTGCAGGTTCCTATGACTGTGTCTTAGATCTCCTGTTTCTGGTCAAACTAATCCACACCTATGATAAAATATTCAGGTTGTATCAAAGGTTGTGGGGTTTTATTCAACAGCTAGGAATTAATATAATATTTATTCATTTCTTTCATTTATTCATCTGTGTGTTCATTTACTCAGGAAACAGTCACTGAGCACCTACTAAGTGCCAGGCATTCATCACGTGGTGATACATTATATAGAAAAATAAAGTAGGGTAACAAGTAATGTAGGCTGGAAAGAGGTTGCTTTTTTATAGTGCAGGAAAGGCCTCACTGATCTTTGACCCAAAGCCTGAAGTAGGGGAGAGAGTTGATTATATAGAAATCTTGGGGGAAAGGTAATGGCAGAGGTACATCAAGGTCAAAGGCCCTGAAGTGGGGTGTCCTGGATAATAAGTGCCAGGACCAGTAAGCAGAAAGAGTGGTTGGGGTGGGGCTAGGCAGTGGCCTGGGAGTAACAGGTGAGGTTGAATTGGTCATTGGGGGTGACAGAGGCAGAGAGCCTTTGGAGGGTTTGAGCAGAGCTGATGAGACCTGACTTTGGAGAATCAACAGTCAGAGGGACAGAAGCAGAAAGAGGGAGACTTGTGAGCAGGCTATGGCTGTAGCCAGGGGACAAATTACGGTGATTTTAGATTAGGTCAATGAGTTGGAAGGAAATCAGGTTGCAGATGTATTTTAAATGTAGAACCTATAGGGGTTAACTGAACACATAATATGTGCTAGACACTATTCTCTGGGGTTTTTACATGACCATAGTGTTATAGATTTCAGAGAAAAATTTTTCCCAGAAAATACTGTGCTAAAATACTTACATTCGATAAAACAAATAGTAAGTGTAAGCTTAAGTGTTTCACGTGTAAGCTTGATAAAGTTTTACATGTATAGCTTCACATAGCCACCATCTAGTTCAAGATATAAAATATTTCCAGCTCTTGAGAGGTTTCCTCACGCCCTGCCCCCCTGTCAGTTCCTCTACTAAAGTTAATCGCTGTTTCACCCTCATCATCATAGATTAGTTTTGTCTGTTTTTGAACTTTATATAAATGAAAACATATCATACGTACTCTTTTTAAAATTAAAGTTTTTATTGCAGTATAGTTCACATATTATAAAATTCACCATTAAAAGTACACGATTCTGTGTTTTTTAATGTATTCACAAGTTTGTACAATCATCACCACTTCCCAATTCTAGTACCTTTTCATCACCCAAAAAAAGTATACCCATTAGCAGTTGCTTCCCATTTCCCTCCTCCTTCTACTACTGACAACCACTAATCTACTTCCTATTCCTGTGGATTTGCCTATTCTGGACCTTTCATGTAAATGAAAACATATAAGCCTTTTGTGACTGGCTTCTGTAGAATGTTTTTAAGGTTTATCCATGTTGTATCATGATTCGCTAAATCATTCATTTTTATGGCTGAATAATATTCCATTGTGTGGATATACTACATTTGTTATGTATCCTCAGTTAATGAAAATTTGGGTTGTTTACAATGATTGGCTGTTATGAATAATGTTGCTCCACACAGTTATAAACAAGTTTTTGTGTGGACATACGTTTTTAATTCTCTTGAGTCTATACCTAGGAGTGAAAAGCAGATACTCTCTTATAGCTGGCTTCTTCTGTTTAACATTATGTCTATATAATCCAGTGATGTCATTGCATGTATCAGCAGTTCATTCTTTTTCTTTACTTCTTAGGATTCTGTTCAGTGGACATATCACAATTTATCCATTCTTTGGTGTAATTTGAGTTTACAGTTTGGGGCTATGACAAATAGTACCGCTGAATAATGTGAACATTCTTTACATGTCTTTCACTGAGCAAAAGCCCTCATTTCTATTGAACAGATACACAGAAGCAGGGGTGCTGGGTTGTTCTTCCTTTTCTCTATCTGTCTTTCTGCATCATGCTGGCATGCTTGTTCGCGTTGGTGCTGGGCACTCCCTTGGCTTCTTGCTGACATGTCGCTGGAGTTCCTCCCTGCCTGGGCACATATTTAGGATTGACACTTCTTTCTGTTCCTTCTAAAGCCTCTTGTAACAATCTTCTTTCTTATGTAAGTTTTTTCCCCTGTTGATGAACAGCAGTTTAGCTCATGGCTGCTATGACTCACTATGTTTATACAGTTACCAGCTTGAAAGTTTAAGGTGGTGTATAATGGTGCATTCCCTTACAGTCGTGGTTGCTACGGGTTTTTGAGGGGCCAAGATCCCTCTCAGAATCTGATAGAAAATCTGATAGAAAATGCACCAACGAAGACACACGTAATTTTTCTTACACTTTTTAGGGGGTTTGTGGACCTGTATAAATCTCATCCAAATGTGGGTTTGTGGTTCCCAGATTAAGAACCTTCTCTATTTTGTAATGCCTTAAAAATTCAATACTCTTTAACCTTCTCTGGATTTTTAAAAATCTTCTACTCTAAGCTGTCACTGTCAAATGATGTAGAGATGTGAAGGACCATATATGCATAGATATAAATCTGGCTAATGGAGAGATCCTGACCTAAGTGGCAAAAGAGGTAAGAATTACCAGCACTTAAAAGTCATTGTAATTGTTGTGGACTCCTCATTCTTAGTTCTTCTAGCATTTGAGAACTTTTCTAATTGTATCCTTCCCAACACCTGTTAAACTGCTTAACTAGAGATTAAAAGGAATACATTGCAGTTGAGCTGGATCCTCCCAGCCTCAGGAGACATCGCCTTGGCCACAGGGACAGCTGGCATCCTTCTGTCTACCTCCCTCCCTGGGAATCTTCCTTCCTCAAGCTCGGGTTTCCTGTCTCACATTTTCTTAATGGGTGAATAATTGGGTGCTGCTCAGTCATAGAGTCCATGAAAAGAAGATATGTGGACCAAATGAAGTAGAAAAATAGTCCATAATAAATTAGATCTTTTCCATAGAAAGATGATTTTTTTTGTTTAAAAATTTATTGGTTTAAAATTTTTATATGAGTAATAAAAAGTACAAAGTAAAAACCATTTTTCCTCCTCTTCATGCCCACTTCCATTCCTCAAAGATAACCACTATTAAGAGTTTATCTTCCCAGAGTTTTTATCAGGCACATAAAAGCATGGTACAGATTTGTTTGTTTTTACAACACTGGGATCACATTACGCAGTGTTGTGTAGCTTGCTTCTTCCATTTTGCAGGGTAGCACAGACGTGTTTCTGTGTATATGTGCTGATCTACTTACCTCTTTCCTTGTCTTTCTTTACTAAGGCACATTTTCTTCTCAATTCATTTTCACAGTAAGCAGTTGGTAAATTAACCTCCAAAGATGACCAATAAGTATTTTTTATAACTATGAACTCATGGATTTTAAAATATTTGTGCTTTAATCCAATTTGGTCATTAATCTTGATGTTCAGATAGTCTCATCTTTGTTCAATGGGAACCTCTTCAAGTTCTTTTGATGTGACTCGGTAGCCTGTGTTGGCTTCTTCACTTTCATGTATTCCAGGATATTCTTTTCTCCAAATTAAAATTAAATTTTGGATTAAGCTCCAATTTTATTTGATGCTGTATTTAAGAAAGTTTGCCTTGTTAGTTTTAATCAGATCTACTTGCTGCACTTCTGGGTGTGCCTTATCAGTCAATCACCAAATATTTTGAGAGCTGCCATGTGCATGATGCCAGCTAGATCCTGTTATGAAGCAAACAAATTACCCTAGTCTTGTTCCTCCTGTATCAAGTAAGCCACAGCCCAAGCAACAGAAATAAATCCTTATGTCTTCAAAATGTTTTTTTTTATTTTAAGAAAATTTATGGAAAACCCGTGATCCATAGAAAAGTAAGCAATTGAAGGCCATAAACAAATATAGTAATTCATTTTTTTCAGTTTTATTGTACAATAAATTACGTACGATAAAATTTACTCACTTTAAGTGCTCATTTTAATGAGTTTTGGTGAATGTATATGGCTGTGCAGCTAACACTACAATCATACTTCCAGTACTCTCAGAAGTTTCTTCTTGCCTCTCTGTCTCCAGCCTCATTTCCAGACAACCAATGACCTTTGGATGATATAATTTTACCTTTGCTAGAATTTCATATAAATGGCATCACATAGATGTAGGCTTTTGTGTTTCGATTCTTTCACTTAGTATGTTGTTTTTGAGAATCATCCACGCTGTTGCATGTTTCAGTAATTCAGTCCTTTTTTTTTTTTTTGCTGAGTAGTATTCCATTGTTAGATGTACTACCATATTTAGAATTGGATTGCCCCTCCCCACCATTTTTTGGGGCTATTATAAATAATGCTGATATGAACATTTGCACATAAAGCTTTGAGTGGACATATGTTTTAATGCTCTTGAGAAATACCTTGGAATGGAATTGCTGGATCATATATTAAGTGTACATTTAACTTTGCAAGAAATTATCAGAATATTTTTCAAAGTAGCTGAACCATTTTTCATGCATAAATGAATGAGGGTCTTGCTGTATGTTTGTACCATATATGGGAGTTCTGGTTGCCCTACGTCCTCACCAACACATGATATTGTTATTTAAAAAAATTTTTTAACCTTTTTAATGGGTGTATACCAGTATATAATTGTGGTTTTAATTTGCATTTTCCTAATGACTAGTTAGGATCTTTTAATGTGCTTGTTGGCCTTCTATATATTGTCTTTGTGATATGTCTGTTTATATCTTATTGGGTTGTGTACATTCTTTAATTAAGTTGTAAGTGTACTTTATCTATTCTGGATTCATGTCCTCTGTTAGATATGTTTTGGTTTTGAAATTTAAGTTTAAGTAGAGTTTTGATAAGAAAATGTCCTATTTATCTATATTTTTATTTGAAATACAGAAGATTTTTTTTTAATCTTATCCAAAGAAACTAACAATGCATTTTAATCGCATTTTTATAATTATGAAAAGGAATTAAAAACTAAAGAGTAAGTTCAGAGAAATGATAAAGGAAATTTTGGAAAAAGAGTGAAATAAGAGAGGTTAAAAAGAAGAAGATTAGGAAAACAGAAGGAGGTAGAACAAAAAAGAAGTAGAATGAGAGAGAACCTAAGAAATGGAGCAAGACAACATCAAACAACTTTAAAATTAAAGAGGAAAAAAAAGGAAGAATAGATTGGAAAGAAGAAGAGAAAAAAAATACGGGGAGAAGAAAATGCCATAACTATTCCTTATATTTCCCATGTCCTATCTCTTGCGTCAGCCGCTCTGCTTTCTTATCTGTCCATTCTCTACTTTTCATGTCCAGCCTGCTTTCTGGAAGTCCCACCTTTTCTTTCACTTCCCAGTTCTTCAGTACTTTACTGCTTTGCCTTTCAAGTGTACAAAATAGCTGGGTTGTGTGTGTCCTTTCCATCTTTAGAGTATAAAAGCACTGACTTTGAAGTTAGTTGTTTGGTTTGAATCCTAGCTCTGCTTCTTACTTACTTTGTGACCCTGGGCTGAACCTAATCTTCAAGCACTAGCTTCGCCATCTGTAAAATGGGAATAAAACTAGTACCCGTTCACATTTTTTCTATGAAAATGAAAGAATTTATGTGAATCTCACCACAGTGTTTAACCATTTAATGTTAGCGATATTAGTGTTTGTGTTTGTTTGTGTTTGTTTGTGTGTGTGTTGGGGGAGGAAGTATTTCTTGGTTATCATTCCTTTTACCTTTGATTGATTGTTCATCTTTTTTTTAATCTGGGAGTATTTTACCAAACAAAAATACTTAAATGACAAACCAACATGCTTCTGATGCTCTGAGATATAAACACAACTGTATTTGTTCATCTGGGATGTAAAGTTAGAAGTAATAATAATGAATATTTACTGAGTACTTTAACTTTGAGTATTTTAATCTAGTACTGACAGATATTTGGTGATAGAAGACTTTTACAGGGTCCAGGGCTGGAATTTCCTGATCTCTATAACAGTGAGATGTCAAACCAAACCACAGTGTGGTAAATACAGCTGAGGCAGGTGAGACTTCTGAGTTTTTATCAGTAAGTACAGGACATGAACTTTACCCCTTCATGCCAATCACCTCTGCTACAATGCACATCATGAAACAGAAGGTGGTGTTTGGAAGGGGCTTCCTTCCCAAGGCAAAATCCCTTCTGCAGCATCTCGTGTCTGTCTCTGCCTGAACACTGCTGTTCAAGATTACTTGTCTCTGATTAATTTGTATTTTTTTTTGACTTTTCCAACTGCTAGCAAGTGTTTCTTTACGTTAAACAAATTTTTGCTCTGATTCTTAGCTCAACATAGAAAAAAATGTCTTTCCTCTATTTAGGTCTTAAGCTGTATATGGTGAGATTATGCCTACTCTTTGTTTTCTGTTAGGCAGCATTTCCCAGTTCCTACTATTACTGATTTCTATATTTTGCATGCTTTCCCATTTGCCTAACTTCAGACACAGGCTACTTTGTTAGGGTGCTGCTTAAAATGTGGCACCTATAATTGAGCCTAATATTCCGGATGTGTATCATTGAGCCCAGATAGTCTGGATGTATTCCTATTTCCTGTGGTTGAAACTCCATTCTTCTGTTAATCAGCCTACAATGACTGTGTCTGCTTTTTCAGCTCCTACATCACAGTATTAATTTTTTAAATATTTGGGGTGGTCATATACTTTATTGTCCATACCAGCATACTTTTGAGAGTAAAAGAGGACACAGTTATTAATTAGGCTCAGACAATAGGCATGAACCAGAATTTTCCTGGGCACACAGGGATGCATGGTCACTTTAATTACATTAAGTTGAACTCAAAGCTAAGGTCTATGCCTTTAAAAAAAAACAAAACATTGTTAATAACCATGGTGCTCCCCTCTCTAGTATACGTAAGTAGTTGAATTTTTCTAAACATAAATACAGAACTTTATATTTTGGCTTCTTTAGAGTTTAATAGCGTTAATGTTTGTCCTGTTATTGAAATCTAGATTTTTGTCTGTCATATTAGCTATTTCTCCCCCTCCTTCATCATCTGAAAATTTGATAAACAATTTTTTTGCATATTCTTATCAGATGTTACTAGTCTAAACAATTCCTTCCCCAGATCCGCAGCACCAATGCACTGCATCCTCACAGAGCTTTCAGGCTCCTGTGGCAAATTGAGAACTGAGATCTTAGTGTGCTCCTTTCTCAGGTATTTGCATTTTAATAGGAGACAGACTGTAAAGCCTTTCAGAGCAGAAAGAACAGATATCTAGTGATTGTTTCTCTGGGAACTCGGCAGGAGTTTCCTCCTTCTGATTCTGAGCATCTTACACATACCAGATAATAGGTGCTGAGTGTACTCTCATGCAAACAGGTTAACTAATAAATATAACATTTTATATAACAAACATAATATAAAAGATAACGTTTGAGAAATAGGTGCTATAGTAAAGGTAGAGGTCAGCCAGAGTGGGAGTAAAAAGATTTTTAAAAGGTCATCTTCCTGTTCCATTGTAATTGCCTATATAAAAATTTTATGGGGCAATTAATAAAAGAATAGTTTTTATGGATTTCAAAAGTCATTGATTGAACAAAAGAAAGTTCTCTTGGTTATCTCAGTTTCTTTTCCTCTTGCCCACAGGATTTTTCTCTCCCTCTTTATCTCTCTATGTATATATGTATATATATCTAAAATTAATTTAAAATTTTTCAATTTCTTTAACCCTAACCTGTTCACATGTGACTTTCAAACACGTTTTATATTGCAACTATAAGAAATACATTTTACATTATGATTCACCATACATGTATATGCACACATATATGTATACATATGTACACACACACACACCAGATACAAATTTCTTGAAAGAATACCTGTTATTTGCAGCGTCCTGTATTTCTCTTCTCTTTCTTTTCTGTTCCATTTTATTCCATCTCATTTCACTTCACGCTATTCAAAAAAGGCTGATTGAGACTAAATAGATTGATCTTAAACCTGGTTTGTGCAATTACAGTTTGTAACCACTGCTCTAAAGTTATTATCCATTGACTCCTAAACTATTTATAGAGGTAGATGCTTTATGGTGATAATAATCAATGGAAAGCTAGTCTCACTTGGGCATAAATCAACAATAACAATAATTAGGACTCCATGATCTGCTTTGTTCTTATGGAAAAATCTCTACTCACAGAGGAGCTAGCACAACAAACTGATTTTGCTTTAGGTCTCCCATATGAGAATAGTAATTAATTCAGTTGCTAGACAATCAACAGTAAGCAATTATTCAATCTAAATAACTCTATTATGTAACTATAACTTGGCATAAAATAGCTTGTCTTATACTTTAAAAAAAATAGGCCAGAAGTTATTATTGTGGTACTAAAATTGTTTTAAAAAGGCAAGCCTATCTCTATAAAGTTAATTTACCTGTATTAACAGTTTAATTTTTTAGCTATTCAAAATAATTGCTTTCCAAGTGGAGAACTTGAGGCGTAAAATTCCCTGCCCAAGTGTTTTTAGCTTCTACTTCGCTAGTTCGATTGGATCCTATTTACAGATAATCAGATAGTCTCTTTTAAATACATTTTTGGGTTCTTGTAGGAGAAGTTTATCACCTTTTGGAGTATGAAACCAGGGAAAGCTAGACTATCATGTTGTATGTTTTAATTTAAGTGAACATACTTAGATGTATTTTTTTGTTATAATTTGAGAAATATTGTCTTTTATTAAATGTTGAAGATGGGCTTTGGAGACATATCGATCTGGATTAAGTCTAGAAACTAGCTTTGAGACTGTAGGGTAGATCTCTAAAATGTTCCAAATTTCTCTTTCCTCATTTATAAAACTAATACTTACCTCAGAGTTTTTCGAAGAATTAAATCAGGTAATGTATGTGGTAACCTCTGATATATAGGCGATACTGTAGAAATGTATACTTGTAAATAAATAAAAATACAAATAAACATATAAAAATATGTGTAAAACTATTATACATATGTTGGCTGCATACACATAGACATATGCATATTAATACACACATTTATGTATGGACAAATTCATTTTCTTTTCTTTTGGACTTGATGTTTGCGTAGTGGGATTTAGAGACTTGCATATTGATTTCTGAGTCAGTCTGCTTATTACACTTTTTTGATTATCAATGTTAATATGACACTTTGAGAATGAGAAAATTAATTGAAAAATTATACATTAGATAGAAATTTAACTTACATCTAGTGTAATGGTTTGTTTAATGCTAAGTTTAAACCTTGACAAGAATGAAAATTCGTATCAATGCATTTGAATTTAATTTTTTCTCCCTACTTTAAATGAAGCAAAAAATAGTTTCATTTCTTTTTCAGTATTCATTCATTAATGTATCCCTCAGGTAATTAATATTTCTTGAGACTAAGGTTTTATAACATTCTTATTGTTGTCTTAACATTTATTTAACTATATATGCACATGTGGCATATTTTCCATGGAAAACCATTCATTAGTTTCTTTTGAGGTATTACAGCTGTTGCATTTATATACATATCTTCATAATATGTTCTAGATGTTGTATTTGTTGCAAGACTGATAGGCTAGAAACTGAGACAGATCTTATTTTCTGGCCAATGTTTTTTCGAGGTCTATACTTGCTAAATATATTAATAAATGCATAATAAATGTCTTAACAAACCAATCTTTAATTGAGCACATTATTGTGAGGAAAGCGGTAATTCTTAGTATTTGGTAATAAAAATGATATTTTTTGAGGAGATCTTGTCATCATAAATTGAGATGAGGTAGGGCTATCAGATGGATGATGTCTTAGGGTATTTAAGGCTGTTGTTATAGAAGCCAGATTAGGTTTGTTCTAAATGACCTTGAGGTGTATATATGTAGAATTATGAACAGCATTTCAGGTGGGACAGATTTTGCTTCAATTTGACACACCTGCTCCCAAAAGGCGCATTGCATAACGGCAGAATATTGAATTGGGTTCAGAGGATCTCAGTTCAAATTCCTTACCAACTTGTGGACTTAAAAGTCTGTTTCCTTCTCTGGAACATGGAGAAATGATCCATAAGGTTATGGGGAAGATCAAATGATCTTTATTATCAAGATGTAGTGCTCTTTATAGATTACAAAGTGCTCCATGGTTGTAAACTGTACTGAGCAAACCAAATCATATTAATGTCCCTAGCACCCAGAGACCAGAAAGTTACTTGCCAAGCATTTGAGCACCCTACGTGTGGTTGAACTTGTTCATATTTGTAATTTATTTTAATCTAGAGATCCTATCACAAAGGATGTAGGCAACTCTTTATTTCAGAGAAGGGAAAGGTCAGATTTTACCGGAAGCTCCTTTGAGTTCTAACATTTTAGTAGTCTACAAGCCAGTAACTACAAAAGGCCATTTCTTTCCCTCTTCAGTATTAAAATAGTTGACTTTTGTCCAGAGGAAGTTATCCTGCAGCATTCATGGTTGCCCATGCACGTGTTGTGATACATTTTAATGTTTCTTAAACCTGTAATAAATTCATCTTTGGCCTTTTTAAACTTCTAGAAAACACTTTCCCTCTGAGATACCCTCCCTGCCTCCCTGCCTTACGCTCATGCTTATGATCAAAGGAGGTAGAAGTTTAGTTAGAAATTTGTGCTTAAGCTAAGAGTTTTACACGAACACTCTGCTTCAGGATGTGTTTCTTAGGAAAAATGAAAAACAGAGAGCTACAGCGATATTTTAGGCTAGTGAGTGTGTCCCTTTCCCCTGACCAGTTCTGAATTCTAATTGCCACTTGTCTGCCTGTTCCTTACCCCAGGGAGAGTTTGCTTACCACTTTCCGTTTTATCACTGGGAATGCCCCATTGTCTTCATTTGAACTCTGCTGCATCCTGTTTATATTATAAAGAGAGAAAGAAAAGTTCCAGATGCCCTCCCTTCCCACCTTTCTCCACGTGGAGATAATAAAGCCCTTGGCAACCACTTTCTCTGTAATCAGTATGAGGTAATTTTACAAGCTACCATGAAAGAGCCGTTTGTTGAAT
Source organism: Eidolon dupreanum (assembly GCA_028627145.1). Classification (NCBI taxonomy): domain Eukaryota; kingdom Metazoa; phylum Chordata; class Mammalia; order Chiroptera; family Pteropodidae; genus Eidolon; species Eidolon dupreanum. The sequence goes on along the minus strand of CM053503.1, from coordinate 29,896,822 downwards.
GCCTGCTTTGTGACAGACATTCACTGATGATTTAATATGTCTTGCCTCATTTAAACCTTACATCTTTAGGAGGGAAGAGAAATGAAACAGAAAGTGTTCCTTCCACCATTACTAGAGGAAGTTGCTGGCCACTATGTAACTTGAACTTTACATAGAATAGTCCCACGTGGAGTCCTCTAGACAGTTCTGGGGTAAAGAAATTGCAGTAAATACAAATAAGAAGGTACAAAGCAAAACATTGCAAAGCTACTTAGATAGGTATTGAAGTGGAGGTTTTGACTGGTTTCCTGCTAGATTTACCCAGAATCATGTGGGAAGATTAGTTATTTGATTTATAGTGTTACACGCTGTACATTTTGTGCTCCACACCATTTGAATGGCTTTCATATTCCTTCCATCCACTAGCATTTATAAAACTGCTAAAGATGCCGCTTACTCTTTCAGTTTAAAGTAAACACTTCTGGGCTAAATTTCCTTCCACTGTTGTAAAAAAAAAATAAAAATAAATGTTCTAATTCTAAGGCACTGTTCTTATAATATTGCCTGACTAAACAGAGCACAGTTTGTCATATCTGACATTTCTGAACTTCTGCAGTTCTGCAAAATTGTTGGTCTCAGGTCTTAAGATTAAACTTTTTAAAAAATTTTAACTCAAATTACTTCCTTTTATTTGTGCTTTTGGCATTTGCTCTGTGAGGCCAACCTTTCCTTTTTGATTATTTGAGTCTTGAAATGCTGAAAAAATTGCTGTTACCTAATTAACAAACAACACTGTGACCCTTTCTAATTGGAAACCCCCCTAAAACTTATTTGTTAACAGTATGTACACCTCTGATGTTCGAGAATGAGCAGGCCAAGGGACACTAGAGAGTTCGTTTTAGAAGAATGGTGAGGAGGGCAGATGAGAGTGGACAGCCTGAAATAGATGGATTCCTGCTTGCTGAAAAAGTGTGGGAGGCTTGACCAGGGCTGTACCCATGTTGGTGTTAGTGATTATATCTGTGTATTTTAAAATGTATTGCGAGGTAGTGGAGATTGTATCCACTACTCATTGCCATGCTGTTGCAGGATATTTGAGAATTTTATACAAAAACATATTGTGGCATCTTAAACCAAAGAGACAAACACCTTTTTGTGAATTGGACACTTTTGGTTCAGGTTTAACCTGACAACTCTACTTTTTGTTGCTTTTTGCTGAGAGCTCTGTAATGGTTTAGTCATCTTTTAGTGAAGCTATTGCTTGTCAAATGAAACAATATGAATAGTAATATCTTGCATTTATAATAGGGCTTTAAAGTTCATGGAATACTTTCACATAGATTATCTCTTTGCATATCTCAGCAGCCCTGTGGATTAGGTGTGGCAGAGATTATTAATACTTTAATTGTGAAATGAATTGAGAATCAGACAAAATATGTGACTAGTGCAAGACCAGTATATTTTTTTTCTAAAAGAGGCAGAGAGAATTAAACACACACAAACACAGAAACACACAAACACCCATTACCATCACCACCATCAACAAAAGCATTTTTACAAAAGTCTGTGTGTGCTCTATATTCCCTCCCGTCAACCGAAATAGTTCTGCAATATTAGTTTCCATGCATAAACGGATTGGTTATTTACTAGTATATAAAATGAGATGCCACTTGTGGGAGGTTGCTGAGGAGGACTAAATACTAAGCCCTGCAACTAGAAAGGGCTTTTGAAATCTGAGGCTTTGTATCTTAGGGTGGGTGGAAGCTTGTTCATTTGTCCATCTTCACTTTTCCTCTCCTTCACCTTTCCCCATCGTACATCTAAGAGATTATTAAGCCTGTTGATTCTGCTGTTTTCTTTGAAATCTCTGGCTACTTTACAATTACCATACAGTCTAAATTCAAATCCTCACTGTCTCTCAGAATGCTGACAGTGGGCTTTCATTCTGGTCTTCTCGCCAGTCTGTTTACATCACCTTTCACGTGGTGTAAAAGCTTAAAACACTTTAAGAGTTTGACATCTATGAAGTAAAGTCCATACACTTTACGCTAGCACATAGCTCTGTGCAGACCCTGACTTCAAATCACTCCATTTTCATTTTACAGCCTGGGTCATAGTTTCTCTGCAAGATTAGCAGGTCCCTCAGGATTTGCCTTCTCTGCCTTTGTGCCACCTTTGGTTCTTTTTGAAATATTCCTCCCTTCTGAGTTCTTAAAGCCCCTTATCAATGTGCTAAATTGGGATTGGTTCCTCAAAACTTGACCTGTGTCTTCTTCTTTGGGAAGGCTTTCTGGCTTCTTCTGGGAAGCTGGCTACATTCATCTTTGTGTTCCACAGCACCTCTCCATAGTTCCATTGCGAAACTTTAATACATGGTGGATGCCTGTCTTACACACTAGGCTGTGAGCTTTCTGAGGAGAAGGTCTGAGTTTTAGCAATCAGAAGCATAGACTGACCAGTAAGCCTGGGTTAGATGAATGTTTTGCTTCACTTCACAATAACTTCAACCACAAGGATCAGGACCATGACATGCACACTTTCTTTGCTAGCTACCCAAATATACCTCTAATAAGGAGTGCTACGGAGGTGGTTTAGAATTTAGGAAAAATATTTTCTTTGTCAAGGAGTATTTTCTAATGAACTTAATTAGGAATTTAAAGTAATGGAGAAGAACACAATTTATTCCTTTTCAGACATGAAGGAATTCAGAAATATAGACTACAGATTAGAATTTATTCCTACTTGAATAAGGATTTTAGTTTTTGCTGCACTCAATTTAGATACTTGCTTAATATAGGATGGTCAAAATAGTCTGCATTAAATTGAGAGCACTCTTTGGAGATACCTGTAAACAATCTCCACATTTGTTCTTGAAAAAAATTTATATGTTCTTTGTAGTTGCTAACATATAGAAAATAATTTTTAGGGTGTATAAGATATGTTGTGAAGGAAAACAGTTTTCATATCTGGTTATCTGGTTTTCACACACATGTACCAAGTGGTGATTCCTGTGTCATATTGTAATTATGAGAGTTTCTCAGCCTACTTTTGGTAGTTAGAAGGTGTCTGATTTTTGCTACCTATAAAATATTTAATCATCTACATCAATAACTTTTAAACCAGAAATTAATAATTAGTTTTCTATATAGCTTTGTATGTGTATGGGGGAGAGAGGAAGAGGCAATCAATAGAATTTGCATTTATAATTACAGACTATATTTAAAAAGTTATTATTTCTTCTGAATTTTTAAAATTCCTCTAAAAATTTGTAGCCACAAGTAAATGAAATTTAAAGAGATCAAGTCCATCTTAATTTTATAATTTTAAAGAGAATAATAAAATGAGCATGTATAATATAGTAAAAAAAGTGTGGCTTAAATGGATATTTGAGATGATTGAGTTTTATTTTGTGACACCTATTAGAAAAATAAGAATGATCCTAAATATTATGGCAGCAACCAAAATAAATTTGTCATATTGAATTCATACAGTATTTTGTAAGAAAAATGAAAATAATATTTGGATAATCTATATCATTACTCTTTTATAACAGAATATTGGGAATTAACATTTTTTTAGATTGTAATCCATTCCACAAACATGCAGAATCATTAGCACATGGAAGAATTCTTTAGTCAAGCTTATTTTTCCTCCTTAAAAAGAAAAAATATATTTTGCTTTTTGATCTTGGCATATCACTGTTATTTCACTGCAATTTCCTATCTTGATATTGAGCAGTAGAGTTAGGACTATAATCTTTTTTTTTTTTTTGTAAACATCTGTGTTTAAAATAGATGAACATTTTTTGTTTTTGTTTTGCTTTGTTTCTTCCATATAACACATTGCATCTCAGATTTCTATCATATTCATTTCAGGTATATGGAAACTTAGAGAATGAATGACTGAAATGTGATTGTTGTGATTACTGTGATTGTTTGTTTTTCATCCATTTGATATCAAAGATAGATACCCTTAGTAAGTAATTCATTGTGCAAAGTTAGGTAAGGCAGTGAAAAATCACTAACATCATTCTATTTGCTTTTTGAGAACAGGTACCTCATTATAATTAAGAAGCGCCTTCTAATATAATGATTGGATTAATTTGCTTCTCTATAAATTGTACTAATTAAAGTATCCTTTAAGAAACTTAAACTAATGAAGAAGTGGGTATTGTACCGTTTAAAGAGTTATTTGAAAAGGGTGTTATAGAGGAAATTTAAGAGTTGGTTGGAGGATGGGCTAGATAACCTTTAAATGTTCTTTATTCTCAGGGATTCTGAGATTCCGATGCTAGGCTAAAAGAAAATCTGAGAAATACTGGTCACCTTAGTTACAGTGTTTTTGTTTGTTGTTTTGTCATAGACTGCCTCTTTAAGGTATGTCCTATGAACCGATATTCTGCCCAGAAACAATATTGGAAAGCTAAGCAAGCCAAACAAGGGAACCACACAGAGGCAGCCTTGCTGAAGAAATTACAGGTAAGGGCCAGACTTTGATCTGTCTGATTTAGGCTAGACCAGTTACAGCAACAACAAAAGCTTAGTGATTTTACTCAATACACAGAGATTTAGAATAGTTGTAGCAACACATTGAAACTGGAAGGGACTTTTAATTTCTAGGATGTGACTAGTGATTTCCTGGTGTGTAGGTAATACATTCCTGCTGCTACTTTTTAGAGTATGCCAGACTAATTCAGAGATTCACCTCAAACTGAAAACCAATTCACAATCTCTGTAGGAATATCAAGTCCAGTTATATTTTACTTGACATAGTACTAAGTTTTTTTTCAAAAGGCTATGGAAAAAAGTGTGGTGTTTCTGATTTGGGCTGTGTCAATTTGATGGAACTTAATTTGTATCATTAAAATTTTTGTTACTTTCAGAATTTAAACTGTATTTTGAGACTTGAAATTTTCTTACTATCCTGGTTGGTTTCTCTACCAATATATTTACTGAAAGTAATTTTTATGAGATTGAAGAGCCTAGTGCTTTTCTGAAATTTTTAATTTAAAAGCAAGATATTGTTGGCTACATTTCAGCATTAAATTGAAAGAGTTATTAGACTATATTATAATCATGTATTTAATCATTACCCCCCACCCCCAAGCACCAAGAGTAAAGCAACTGGCCTATTTTATTCATGGTTGTGGTCTTTTTTCCTAAAAAACTCTTATTTCTTTGTCAATTGTTATACTCTGTTTACTATGTTTCTACACTGAATATTTGATAATCATTTTATAGCATGCTGCAGAACTGGAGCAAAAACAGAATGAATCAGAAAATAAAAAACTGTTGGGAGAAATTGTGAAATACAGTAATGTTATACAAGTAAGTGTCTATTTACTTTCTTTTAAAAGAGATGATCTTTACGAGTAATTTGCATGTGATAGGAATGCCAAATAGCATTAAAATTTTAAGATACAATAGTTGGTTCTTTGGTGGGAATTATAGATATTGTGATATTTTCAGTTGATACTCACCACACTATTCTATATGGGAATAAGTCTGCTGTATACTCATAAAGAAGTCAGCTTATCTAGATGTACGCCCAAGTTATTATACCAAAAGGAAGAAGATCAGGAAACAATTTCTAAAGGCCTGTAATAAAATAGTCCTTTAGTAATAATGGGACTAATGTGTAACATACAAAGCTTTATCTTTTAATTTTATTGAGAAAAGAAAGTTTCCTAGTTGTGCTTTTAGATAGAAATCTTCCTTGAGTTGTTATTAGAAAATCTCCCATTTCAATTTATCTCAGCTGCATTCCTTTCTTGTGCTTCACTTAGATCTTTTGGCTTTTTACTTGGTTATATGGTAATATATGCCTCACCTTGTTCTGAAAAGAATGTAAGGCATTTTAAAAAATACCACATAACAAAACAAAATAGACATAAATAAAGCAACTTGGTCAAAGGGAAAATAATGGTTGAATGAATAAGGTGAAGTCGGGGGTGAAGCATGTTTATAAAACCATGTTGTAAAGTCTGGTAAACTTTGCTTCAAAGCTTTTTTGTTGCCTACTTAGCTAGCTATAAAGGAAGCATAACATTACAGCATTCACAGAGGATGCCCATGACATAGAACTAAGTGAGAGGTCTAGTAACACAAACATTCCCAGGAAGAAGACCAGAGATGTGTTTTTCCAATGAGCTCTCATAAAGAGGGCACTGTTTAATATGGTAAACAATAATCTTAACAACTTCCTTACAGTAGATGCTACAATGAGGCTTTTCATAGAGCTCTTTTAAAAAATAATATCCTTTGATATTTTGTTATTGGCTAATGGTAAAATGCCAGAGCATAGTGCAGTCAAAGCAGTTTTCTGATGGAACAAGATGAGGGTGCCTGGTTACATCTGCAGCTCCTTGAATGTATGAGTTAATCTCATGATAGATTATGTCATACCTGGGGCTGCGTGTCCCCTGGACAATCCTCTATTAATAGAATTTCTTTTATCAAGTTTTGATCACTATTAAGTTTCAGCAAGTGGGGCTTATATTTTTCGCTAAGAATCTGAAGTGCAAATGTTTGGGTGGTCAGTTAGGGACAGAGTCATAGGCTCTAACGTGGGGGATCCCAAAGGAATGCAGTTGGCCCATGAGGGTGTTCATTGGTCTACGGTAAAATGAGAACCAAGGATATTATAATGAGTTTTGCAAAAAAGCTGATTTATTTTTTTCATTTAAAGAACTACTCTTTAGTTTGAGATAATTTCCTTCTTATATTGTGAGAATTGAAATGATCACTCTTTTTTGAAATGATTATAATAGACAGGAAGATTGTTTTAGTTTTCCTACTCAGTAGACTAGTGTTTTGGAAAAAAGATTTCCCATAGAATCCAAAAAATTTGAGAAATGGTGCTTCTATGCACTTTTAAGAACCGGGCGGGCTCGGCATCCTCTTGTGGATGCTGCGGTGCTTTCCTCTTCACGGAGGGAGGGCTTGGGCTGACTGCAGGCAGCGATAGTTAATAATACTAAGTGGGTCGGTGCATTATTTTAGTTTTGTGAGGTTTTTTTTAGTATATTCTGTTTTTGTGGCTTTGTAGGAATTGGGAAAGGATGTGGTTTGAGGGAACTTCCAGATCTCCTTTGGAGAGCCTGGTTTTATTCTATTATTTATCAATGGATGAAAATCATTCAGAAGTGCCCCCTGGTTTGATTTCCTCATGTGCTCACTTGATTATAAAGCAGAATTGGGAGTGGAGGTGAGCAGGAACCCAAAGAAAGTTAACTACTAAAGATGGTAGGTGTGGAGTCTGAAAAGAGCTTCTTTGTTTAATCTCTACCCTAAGCTGTGTTACATAGGCATGTTATATATGTATAAACACACATGAATTTAATAGAGGAGATCCAGAAATAAAGCAGTAATTTGTGTCTATTCCCTACAGCTACTGCATATCAAAAGCAACAAGTATCTGACTGTCAACAAGAGATTACCTGCTTTACTGGAGAAGAATGCCATGCGTGTGTCCTTGGATGCTGCAGGAAATGAAGGATCTTGGTTTTATATTCATCCCTTCTGGAAGCTGAGAAGCGAGGGTGACAATGTATGTAAATATCAAATTAAGAGAAAAACAGTGCATACACAAAAACAGTAATTTTTAATAGAAAGTATAGAACATAAAATGGAGGGAGTTTTCAATCTTCAACATATTATTTTTATGTTAATATCTTTAATAGGCTAAAAGTATTTATATATAGTAGAAATTGTGCTCAGGAATCATAAAAAGACAAAGTTCAGATTAATTTGAAGTCATCTTCTCAGCTAGAATTTGTGTCAGAGAACAAAAGTAACCTTAATATTGGCTGAGCCTTAGAAGAGAGAGGGTTTGCATCTCCGCCTCTTCAGGAGGAAGCATGGCTGTCCAGGAAAAGAACTGTGCTTAGAAAGTGGTATCTAGTCCTTTAAATTAATAGAGTAACACAGTGAATCATGACAATATTTCATTTACTAGCTCTATGGTTAGCTGTTTGCAGTGTATACATCTTAATATGAATGAGGAACTGTAGATTGACACCTGCTCATTAATGCAATTAGATTCAATATACGTTGTGGAATATATGCATATTGTGTCATGTAAATTTTAGTAATTGCTAAAATATTTTCTACTTTATAGAATAAAGAAAATAAAAATTATGTGATATGATTCAGTAGGATCAATAACTGATATTTTTGTGTGTAAGAAATAACATAGCGGGTGACAACCCCTAGCACATGGTAGATGCTCAATAAATGCTGGTTGACATTGAATACTGAATAATTTTCCTAAACAGAATACCTTAAAAATATTGGCTCACAGGATCAAAAAAATAGTTGAGATTAAAAAATGAACATTATAAATTTAGAGCAATATAAAAGATAACTATTCTGAGAGTTTCCTCAATTAATACTTTGATTACATTTAAAATGTTTTGGATATTTCTTGTCTTAGAAATGTCTTCTTTTATAGTGAATCTATTTTCAAGTGAATTTTGAAGTACAAAGTCAATTCCACAGGATGCAAGCTTTATGGTTTAATTTGGCTAATAACTTATCTGGTGATATCCTCCTTAGGTAAGGTTTGGGAGAAGCATGGCATGCAGGAATGTAATGCACTTTAAGATGAGTGTTGAATCTCTTAAGAAATAAGTCCTACTTTTTTTCTTCTGGCAAAAGTGATATGTGCTGTGAGCATGATATATATTTTAATTTCATTAGGTAGTTAATTACAATCAACTCTCAATTATTCAGGGATCAATTATGTTTATGAGCAACCTATGTTTGATACTCTTTCTTATAATACTTGTTCCCCCTGTCCAGCCCCCGACTGAGTAGTGTCCCTGCCTGTAGGTGGTCAATTAAAACAAAGTGTCAAGACAAACAAAACCTGAGCTCAGGCTGTGAAGGAATGTGATGAAATTATTGGATAAATGGGAGCCTTTAGATTAGCTATAAATTTCATTAATGCATTCTATCCCGTTTATTTATTTATTCTATTTATTCTTTACCCTGCTCCTAAATGCTGTTACAGGATCAGCAGAGAGTTGAATGTAATGAACTATTTCAAATAATTAGTTGTATTGGGGAAATGAAAACAACCTACCACCCAAGCACTCTGTCTTGGTTAAAATGGATAATGTAATTGTTAAACGCAATAAAAATTCTTCTTATATAGATGTGCTCCATAAAGCATGGCTAAAACAACCTTCCACATTGCTTTTTGCTGAAATGACTCACTGTTTTTGCTCGCCACTGTGTAGCCTTTGTATGTAATTAAGGATGCTGTGAAAGCATAAACACACCACAGCCCTATATTTGCCACATAAATGATTGTGTTGTAATGCTCATTTTCTTCTCTAGGAATAGGCAGCATTTTTCTAAAACATAAGCCTATGTATTTTACTGAAGGCAAATGGAAATGCTATTATTTCATAACAAGTGGTTTAATTTTTGCTGATTTTCATTAAAAGCATATTAAACTAAGAAGAAGAAATTGCACAGTTTAAAGGACTTTTAAAATTATATTTTACTATTTAGTAATTAGTTAAGTTATGATTAGGTTGTAGATTTCCAATAAGATGTTTGGTGACTGAAAGGAAATGCAAGAATGAGGCTGATGATAGTCTGTAGAGAAAAATGCTCATATCCTCAAAAATCAATGGTTTCTACCATTTAACAGCACCTTTGTCATGTCTTATACAATTGCGGAATAGTTTGGGAGAAAACAAATTCACAGATTTCTTAACTTTCAGCTGTATATAGAAGCCCTTGCTTGCTCTTGGGTGGTTAGAAGGTCACTGGGGACAGCCTTGAGCAGAGCACATGAATATTTCATTCTCATGTATCTATCTTCCCATGATTTTTTTTGTTTTTGCAGAGAGCTCTGAGCTTTATTTACAAACATATCACAGAACACCCTTACCCCCCACCCTGGGTGCCCCCTTTGTCCCTAGGAAGGAGACAGGCCTGGGCCTACCCACCTGCCCAACCTAGGAGGGTTAATTTTTCATTTTCAACTTTGATCTAAGAAGACATTAGTTCTTTAGCATGGTGGTAGATTTTAAAAGTGAGGAAAGGCCAGATTTCATTTAATCAGGAGAATAATTCAACTTGTGAGGAAAGAACCCCTTCAAATAGCAAGTAGATTTTACTATTTGCAAAGCTTGATGCCTTGGATTTATAGCAAAGGCAGGACTAAAACTATGGTGTTTTTGTTTCTACCACAGGTTTTTTCACCATGCCAGGTATCACTTCAAAAGAAGTGTAGCTGCTAATGACATTATATTGCTCTTCATTTTCAGTAAAATCTCTGCTTAACTCTCACAGGGCTATTATGTAGAATCAACGAAAGTGCTTTGGAATTGTAGCTTTTGTTGTTGTTGTTTGTTATTTTTGTTTTGTTTTGTTTTTTAAAGACATTTGTACACTAGAGAGAAAGTGATGTGGCAGAAAATGACTTTATCCTCAAGTTCTATATTTAATATACAGCTTCTTAGAAGGCATCGCCATCAGGCCCCATGCTGTATTCTTCTGAGAATATTACCAAATTCCATGTTTACCAACTTACCTAATTAGATGTGAATTCTTTGAGAATAGGGACCATTTCTTACACACTTTTGTATTCTTCCTGGCACCTCTTACTGTTCTTTTTATTTTTTATGATTGGCATCTTGTCCATTTTATTTGCAAAGTTTTATTCAGCTTGGTTAAAGTAATCTTCAAGAACATGACTGAGGATCTGAAAATTGGTGAATTAATGTTAGATTCTCCTTGTGAATACTGTTTTTCTGAATCCTTGGAGACTTTATGAGTGGTGTTTTGAAGTACATATGAACTGGCTCAAAGCTTGTTTGTTGACAACTATAGTAAAATAGTAAGATTTAGAACAGTGAATATAGTTGTAAGCAGAAGTATTATTTTCATTGGAAGGACATAACTAAAGTATAGCATTACATTTAGCAACTTATTGCTTAATATTTACTTTGGTGCAGATAAGAATGACATAGTAAACCAAACCCAATTTTTCTTTAAGAAATTGGAGGACCAGATATAGCACTAGCAGGATGTGGTATCAAGTCTCAGGATTTATAGTATGAATGACTACTAGGACTTCTATGTGACTCTGAGACTTGGTGTCATATGCAAAAACAGTTTTTTATTTTTGAGGATTTTGGAAATTTGTCTATGTCATGTTGACTTTTATATGTTTTTGTTTGTATTTAATTTTTAAAAATACCAACTCATGGTTCAAAGATAGAAAACAATATAAAGATATATTATGAAAAGTCTCTTATCCTTTTTTCTTACTACCTTCCTTCCGTTTTACACAAAAATAGCCTAGCTCTTCCCCCTCATCCTCACTTAACACTGTTTCTTGATGATCGTTCTTAATCTGTACATAGAGAACTTCTATGATGAGTGTTTTTGTGAGTCAAATTTGACTGATGATGGACTTGAAAGGCAGGGTGATGTATAGAGACCAGTCATGTAAACAATAGAAGCTATTTCTGCAAACCAAAGAGCAGCTTTCCTTTGCTCAATTAGTAAGCCTCAGGCTTCTCTATTACATTTGAATCTCCAGATATAGTTTGTGACAACAAAACCCATGTGAATGTAGACTCTTGTATATAATCTATAAAAAGTTAATTTATATTGAAAATGTGAAATTATGCTCCTTAACGTCTTGGTCTAGGTTAAGATACAGGGAGAAGTTCTGTTTATTCTTATTATTTAAATCCTAATTTGTTTTTCAGTTATCTATCAAACTAATCTATTCTAATATGCAAAGGGGAGGTTATTGTTTTTTATTTCTGAGATGGTGAGCAATTCTATAAATGAGAATGTAGGTGCTACTGTAAAGAATCTTCAATGGAATGTAACAACAAAAGTAACTTTAATATCTATAAAATTAAACTGTTCATTATTATCATTAAGAAAGCAGAACCTCATTTCCCCACAATTTGAGTTATGAATAAAAATACTTAAAGATAAAGCAGACATTGTTAATGATAGCATAAATAAAAAATCAACTTAAGCTTAATTCTCTTAAGCATTTTTCCCATAACCAATTTTAATTTTTATTTAAAAATGAAAACTAGGTTTAAAGAGCAATGTTAGTTTGGTATGTTTGAGATAAAACTGAACCAGATACCCAAGGCCTAAACAGTAAACATATTTCTACAAGGGTATACTTAATTCTGCATTTCCTGAATCCAGATGACATTAGAATGTTTAATAAATTTCTGAGGTTATAGGTAAGATCAACTTTAACACACTTATTTGATTCCAGAGATAATACAAAACTATAATATTTTCTACTTGCACTTGAAGTGGTTCTAATACTTAAGTCAGATTGTTTTTTGGGGGCAGATGTATTCACTATATCTGCTGTGTTCATAGCATAAAACCACATGTGGAGGGATTTATCGACATTTAAAAAACTCCAACTGAAATGGGAGACTACTAAGAAAAAAATCTACTTTAGCTTTATGAATCCAAACTAATGGGCACTGTGGGACATGATTACGTGATCATTTGTCAGAAGATTTTTACTTCAAAGAGAAAAAGAATTGAACTAAAATTTGTATGGAGGACAAATAGTCCAGGTATTAGGTCAATAATGAGGGCTTCCATGCAGTTATTTTTAGCCTTAAATAACACCACCAAAGATCCATGCACTGTCTCAATTGCAACTTATTTCTGATTCCTAGATTGTTGTAGGAGATAAAGTTGTTTTGATGCCCGTGAATGCAGGACAGCCACTCCATGCCAGCAACATAGAGCTTCTCGATAATCCAGGTTGTAAAGAGGTAAGTTGAGGAAGAAAGGAAATGAATTGTTGATTTTTTTCATAAGCCTAATTCCAGTTATGCTAATTAATATTCCTAAGGTACAAATAGATAATGATTAATTATTGCTATTTTTCAGATAGTCCTTTGAAGGCATTTGTGTTGAAGTGCATACTAATTATCCAAAGTTGTCTTTTTTCGCCTTTTACTAGTTGAAGTAATAATTTTTGGTATAAAATGAAATCTGCAGTATTATAACTAAACACTTCTTCATTGATAGGTGAATGCTGTTAATTGCAACACGAGCTGGAAAATCACTTTATTCATGAAATATAGTTCCTATCGAGAGGATGTCCTGAAAGGAGTAAGTATGTCCTACACAGAACACTTGCTGAAAAAATTGAAGGTAATCTTACTGAATTTCCAGATGCAATACCTGTGCGTTCACTAGTGTTATAATTAGGTGAATATAAACGTATAAACCTGGAATATAACTATGTACGCACTATGTTTCATTGAGTTTATCCCCTGTATATTTTCAAATGTACCAATGATCATTAAAAGCCAAGTAGCTAGCAATGTCAAAATTAGAGACACCTGCTTCTTATGTCATGTTTTCTTGACTTGTTTTTCTAGGGTGACGTTGTTAGATTGTTTCATGCAGAACAAGAGAAGTTTCTGACTTGTGATGAATATGAGAAAAAACAGCACATTTTCCTTCGTACAACCTTGCGTCAATCAGCCACTTCTGCTACTAGTTCTAAAGCACTCTGGGAAATAGAGGTGTGTAAATATGTTTTTGGCTTTTAGTAAATATTTATCTCAAAAAGACAGGATCCAATAGGCTGATTGTTTTATTGTTATAGGCATCATTAATGATAGACCAATAAAACAATAATTTTTGTGAAACGACTTGTACCTCTTTATTGCTGTGACTAGTTTGAAATTTTACTATTTCCTTTACCTGCCTTCTCTAGGGCACTTCTGTCTCTCTTGTTTAATATGGGTCTATATATGACTTTACTCTTTAAATTTCATTGTGAAATGTTGTCAAGATTGATCAGACTGAAGGCCATGTGCCTCAAATGGCATTGGAGTTGAGAGGGAGTAGGATGACTCACTTTAAGTGAACATTAGGACTGTATGGTCACTAAAAAGGATATTTATTTCTTTTAGGGATGCCATTTCTATTGGGGAGACTCATAGTTAAGAATTTATTCAACCTTTGAGAAGTATTTTTTAAATGTTCCACTATGGTAGAGCAATAAATAAGTATAAGATATGGATTTTTCTTTAAAGGACCTTTCTAAACAGTGGAGGAGATAAGATATGCATAATTACCTATAAATAAACCAACATCTGATAAAATTCATCTTGATTTAATGGACATCCAGGCCTATAGCAGTCATTCTCAACCACTTTAAACTCATATACTTTGTGGCATTTCCTTTAATATCCTAAAATGAAATTCATAGGTGATATTATTTATATATCATGATTAAAAATGAATAAAAAACCCAAATTCTAATTCAAAGAACAAATGAAAATAATTTATAATAAAATAATATGTATTTCAACATGGAACTACCTACTCAAGAAGATATTACATTTATACCTATCTTCGATTTGGATTTGAGAGAAGTAGTAAATGAAAAGTATCAGAAAACTAATTGTAGAAAAAAAATTCTATAGAAGTACAGGAAAACGAAAGAGTAGAGGGTCCATGTGGACTTTGAGTTATCTAGTCTTAGAAGTAATATTAGAACAGAGTTTTTGTACATGATTAAAAAAGAGAGGAATTACCATAATTGAAATTGGGATAAATAATAAGGCAAAGTATAGACGGTTGAAACAGAAGAAATGGAACAGTGTGGTATTTATACAAATGAGCTGAACCTTAATTATAAATGTAACATAAAAATAATTCCTTAAGTTATGACATGGTTTGAAATAGAGATGAAGTAGGACAAAAAACATATTTTCTATCATGAAACACACTACATGTTGAGGCATACTTTCAGTCTCTAGTATTCAGGAGAGACTGTATCCTTCAATATATTTGGAGACCATATCCTTCAGTAGGTGACAGGGAATTGAGACAGTGTTGGGGACTACAACCATCACCCAAGAATTCTACCTGACAACTTTTCTTATCATGGTAAGACTGAAAGATAACAAGTAACCCAAAAATAAATACATAGTTAAAATATATATTTTCACACCATAAATTTCTTATCATTGTGCCTTAGATATTTGAAAAGCATAGGGATAACAGTAATGTGAGATATTATTTAAAAACTTTATTAATGAAACGCAGTGGTGAAAAGTTATATACTTACTTCCCTATACAATGAGTTCCCTGCATTTCACGTGTCTCTGCCTATTTAATGTTTGGCTCTAAGTCTGTTAAAAGGAGTTACGAAGCTTCTTTCTAATATATTTGCTATTATTTTCATAGCTTTTGCTGTAACTACCACTGTACTGAAATCCATTCCAACAAAATGAATAGTTGGATATGCTTTAACCCATTGAGCATTCAGAAAGGAGACAGTGAATAAATTATTCAGTAATTTCGAGATAGTCTTGAATTCATTTAAACTGCTCTCTTTGTACTGAATTTCTCTTAAATTATTGGACTTTTCATGTAACTTGCTGTAAAAACTTTTTAGTATAATTGCATATCATAGCAATTTATATTTGTGGTAGGTTTATTTCTGTAGGCGATTCGAAAGAGGTAGGCCGTGGGACATTTCTCTATTGTGTGCTAAATCAGTCAGGATGCCTGAGCATCAGGTGTTTCAAGCAGAGATATTTAATACAGGAAATTAGGTTTAAACGTTATTGGAAAGACTGGATGGGAAATCGGGGCTGGGAAACAGTGGTGTTATCTAAAGATCTGGCTGTGCAGGGACGCACTACTGCCTTTCTGAGCCTGCAAGTTTCTCCTCCTGTGCTGCAGGAGTCCTCACTCACCCACGCACCCGGTAGGAGCCTGCACTAGGCAGCTGCCACTGCCTTTACTGGAGCCAAAAGAGGAGCCTCTCTCTGCTTTCCTCTACTTTCCATTCTAATGCAATGTCTGCAGAACCCTGCTGGCCAGGCTTCCAGCCCTTGTGATACAGCATAGAAGGGTAAAGGGTGAGGATCATCTGGAGTGCCACACACAGTAGCTGGCATGTGCTGAACTCTCCTGTAAATTGTAAGATATACTCTTGGCCACTGCCCATTAATGCCAGTAGCATCTCTCCAAAATCATATTGTAATTAATGAAAACATCTTCCTTTCTGTATCTCCAAATTGTTCCCGAGGGAGCTGTACTACCATTGCTAGACCTCCTAATGTATAGGATAGTTCTTAATCTGGCATCCATGGTGAGCTTCAAATTTGTTAACCTCTAATAACTGTGCACACAGTATATGTATCTATGTGAGATAACCATTAGATTTTATTGGATTCCCGAAGGTATCTATGCCTCCCCCAAGGGAGCGAGAGGGAGCAAGAGTTCACATGTTGACAAAGTCACAGTCGCTGGTGTGATTAGTAAAGGATTTGAGGAAGGTGTTTGATTTCAGAACTGAGCCTTGTAGGATGGGCAGGTTTTTGGCCACAGGAGGGGCATTTTAAAAGACTTCATCTACTTTGAAGTATTTTTATAATAATGATCTTATTTGAGCTATTGAAGTAGGGGAAGACACACAAACTGGACTCTAACAAAAGGCATTAGGAAGTTATATATTAGCAAACAGAATTTAAGGCTGGGGCAGGAGTCCAGGAGTCATGAATATTAATAAAAAGAAGGCAGCCCATTGAGGGAGAATAATGAAAAGTTCTAGCACTCTGCTATGCCTTATGTTATTTAATCTTCACAACAATCCTATGAATTAAACCCATTTTGTACATGAAGAAACAGGCTTGAAGATGTTACATTATTTGCTATGATTGTACCTTGGTAATGGGTGGAACTGGGACTTGAAAATAGTCATTTTTAGACTGTAAAACCTGAGCCTTGCTACCGTACCAAGCCACCTGTTACAACCAGCTGTTTCAGAGCTGCTGCTTTTATTTTTCATGAGCCTAGTGGCTCAGCATCTGGGGCAAGGCCAGTATCAAAGGACATGGCGTTAGTAAACAGCACACACAGAAAGAGCTAAGAATTAAGCTAGTCCAGACCTCCAGGCCTTGGCGTTCGTGGTTCTCTCTGCCTGGAATGATCGTTTCTAGTCTTTCTGCATGACTGAATCATTCTTATTCTCCAGGTTTTAGCTCACATATCGTCTCCTCAGAGCGGCCCATGATGATTGTCATATCTAAAGTAGCCGTCCCTGGTTATTCAGTCGTGTACTCTGTTTACTTCCTGCTGGCACTTGCCAAAGCTTATTCATTGAAAGTGCTAGTTTTGTTCACTGCTGTGTCCCTCCCTATTGCCTAGAAGAATACCTGGCACATTGTAGGTTTTTAATACAGTCTGTTGAATGAATGTTTGAATAACAAATGGAGAAGAACCCTGCAGTATTTCCAGCTTTGGCCTGGGAAACATATCTTTTGGAGTAAGTCTGTATTTGCAGATGTAAAGCGTGAGCATTTTCCTCACACAGTGAGTTCACTGTTATGTTGTTTGCTCCTTTATGGGGATTTTTTTTTTTTATTTTGCCACATTGTCCTCATATGGAAACATATTAGATCTGTCAAGTTAGCATTAACAGGCAGACTCCCCATGTAAACTGTTGGCATTTGCTTGTCAGGAACATGAATATTTTTAGCCATTTTTTGTCATTGCTCTTTTTGTCTGTAGGTGGTTCATCATGACCCATGCCGTGGGGGTGCAGGACAATGGAACAGCTTGTTCAGATTTAAACATCTCGCTACTGGGAACTATTTAGCTGCAGAGGTAAGACTAATGGATGTAGTGCTATTAAATCTGACTCTGAAATTGTGAAATAGGCAGTTAGGTTCTCCAAAAAATGTTGTATCTGTAGAAAGAAATACAAATTAGAAACATTATACAAATTTGATTATTGCCTGTCATGTTCAGGGTTGGCATATAAATTATTCTTAAAATGTAAATATTAACTGAAGCCCTGAAGTAATCTCTGTCTTGAAATCAAACAACAACGTTTGTGGTTAATTTACTGTAAGGTCAAGTGGGATGGGGTATCTGGTTTGCATATGTATGTGATTCGTCTTAAAATTTTCTTTGTAGCTTCACTCTTTCAGAATGTCTGCATTGGAGAGATAGATGATCAGTGCATTGTTGATGTAGTATAGTCTGGATAGTTTCAGGTTTATCTTCAGTGGCCACTCTTTCACTGTTGGGTGGCTCCAAACCATTGGAGAAATAAGAGTTTTCTTCCTGAGACATGGAACTGTCTGAAAATTTAATAAAAATGGTAAAAACATTTAAATGGTTTTTTTTTTCTTTCTCCGCTAAAAGCATGTTGACAATTAGGTAGCTATGAAGGATGGGCAGAAGTAGTAGCATAGAAGTTTTAGAAATGATTTAAAGGTTGGTTATCTAATTTAAAAATATTTTGAAAGTATTTGTTTTTATATGTATGAAAATATCTATTCATTCTACTCTTCTCAACTCTGTTTCTCTTTTTCAACTTAGAGTTTCTTCTGGGATTCTAAACCAGAATTTGGTCTTAGAATTTTTAGTATTACTTATCTAACTTTCGGTTTTGGTTGTGAGGGAAGGTAAGGAAGTGGGAATGGAGAACTGATGATAAAATGTGTGGGAAACAGAAAATTTCTATAAACATGCTGACCCCTGTCTAAACTAGCACCCAATACCATTACCCTCTCCATCTTATTAATCTGTGATAATTTTCTTAGCAGTATATGATTTATTGCACATTTTATATTATATATACATATTATATTTCTCTTGTCAGAATGTATGCTCTCTTAAGGCAGGGATTTTTTTTTTTTTTAAACATCACTACTGTGTCTCCAGCACTTAGGATAGTGCCTGGAACTTAGAAAGCACTGGGTGAATATTTTTGAATGAATGAACGTATATAAAGAAGCTATTCAGGCTTCTATAAGCTTAGAGGATGGCAAGAAGGAAATTTAGGGATTTGTATCTGAGAGGCATTTGGAATTATATTTGGGCAAATTAATCTCTCTAAGCTCCAATATCCTCCCCTGGAAATTGAAGATAATCACAATATTTGTATAATAAGATTATGAAGAGAATTAAATGAAGTAAAGTGCTTGGCATAATGTGTGGCTCATGGTAAGCATCCAGTAAGTGATGTCAGCATGATTAATTTTATTATATGATAAATAGGAATTGTTCTTACTTTTATAAATATCCGACTCATTATTTATGAATCTGCTCAAGTAATTGAAATATAGCTTTGAAATTTATGGGCTATTTACACTGTAAATGTTTTGAAGTATAAGTATTTTGAAAAGTAACCCTTTGAAGCAAAATTAAGCAGTAAGGTATAGAATCTTGTCTAAAATAAGAATTAGAAAAGTCTACTAGCTATCCTATAAAAGATAAGAAGTTAAAATTAAAATTCTCTTGGCTCTTATGTTAGTGTCTTTTTTCCTTAATTCATTTTTTAATTAATGGTTGTTTTAACTACTACTGTTATGTAGAGAAATGATGCAATTACACACTGCACTGTTAGTTTTCCTTGTTAATGCCTGAAATTGAAACTTATATTATTTGATACATCCAAATGATTAGCTTACTAGGAATGAAACTGTTTATTAACTTTAATGATGGTCCAAGACTTCAATACATAAATGAATTAATTAAAAATAAAAAAATAGCAGTCTATTCCTGCTGACTGTCTTTTCATTCTGTTTTAGAGAACACAACTTTAAATGCCAGATGCTATTTTGTCCATTAAAGAGTCTGGTGTATTTGTAGGATCTCTTCTTTGACTGTTTATACTTTAGATAATATCTTTTTTTAATTCAAGGTGAGGGAAGGATAATTAAGCATTAAATACATATCTGAAAATTGAAAGCTAAGGGTCTATTTTCTACTGATTTTAACTAGCATAACGGAATGGGTGCTTCTATGTAGTGTTCTAACATCAAAAATGAGTCATAACCTAAAAATACTGACATATATAAATTGGGGTTTTATATTTCATATGTCAGCTAAGTTCAGACAAGATCCCAGCACAGTCACATCTCAGATGCTTGTACTGTTGATGTGAAAGTGTCCAGAGGTGTGGCAAAGTCACAGTGATTGTAGTCACTATCACTCGATAAAAAGTTAATTTCCAGTTCCAATTCCACAGCAGGTGGAAACTAACCTGTGACAGCAGTTGAAAAACAATGATTATCCTTTTATCATCTTGCTTTTTAAAAATGCCTTAGTCTTTAATTTTAAAGCGTTATTCATGTCATCGAGGTAAGGTAGGGAATTCTCAACACTTTGAGTTGTAACTTCCTAGCATTATTTGTTTTATTATATTATATCCTTCCTCATAGGGGAGAAAAGACTCTATGGCTTTTATTTATTTTTCTATTTCAATTTTATCTTTAATATCTAGATACCACTTAAAAAATAAGACACATGTATTGGGATGTTGAAAATGCAAGAGTTGGGAACAGTTATTTTTGGGATTCATGAAAACAGCAAACATCATCTTTAAGATTTTATACACCCTTTAACATATGCTTCTTAAGTTCTTGATAAATGCATAGCACCATAGAGAATGCTGCAGATAGAGAGGGAAGCAGAGGAGTCAATCTTTGCCCTTCAAGAATTGACCCTGTAGTTCAGAAAAGGGCATACAATAAAGGATACAGTGTTATCACCAGGCAAGGTCATGCATGGCTGATTGTGCGTGCAGGTGGAGTTGGGTTCGTATGAGATTAGCCAAAGAAAGCTCTTGCTTGGGGTGAACTTTTTTGATTCTCAAAGAAAGTAGTAGACACAGGTTGTCAGAGAAATAAAAGGACAAGCCTTGTAGAAATTATCAAGAGGACAGAGAGATGTGGAATGTCTAAATACATGTAGAGAGCGTAAAAAAGAGAAGCCAGCCAAAAGTAAGGGGTTCAAAAAGGAATTGTTTAGTGACAGATCCCTTTGCTTGATGATTTTAAATGAAGGGTTGGATTTGAACTAATTAATAATAAGAATGAAATTTGAAGCTACCTTAGGGACTGGACAGCTATTAACAAATATTTGGTAGACAGCAGTGATATTAGAAAAATCTAATTTCTATTCTTGATGAGCTCTCAGTACACTGTGATAAATATATTGTAGCAATATGAATTGTGGAGGACTTATGCAGAAGTAATGAAGTGTAACACGCCTTTGGTAGATGTGCTGGGGAGGTACAAAGACTGATGTGAAGGCCAGAGGGGGAGCTGCTTGATGGAAGGGTAAGGCAGATGGGGAAGAGAGAGAAAGCATGTCAGGCAGTGAGGACAGCTTTTACACAGGCCAGGAGGTGTGAGAATTGCACAAACTAGTTTCAAATGTATGATACCTATGTGTAGGCCACATAGGCTGTGTGTGAGTTTGGAAGTGGTGCTAGAAGGTGGGAGAGGAGTGGTGGAGCTAGAAACGTAGGGCAGCTGACTTTCTCAGGCTACATATATTAAACTAAGGAGAATGGGTTTTATCTTTAAAGAAAAGAATGGTGTTTTAAATAAACCTCTGCTTAAAGAAGAACACTCCAGAATCTCACTGTCCGGTGCGGTAGTCACTAGCCACAGGTTATCTATTTCAATTTAAATAAATATTAAAATAAATATAATTTAAAAATCAGTTTCCCAATCACACTAGCCCCATTTCCAGTTGCTCAGTGTCTGCACAGTATTGGGGAGTGCAGGCGCAGGGCCTTTCCACTACACAGGGAAGTTTCTAGTGGACAGCACTGCTTGGAAGCCTTTGTGAAGTGACAGGGAGAGATTGACTTTAAATGCAGGGAGACCAGACAGGAGACAAAGGTATGATACCTTTAAGGAATTTTGAAGACTTGAACTAAGAGAGTGATGCTGGTAGTGGCAAGAAGGAGAAGACGTTATTAGGACGTAGAAATCAATGGCATCATAATCCACAGAATGTTGGATGTGAAGGAGTAGAGGAATTTGGGCTTTGCAGTACTGGTGATGTCATTTACCAGTTTAGGGACAAAGGGGAGAGAGGCAAATTTGATGAGGGAAATAATACATTTAATTTTGACTACGTATAATTGGAGGGGCTTGTAAAATGTCCAGGTGAATATGTGTAACAGACACAGGTTTCACAACATCTAGAAGCTTGGGAATTGGCGAGGGCTGAAGAAATAGGCGTGGTTCTCATCAGCATGGACGAGGTCATCGGAGAGTATGAAGATAGGGAAAAGATGGTTCCACGAGGAACATTGTCTTTGAAAGGTGGACAAAAGACTGGGAGCCCGAGTCAAATAGGCTGAATCACAAATGCTAAGCAAGGAAGGATAGTTTCAAAAAGGAGGGAGAACGTCCAAAAAGGTTAGAAACAGAATGTATTCACAGCATTTGGCAAGAACACAGTCATTTGTGACTTTATTGAGAAGCATTTTTAGTGGAAATCAGAATGCAGGAGATAGAGGAACAAGGAGGAAACCAGCAGATGGATATAAGTGTAGACTGGGTTTTCATAATGTGTCTGTGAAAGGGGAGAAACAGGGTACTGAAAGGAAAGTCAGGGTCCTAGTAGACAGGTTTTATAAAGTTTATTTAAAAAAATAAGATGGATGAAAACTGAGTCATTTTTGCATTAAAGGAAAATACCTATTAGGGGGGCCAGATTTGTCAGTGTATTGTATTTTGTTCCTCAATCTTTTCATTCTCAACATGCATATTTATAATTTGAAATATTACTCTAATGTGCTGGAGGCATTCCTGGTAAATTGGATTATGTAATTCTTAAATTGCCTTTGAGTTTACGGTGTTTATATTGGCCAGGGTGGTAAAGAGAGCCTAGTGTAGTGGGGAAAAACAGTCCCACGTGTACTGCTCACAATCTATGACTCTAAGCAAATAGTTAACCTCTCTAAACCTCAGTACTCTTGTGTGTAGAAAAGGTGATAATATATATGATATGGGATTATATTGGAATTAAAGAAGATGGAGAATATTCAATACCTGCATGTAAAAGGAATTCAATAAGTGTTAAATCCCTTCACTTTCTTTAAGAGGAAGGGGAGAGAAAATGCAAAGCATTGTTTTTTTTATTACTATTATTATTCATAACTAATATTTCTCATTAGCCTGATAACTGACAAAGAGGGAGGAATTCTAGTGGCTCACCACTGAATACCTTGTGCCTAGAACACTATCTGTTATTTAATTCACATTCAGTAAATATTGAATGATCAAATGGATGACTCATAGAGACTGTGAAGTTGTAAATCTAATAATTTCACTTTACAGAAAAGAAAACCCTGGCTCAGAGAGGCACTCATTTTCTTTTTTTTGTCCAAAGTTTAAAAACAAGATAATGACAATATTTGGGCTGAATGCTAGACTTGCATTGCTTCAGTGGTTCTTGGCCCTCCCCCCTGCCTCCCCGGGGACATTTGGCAATGTCTGGAGACATTTTCATTGTCACAACTGGGGAGAGGAAGCTACTGGCACCTAGAGGGTGGAGGCTAGGCATGCAGTTAAACATCTTGCAATGCACAGGACAGCCCCCAAAACCAAGCATTATCTAGCCCCAAATGCCAATAGAACTGATGTTGAGAAACCCTAGTCTACACTATACTGAAATTATAGAATCGTTTGTTGACTGCCTGCTAGGTGGAAGCACTACTCTGTTATTGTGAAAAAACAAAGACGGTTAACATTTGATCCTTATCCTCTTGAGAGTTTGCAGTCTAGAGGAGAATAATATTAACTCAATCACTGGGACATTGATATCTCTTTTGCAATTTTTCCATCTTACGTTCACATCTGAGATAACTGGTTTTGTGTAATGTTGAAATTTTCAACATCTATAGGTCAAAAGGAAAGTTTTTTAGAAAAGGAGTAATGTTCCACAGGCAGAAAGTGGTCTCCTCTCAGAGGCAGAGAGTGAGAGGGACCTATATATCTTTTTATAATTCATAATATCACATATACTAATGTGAATCAAGGTTTAGAAATGGACTCTTATTCAGTTGAGAGATTCCAACAGTATTGCTTTAGAGAATTCAAGATTTATTTTTGAGAAAAATATAATGCTGGAAAGCCATGGACAAAGTATAAAACAAAGTATTCCATGATGAATTAGATAATAAAGACAATTGTGACTTCATCAGATAATGCATTACAGTATCATATTATTAGACTCTTTCACTATTATATCAGTTTCTGTGGATCGTACATACAATATGAGGGGAAGGAAAACAACCATATATTTTTGCCTTTGATACACAGCACCATTTGTCAGCTGTCAGCAGATTTATTGCCAGTTTGCCGTAGATCTTCGACTAATATCACCTTATTGGTGCAGGAGCGTTCACAACTATATTTATGAGGGAGAAAGTAATTTTATCATATTTTGAATAGGATAATAAGGGAGCCTCAGTAAATAGTTCTTCCACAGTTGTGGGAAGAATTATAAATCAAGTGTCACAATTTATGCTCTGCTACTTTCTACATTTTCATTCCTTACATGTTACTAAAGCAGTAACTTCTGATGAAACAAGATAGATTGAGTAGCACAAAATAATATTACTTATTAAAGATTTTATATTGCCTTTTTAAAAATTAGGTTTATTGGGGTAACATTGGTTAATACAATCATATAATTTTCATGTGTACATTATCATTTGACATCTGTATATTCTATTGTGTGTTCATCACTCAAAGTCCAGTTTCCTTCAGCTACCATATATTGCCTTTTTAAAGACTTGCTTATTTGTCTGTAGAGAGGCAAAACTTCCACCAGATGGCAGTAAACACTTATTTCCTAACTGTGCTAGTGTTTGGATTTAATTAATTAGTTAAAAACTTAGTATTCGAGAACCTGTGCATTGGCGTAGAATCTTATGAATATTAGGGTTGTAGTTTTAAATATCCCTATGTTTAGTTCTCTATCAAGTGTATTAGCCACAGTATATGAAAAGGGCAGGGTTTGTAAGTGTGTGTATGTATATGTACATAAATATAGTGGAACATACATATCTGACCTATACACATGTATAAATATTATATATCAGAATATAAATTGTGCCTGGCATGTGTAACATTCAGTAAATGTTATTTTTCTCTTCTTTTCTTTTCTAAACTTATCAATCAGATAATAGGTTGGCTCTGAAATGCCAGTCATTGGAAAGAAAGACATACATTTAAAATCATTTAAAAATATACACATGATGATTTCATGACTTTAACATCATATATAATAAAAATAGATCAAAACACATTTAATTATTAAAAAGTAACATTTTATTTTGAGGAAATGAGTTATATTGTGACCTTACCAGCTTTTCAGTCTGCTTCTTGCTAATATTAGATGGAAGTTGCAGTTGTCTCGTTTGATTGTGGTACAGTCATGATTTTTACCGGCTAGGTGTTTACATTACTCTTTTTCTGCCACTTTTCTGTTCTGACTTGTCACATTCTCTATATGACTTCTTTCTAGTCCTCATTGGCTATTTAAATAAAAACTTTCAAAGGTTAGTAGCGGGTATTTGTTCTTTATATTCTCTTTGCCACTCACTCCCATGGCTACAGTGGTCCATGGATTTGACCTCAGATCCCCCACTGCCATTGAAAATCAATAAATGTACCTAAGATTGTATTGTTTCCTAGTAAAACAGTGAATTTTCTTAGTTCAGAGTAAAAAACTTGAGAGTCATAATAAACGTATTTTTCTCTCTGTTTACACATTCAGTTTCTTCTGACTCTGTCTCTGTAAAGTCTTCTGCATCCTTTTTCTCCTTCCCATTTCAGCATTATTGTTTTTGTTGGTGCTCTCCTGCCTCTTATCTGAACCACCATACTTGGTTACTTTGCTTCTTTCATCCTCTATCTCCTACTAACCATAGCCAGTTGAGGATTTTTAATGTCTCGTTTCTGTAAATGTTACTCCAAGTATATTCAAAATCTTTCTGAACAAAACAAACAAACAAAACAGAAACAGACTCATAGGTGCAGAGAATAAGCTAATGGTTGCCAGATGGGAAGGGGGTTAGGGGCCGGGTGAAAAAAAGAAGAGATCGAGAAGTACAAATTGGTAGTTACAAATTAGTCACGGGTATATAAAGTAAAGCATAGAGAATATAGTCAATAATATAATAACCATGTATGATGCCAGATGGGTGGGTACTAGACTAGTCAGGGGGGGTCACTTTGTAAATTATATAACTGTCTAGCCACTATGCTATACACCTGAAACTAATATAAAATAATACTGATTGTCAAATGTAATTGAAAAAATCAAAAGGGGGAGAAAAGGTGAAGAGGAATAAGATATTCAAATTTCCAGGTATAAAACAAATAAGTCATGGGGATGTAATGTACAGCATAGGGAATAAAGCTAGTAAGATTGTGGTACTGTTATATGGTGTCAGATGGTTGCTGGACTTATGATCATTTCTTTAGATATATAAAAATTGAATAACTATGGTATATACCTGAAACTAATACAATATTGTATGTTAGCTATATTTTAATAAAAATTAAAAGAAACTTTCTGAAGATACAAACCTGTTAGCCTGTGGTTTAAAGGCCCCGTTGGTCTGGGCTGACCTTAGATCACACCCTTCCTCTTTATGGAGACAGGAAGGAGTTCACTTGCTATTGTAACTGAAAGGTGTAGCTTTGGAACTATCAGACCTGTGCTTCCAAATAACCCTGCTACTCACCGGAGTACCTCACCTGGTATACCCCACGTGCCTCATCTGTAAAGAGGGTTTCAAATTCTTTCTAATAGGGTAATTGTAAAAGGAAATGATTAACTTTTAAAAGCATATAAAAAGTATTCCATAAATGACATTTATGAGTCTTCTCTGAACAAGTCTCATTTTCTTACCTATATAGCATTTGCTACCCTGCACTGCCTGTCTTCTTCACCCCCTCTTTTCTTCTCTGCCAGTTATAAGTCTACCTGTCCTTCAAGGCTTATCTAAATGCTACCTTTTCCATGAATATATTCTTGAATAAATTTGCCCTCCTTCCTGTGACCTATATTATTTATAAATTATTCATTCCTGTCTTATAGCTCATCACATTCTATTCTGTATTATAGCTAACTGTATTTATGTCTTCTTCCCCTCATAGATTGTAAGGTCTTATGGTCAGAAACAATATTCCCTTTGTCTTTGCTAGAATACCATACGCCACATTGCTTTGCCATTATAGATGCTCTATTAATATTTATTGAATAAATGATTGAATAGCATATTAGATCACTCTCTCCAATGCCAGATTTATAATTTATTTTTTAACATAGGGAATATTTTCTTTAAAGTCTAAAAGATTGAAGAATCTCCACATGACAAGTGTTTTTTTTTTTTTTAGAAATAACATTTTTTTCAATTCATTTTTAGTCTACTTACTTAATAATTACTGCTTTTATTGTGTTTAGAGAAGGGAAGCAGTAGTATAAATAAAATATATATTAAAAATGTATTTATTTGGCCTTTAGTTAATATTGGTGAATTAAAACGGCATATATTTATTTGGGTTGCTTCTCCTCACCCTCCTCCTCCTCACTATTAGTATCCCTTTAATGAACTTACTGGAGCAAAAACTCTATATTAATTATTTAAAAAACATGTTGCAGCTTGAGAGACACAAGATGAGGCACCATCTTTAGTACTGTTGCTGAAGATATGAATATGTACAATTTAATGACATATTAGTATAATTAGGCTTTAGTCATAGAACTTTTCTCATTTTACCAGTGAGGAGCATGGGTCCAATGGGGGTTAGGTAACCTTTCCTAAGGCCCATGGTATTTCCTTACAGAGCAGATTCTGGAATCCAGTTCCCCAGACATTCCTCAGGGATTAAAATGGGTGATTTTAAATGGGTAGAATAGGTGAAGACTGAAACTTGTCTTTTGGGTAGAATATGAGCTAGATTTCAGAAGACATAAATGATTTTGTTTTTAACTCAGGTACATTAGATTCCTATTTCTGTTAACATTTTTGTTATGGATGCATCATGGTTGCCAGCACGAATTTACTTTACAGTGTCTGTAACCAATTATTCTAATGCTTATTGAATAAAAACTTTGACCATAAGGTATATCCTTGGTTAAGCATGTTGCATATTTTTGGATATAAGTTAGCTATAATTTTAGTATGGTTTTTTTAATTTAAGAGGAAAGTCTGAATTCTTCAAAAACTGATAACAAATTAAGAAATATAATACAGTAATACTTGACTGAAAGAACTGAATAAATCCCTTCTGGGAACTAGGCTAGACCTTCCATTGCTACCATGTAAAAGTGTGTTTTTTGAGGTTGATTAGTCAGCAGACAAGAGGAGACGAGTTAATTAACTATCTTTTTGGCTTTCTACCTTTCACTCTTGGATTCCAAAAGCAAGATAATCTTCTAATTCTTTTATTCATAATTCAAAGAAATTTAAGGAACCTAAGGCACATAGAGAAGGAAAGTTTAGTCTCAAATCTCCCTAGTTGCTGGCCGAGCACTAACAGGTAACTTGCAACTAGATTTCTAGTTTCTCACCCCACACCTCCCTCATCCCCCACTGCATGTCAGTGCTACAAGCTGAAAGATTGTTGTCATGTGACCTTGGATAGGGTTTTGTTTTCTATCTACCTTCCCTTATACCTCCACTTTCATTCTGATTTGTTGTATCATAGTTTACTTTTATCTGTTCTTAGATTTCATATAAATAGAGTCATACATTGTATGACTTCTTCTACTTATAATTTTTCTATTGAGATATAATTGGTATATAACATTGCATTAGTTCTAGATGTACAATATAATGATGTATGTACATATTGTGAAATGATTATCACAGTAAGTTTAGGTAACATCCATTGCCATTAGTTATAAAAGGTTTTTTTTCTTGTGATGAGAACTTTTAAGAGCTACTCTCTTAGCAACTTTCAAAAATGCAGTACAGTAGTTACCATGATGCACATTACATCCCCAGGACTTATTTTCTTATAACTGGAAGTTTGTACCTTTTGACCACTTTCACCCGTTTCGCCCACTCCAAATCCATTGCCTCTGGCAACCACCAGTATGTTCTCTGTATCTGTGAGCTCAGTCTTTTTAGATTCCACATGTGAGATCATAAAATATTTGCCTTTCCTGTCTGACTCATTTCATTTAGATAATGCCTTCAGGGTCCATCCACATCATCACAAATGGCAGGACTTTCTTTTAGGGATGAATAATATTCCATTGTATATATTTTTGAGATCCATATTTTGTTTATCCATTCTCTTGTTACATAAGCCTTTGCGTCTAAGCCTTATTTCTGGCTTTGTTTCAGTCCCTACCATTCTTTTCCCTCCTTTCCTCACCCCCTTATTGTCCTCAAATCAGTATGTCAGTCTGTTTTAGTTGATATTCCTGGAATACAGTGACTTTTGCATCATAGTTCTTTCTTTAAGTGATGAAAACTTTATTTTCTATTATCTTTTGATTTTTCCTCGTGTTCTACTTACTTTCTCCTCTTTTTGAGTAAACCTGTTACCTATTAGTCGACATGTCCTTTCTGATCCTTCATGAATATTTTTCCTAATTTTCCTTTCTTTATACCTTTCCTGTGTATTGAGGGATAGCTGTTAAATTTCTTTTTTATCCCCAACATCACTCATTTTCCATAGCATTGACTATGCTTTTTTGTTGCCAACAGGGGCTTTAATTTTATATTTATGTTTTCATTTCTAATGACATTTTCCTTAACTTTTTATAATTCTTTATATCTTTACATTATTTTTTATTTATATTATTATTTTTAATTATATTTTTAGCTGATCATCTTAATTCTGTTGCCTTTACATCAAGGTAATGTTTACTTGTACTTGCATTCAAATGGAATATGCCAAACCATTTCTAGAAAATTTATTTTGCATCATAACATAGAAAATATAAAGACTCTGAAAAAGAATTTCACCTTCTTCTAACATACTTTTTAATCAGTCCCATGTCAGTTTTTTCCTTCCCTCCTTATTATCCTCAGATGCGTGAGCTCTGTGCAGAAGCAGATGGGTTGAGTGGATGGTCTTTTTGTTCCATTTTTTTATTCTCAGTTTCTAAATCTTCAGCTGCAGGGCAGACTGGAGGGGACATTCCCTGTGTAGTTGCCAGTGCTAGCAGATGCCGGCTCTGCGCACCTGGGCTGCGTTGCAGTTGCTTTCCTTTTCCACCCCTTTGCCATTTCTGTCTTATTACACAGTATAAATCCAGCACAGAGCAGCCACAGTCCTTTTCTTCTCCCTTCTTGCTTCGTGCAGTGCTTCTCAGAAAGCCCTCTGCCATCGTCAGCTCCCTCTGCTTGCTGCCCATTTGTTTTCTCAGCTTTGTCACATCTCTCTGGTCATGGGATGATAGAAATAGGTAATGGGAGAGTGGATGGGAGGACTGGGCAAACCATTTTCTGCTCAATCTAACAGCAGCTTCTCAGTGCTAGAGAAATACTTCTGGTTTTAGTTGGCAAATCCCTGGGTCTCTGAGTCAGTGGATGAATCCTAGTGGGAACCACAGCAAGTGTCCTCTTAACTGTGTTCACATTAGCTTGAAGTGAGGTTAACATTTCATGAATATGCTATGAGATAAAAATTGGGGCATAGTCTGCCTTTCCCCCATCTGCTTTGTAATACTGTTAATTCATTGAAGATTTTGTGGGGTTAGGTTGTTTTTTGGCTTTAATTTTCAGTGAGATTGAGGATTTTTTGTTTTGTTTTGCTTTGGATCTTTTTCAGCACTTTCACTGATATTTAGTGATAAATTGAGAGGGTCATTTCTTAGAACTACTAGCTAAGTGTCATTTTGAGAAAGACTCCTGACCTTACATTTTAAATGGTAACTTTAACTACCGGAGGTCACATCCTGTATACACTAGCTGCTTTGCATTAAAATGATTACATTCAATTGGACAACTCACTATTTTGAGAAAAACACCTTAAAATTTGTTGTTCTGAAAGTTATGAACTAGTTATTTCAGTACAACAAAGAGACCATTATTAGGTGAGAATCAGTTACAGATTCTAACCAGGTGGAAATGTGTGGGCCAACCCTCGGCATGTGTAAAACTCATCTTTCTCATCGGACCAATCTAAACTCCATGCTCCAAGCCCAAAGGACAGGTGCTCTTGTTTGTTTCAGTAGTCCTCATGAATTAGCCGGCATATCCAATAGATACCTGATATATTCCTCCTCTTTTGCTCAGTTTTCCTTTCTTGTGCGTACAGCATATGGGGCATGTCTTGAATCACTGTTAAAACTTTTCTTTGTTCTATTTTTTAAAATTGGGGTATGAGTTATTGGTCAAAGGCAGATCTTGTGGTGTGCAAAATAATGAACTCTCGAATGCTTCCTCAGATGAGGTGGGATTGTCAGCTTTCAATTGTTCAAAGATGTCAACTGTTCTTATATAAACAAAGGCCATAAACTTGGCATTTTAGCTTGTGTCTCCTGCAACTAGGGTTTAAAGGTAATGTTTTAAATTATAATATTTACTTATGACTTTTTTCTTAGCTTTTTTTTTTATATTAAACTTTGTTAAGGGTACAATAGTGAACTGAATTAAAGATCATTGGTCTTGTTAATGTGCTTTCGATTGCAATTCAAAACTAGTTTTGTTTTGTTTTTCAGCTTAATCCTGATTATCGAGATGCCCAAAATGAAGGAAAAAATGTGGTGAGTAGAATTGTTTTTTCTCCCAAAATCCCTGATAATACTGTCCATATTCTATATGAATCAATTGAAAAGTTAATAGGAAATTTCAAAACTAGGGATTCAGAGAGATTCTCTGAGTAGAGGCTGTAGATCAAAGCTAAAAGGTAAAAGATAATATGACTTAGATTATATGAAGATGTTCAGTAATGGCTATTTAGGGAGATTTCTAGCACCTTGGATTTTGTGATTGAGCACTGAAGGCAACTAGTATCTGGGAGATATGGTGGATCTAGGTTTAGTTTTCAGAAATGAATAGAAATTAGGAAGGAGAAATGGAATTATGGGCATGATATTAAAATAGGACAATCTTTTTTGATTAGAAATAATCTGGATTCTTCTGTCAGGGAGAATTTGAAGCATCAAACAACTAGATGACTGATTTTGCTGGTATTCTAAGTGTGTTATTCAAAAAATATCTCACTCTCATTTTAAAGCCAATTTTCTTCATAATGTTTATTCATCTGGCTCATTTCATCATCATTTGTAAAGAAGATTATTTTATGATGACGACATGACCTAATTCAATTAAAAATTCAGGAGAAGGGTATTTAGTCATTTTTGTGGCTTGGACAATGTCCATATTTTGTTGGTATTCAGACATGATTATGGAGTAGTGGTGATTTGTCTTGATCTATCCTAGTCACGGAGTAGCTTTGTCTGATGTTAATGTTTTGTGAAATTGTTCATGTTCAACAAGAGAACACCATCGATTAGTTGTGGGGGTCAGGCCAGCAACGCCAAGACCTGGCTGATAATACCAGGCCAGCTGTTAGATGTCAAGTGCTACTTTTCTCTTTCTCAAGGTTTATTTTTATCATCTTCAACGTGACTTCTTTAGCATGGTATGGGACCAAGAGAGTTCTACTTCTAGAACCACAATTAACTTCTGTTGCCAAGAAGTTAGACAAGTCAGAGAGCTTTCTTGAGACTCAGTTTTCTCACCTGTGGGATGAGAATGTTTACCTTACCTGCCTTACCTGCCTGCCCATGAGGTTAAAATATGATCAGACAAATGGAAAGCCTTTGAATAAGAGATGCTAGTAGGCTAAAAATGCAAGTTATTTCTACTAAAAGGGCACCATATCAAAGCTTCACATTTGTCCAATTGAATTAAATTTCTGAGCTCATCTCCTTTCAGCTATATACTATTTGGTGATGCTACTGATGATTCTGGGCAGAGCTGAGTAGGATAATATAGAGTATGAAGTTTTATGGAACAGCATAAAAAATATAAATAAGTAATAAATCCATTATGAAGTTTACTCTTTCTGTTAATTAAGCTTTTAGGTAGATTTAATAGATTTTTTCTTTTTTTATTCTGAAATACAATTCACCTCTAAAGAGGAGAAAGAACATTCTTCTGTTTTAGCAATACTTTAATTGCATATAACACAGGTGGGTAGGCTGTAGAAATTTATGGCTGGATGTCATCTGTCATCTCAGAGACACATCTAACTGGAGACATTTGTTTTCATTTTTTTTCTTCAAAATACCTTTCTTGACAGTAAATAACACTGAAGATAGGGAACAATAAAGCTAACAATATGGCTTTTCATTTTATAGACCATTTACCACCTAGCAATAATTATCTTTCTGTTGAAAAAGGAAAACAGAGGAGCAGTTAGAGTTTAGCCTGTGAAAAATGAAATCAGTTTCCCAAAACTCAGTGCTCTTTTACCTCAGATCTGGGTTACAGTAACACTGAGTTCACTGTGACCATGCTAATTATTTTCTTTCCCAATTTTCCCTATGTTGTCTATTTAATATCCAGTTAATATTTTTCCTGTAATTTAGGAACCTTTATCAAAATGTTGCCTTCCACTTTTGAAGTTTCAAAGGTTAATGCATGGTGCTGCTGAAATGAGGTGGTGTGTGTCAGAGCTCCCATTAAGACCCAAATTGCTGTATTTATTCTACAAAAGAGCCTATTATTTGCAATCTTACAAATGTACAGCATCCACAGGGACTCTGTAAACATTGGAACTATGTCAAGCCCAGCTGGGAACCTGACAGTCATTTGTTTCTTCTGCTTGAAAGGCTACATCTTTTCAACTGTCTCTTTGAAGGAGAATTTTTTGGAATAACACCTCCCATTTAACATTACCATATTTATGTGGAATGTGATCTGATTTTTCAAGGGAGTGCATTTTGTCTATGCTGGGGATTCTAACCTCAGTGATATTGATGTATTGGGCCAGATAATGCTTTGTTGGTGGGGGCGGGGGCGGGGGCGGGGCTGTCCATTGTAGGGTGTGCAGCAGCCTCCATGGGCTCTGTTCACTAGAAGCCAGTACTAATTCCCCTGAACCCCAGTTGTGGCAACTATAAATGTTTCTAGAAATTGCCAAATGCCTTCTGGGGGCCAGAGTCTCTCTCCCTGTTGAGAACAGTCAGTCTTTGTACATAAACATACATAAACTGAAATGTCCTAGGAACCATGAAACTTTGCTGAAATATACTTTAAAATTCTATTGCAGAATTTTTCTTTTGGGGGTGAGGTATCAGATTCTGAAAGGAGACCACCAATTTTTTTTAAAGTTTTACTATACATCAGTGGTGAGGTGATAAGGAAAAAAAAAGGAAGAAAGGGTCACATTAGGAATTAGTTTGAGAGTAACAGATTGTTAAGGAACCATGGCAAAAGAAGTGTTTGCAGCTTTAAATGGCACGATTCTATCTGTTATATAAAGTCAGCCGGAAGAGCCCCGGAGGGTCTGAACAAAAACACAGATGCGTGCGTGCACATCGTTATGCTGTTGTGGTCTCACACAGGTCTGAATCAGCCCTGAAAACGCATACGTTGTTTCTTACAGAACGTCTCTGGCTCCTAACAACAGAATTGCAACGTGATGTCTCCGCTAAAAATTTGATGACTCACAAATGAGTCAACACAGAAGGTGTTCCTGGAGGGTAACTGCCGTGCTGCCCCCGGCACCCCCCAGGATGGGCTTCTGCCCAGCAAGCCATTAGTTTACTCAGCTGGCTTTTTGGAAGGGATTTTCTGCCTGTATAACCTGAGAGACTGTGTGATTTTCCTTCCAAGTGAGAATGCTAGTTTTATAAGAGCCCAGCAGACTACGTTAATGTTTTGAGTCCTTGCATTCCCTAAATTGAGAGTGGTTTGGATAACTGGCTGATGTTAAATTTAACACCTGTCTAAGCTCTATTGTACCTTACTGTATTTTCATGATACCAGAGGGAGAGAATGGTGCTTCTGTAATTCCGAGTAGGGAACTAGTGTTTTTATATCTTCTTACTTAAAAAAAGATGTGGGTTTATAAGTAAAAGCCATAAGCACACAGTTTTGAACAGAATTGTATTCATGTTATAGAAATATAATACTAATTTTCTTGTATATCAAAGCTTGATCATACATTTAAAAATTGTATACTTATAACTTATTCATATTTCATTATTTAAAAATTTTGAAGGGCTGGCTTGGAGTTCACTGTCAAATTGATTACGAAGGAGAGTTTGTTAAACAGTTACGAGAACAAGAAATTTAAAGCAGGATGTTTAAGAATGCAGCACTCTTAAGAAACTTCGAAATATGGTGGAAGCTCTTATTCACACATAAACAATTAAGCTGTTTATAAATGGAACTTATTTATTCATTAAAGCTTTATTAATGAAGGACCAAAATAAATTATTTAGGGATACAATAGTACATTTTACTTTTGGTATGTAATTAAAATTAAATCATAGGTCTTAAATAGTATAAATAATTCAGAGTGACTTATTTTAATTAGCTTTAATAAGTGAGGTTTTTCTATGTTTGGAAAAAGTTTTTATTGTTCACTGTAAGAGTGTCAAAATAGAGAAGTCCTGACTACTTTTAGGGGCCCCAGGGAGACATTACCAAGGGAGATGGGATAGAAGGGCAAGCTCTAGGAATTTCAGCCTGTTCTCTTTTTATTAATCTAGAAAATTTATTTTTTTAGCATTTTAAAAAAGGAGTGCATACCGAGGGATTGACTCCTGCTAAATGAACTCACAAATAACTGATGTATAAACCACAGTGCCAACTTTCAGTTGCTAAGTGCATCTAAATTGTTGGGTCAGTTAGTGCATTTTCCTTGAAGGAAAATCTATATCAGAAGATAAATTATTATTAGAAGATTGATGTGCAGGGGATCAGGAAACTACATGACACATGCTCCTTTTAGGGATATAGTATTCCTCTTAGAAGACTGGAATATTAATTCATTGCATCTACAGTAGGCAATGGTGAGAGAAACTCAAATTCTTGTTCATTGACTATTTATTTAGGTTACATGCTCATCTTCTGTTAATAGAGCCTTTCTTCAAACATGGCTCTATATAATTGATTGGATTTTATTTTCAATAGTTAAAATCACATTTTAATTGTGCCTTCTAATAGTCCACTGAAGCCACTTGTGCTGAAATCTGTTGGCCTACATATTCACAAGAATTCTTTGTGATTTTTCTGCATCTGACTGATCTTGTCAGTTATTTCTGTGTTCTTACTCTCTGAGGCAATCTTCTCTCACACGTGTTAATAACACTCATTATGTTGGTAGTTCTTTCTTTTGGCTATAATAACATTGCAAAATCTAAAAAAGAGTTTTTTTCTTTCTTTGTGATATTCTGCTGGTTAATTTCTCCCCAAGTTTTTACATTACGCTATAATTAAAAACAAACTTTCCTTTCTTTCTTTTAGAATGATCACTTCCTCATCTTCAACCTCTTTCTTCCTGCTCTTTCTCTGCCTTCTTCTTCATCAGGGTCTTTATTATCTTCAATATTGGATGTTACCACCATTTTTATCATTGAGAAGGAGTTCTTCGTTTCACATGGTATTCTACCAGGCTCTGTATAAGAAGATTGTGTAGAGCTCTTGAGGCCTCCTTGCCTCAGCTATTTGCAGTCAGACGTAAGTGGGGTTTTTGTGTCACCATTATATTTCAGTCTCCAGGGAAAACTACTTTTCTGCCATCTACATCTTAGTATAACACCTGTATTTTCATGTTGAGCTAGATGGCAGGGATCAATGAAACGATACACTTTTGAGTCCTTTTCTCCCTTCCTCCCTCTCTCCCTCCCTCCCTCCCTCCCTCAAATCCTTCCTTCCATCCTTCATTGTTTCTTTTCTCCTTCCTCCCTTTCCTGTTCCCTTCCTTGTCTTCTCTTCTTCCCTGTCACTCCCTCCCTCTCTCTTTCCCTTTGCACCCTCCCTCCCTTCCTTCTTTCCTTCCTTCTACAGCTTTATTGAGAGATAATTCACACGCCATAAAATTCTCCTGTTTAAAATATATAAACCAGTGGTTTTTAGAACATTCACAGAGTTGCAAAACTATAACCATTATGTAATTTTAGAACATTTTTATCACTCCCAAAAGAAAGCCTGTATCTGTTAGCTGTCACTCTCTATTCCCTCTCTCCCCTAGGCCCTGGCAACTACAAATCTACTGTCTCTATGGTTTTGCCTATTCTGGACATATTTTATATGGACTCATACAATACATAACTTTTTGTGTCTGACTTCTTTCACTTAGCATAATGTTTTTAAGGTTCATGCATGTTGTAGAATGTATATGTACTTCTTCCTTTTTATAGCCAAATAATGTTCCATTGTGTGCATATACCACATTTTGATTATCCATTCTTATTTGATGAACATTTGGATTGTTTCTATTCTTTGGCTATTCTAAATTATGCTGCCATGAACATTCATGTACAAGTTTTTATGTGGTCATATATTTTCATTTTTGGGTGTTAAATACCTAGAATTAGAATTGCTGGTCCAATGTTATTATTTTGAGGACTGCCAATTCTTCCTAAATGGCTACACCATTTTATGTTTCCCTGGCAGTATAATGACACTCGTTATTGTCTGTCTCTTTGATTATAGTCATTCTAATGTATTTTACTGATTAGTAATGACATTGAGCATCTTTGCATGTGTTAATTGGCCATTTGTATACATTCTATGGAGAAATATATATTCAAATCCTTTGCTGAATTTTCAACTGTTGTCTTTTTGAGCTGTAAGTGTTCTTTATGTATTGTGGAAACAATTTTTAAATCAGATATATGACATACAAATATTTTCTCTCAGACTCTGAGTATTTTTTTAATAGACACTATTTTTTAGAGCAGTTTTAGATTCATAGCAAAATTCAGTAGGAAGTAGAGGTCCCATATACCCTCTACACCCAAACAAGCGCAGCCTCCCCCACAATCAACATCCTCCACCAGTGAGGTACATTTGTTACACTTATTAACCTATATTGACACATCATTATCACTTAAAGCCTATAGTTTACATTAGAGTTCACTTTTGGTGTTGTACATTCTATGAATTTTGACAAAACTATGATATGTGTCCACCATTACAATATTATATAAAATAGTTTCACTGCCCTAAAAACTACTCTGTTCTGCCTTTTATTCTTCCCTTCTCCCCAATCCCTGACAGACATTGATCCTTTTACTGTCTACGTAGTTTTGCTTTTTCTAGGATGTCATACAGAAGTAGCCTTTCAGATCGCCTTCTTTCACTTAGGAATATGCATTTAAGGTTTCTGCATGTCTTTTGTGTGGCTTGATAGCACATTTCTTTTTAGTGATGCATACCATCCCAGTGTCTGGATGTCCCACAGTTTATTTATCCATTTACCTACTGAAGGACATCTTGGTTGCTTCCAAATTTTGGCAATTATAAATAAAGCTGCTGCAGCCATCTGTGTGCAAATTTTTGTGTGGACATAACTTTTCAGCTTATTCGGATAAATACCAAAAAACATGATTGCTAGATCATATGGTCCAGAGTATGTTTCATTTTGTGCAAAGCCACCAAGCTGTCTTTCAAAGTAGTGGTATCATTTTACATTCCAGCCAGAAATAGGTGAGTCTCTATTGCTCCATATCATCATTAGTATTTGGTGTTGTTAGTGTTTTGTGTTTTGGCCATTCTGATAGATGTGTATGGTATCTCATTGTTGTGAGCAATGTCTTATTATGGAATTTGCAACTGCCTAATGATGACATAATGTTGGAGCATCGTTTCATGTTTATGTGCTGCCTGTATGTCTTCTTTGGTGAGGTGTCTGTTCAGGTCTTTGGTTATTAAACTTTTTAATTTGGTTATTTGTTTTCTTATTGTTGAATTTTGAGAGTTCTTTGTGCAGTTTGGATAACAATCTTTTATCAGATATGTCTTTCGCATATATTTTCTTCCATTCTGTGTCTCATCTTGTCATTCTCTTGACAGTGTCCTTTGCAGAGCAGAAGAAACTGGTGTCCATGAAAACCAGTTTATCAATTCTATCTTTCATGGATTGTGCCTTTGATGTTGTATTTTTCCTGCATATTCCTGTTTTTCTTTTGGAGTACCATACTCGTTTCCTTTTCCTTCTTCTTCTCCTGGTCCTACCTTCCCATTTTAACTATTTCTCTTTTCCTTAGGTCTTTCCCTAACCCATTATAAGAGTTGAAATGCAGGAGATGAACAAAACTGTATAAAGGCTATCTAAATTTCAGTGTAATGATTAAAAACCAAAATCATTTCAAGACTCAAAGTAATAAATTCCAAGTAATAGACTTTCACTTCGTTGGCTACTGCCAAAGGGTTGTTCGAGAAGAACTCTTTTTTGCTCACAGATGATCTCTAAAGACCAATTCCAAGCTTGAGCTTCCATGATCCTAAGCTGTCCTGTCAGCTAGGCAATCATCTCCCCCAACTCATTTATCTGGCCAGGCTACTCTTATTGGGTTATTTAACATTCTGATTTTCTTTTCTCAGGATGTGAGAGTGTTTTTGCCCCTCACAGGTTTTGTCTTCAATTCAAAGACTTTTATGCCCTCTGTGTGAATTGGGTCTCTTGAGCCATGAAAACTTTTTCACTTAAGGAGGGTTCTTAGCAATGAGTTCGTGCCTACCCTTTGAGGAGTGCTCATTCAGTGTTTAAGGGCTCCAGCCCAGGCCTCTGGCTTTAGTTAGCTTGGATTAAGGCGTGACTAATTGAGTTTGGAGTTCATCATTCACTACCACCACCCATTGCTCCCCTCTCCTTCTTCCTCTTCCCTCTCCTCCTTCCCTTTTCAATCCCTTCTTTCCACCTTCTTTCTCTCCTTTTCCTCTCCCTTTTTTCTCTTCTTCTTTCTCTCTGGTCCTTTCTCCACTCTTTTTCCTCATCCTTCATCTCTTATAGGTAACTGCACTCCCCTCTTTGTTTAGAGGAAATGATAATACTCATCTTTCTCTCAAATTTTCATTGTAAGATTAGTGAGATGACCAACAGAATGATTGGTGTCATAAGAGGCGTTGCTAAAGTCAAAAGTACAGTTTTCTTACTGTTTCTGCATTTCCTTCTTTCCTATATCCCTACACTCCTTTATGATATATAGTAAGTTAAGTATGACTTTTTCTGATTAATAAACATAGCTCATAATTGCTGATTAGAAACAACTATCATGGGGCTCAAACTACCTGGGGAGGGGTTGCTAGACCCTTACCTTCATTTAACTCTGAATTTTGATCACTGCGGAAGACGTTTAAGGCAAATATGACGAGAGTTGCCAGGTGCTTCTGAGCTGAGTGGGATCCTGCTTCTGCTTTAGGAACCCTGGCTTTTCCTCTCCCTGTTCACAGTTCAGAGGTGCTACCACTTTGTGCAGCATTTACAGAAGACACCAGAATGAAACTGCAAGGGTTTTCTGTTGCAAGGAACATGATATTCACAATCATGGGATGGAACTTCAAGTGAATATTTTGGGATGACCAGGTGTGATATTTCATTGTCATAGCAGCCATTAAATAAATGCCATTGTTGGATATGGACTGCTTTCATTTTCCTTTTGAGCATCCCTTCCCTCCCTCACTTTTATTCAACTTTCTGTTATGGTACAATGACAGTCAATCTCCCTCTCATTTTAAAAGATCATTTGTTTTAATAAATGTGTCTGAGTAATGATTTTTATGTACTTAATTACCAAGCATATGCTACACTTGCTGTATCACATTTTGGTCTCCTGTGTGTGCCCCACATTCTTCCATGGGGTTTGGGACTTGGGGAAGTTTAAGTAAAAATGCTGAATCATCAATCTTGTATGGTTGCCTGCTTAAAATGGTAGAGGTGTACTAGAAATGCCGACTGAGTTTCACATCATCTTGAAGGCTTCTATTTGTAAAGATCTTGCTTATTTTTACTTTATATACCATTACATTATGTTCTTGGACCTAATGGAACAAGCCTATGAACTGAATGGGAATGTTGCTGTTCTCTCCAGCTTAATGTCCCAATTATGTTTTGGGAATTAGGCAGGAACTCTGAAACACTGCCATGTTAATCTTTTAAATCTAGATGATTCAACACACTGTTTCTTCTCTGTGTTTGTTTTAAATGTGGAATGATCAAAATTACTACTGTGCAAATAGGTTTAATACAAAGGAAGGGAACATAACTATTGTGACTGTTAGTGGGTTGATAATTTGCCCAGATCCAGCCAACCCTCCAGGAGCATGTGACTTATCACTGTTGATAATAATTACCTCAAAGGCTATCAGGCCTGACTTGCTCTTTTCATTTGAAGAGAAATAGACATCTCTATGATCCAATGAAGAAATTGGGTTACAAATTTAAACCTTATCTTCCAATGAATTGGAGAGTTTAGTAAGAAACCTAATAAAAGTAAATAACCTTGTACCTCCTTACCAGAGAGATGGAGATCTTCCAACTTCAAAGAAGAAACGCCAGGCAGGAGAGAAGATCATGTACACTTTGGTCTCAGTCCCACATGGAAATGACATTGCGTCTCTTTTTGAATTGGATGCCACAACTCTTCAGAGAGCTGACTGCCTGGTTCCAAGGTAAGAAAAATATTATGGTTAAACGATAATATTTCTTTGAATAATTTTACTCATAGATAAGGGATTAAAATCATAATGTTACTATAATCTTTGTGATATCAAGGGAGCAAGCAAGGGTGAAGAACAAGTGTATAAAAAAATCATGCCTCTTTTTGAGTAGGTTAACATAGTTTGTTTTATCATAAATATTAAAATGTCCAGGACCAAAGAAATTCTGAAAATTTCATAAGAATCATTTATTCCTATTATGGCTTTTGGTTACTAAAATGGAAAATAATTTAGAAGTTTTCTGTTAATACTTATATCACTTATTTTTATCATGCCAAATTCCAGATCTTTTCCATTCATTCACTCATTCATTCATCTATTGGTTTTTTAATTTAGTCATTCAGTCAACAGATATCTATTGAACATCAATTACATTTCAAGCATTGCCTTTGGCATTGGGAAGATAACAGTTAATAAATTGGTTATGCACTTAAATTCAAATTGAGGAGAGAGGCAATAGACAAACATAAAATATAAGATTAGGTAATGAAAATGCTTGGAAGAAAAACTGCAGAATATGGAGAGGGTTCTTTTAGGTGTAAGTGGTAAGAAATGGCCTCTCTGATTTAGAACATTTGAGAAAAGATGTGAATGATTTGAGGGATCAAGTCTCCTCCATTAGAAGTGTTTCAAGCAGCAGGAACATGAAATGGAAAAATCTTAAAATTTGCTAGGTGTGCTGAATGGCTAAGTTGGAGACCAGTAGGACTGGTGAGCGATATGGAGAAGAAGGATTGATAATGAGGTAGCTAGAACTTAATGTAAGAGAATGTCTTACATTCTTTAGCTTGGATTTGATTATTTTAATTAAACTCTTGTCTACAAGTGTTTACCTTCTACAAATAGCACTACAATGCATAGAGGAGTCATGCTCATATTATGAGGTCTAGTGGGATGGTTTGATATTGTCCTTGAAAGAGCACAGTTTGAGATGTGCTCTTGGGCAGATAGCAGTGGTTAGACTGAAAGTACCTACACAAAATGCAGACTTTGTTGTGTAGGTTACTTTCAGGGAGGGTGAAAAGT
This sequence comes from Eidolon dupreanum, assembly GCA_028627145.1. Lineage (NCBI taxonomy): Eukaryota > Metazoa > Chordata > Mammalia > Chiroptera > Pteropodidae > Eidolon > Eidolon dupreanum. Next base: position 29,854,351 of record CM053503.1, on the reverse strand, counting down.
TACTGTATTATCACCGCTGAGAAACACTGCTCCTTGAGCTTCCCAGGGTGTTTCGTAGTTATTCCCATTCATGGGAAATATTGCTGAATCTTGGCTTTACATGAGCTATTTCTCACTCTTCCTTTTTTCCACCAGTAAAGCCAGTAAAGAGATTCCCCTCTTAAGGTTTTACTTGATCTGGGCTTTTGGCCTTCTCTTCTGAATGTTGGGATCTTAAACCTTACTATGACTAATCATTTTAGATTTTAACTAGACAAAAATGGAGTCCTTCTTGAACTCTAACCAAGAAAGTTTGCTGAAGGAAATGATAAAAAGCATGTCATTATAAAGTGCATAGACCCACGACAAGCCTCTGAGCCTTGCTTTACATGGAAGTGTTAACCTATTACTATTCACAATTATTGAAGCCCTTCTCAGTATAGAACAGAATTTTGTATTAACATAGATTCATTTGTCATTAATTATATTAAAGCTAATGTTAATTAACACTTAGTAATAACTACTGTTATGATATAACTCTTGAGCACTTTCTAAGTGCTAAGCCCTACACATATATTATTTAATCCTGGCAGCAACTCTTACAAATCAGAAACTAGAGACAGGTAGAGCAGTGCTTTTCAAGTTGATTCTAAATTGCAATGACCTGGGTGAGACCTCTATGATCTGGCTGCACCAAGACCAGTGAAATCAGAGTCTTGCGGGGTGGGATGCATGCTTTACTTTTTAAAATCATTACCTGGGTGTTTGATCCTGGAGTACATGAACTCAAAGCCTATACTTTTAACTACTATGCTACAATGCCTTTATATTTTAGGTGGCATAGGTCCTAAAGAGTTATTTATTTCCAAAATTCTTGAAAATTTCAAGTTGTTATACTCATGTAATCTCTTAGTTTGGAAGCCAGCGATCTAGGCTGACTCAATAAAAACATACTGATCAAGTATAAGAATAAGACTAGGGGAAATGGCGACATGGCTGAATAAAGTGTGACCCCCACTTTCCAGATATTTATAATATCTTGGGGATGACAACTGAATCCAGATAACATCTCCTGTGTAATTCAATGCAGAAGATGACAAATGGTAAAACAGGTATTTCAGAATTTCTGATTGTTTGGACAAGGATTGGATCTTTGCTATTTTAGATTTTTGAAACTTAATCTCTATTTTATAATCTTTTATGAATGAGCAGAGCCTTTATTGTTGAATGAAACTTTTTCCCTGAGGCCCTTGGTATTTTATTTGATTTTCTTTTATTGATTTTAATGGTTTCTGTCTTGTGTTGAATGACTCATTTATATCTTATCTTTCCTACTGAAGTCTTAGCAGCTTGAAGACAGAGAACTTACAATTTTTTTGACATTTACCCCATATTTGTTAAAGAAATGATAAAAGACTCACTAAAAATAATATTTGAGTTGGATGAAGTTCTAGCTGTCGTTTCTCAGGCATTCTCACAACTTATATACAGACGATTCTTTTTATTCCTGGTAGGTCAAATTAACAACTACCAAGCCGTTGCTCTTAGGGAAAATACAGGGTTAGGATCCCATGAGCCTTTGGTCACAATATTTTCAGCAATCACTTAATATATAAACTTCTTTTATGTGTATTTCTGTTTAAAGACACCTTATTTAATATATAATGTTGATTTGTTAATCCTGAACTCATGTCTATTGGCACTATAACTCATGTCTGAATGAAGCTTATCTAACATGACTTATTTTCTCCATAAGGCACATCGCAGCCTTGCTCATAGGAATAGTGGGCAGCACTTCAGCACTATGCTTGGGGACTCTTTTAAAGAGCACATTCACCAACAAAAATCACAGAAATGTGAAAAACATGGCACTTACTAGATCATGAAAAGGACACTTGTTTACAATATGAGAGCAGAAACAAGAAGGCAAAACATTGCCTTGCTCAACCTGACTGGGCATGTGTGTGTGTGTGGAGGGTCTCAAATTTTTTACCACTCTGCACATTTTGGAGGATGGCCACAAAAGGGTCCTGAGTATTGATTTGGGGGTTCCAGATTTCAGTTGAATAGGTAACTTCACAAGTGCGGATCCATTACTAATGAGGTCCACTTTGTATACTTTTACGTGCAGATGTAAAAGAACTATTATTGGATAGCAGTTTTAACTGAGTTGGTTACTTGATTAGTGCAGTGCTTCTCACTTTAGCAGATACTAGAATTCCCTGGAGAGCCTGTTAAAATACTAATTGTTGGGCCCCACCTTTCGAGTTTCTGAATCAGTGGACCGGGTTAAAGCGTCAGAATTAGCATTTCTAATAAGTTCTCAGGTGATGCTGATGCTGCTGTTCCAGGCACCACACTTTGGGAACCACTGGTCTGGGTGATAATACTGCATACTTTGAAATAGTCTACAGTTCAGGTATTTTCCTTCAACCAGACTGATCTATACTTGATTCAATTACTAGTCTGAAATACATTTATATTTATATCATATATGAAACTATCAAATAATATAGAAGCGTGCTAAGTTTTTATAATTTTAAAATATTATTTTGCCTTTAGGAACTCTTATGTTCGGTTAAGACATTTATGTACCAACACATGGGTAACCAGTACGAGTATCCCCATAGACACAGAAGAAGAGAGGCCTGTTATGTTGAAGGTAAATATTTCTGAAAATGGTTTAATTTTAAGCCATATGTTGTGTGACTAGGATTGGGGGTGACTGATATGTTCCTTATCTTCACCAGTATTAGAGATTATTACCATTCATTTCATCGGGTACCTGTGTTTGCCAGTTGCTTAGGTAGCTTGGTTGCAGCAGGGCTGTGATTCAGGAGGATGCAGCACAGATACCAAAAGAATGTGAGCAGCATGTTAGAAAGGGCAAAAGATTCTAGGAGTGTGTTTTCTCTGCTCTATTTAAACAGAAGCAGAAGGCAAGTGTGCAAGGGATGCATTTCCAGTCAGGCTTTGAGGACAAGGCCGGAAGTGGGCACAGATGGTCTGTGTCCTTTCTGCCTTTTCTAGGGGATGAAGCAGGTGGGAATTACTGTGTTTGAATTATCTACTCCTGTTTTGTATTTCTTAAACGTGCTAACATGTGTTAGTGAGGAATATTGCAGGTATTGAAAAAAGAAACAACTAATCTTAATGAAAAAACACATTGCAGATTGGAACGTGCCAGACTAAAGAAGACAAAGAAGCATTTGCCATTGTTTCTGTCCCGCTGTCCGAGGTCCGAGACTTAGATTTTGCCAATGATGCAAATAAAGTGCTGGCAACCACAGTTAAAAGGCTGGAAAATGGCACAATAACTCAGAATGAAAGGAGGTTAGTAACTTTTTAAAATGCCTCTTAAATCATTCAGAGTCGATTGTCAAACTCTTGCAGAAAACCTCAAGTGAATCATGACTCCTGGGACTGTTTAGAATGTTCTCTATAGTGGCACACCTGCTTCTGAATGAGCAGATCACAGTGAGTGAATGAAAATGGTGACATTAAAATCTGGTGGAATATTTACTTTTTCATTTTAGCCTGGCTTGAAAACAGTTGTTTTTTGGTTGCTCAATGAACTTTCCTTTTAAGTGTTTTATAAGAGATTCGTAATACCTTTTGCTGCACTTGATTTGATATTTTGGATTTCTAAAGGCTGTAAAAGAAGTTCTATATTTTTTTGTTCTTACTTAGTCGATATAAATTTTTTCTGCTCAAGTACCACAAAAGGAACACATTTGTCATATCAGAAAACATTCTTCAAGGTGTAGCTCTCAGCCACTATAACTTCTAGAGAAACTGGTTTCTTAATTCGTCAGCTCTGGTTTGGGAAATAAGTGAAAAAGAGAATGATACTGATAACTATCAATTATTTTATCCCTACTTTGTGTCGATACTGTGTTAGGCACTGTAAATATATTTTATCTAATCCTTCAAACATCCCTGAGATGGACATATTCCATTTTACATACAGGAAAATTGAAAGCTTACGTAAACTGGGGAAGCTCCCACAATTGGTGGGGGATTCAACCATGTGTGTTTTAAAAGTACATGTGCACAAGTATTCTCTGTATTTCCCCTCTCTGTAATCTGCTACATACTTTTAAATTTAAACAGGAAACAGCCATTTACCTATTTCCCAGGCATTCATTCACGGGAACTCTCATACACATCTGGCGAGATGATAATTGGTATAAGCACTTTGGAAAATAGTTTGACAATAACTAGCAAAGTTAAAGGAGCAATCGCTTCTCATCTAAGTGGAATCATACAGTACATGTCCTTCTGTGATTGGCTTATTTAATTTAGCATAATGTCCTCTAGTTTCACGCACAGTCACATGTGGCAGGATTTCCTTTTTTAAAGCTGAATAATATTCCATTTTATGTATTATTAGCATTTTCTTTATCTATTTATCCATTGATGGATGTTTAGGTTGTTTCCATATCTTAGCTATTGTTAATAATGTTGCAAAATCATTTAGCTCATAGAAACAAAGAGTAAAATAGTGGTTCCCAGAGACTGGGGGGTGGGGGAGGAAGGGATGAATTCCTATTTAACAGATATATAGTTTCATTTACACAAGATGGGTAAGTTTTAGATCTTCTATATGACATTGTTCCTATGGTTAACAATACTGTATTGTACACTTAAAAATTTGTTAAGAAGGTAGATCTCATAAGTGTTTTTAACACACACACACACACACACACATACACACACACACACACACATGCACGCACGCATGCGTGCACAGAAGCAAACAATCCATGACTCGCCAGGTCCACCCCTAGGCTGAACATTCTTGAACATTTATCCAAAAGAAGCTCTTACACATGTGACCAGGACACATGTTTAAGAATGTTCAACCTTATTCTAAATAACCCTGAACTGAACACCATCCAGTTGTCCATCACCAGTTGAATAAGTAACACTTCAGTATATTCATACAATAGAATACAACGTAGCTATGAAAATAAATGAACTACATCTATGTATAACAACATGGATAAATCTAATAAGCTTTAGATTGAGCAAGAACTAGACAATCGCATTTACTGTAATATTATTTGTAAAGTTCAAAAAACAAGCAAAACTGAACCCTTTATTTGGGGTGTTTAAGAAATTGGCAGAGCTATAAAGAAATGAAAGAAAATAATTGTCACAAGAATCATGAGGTGTTTCCTTTTGAAGGGAGGTGTTTGAGGAGGCTCCTGCAAAGTTTCATTTCCTGTTCTGGGTAGTGGCTTCATGGGGTTCACATTATAAGTGTTCCATAACCAAACATATATTTTATGACCTTTTAGAAATATACCTTACTATACAAAGGAAAAAAATCTAACTTGCTTCCTTCCACCCCTATCAATAGAAAAACATCATAAATATGCAAACAAATGGAACAGCTGTTTATCAGCTTTATCTGTTCTTACCTTTGTTTTTCCCCCTAACAAACCTGCATTTGAAGACAGCTATTGTGTGTTCAATCATACCTCCACTCCTGTTGGGGGAAATGGATAAAGGCCAGAGTGTGACACAACTGTTCTACTCTTCTACATATAATTAAATATCAGAACTAAATTATGACAAGTAGTGGAATCTGATGTGTAGATAGCACTTTTTATTTTATTGTTATTTATCTACTAATGCTTCCTTTTGATGAGTCTGCTGTCACTCTCATATATGCACAGAAGTTTACTCAGCCTCACTTAAAAAGTCTCCTTTGCTAAGCGTTACAGTGTTCCTTGAAATAAAAAACAAAGATTAAGATTACAAGCACTCCACTATTACTGACTGTAACCTTGTTCAAGCTACTTTTTTCAGTTACTGCCAGAGGGAATCTTAACTTCTCAAGATGATTCTAAGGAAAGTAGTGGACCAAGACTGACCAAGGATGATGCATTTTAATTTCCTCTGCTTCCCTCCCCACTGTTTTAGAGTGAAAAACATCATAGCAAAAAAAAGAAAAAAAAAAAAAGATCTTGCCTGAGAAATATGAAGTTGCAATTATTAATCTTAATTTAGTAATTTTGGAAAAAGCCACCTTCTATCAAAATTCATTCAGAGCTTCCTGTCAGTACAGTAGAGCGTATGGCATAGTTGAATGCACTTACATAATTTTCTTGGTTTTAGAATTCAGTATAAAATTCTTTCTGAAAATACCTCACAACTCTGACTTTTTCCCTCTGGAGAATAAGGTTATTATTAGATATTCTTTTACTCTAGGAAGAATAATACAAGGTCAAAGGGAAGGTGGTGTTAGAATATTGCAGATCTGTCTCAAGATGCCTGTGTTGTTCAAATCCTCTCTCTCATAATGTCCCCTTTACTCACCCCAGGAAGGGACTCTGGAGGCACAGCTCCTGTGTTATGTCCAAGATCCCTAATCTCAATATTTTTCAGTGGCATTTCCTCATTTTATTCTGCATAGCCGCACCAAGAAAATAGAGACTATTGGGAACATGTTGAGGATGGAAGAGGAGAGAGAATGGAAGGGGGTTAATGGCTACTTAGAGCTGAAAGGCGAAGACACATGCAATCATAAACCAGGATTTTTGCACCATGTTTAACCTAAAAATATGTGACATTCCTCTGCAGCATATATAGTTCAATATTTATTTATTTGCAGTCTTACCGAACTCCTGGTGTGTGCCAGACACTGGGCCTTGTAGCGTGTGCACCTGTGGTGGGATTGCAGTGGCAAATAGCACAGACTACAGTCACGTCTTCATGCAATTTATGGGCTTGAGGGTTGGTTCTAATTCCCAATGATAGAAGCTCAGGTTAAAGAATAGGGTCTTTCAGCATGTGATCACCAGATCAGTTGTCCTTTTGATTCAAAGTTAATATCTTCCAATAGCAATATCATGTCCCCTTAAATTTTATTTGCCTGTTATTACTATCTCTACACTAGCAATTTTTTGTTTAGTATTGAACTAGGTGCTTCTTTTTCAATACTATTTATTTCAGATTTCTTGGTCATTTTATTTTAGTAATATCTCTTGAGCAGCAGAAAGCTGAATTTTAAAAATTGAATCTGATAGTCTATTTTAATTTGCTAAAGTTTAATTACTTTACATTTGATAATGTTGTATTTATTTCGATATCTAACAGTATGTTATTTTATTTTTTCTTTCATTAGTGTAGCTGTCTTTTTCTTTTCCCTCCACTTCTTTATTGGTTTCTGTTAGACTGATGTTTATATTTTCTCCCCTTTTTTCTTTTACCTCTACTGGTTTAAAAACTATAGATCATATTTCTGTTCTTCATCAATTGCTCTTATGTTCATAGAACATAACATTTTAACTATGCTTTCATACATTTAAACTGTATATTCTTTCTTATAAAACTTGAAGATGTTAACTATTTCTTTCTTCCTCATGAGAGAAAAGCACCTCAGAATGCTTTAATTATGCACTGATATTTGCCTCCCATATTTCTTGGAATAGTTATCTGGAACTATAGTTTTGTGTTTATTCTTTTTATTTAAAAATTTTATTGTATTGCATTTGATATATACAAAGGAAATAGAAATGTGTCATAAATTATGACATACCACCTTTTTTACTAAAAAGTTTAGTTTCTAAAAATTATTTTTTATTTATAAATTATATATCTTAATATATTTTTATCTCTTTCTCTGCTTGCCTTTATTTATTGTATTTCACTTTTCTCTGAGTTTACTTTTCTTCTTGCTTATATTCATTCTTTATTCAATGAGGTTATAAATCTTATTAGTTTTTACATATATGTAAACATCTTTATTTTACCTCCACTCTTAAATGATACTTTATATATGAAATGTTAGATTAACAATTATTTTTCTTAAGTATTTTAAAGTTATAATTTAATTATTTTAAATCTCTAGTTGCCATTAAGAAATCTGCTGTCAATGGAATCGTTATTCTTTATTGGCATTTTTTCCTTTATTTTCTAGTAATTTTGTAGATTTTTCTTTGTCGTAAAATTTTTATTTTTGTTTGTCTCACTAGACACCAAGGGTATGATTTTAATCTGAATATTTATGTCTTCCATCAATTTTGGATAATTTTCAGACATTTTCCTTCAAACCTTGCTTTTTTATCTTTTCCTCTTGTCTCTCTTTTGGAACTCCTGTTAGGTGCATGTTGGAGCCTCTTAATTTATCTTCCTCTCTTTTAACTTTCTTTTTATAATTTACCTTTAAAAAATTTCCCTGTGCTTCTTTCTGGATAATTTTTTGATACCATCTTACATATCATTAATTTTTTCTGCAGCGTGTATGGCATAGTTTACTTTCATGAATTAGGTTTTTATTTAAATGGTTATAATTTTATTGCTCAGATTTATTGCATCTTTTGCTTATATCTACCTATTCTTCATTCATACCTGCACTTTTGTGTATATATATATTTTTTGTACATAATTGCTTTATTTCTTTGAGGATCGAAAACACACTTATTTAAAAGTTATTTAGAAATTCTTCTGCTACTTGCTTTTTGTTGGTAACGAATTGGCCTTCTGATTTTTTAGTATGATTGCTTACTCTGCAGATCATTTTCATTTCCCCTATTGTGTACATTGGAGAAATTGAAAGGTGGCGAGGATTATAGAATGTGGTTTGGGTCAGTTGTAAAAAAATAATTTGAATATAGGACTTTAGAAGTACAGGTGTTCTCCCTTAAGCAGAAATATTTTTTATTGCTGGTCAGTCATGGAAAAGCATTGGTGGTATCCTCTTATTGACTGGTCTGTTGTTGGGGCTCACGTAGCTTTATTTCATAACAGTCTTTACAGATACTTGATTAGAGCTGGAGGGGGGAGTAGGTACTGGAGGAATTAGAGAAGGAATATTCTTTTAGGGATTCAGGTAATGTTAACTGCATTAAATATTTTGTTGATTAAAGAATTTTCATTATCAAATACTTTCAGTTTTACAGTGTTTCAGGTCTTAGTGTTTATTAAAAATTTTTCTAAAATTAGTACCACAGAGTGAAATTTCCTTTTCATTTTATGATAGGTTTGTAACCAAATTATTGGAGGACCTCATCTTCTTTGTCGCTGATGTACTTAATAATGGACAAGAAGTTCTGGATGTGGTTATCACTAAGCCAAACCGAGAACGTCAAAAATTAATGAGGGAACAAAACATATTGGCACAGGTGAATGTTTTATTGTACTAACTTTGCATATTTTAGTTTTTGAATTATAGTATTAGGAAAGTCCTTGTATTAGTTGCCTATTGCTGTGTTATAAATTACCCCAAAACTTAGTGGCTGAAAACAACGGATGCTTATAGTTCCTGTGAATTAGGAATCTATGAGTGGCTTAGGTGGACAGTTTTTGCTCAGTGTGTTTCACAAGGCTACAGTCAGCTGTTGGCTGGGGCTGTAGTCATGTTAATGCTTGAATGGAAGAGGATTCACTTCCCAGCTCATTACATAGGCCTCTCCACAGGGCTGCCAAAAGAGTTGGTGGCTTGCTTTTCTTAGAAGTGAGGAGTCTAAGAGAGGGCACCCAGATGAAAGCCATAGTCTTTTTATAACATAATCTTAGAAGTAACATCCCATCACTTCTACTGTGTCCTATTTGTTAGAAGTGAGTTGATAAATCCAGTCCATAGTCAAGGAAACAGGTTTATACATAGGATATGAGTTCCCAGAGGCAGGGATCATTGGGGGCTCTCTTGAAGACAGCCTAGCATAAACCTCTAAAATGCCTACATGGTCAGACTATCTTCAGAAAGTATGCTGGAATAATTTTTTAGGTAAAATTTCCAGGGGAACTTGAAAACTGCCATCTTTATCTGCTTCCCACTTCCTTCTCTATCTTCCCCAGGAAAAAAGGGCAATCTATTTATCAGCTAACAAGTGCTTGATATGATATTCTAGTATTTTTCTACTGGAAGTCTACAGCTGCTCCTGTACTGTGTCTTTCCGAAATTGTTCAGGTGCACTAGTAAATTAATTCACTTACTAATAATATGCACATATGAACATACTTGCCCATATGTATTCTTTTTATTCTGTTCATTGCTATATAAAGTAATGGGCTCATGCATTCTTTAAGTGTGGATTCAAGGAAGATACTTAAATAAAAACCACGTTCTTAATATGCATATTTTTGTGAAGTTGTGAAAGGAAAATGGTAGACATATTGTTAATTAATAATTCTATAGCTGGTTGTCTGAAAATTTAAAATCGACATTTTTCTCAAAGAAAAGAAAGGTAGCAAATCTAATGAGACAATGTCTTTTCTGACATTAGCATTTCTTTTGTATAAAGTGTTTGATTTCAAAGACCTTTAGGACCTTGAATGATTTATTAATATTATTTCAACCAACATATATCAAAACTTTTTTTCAGTATTATAAATATAAAATTCAAGATTTAGTGAATACAGAATTCTTGAAGAAACTTTTATTCATATCATATTTTATGAACTACAAATGATCATTCCTTTCCTTTTTGTTTTCTTGTGTTAATGCTTATGCCTGTGCCTAGGTGCTCTTTCATAAATAGTTTACTCATTCTACTATCTCATCTCCACATGGTCCTACCTGCTGACTAAAGAAAGTTATATTCTTCAATGCTTTTTAAATACTTCCCAACCACTTACCTTCTTAGAAGAAGAATCTGGGTCACTGAGTATCACCAGCTGCCCATGTGGTTCCTTATTTGTTACATTTGAATGCTGATACATTCATTGATTTGGCCACCCCTTTATGTATCAAGAACAATAAATTAATTGTCTGTTTATAAAGAGGTTAAGAAGCAATATTTGGTAGCAATTTTCTGATGTCAGCTCCAGATGAAAATAAATGTTTCTTTATATTATTTTGATTTTAAAAAGTTTTAGAAAATAATAGATATAAAGCCTATAGAAGTCAAATTGTATTTTAGTTCATCCAAATATGTTCATGTAACTTGGTATAACCCAACATTTTTTATTTTTTTATTTTAATAAAATATAATTCATAAACAAACTTAAGTATTCTCTCTTAATAATGTTTTTTGTCATTAATTTAGGGAATCCTTTTAGCAATATTTTTCTATTCCTTAATATGTTGATCCTGTATTATAAAATAAATCCTTTTTTTTTTTTTGGTCTATTATATTTCAAAAGTGTTTTTGAGTCAATGTGCTTATTGAAAAAAAAATTAAAACAAATTGAAAAATGTGCACCTTCATTCATCAGAATAGGTGTATTTTTTTTTTCTTTCCTGATAGGTATTTGGGATTCTTAGAGCACCCTTTAAGGAGAAAGCAGGAGAAGGCCCAATGCTAAGGCTTGAAGACCTTGGGGACCAAAGATATGCTCCTTACAAATACGTGCTGAGGCTCTGCTACCGCGTGCTGAGACATTCACAGCAGGACTACCGGAAAAATCAGGTCAGAGGGTGGCCCTTAATATTTAAAGTATGGGCAAAGTTCTTTGGTTACTCTTTTAGAACATATAAAACAGGAATGAGAAATTCCACTTTGCAGTGAAATGTTTTATATTGGTAACACACAAAAATGACCTATAAGTATTTTTGAGCTAACATGTGCAATTATTCGTCCATGTAAACTTGAAATTGGTGGGGGAGGATGTCTGAGTCCTTCTGTGTGTGTGGAATTAACTCCTGCTGGTCCGGAGGTATGGAGGATGCATTCTGTAAAGAGACATGAGACATTTCTAGAACATGTGAAGAACTGCATCATCATGTAAAGGCCAAAGAGGTCATTGTCTTATGGAAAAGGTATGACATGTGTGCATTTGAAACATAAGAGAGAGGTAAAGAGGGGACATGAGAGATAAAAGGCAGTATTATAGGAATTCAGAAGAGAGAGAGAGCTTGGTTGTGACTGGGGGAACCCAGGGAGGGTGCTTAGAGAAGGAAGCATTCGAGTAGAATGAGAATCATTTCATAAATTGTACAGGAATAAGTTTTTGAGCAAAGAGGGATGTATGAAGAAAGAATGATGGAAGCTAGAAAGGACACTTTTGTCCACAGATTATCCTAACTGAGGAGGACAGGGAAGCCAGGTGTGTTTTGGGATGTAGATACGTTACCCACCACGAATGAAATTTCTTTTAAGCCTCATTTTTTATCTTAAAATAAGTAATATTTCACAATGTGTTCAATAATATACATGTTTATTTAATATAAAATTATTTAAATTATTTGGTAAACTAGTGTCTCATGTTTCTCTTAGTCTGAGAGATGAGCGCATAGTCAGTAAATTTCCTTGATGAGTTTAGTCCACAAGACAGGATGTTGGGAAAGAGGGCCAGTGAGGCAGGTTGGGCTAAGGCACAGGGTGCTTAGGATGTCAGGCCTTGAGAGTGGAGGCTATCTGGGAATAGCTAGTAGTATTTATGGAGTGCTTTGTACCAGGCTTAGCTCTAAGCACTTTTCACAGTTTGACTCAGTCAATACTGAATTAAGATGAGGAATTGAGGCACGGAGAGTTTAAATAATTAGCCAAAGATTACACAGTTTAAAGACTGGAGCCAGTGTTCAAATCCAGACTCTTAATCATTACAGTATTTTCTCCTAGTAGTTTGAAAGTTTTTTGGCAAGAAGAAAATTACTGCTTTAAGAAAAATGTGTTAAAATACACTGGCTTCGAAATTCTGTTTAAGATTTAAAAAGTCTACAAAAGAATATGTAAAACAGATTAGTCAGGAGATAAAACATATGACAAGTGAGGAAGGGGACAATATGAACAAATTCTGAAGTACTTTTTAATATAATCCTAGTTGTAAATATCTTTCCAAGGTGAAAATGCTGTCATTGGAATTATTTTTCTCAGCTTCATTGTGTTTCTTTAAGATGTCAAGATAAAGTTGGTAGAATTGTTCTTATTTTATTGAAAGAAAAATTATGTTCCAGAACATTAAGTGATAGACCTTCAAGCACTTAGAGAATCAGTATCCCAGAATCCCCAATATGAGGGCCTATGTTGTTATGTGGAGGTTTGTGGTAGGGGGAGCGGGAGGTAGAGGTTGCTCAGTGTACTCTGCTTGACCTCATTTCTCTACTTGGGTCTGGAAAGAAATACTTTGCTAGGCAGGCCACCACTCACACATACAAACTATTGTTATTAGGTTGAGTTAAGTAAAAAAATCAACAGGTCTATAGAGTTTACCTGGTTCTCAGTCCCATGGGCCAACAGCATGCACCATTTTTGATTGTGCTCAGCCTTTGGAAGGGTCCCGGGGACCCCCTTTCTACAGCACTGCCCTGTGCTTCAGTGTCAGTCACTTTGGGTTTGATTGTTCTGCCAGTCCCTCGTAGGTTGCCTGGGCAGCACATCTTAACTGGTGTCTTTTCTCAGTCTGTCAAGGTGTGACACATAAAGTTCTTTCTCACTCCTCTCAATCTTAACCAGGGACTCATGAGCCTAGTGTGCTGAGGGGTGTGTAATTTCTCCTCTGAAATCACTCATCCTTTTGACAAGTAGAAACACACACACACACACACACACACACACACAAATGCGCATGTGCACACACACCTTCTGCTTCTATAATTTCTCCTCACCTTTGTTCTTAGTTCACTCTACCTAGGATTATCAACATCTGCAGGCAAATGTTTATTTACTTTTGGGAATCTGCTTTCCAGTTTCTTTAGAGCATATGACTATGGGTGGACCATTCATTCTCTCTTTTGAGCTGTCTCTCCAGGACATAGGCCATTGAGCTGACAAAAGAAGAAAGAATCCCTAGCATTCACTGAAAGTGAAGCTTTATTTTCCCTCACATTCTTGTGCATGCTCCAGTTCGATCTCAGAGATAGTTGAAAAATATTTTTCTCATTTCTTTTAAATTAAGAATGCTTTGTATTAAGCGTAAAACAGCTTTCTGATGTTTTTAGAAAGTGATTTTAAAATATAAGGAGAATTACTTTCTACTTTTGCATAATTCCCTTGTTTTCCTTTGTCCTCACCTATATTTTATAGTCCTAATTGGGAGTTCTTTTGTAATTTAGCGGTAACCCAAGTCTTTCATATTGAGGCTCTGTTTATTATTATTTATAGAATTCGGTAACAACTCTAATTTCTATTGATTATTTGTCAACACCTTGTTCTATTTATCAAACATCTTGTAGATTTGCCTTATACTATAGTATGATTACAATAATCATAAACGTGTGTAAATCAATATATACATACCTTTAAAAAGATACACTATCAAAAGATCATTACTTAACTGGCTATCCAACATAAAGCCATCTTTTGAAATGTCACAGAATTAGTACCTAGAATATAATTAGATTTGTGCAACCAATATGATTTTCAAGGAATAGGTAAATTCCATTAAAAAAAAAAAAGAGGCAAAACTACTTTTTAATTTATAAAATTTCCCAACATCGAAACAGAGGTACATTCCCAAGGAGAATCCCTAAGAAACTGAAGTAAAACTTTCCGATTTGGAAGGAGACAGGCTTACCAGTTTTATGGTTGTGTGAGGTATTTTGCTTATACACAGAATGTGAGAAAGGAGTAATAGTGGCTGGGAATATATCAGAGTTTGTGTGAAGAATAAGAAACACATTAAACAATGCATGATTGAAACTTCCCAGTGGCTTTCTCTTGTGCTTAGAATAACATCTTTGTCCTTTACCACGGCTTGCAAGGACCTCCCTCTCCAACCTCAGCTCTTGCTTTCTCCTCACTTACTATACTCTTGCTGCAGTGGCCATCTTTTGATCAAAAAACTTGGTTCCACTACCACAGAGCCTTTGCACCTGCTACTCTGACTGCCTCCATGACTTCTCTCCCCATGCTGCTTCCTTTTTGTCATTTATATTATTTCATCATTTTAATAAATTGAATAATTTCCATCTTAGCTCAAATGTCGCTTCTTCAACATCCACTCTGTCTAAAGTTGCCACCTTTTTCGATCTGTTTTTTTTTTTTTAATTTCACTTACCAATGTGTAAAATGATCAGATTTATTGCCTTTTTTAAAACTAGATGTAATCTCCATGAGAGCTTATTTATCTTGTTTACTTTCATATACCTACTCTCTCAAACAGTGTCTGGAATGTAGTAGGCTTTCAAGAAATATTTATTGGGTAAATGGATCTGATCAATACAGTGATTAATCTTATTACTTTGTTCTATAGCTTTTTAGAGCTAAAAAGTGGTATGAATTTTTATTATTTTAAAGAGAAGATTTAATAGATTATTTTGATATAACATACAAAAAAGAAATCACTTAAGTCTACCTGGGATCTTCAAGTAAACTTCATTAAGGATCCATGCCTCATAATCTAAATATCACAGTTATTTCCTTTCTATAATTATGCTGAAATCATTGGTTATGACTTTTAATGAGAGTTAGAAGGGCCTCTGTTAGGGTGGTGAAATTCTTAATACCAGTGTCATAAAAACTGTTTCTTTAACTAGGTTTAATTTGGTTTTCCCATTTACACTTCAAGAATATAAGCACCTATATTAAAAAATAGTTCTAGATATAGAATTTTTTATTATAATTTAAATTAGGTATATGGTAATATTTTCATTTCCTTCCTTAAAAAGTTCTATTTACTGAAGAATTATTTACTTGCTCTTTTTCTTGATAATTTTTAGTGAGTTTCCTGTTATGAATAAATTAATCAATGTTACTGACTCTAATGGAAGCTGTTATTTCTCAGCTGTTTGGCAGTGGATTCTGACAGCCTTTCTTTTTTGCAGGAATATATTGCTAAGAATTTCTGTGTCATGCAGTCCCAGATTGGCTATGATATTTTGGCAGAAGATACCATCACAGCTTTGTTGCACAACAACAGAAAACTACTAGAGAAACATATCACAGCAAAAGAAATAGAAACATTTGTCAGTTTACTCAGGAGAAACCGCGAGCCAAGGTTTGAAGTGGTTCATGCAGTATTCTTTTGTAAGGGGGATTATGGCTTTTTGCTTTATTATTAGAACTTTTTAAAGTTAAAGTTCTTTCATATCCCTTTCATGGACAAAAACTGTATCAGACTCATTGCTGTAATAGTTATCCATAATGAAGAGTTGTTACCTTATGAGAAACCAAAACTCTATCTAGACACATTTAAATGTAATTTGATCACTTATGTTTTTATGGTATTTTATAGTTTTCAAAATATATTCATTTACATTGTCTCATTTAAATCTGCATATTCTCATGAAGTACACTAGTTGTATATTATTATCCATATTTTAAAGGTGAGAAAATAAAAAGTTGAGAGAGCAACTTGCCCAATAAACCCCAATAGTAAGGAATAGAACAGGAGGTAAATCAAGGGTTTCTGATTCCACATCAAGTTCTCTTTCTCTTGTACCATGCTGCCTTATCTGGGAGAAATGAATGCAGAAAAGTCATTGGACTGGTAAAGTTTTCTTAACTATTAACATAACAAATAAATGTTAGGAGGTAGAATTGGGCCTCCGGCTCATTGATTAAGTGCATGTTGTATTCTAGTTTTACTCAGAACAGCACTAGTTTTAATCTGCTTTTGTTTTGATATTAAATTCTGGGGTCGGCTCACTTTAGGGCAGATAAATGATTTTCGAAACATACTAAGTTACAGTGCTGTGGGATGAATATCATCAAATAAATACAGGCAAACATATCCTTTTTTGAAATAAGATTTGTACTAAATACAAATAATTGGATATTTAATTTGTTTCTAATGATGCAGAGATAAGCAATACAGAAAAATGGTGCATGGAAATAATTTTAAAATATGTCTTAAAGTTATATTTGTTATATCTCAAAGTTTATTTTCACTATGATTTTATAAAAAGCTTTTTCTTAACGTTCAATTTAATTTTTTTTTTGCCAGATTCTTGGATTATTTATCAGATCTCTGTGTGTCTAATACCACTGCTATACCTGTAACTCAAGAACTCATCTGTAAATTCATGTTGAGCCCAGGCAATGCAGACATTCTCATTCAAACTAAGTAAGCATGGATCATGAAGGCATCTTTTTCTGTTCATTTATTTGTAAGCATTGAAGCTCTTTATCATATTTGTTAGTGAGCTTCTTAATAGATTTTGTATGTGTTATTAATTTCAAGGCTGGTTTCGATGCAAGTGGACAACCCCATGGAGAGCTCCATCCTTACAGATGACATTGATGATGAGGAAGTTTGGCTCTACTGGATTGACAGCAACAAAGAACCTCATGGCAAAGCTATTAGGCACCTTGCTCAGGAAGCAAAAGAAGGCACCAAAGCTGACTTAGAAGTTCTTACCTACTACAGGTAAAGTATAGAGAACTGTAATTCCCAATCTCATATGCATTGAGACAGATGCTCTGAAACCTCTAAAAGTCAGGTATTATGAAGAAGAAATTTAAAAAGTCATGTCATTACTATGGTAGCTGAAATATTTGGTATTATTTAAAATATTCAAAATGAAAGTTTTCCACATATACCACTTGCAATTTCCTGATTTCCCAGAATTTGGGGTTGTTGTATAGCATAAGGTTTTCTCTTATTATTGATTGGAACAGGTATAGAAGAGAGACATGTTGGGACCTGGGAATTGGAGTAGAGAGAGAGCTGGAATTGGAGCTGGGAAAGCTGATTCAGCTGTAGAGGTGTCCTTAGAGAAAGTTAGCCGGTGGTTTATAGTTTACGGTGCTTATGAATATGTGGAGCCCTAGGGCTTAAGAGAAACTGTGTGTATAGTTTCAGCAGTGGCGAGTGGCAGCAGAAGTTCTGATGTTAGTTCCCAGTGGTCAGTATATTGGGAGCAAGAACCTAGCTGGTGTCTTTGAATTTAAGGAGTGAAAACTCAAGGCAGATGACCTTGGGCCAAGTTGGGCCCAAAGGACAGAAATCTGAGGAAGGCAGAGAGTGCCTTTTGTCCCCTGGTTTCTACAGCTCCAGCAACAAAGCCAGAAGCTAATTCTTGATCTCAGAGAACGATGAATCCAAGTGTACTGATGCCATTTGGACTGATCACATTTGATTTGAGAACTGAGTGGATCTAAACTTAGAGTGTAGATACTAGAGCCCAGAGCTGAGTGGGACAGGGGAAGGTGGAGAGAGATGGTTTCGTGTGAGCTCTTACCCATGGTCTTCAGGGTTACTGTATTCCTAGAATGGAGAGCCTGATGACCGTCTCCACCAGATACATGTTGCTGGAACGAGTAAGAGAATGGGCATAAAGACAATTTCATGTACATGTTGTTATTTGATTATTTAACCTACTACCAAAAGAGTTTGACTCCAGTATCACATACCCTTAGAAATACTGCTATTATAAGTAGACACTGACTGATACCATGATGTTCAAGGTCAAGACAAGACAAATAATGTAATACATTTAATATTTTTAAGGTATCAGCTAAACCTCTTTGCAAGGATGTGCTTGGATCGCCAGTATCTGGCCATCAACCAGATTTCTACTCAGCTCTCTGTTGATCTGATCCTGCGGTGTGTGTCGGATGAGAGCCTGCCATTTGACCTCCGAGCATCTTTTTGTCGCCTCATGCTCCACATGCATGTTGACCGGGATCCCCAAGAGTCTGTGGTGCCTGTTCGTTATGCCAGGCTCTGGACAGAAATTCCTACAAAGATCACAATTCATGAGTATGTTTGAAAAATTTCTTGAGGACTTTAAATGCAGCAAATGAACTCGAAATAAAGTGTCTTTAATTTTGAAATGAAATATATGGAAAAACATTTCTGCATGCAAACTCGGGTTGTTATTCTTCCAAATACAAATAAGATACTCTTTTTGGAGAGTAAAATGACAACTCTTGATAAGAGAAACATCATTCTGGAAACCAATAAACAGAAATCATATTACTAAAAGATGTAACAATTTTGTTAAGTGCTTAATATTATTGTAGACTCTAGTTTAAGTGCTTTACATGTATTTCACAATAGCCACATTTTATGGATGAGAACACAACATCTAGAAAGGTTAATTATTTTACTCAAGCTTAAGATGCCAGGAGGTTAAAGTATGTATATTTTTTTATTTTTAAATGATTATAGTCAATTTAACATACTTATATTCTATATTTCCAGATATGATTCTATAACAGACTCTTCCAGAAATGATATGAAGAGGAAATTTGCACTGACAATGGAATTTGTTGAAGAATACTTGAAAGAAGTTGTAAATCAGCCTTTTCCTTTTGGGGATAAAGAAAAAAACAAACTGACATTTGAGGTATTTTTTAAAAACAATTCATTCATGAGGTTATTCAGTTTTCCCTATCAAAAATTAGATGCACTAAGCATCAAAGATTTTTTTCCTTTAATATTTAAGATGTTTTGGTAATTGGGTATTATTAAAAAATAGATTTGATGTTTTAATCATACCTGATGTCTAATACAAAATATTTTATTTATAACTATGTGATAGCTACTGTATTTTCTGATTTTTTTTTGAGGGGGTTCACTTTATTTCACTTATACAAGCTTTACTGCACTTAATGAACAAAGATAGTTTTCCATATTTATAATATGTTTGGATACATTTTTTTCATCTTTATGGAGGTGATGTTTTTAGCCTCATTAAACTGATTGAATTATTCCAACTTATAATATCATTTTGGGGGATATAGTGACAATCCTCAAGAGAAGATGCTGTTACTTGATACCTGTTACTTGCTACCTACAGGTGTATACCAAATTATCCCCAAACTTAGCAGCGCAAAGCAACAAACATTTAGTATCTCAGAGTTTCTATGGGTCAGGAATCTGGGAGTGTTTACTTGTTTAGGGTCTCTCATGAAGTTGTAATCAAGCTGTCAACTGAGTGGTAGTTGTCTGGGGCTGGACAATCTGCTTCTAAACTCACTCATGAGGTTGTTGGTGCCATACTTTCTTGCCAGCTATTGACCAGGCACCTCATTTTCTTGCCATGTGGGCCTTTTTATAGGCTACCTATGTCCTTATGGCATGGCACTTGGCTTCCTCCAGAGCAAGCCATTTGAGAGAGAGAGAGAGAGAGAAAGAGAGAGAGAGAGAGAGAGAGAGAGAGAGAGAGAGAGAGAGAAAGAGAAAGAGAGATTGATCGATTGATTCAGAGAGAGTCCAAGATGGCAGTTCAGTCTTCTATAAGCTAATCTTAGAAGTGGCCATTACTTTTGCTGTATTTTGTTGGTCACACAGAAGAACCCTAGTTCAATGTGGAAGGAGACCTTATACTGGGGTCCATTCTGGGAGTTGTCTCTCATACCTAGTGTGTCTTGCATCCAGAAGACCACAAAGTAGCATAGGGAACATATATTTCTGGACAAATTTCATGGATAGTATCCACTTACTAAAGCAATTCATTAATCTAACCATTTATTAAGTGATATCCTACCGACTTAAATAAGTTAATAATTATAATAATTACATAATTTAATTAAGAGGTAAATCATTCTAATGCAAACTTTTAAAACCACCTTTATACACCTAAAATCTTGTCTTCTTGCTTCCTTGCTGGCTGTTGACCAGATACTTCATCTTCTTGTCATGCAGGCCTTCAATGGGATTGCCAACGAAGTAGTCATATTTAGATTTAATCCTAAACTTGAATAAATCAGAGTTCAGTGGTTACTTTTGCAGGTATTTTAATTCCTCAGTGTTAAAGAATTAGAAAATTTGGAAATACCTGCCCTAATTTAGGTAATAAAAAGTCAATGTTAACTTTAGTTTTTAATGGTTTTCTTTTCTACCCTCCCCCCCCTTTTTTTAATTAAGGTGGTCCACTTGGCTCGGAATCTCATATACTTTGGATTTTATAGTTTCAGTGAGTTATTAAGGCTAACAAGAACACTTCTGGCTATCCTAGATATTGTACAGGCCCCCATGTCATCGTATTTTGAAAGATTAAGCAAATTTCAAGATGGAGGTAAGAATTTCTGAGATAAATTATAATCTTTTTGTGAGATAAAAATAAACAAATATACAGAGACGTGATTGTTAACGTGTACCTGCTAATATATGTGTACAAATGAAAAATAATCCTACGGTAGGACTGAGTGATAATAGGCTGGATTTATAAACATGCTTTTCTGTTCTTGACACTAAAGCTTTGAGAGACAAATTCATAAGGTCAGTGAATTCCATCTTTAGCAGTTAACATTACAGCTAATCTGCCAGTGAAAATATTATATCTTAAAAAATAAAAACATCTTAATATTTGTGATCATCCTGGTATGTGTCGGATGCTGCCTATGCTTCATAGCAAGGTATGGAAAATGCAAAATACAGGCCCACTAAGAGTTGTACCAGAGAAGCAGTGAATGTAAAGCCAGTGTGGGAGGCAGCACATTGAAGTGAGTAAGAGAATGAGCTTTTGAGTCAGAGTGCCTGCATTCAAATCCTGCCTTTACCGTGATTAATTTAGGCAAGTTACTTTCTGTAGGAATTTCTTTTTTCATCTAAGATATGCGGATGATAATAATAGTATCTTCCTAGCAATTTTCTTGTGAGAATTAAGTCAATGTGAACAATATATTCAAAGCACTTCAATAGTGCCTGTCTCATAACTCAACAAAAATTTTTTGATGGTGAGTATCTTATGTTGGATACCATGAAAATCCCCTGAAGTAGAGAATTATTTGTAAAAGATATGTTGAAGAGTATATTCAGGAAGTACACTTGTAAGGCAGAGGTCCGGGCAGACAGAGGAGCTGATCCACAATGCAGTTGCAAAGTTGATCCTACAGGGAGCTCTGGAGCTGAGATGGCCCTTTGGAGTGGTCATAGAATCCTTGCATCAGCCAGCTGTTGACCACTGGCTTCGTCATGGAGTGGGTGTGTAGCTTTGTTTAAGGCACCTTCCTTTGAAGAAGGGACATTCTTAATGACAGCTGTGAGAAGTCAGGAGTCATGATGCCTAGCATCTGGGATGATAGATGCCTCAGCCCTGAAGAGGGGATATGGGTGGGACAATATCTGCTATAGAATTAAAAAGTAAAACCAGAAATCTAATTTCAGGCATGAAGATGTAATATCTGGAAAGAAATGATAAATATGGAACATCCAGGTTGCAATTAATTGCTGCTACTTAAATCTGAATTCCTTCTAAACATCTGTACAGATCAATAAGAAGTAAATTAAACCACATAAATCCCTCATCTTCAGCAGAACCATAAGACAGAGGACAGTACAAGTTTCAGTTATTGTAGTAGAAAAGTAACATCAGTTTTCAGCAGAGCCGTCTCCTGAGCACTCACTGCAAGTCTTTGTGGGCAGTTGGGGGTTTCTGGAAAAAACATGTAGAAGAGACAAGAGGGGATTGTATGAAAATCACCCTCAGAAAGAGAAAGTTTATCCTAAGGGTGAAAATGCTAAAAGAAAATCCAACTAGATAGAAGATTACTGAATAAAGTGGAAGGGACTTAAGAGGAACAGTAGTAGCATATGTGTGGAAAAGCAATGCCACTAGGGATGAACAAGGTTAAAAGTAAGGGAGAGGCACCCTTTGGAGTCTTGATGGTGAAGGGAAAAGAAGTGAGGAATTTAGAATACCACAAGATAAAAAAAAAAAAAAATTGAAGGAAATATAACATTTCCATTGCCTCCCACCAAAAGCCAAACTAAAGAAACTGACTTCATGACTCAGACGAGAGAGCGCCCTTGTATTAAAGATCATGTAAACCAGCTCACATTGTAGACCTTGTCCAAGAAATGGCGACATGTAATCATTCCTCATTTATATAAAACTACTATAAGATCAAAATAGAATGGAGAATCAAAAACATTTCAGGTGATGGGAATTCTTCTCTAAAAAGCAACCATGAAACAGAAGAAAAATTGTATCACAGCACTACACTGAATTAAATGTCTTTGAACAAAAATTGGGATACAAAAAAAACCACCTTGAGTCCTAAATTCAAAAACTAAGGTTAGAAAAAACAGGAAGAAATGAAACTAAAGTTGATTGAACTCATAAAAATAATAGAATAAAATGGTAGATTTAATTGTTTTAGAAGTACAGAGTAAATTACAAAGCGGCAAAGGGAGAGTAGATTTGGATTGCAGTTTAACAAGCACCACTGAAGAAAGGAAGGTAAACAATGAGGAGAATGTCAATAATATAAAGAAACAAAAAGGGTTGGAGAGAAAGTAATTGAAATGGAAGATAGGCGAAGAAGAGCCATCATGTAAATAATTGGAGTCATTGAAGAAAAAAATGATGGAATAGATCTGATATTTAAAAAGTACAAACCAAGAAAGCATTTATAATTAAAAAGATAACCTTAATTTTACATGGTAAAATTGTCCAGAATGGTAACTTCCAAGATGTAGCAGAATAAAACTATTATATATAGTATATATTCAGAGAGAGTGGTGAGGGAGATACAGGCCCACTATGAAAGCAAATGGAGAAAAAAAAGGAAAGGAAAGATGTTTCCTGCTATAATGCTTTTACAATTTCCAGTTTATTTTAAACTAAATCAATCTTAAAAGGTTAGAAATTGATCTTGACTTTTGGCCTCAGGGCTTAGAGTCTGCTTTCAGAGATTTTCCCTGAATAAAGTATTTTTCTTCCTCTGAAAATTTGCTCATATTTTGTGTGTATTCTCCACTGTCCTGCCTATGTCTGCTCTCTAAGACATACTTTTTACTCTTTTAAAATATTTTATAATTCTCATATTTTCTTGTGAAATCCATTTGCCTCTGGATATCTTAATAATTCAGCTAGCTATCTGAGAATCATTAATTAACTTATTCAATAAGAATTTATTAACAATTGCGTGCTAGATACTGTTCTAGTCACTAGGAATAAACAGTAAACAGGATAAAGTCCTTAGCCACAGAGGGAACAGACAATAAATAAATAGGCACCCCCCATTGGGGGAGATGATTAGATAATAAATGAATATACCCTGTAACATGAGATAATGCTATGAAGAAAAATAAAGTAGGAGACTATGGCAAGTGATGGAGTCAGGAAGGGGCAACTATTTTTAGCCTGAGTGACTTGAACAGCTTCTCTGATGTCTGAGCAGAGACCTACATGGATCAAGGAAGACAGCCCTGAGGCAGAGTAAGCTTCTGAGGCAGAGTAAGCTTGATCTGTGTGAGGAGCAGCAGGAAGACCATTTTGGCTACGGTAAAGTGAGAGAAAAGCAAGTATACATATGGTAGGAGGGAAGGTTGAAGAAGCCCAGATTGTGGAACCTCACAGATCTTGAATTTGAATTTTGTTCTGAGTTTGTTGAGCAACCTTTGGAGGGATTTGAGGAGGGACTGATAGAATTTGATAACTTTGGCTGCTGAGTGGAGATTAGAGGATATCTATGCAGTCAGGGTGCTAGGTAGGAAGACCTTAGTTACAAGACTGCTGGGAAATAGGATAAAGGTGATGAATTAGGGTAGGAGTGGTAGAAGTGGTAAGAAATGGTAAGGATAAAATGCACCCTAAAGATTGAATCTTGGGGCATTCCAGCATTGAGCCATGAGATAGAGGAAGAGCAAGCAAGAAATTGGGACAGAGCAGTCAGGAAATAAAGAGGAACATCAGGAGAATGTGATGTCTTGGAAGCCAAAGGAAAAGTAATACTAAAAAATTTAAATTGTTGGCTTATATCAATACATTTCCTAGATAGCTCATACTCATTGAGTACTCCGTGTGCTAAGTTAAGTGGTTGTACATGGATTACCTCCCATGGAGTATGACTTGTCTTTAACCATGAAACACACTATTTTAATTCATTATTAAAATATAAAACACTATAATTTTACTCCAGTATTAAAAATGATTCATGATCATTTTATTAGCCAATTATAATTCTCTAAGAAACTTCTTGTTATGTTGATAGGAAATACCTATGTATGTACTGCATGAACTGAAACTCAGAGGTTTCTTCCTTTTGAGACTGGTATGTCATATCGAGTAGTATCTCTTCATTGGGGTAAATGGATTTCCTAATTTGTGGATTTTGGCTAGATTTTTGGAATCTGAAAGAATGTGCTTATCCCCCTATACAGTGGTTAATGCACAAGAAATATGTAATTCTAGTTCTTGGTGTATTGAAACTAATTTGAATTTAAGGACCATAGTTTTAAGATCACTTCTCTTTATATCTGCAAATCAGAGGGTAAATTACTTCTTTTACACATTCCTATGACTGGGTACGTGATGTAAACTGTGAGAAGATATAGTCTGTTTTTAAGCATAATTTGATAACAATTATAATTACACTACAAATGATACATCTGAGAGAAGTTGTTGGGTGGAGATTTCTTCATTCCTGTGAACCCTAAAAGTCCTTCTCAAGGAGTCATTATTGCTTTTACTAACATTAACACTTATGTAATATCATTAACTCACATATACTTGGAAGGACAATACCTTTATTTTTTATTTTTTTTAAATTAAGTTTATTGGGGTAAGATTGGTTAATACAATTATATAATTTTCAGGTGTACATTATAATTTGACATCTGTATATTCTATTGTGTGTTTACCACCCAAAGTCCAGTTTCTTTCAGCTATCATATATTTGATGGAAGGATAATACTTTTATAGTAAAACATTCCAATCTAGGTTTCTTTGGAGCATATGTATACTTGCAAGACAAAAAATAAGACACTGTACTTTTTGTCAATATCTCCTTGAGGTGCATTTGTAAAAGTGAATATGTGGCTTTATTTACACTATCTAAAATAGAAAAGAATGTACTTCACAGGGATATATTATTTTCTCATAAAGTTGCCAGTAATACAAATATAATTGAATTATGCATGGATTTTGGATTGTTTAGTAAAACATTTTCTTTTAAACTACCGATATAGAAAAGCATATTCAGGGAGATTAATTAACTTCCCTAAGACATGTTAGTAAGTTAATGGTATTGCTAAGAATTAAAATGCAAGAAATTAGTCTTTCTACTCTTTGTACCACTTAATTATTTATTAGTCCAATGACCTAATATTTTAGAATATTGAGGTTAGAATTTCAGTTCACAAAAGGTAAAGTTAACACTTATGTAGAGGATCAGTCTAATATTGTCTTTAAGTAAACAATATGCAGAGTTTAAAATTTTAAAAAATTAGGACAAAGCAATGTCCTGAGCCTCTAGATAAGATGCAAACAATATTTCTGACAAAAATTTGTAACCTCCAACTAATCTCAAGGAATTATCAGAGAAGTAAAAATTATAGGGTATTTAATAGAAAAACTGCCTTCGACTTTTTAAAAAAAGTCAATATCGTGAAAGATAAAGAAAGGCTGAGAAACTTTCACATTAAAGAGACTCGACAACTATAATATGTGATTTTTAAAAAATTAATTAATTTTTTATGATGACATTGGTTAACGAAATCTGGTTAGTTTCAGCTGTACATTTTAACAGTAAGGCATTTATATATTTACATTGTGTGTTCACCTCCCAAGGCTAGAGTTCTTCTGTCACCACATGTTTGACCTCCTTTACCCCATCTACCTCCCCACTGTCCCCTTCTCCCTACCCTCTGGTAACCACTAATTTCCTGTCCTTGTCCATGGCAATATGTGATTTTGGATCAGGAAAAATATCTCCATTATTGGCACACGAATATGTATTATATGTTAGGTTGTAGTATTGAATCGGTTAGATTTCTTCAATTTCATAGTACTATGATTATGTAAGAGAATGTACTTGGTTTTAGCAAATACATGCTGAAGGATTAAGGGTTAAAGGTCACGATGTTCCAAACTAATTCTCAAATATTGCCGAAAAGATGTAATATATATGTAGAGAGAGAGTTCAAGAGTAAGGGAAGACACAAATGTGGCAGAATTTGTGAATCTAATAAATCTGGGCAGAAAGTGTTAATAGGAATTCTTTGTATTATTCCTGCAACTCTTCCCATAAATTTAAAAGTATTCCAAAACAGGAAAGTTAATAACTTAAATAATTAGCCAAGTAGGAAAATGATTTATTATATGTAAGACACTTCGAACTTAAAGCATTATTATACAACTCTACTAGGAGGTGTGTCATTAAAGCTGAGTCCTATTAGACTATTCCTAACAGGCTGTTAGACTCTATAAATTCTTAACAAAAGAAGCAAGAGAGAACACATTCCTGCACCCTCCAAATGAGGAGACAGGATTTGTGAGGCCTTGGAAAGAGTCCTGTGGTACAGGGTGAGAAAGAGGTCGATGCCAGAGAGGAAATCCCAGATTACAGAAAGTACCTGGGGGAAAAATGAACTGTTCCTTTAAGGGACAACTCATGGAAGCCACAGCAATGCTGCCACATTACAATACCTAGTATATTGTCATCGTGGCTCTTTATAGTCAAATAACCTGGATTATATTTTTCTATTTTAACAAAACTTTATTTTCAATTGGAAGTCATTTGCAAAGCACGATTTTTTAAAAATATGAAGTAATTTTATAAGCATTGTTGCTAGACAAACCAGTTCCTTCAATCAATGATTACAGTTTTCTTTCCTCAGACTGTGTCAGGAAAATTTTATGCAGTAAGTAGAACCAGGTCTTTTTTTATCCTGATCTACTTATGACTTACTGATTCCGCTCCAGCACAGTTGGGGTTGGACAGTCAGAGAAACGTGTTTGGTAGTTCGGCAGATCAGACCCAAGGGAAGGTTAGGCGTGTCTAGAAGGAAAAGGCTTACAGTTCGCAGACTTCCACTGCGTGCTGGCCTCGGTGGCGCCTGTCTTAAGTAGGATGTGCACACACAGCCTTCATGTGCTTTTCTGGGAAACCCTGTAGGTTTAGGTGTCAGTGATTAGTGTTTGAAGCAATGGGGATGGCTGGTCGGAAAGTAACAATTATAGAAATTTTTCTCTTCTGGATCCTTGGGTACAGTGCAGCCCACCTCCATGTCATTGTGAGTTGCTCTCATTCTAGAGATGGTTGGTGATCTGAGTCTGGCTCCCAGGCTGTGACTGCTCACCATCATGGTGGCTTTTAGTTGGCATGCTCAGCAGAAATTGCTAGGCTCAGAAGCAGCTTTTCATTTCTGTGCCCCAGAGGTGGTCCATTCAGGAAATTAAACAGGCACGCTCACATGGAGACAGGGAGTGGTGCTGTCCTGGCCGTGACTGCAGTGAAACAGAAGATTTTCATCTTCAGAACTATCAGTCTAATACCTTTTATTGGCTATGCCTCACTTAAGAAAAGAAATATTATTTTCAAACAAATGTATTCACTCCCAGTAGGCTATGTTGTTAAGTTTGCTTTGCCCAAGACCTATCATTTGCTCTCAGTGATTTAAAATGCACAGGCACCATTCAGTGTAATTGATCTTTTGGGTAGAAGGATTATGTCAAGCCATGCTCTTTGTCATGTATAGAAGTTAGAAGCAAATGTATACACTGGCTGATAAACTGGGCATTTTCAATATACTTTTGAAAGTACATTCCATTTAAAATATATTTTTATTCTCTTTATAAAGAAGGATATATAATCCAAGGATCACTCTTTACAGCAGGGTGGCTATATGTATTTTATTTTACTAGTTAAATAGTTGGGGACAAATGTGAATCTTACACATTCCTATGATGAACAGTAGAACATGTTAACTCTGGTGAGAGTATCATCTCCATTTGAAAAAAGTATAGAATTTGACACAATCTAGAAATGGTTTGGGTCTAATTTATTATTTAGTTATTCTGTCAATACCCTTCCACTTATGTGTTTGGTTTTTGAATGGAACTGGGCTTCAAATTTGAAACTCCAATGTGGAGCAATAAAATTTTAACCGCTGGGTAACATTTAGGCCTATAGGACACCACTATCATTTCTTTTCATAATTTTCTCCCCGTCCTTGAACTCTCCACATGTGAAAAGGCAATATAGCAGAAAACTACCAAAAGACCAAATGAGAGCTGAATAGTTTTTTTTTTAATCTTCTATTATTTTCCTTTTTTACAACTTCAAATTCTTGGGAGTTTCCATAGTTAAGCCCTGAAATGTGGGCCTGTTCCCAGTTGCTCACCAGATAATCCCTTTTGTTGGCATGTATACTATAGTATTGAAAGTGAGAAATCACTAAGAAAAATAACCAGTGGAGAATTTCATTTATTTTTAAGATTTCCTTTCCTTTGAGGTTTCAGGTTTGGCACTGAGGTGCCTTTGCTCTTAGAGAAGAAGGTACAGGTAACCATGACAGTCTAAAATTATCCTCTGCGCTTAAAGGATTCAGGCTGCACTGGGTGACTTACAGCCCTTTGGGCCCAGTCCTGGGTAGGGAAGAGATATGGAGGGTGGGTAGTGAGAGGCACTTTGGATGTTTGTCTGTCTTGAAGCACCCTTTGCCCCAGGAGACTTGGGGAAAAAAAATAAGAGCATGCTAACTCTCCATTTACTGGCAAAGAACCAGCAGCTTCTTTAACTGTTGTTGTTGGTTGTTTTTTTTTTTTTTTTGCCTTAGCAGGGACTTCACATGATCCACCTTCAAATGCTTTTTCTGGCAGCATAATTGCTGTTAAAAAGGAGAAGGGAAATTGAGATGGGAGGTGGAGCAGAAACATTTTTTAATATTATTATAGGGGTGGGAAAGGAAGAAAATATTTGCAGGCAAAATATCTGCCAGAAAATAGTTTCTTTCTTTCTAAGATTAGAGGGTGAGTCTAAGTATGATCTTTACAGTCTCTTTTAGTTCAAAACTGTGATTCTTCGAAGATTAATATGTAATTCTCATTCGCTCACTGAATGGTGTTTTATTTAATGTGTATAGCCAAAAATCAAACAAACAAATAAAAAAAAAAACTCCTTTTAACAAATAACCATGAAGCATATCTCCAGGTTAATAGCTGTGATTGCTCTTTGTAAAGACACCAGCTAGAATACCTTGAAACCAAAAGCCTTAGTTTACTTAAAATATCAAGTGTGTCACAAAAATAGGAATTAAGCAAGAAAGAAAAGTCTTGCCTAAATGCTAGGTGAGACTCTGAGGAGGCATAAATGTGGAGGTGGGTGATGGGTTAGAACAGAACTATGGTTTAGTACAATGACCATAACCAAAGGAAGGGCAAGTACCTAAGGAATAAGACAGCTTCATTTTAAGGACTCTCATAAGTGTTCCTTCATCTCCTTTTAATTTTTCAGCTAAGTTTGCAGTAGAGTTCATAGTGCTCAGAAATGTGAGGAAGGTTTACTTTCAGATGAAGGAGACCACAATACCATTCTTATTTGAAAATCCCTTTCATTGATTTCTGGACTTAATTTTTCCCAACATCCTTTTGCCTCTCAGATTCTCCTTCAGATGGCCTCCTTCTACCTATCATCCCTCATCTTTGCTTTCAGCGATGTCCTTTTGCTTCAGACAGAACTCTCTTATGTCCACTGTGTCTTATTCCTTATGCTGGCCTACTTCCCTTATGCTCTTCCCTTCTGCCTACACTTTCTTTCTATCCAAATCATGTATTTTCAGTAAAGGAACTTTAGACACAAAGAAGAGGAAAGTTCATTGTGGATGTGTTTCAAGATCTGCAGTGGATGCCTGAAGCCATAAGATAGTACCAGACCCTACATATATTATGT
Organism: Eidolon dupreanum; assembly: GCA_028627145.1. Taxonomy (NCBI): domain Eukaryota; kingdom Metazoa; phylum Chordata; class Mammalia; order Chiroptera; family Pteropodidae; genus Eidolon; species Eidolon dupreanum. The sequence goes on along the minus strand of CM053503.1, from coordinate 29,823,971 downwards.
TTTTTCCTATATATACATACCTTTTCACTTAAAGGAAATTAAGTGAAAACCTTTTTTTTTGGGGGGGGGCATGTCTTTACAGCTTCCCTTTGGCTTACCCAAATTGCCAGCATTACTACTCTTGCTCTTTGGGGTCATTATTAAGTTAAATAAGAGTTATTGAACACAAGTAATGCAGTACCATGACAGTCACTCTGATGACTGACATGGCTATAGCATGGAGATTCTGGACGAAGGGGTGATTCCCATCCTGGGAGGAAAGGGACAGTGCACAGTTTTAAACTTATGAGTTGTTTATTTCTGGAATTTTCCATTTAATGTTTTTGGATTGCAGTGGACCATGGTTGACTGTGATAACTGAAAGCAAAACTGGATAAGAGGGGGCTGCTGTACCCTGTCAGGGGAGCAGGTTCTCATAATGCCTTGAGGTTCTTACATGGATTTTTAAATAACAGCGACAGCAATCTCCCAGCAGCTCTAGAATTATTTCCTGTAGGTTGTGTTCTCCAGGAAGCAGACTCTGAGACAGAGTTTAGTGTGAATGAAGTTTATTAGGGAGGGCTTTTAGGCTCAACACCAGTGGAATGGAAGTGAAAGAAACAGGATTGAGTGAAGGGAGAAATCGGGTTGTGATGCAGTCTTGGTGGAAGCCTCTGGAAGGTCTGAAGCTGGGATGTCTTTTGGAGTGAGGGGCCCGAGCCTTTTATGCCCCATGGGCTGCCCCGGGATAGGTATGTGGCCTTGCTTGAGGCAGCTCTGTCTAGACTCATCAGTCCCCATCGAAGGCTGGCGTTTGAGGGCTGCTCTCCAAGTAGCACCTGCAATAGCTGAGGCAATAGTTCTTCATTCCTGAAAAGGAATCTGGGCAGGGCTGTCACAGCACCCATCAAAGTATCTTCCAGGAAAGTACCATGATTGGAAAAACTGTAGGACAAGATTAAGATCGCATAAGAAATAGAGATTAGAGAGAAAAATAAAAATGACTTGAAATATTTAAAAGTATAATGAAGTTCTATATGTGAAAAAAAAATTTCTAGAATCTACCTATGTTCACATGCCCCAGGATCACTGGCATCAGAAACCCGCTGTAGGCAGCAAGTATTATCAGGAATCCTCTTCTTCAGATGTTAAGGAAGATTTCTGTGACATTTTGATCTTCTGAGTCTGGTTCTCCTACAAGCTTTGTGTTTTGATGACTGCACCTCCTAAGCCCTTTCTGGTTTAATGTGTAATGTTCTTTACACTTTTTTTTTCTGTTTACACTTTTATAAGTTTTAGAAAAAGTGCCTGTGTAACTTTCAGTTTTTCTCTTAGTTATCAGTAGTGCCTAAAGAGGACTTTTCCCCAATCTGCTTTCTGGGCTTAATTTTCTCCCTGTATATTGAGACAGTATCAAGCACATGATTTACACTAGCTCATGTTCCTTTTAAAAATCAAACACATATGTAAAAATAGGCGGAAAATAAATATGTAGTGTGTCTACTTCATGCTGAGTTTCTATCATGTTCCAGACCAGCCATTTGGGAAAGGATTACTGTACTAAGAGTATCTATGATTTATATTCAGCATCTAGCATACTTCTAGATCTTTTGCATGTGTTTTTCTTTAACCCTTACCCATTCCAGCAAGTTAGGTATTATGGTCACCACTCGCATAAGAAACAGACTCTTAGAAAGGTGAAATACTTTGCCTAAGACCATATAGCTTGTAGCTTGCTGAATCAAATTTTGAATTCAGATTTTTCTTTTAGTGTTTCTCCCCTTCTTTAAAAAAACCCTACAGCCCTACAGTTGATGTTCTTTCTGCTATTATCATACTGCTTTCTACATAGAGGACTTCCTTATCTGCAGGGACTGTTTTCTACTCTTTCTAAGTTTCCCCAAGAAAGTTTTATATAAAACAGTAGGCATTTACTAAAAACTTTTGATTTAACTTGAAATAATTTTATAGATTGATCAAAAAAATATTTTTAACCAAGAATTTCCCCTTTAGGAGTGGTCGTTTGGCTGGTTTTAGTCACAAGTCTTAAAAGTTTTACGATTTGAAGATCTCTTGAAGCTGGATGTTCTTTGTTCTCCAAAGTACATTTCTGACTGGTCCCCCTGACTGTTTTTGGCTCTTTCTCCACATTCTGACATAAGGATTCTTCCAAATCACATTCTCTACCTCTAGATTCTCTCAGTTCTCAGAGACTAGTAAACCAGTTCCTTAAGTTGGTGCCCAAGGTTCTTCATAATTTGAGTTAGATGTCTCTAGCTTAATTTCTTGCAGTTTCCCCAGCACTACTGAACAATTTTATGTTAGATACCTTTCTATGAGCTACTTCTATATCTTATATATGCTCTCATAATTCAGTTATCATTAGATGAATGTACATAAATAATATAGCTTATATAAATATGCAGACACTTGAAGAACCAAAATATTTAGAAACCCTAATATTTCTGTCTCTTTTTTGTTACTTTTGTAGTTATTTTTATAAGTCTGTTTTGCCTAGTAGACTTAAAAAAAGGCTCCATGATTCTTTGAGTTACTACCTAATAAAGATTTAAGTTTATTGAGTAAGAGAAACAAAGTGAAGAAAAAAACTATGTAAATAGATTTTATTTCTGGTTCTATAGCTGACTTGTACTATGCTTAATATCCTATTATACATGTACACACATAGACACACACACATACGGCTTTCCAAAATATCTATTGAGTGAAATGCATTTGATGAATGTATATAAATTATGTCTTATATAAATATGTATGTACTTGAATGACAAAAATATTTTCTAGACCTTGACATTCCAAATATATCAGTTTTCTTTTACTACTTACGAAGTTTTGCTTTGGCTTTCCAAACTTCCATTGAATTGGAGGTAATGTGACAAATGCCAGTTCATATTAAACTACTTCCTGGTATTTTGTTTCTACAATTTTATTGTAGAAATTTCAGTGATTAATGTTAAACCTTTTCAGTGATCTCTGATGCACCATCTTAACAGAGTAATATAGTTCAGATATTCTCTTGTTATCTGCATAAGTTAATAAATTTCAGAAGGACTTAATGAGTGTGATACATGCGTAATTTACACACTGCATTAAGTCACAAAGTGACTCTATAACTTCCTTATAGTTCTCTCAGTCAGGGTGTACTCACTTAAAGTTATAATACGTAAAATTATTTTTGTTAAACTTTGTAATTTGTCTCAGTAGAGGCAGAAGATTCTCATTCTAGGTTTGTTTGTGTTTCCGTGGGATGTGTCAGAAACAGTGGCATCATCATGTAGTATTTTGGGTTTTGGTTTCCTGAAGGTATCAGCCACACAGTAGGTGAAGTTTAGTGTAGAATTTATTTTTATTTTTTAAGTTAGAAAGTGACTGAAACCTCTGGAGTTATTTGAATGATTTGAATGGTTCTTGGCACTCAGGAAGAGCTGCTCAGATTACCAAATTGAATTAATAAAACAAAATCAATAGAAATGGCCTCACAAAAAATGAGAATGACTGAAGAGGACCATGTTATCTTTACATTCTCTCTACTACAATTCTTCCTTCTAATTTAAATATTGTTTGAGCCTCAGAATCTGATGCCTCAGAGTGTTACTACACTGAGGTAGGTTCCCCAGTTCTCTCAATTTCTGGTCAAGAGAGCCCACCAGTGATTTAAAATAAGGTGTGCTATTGGAACCCAAACATGGATTTTTAGAACATTAGCACATAAAGAGATTGTAGAAATCATCTACATAATACATTAATTTAAGATCTTTATGACACCCATTACATATTGTCGTCTAGGATCTCCTCTAACACAGGAGTGGCCAAGGTTTTATTGCTACAAAACGCAGGTCCTTCTTATTTCTGACAGCTCTAATTATTAGGTCTCTTTCGTTAGGTTATCTGAAATATGTCTCCCTTCAACTTCCAGCAAGCAGCCTCAGTTTTGTTCCCTGGAGCCACATTGACATCTAACATCAACTCTGCATGTCAGTTCTTTCTATGTGTGAAAATGGCCGACATATCAGCTGAATGTCCCTTCTTTCTGTATAGTCATCTGCAGTTCCTCTTATGACTCAAATATCACTGATCGCTAGTTTGACCAGCATAGAGGCAAGGATGGCTATTTTCTCATTCATTCTGAATACTTTTGTAATGCAGCCTAGGTGAAAGGAGTGTTTTTGGTAATGATGACATAGTATTGATTCCTATTGAACTTGAACACGACTAAAGTTCTAATTTGTGCTCTGTTATGTCACATTTTCCCCATCATATACTCATTCGGTTTTATTTGAACCTAAGTGCAGGTAATTTTATATTTCGATTTTACCTTGTATTTAACCCATTAGTTTTCAACCTGTCAGTGTAGTAGTTTTGGGATTTGATGGAGTCGTTCACTCTGTTGGTTATCCTTCCTTGTTTTATGTTATCTTTTCATTTGAGAAATATACTACTTTACCCATCACTGACAAAAGTATTTATCTGATCGAGGCAACAACAGAAGAGCAATGATTGATTTCCTAGTACTGTTGGCTATAATCATTTAATTGAAATCTTATCTATGAAACTGTATATTATTCAACATATATACCTCTAAGAGCTTTTGGTGTTGATGGTGAGGAGGGTTGTAAAAGAGATTAATTGGGAAAAGGGGCACAAAGATGCTTTCTGGGGTAATGGAAATGTTTGCTATCTGGATGTCATGTGGTTTATATGGGTGGATGCCCTTCCTTGTCAAAACTGCTGAAACTCTTCATCAAAGAGCTGTACATTTCACTGTATTTAAACTGCATCTCAATTATAAAATTCATTTAGTATGTAAATTCATTTATTGCTTGGATTACTAACTTAAGAATTAAAGACCAGTTTTGCAAGTTAAAATTTTAAGGTTTGGAATACTGAAATGACTTTGTCAGTATTTGACAGTGATCAAATCCAGAATAAGATGTAGAGCTCAACCACTGTTTTGTATAAATTGCTTTTGCAATTCATCCTGTGAATAACACTTCTTTAGGGTGTGGGATGGGAAATAATTTTCTTTTAAGCAGTCTACTTGATATTCAGAAAAAGATGGATAATAACATTACTATATTTTAGTAACATCTTTTCAATAGGTATTGCTTTGTTCTATTTCTAAGCTCTTGGAAAGTTGGAATCCGTAAATGGGTTATCCAATGTTTATTTAGAATGAAGAAAATTAGGTGTCACATTATCTACTTTGTCTATTGAGTAGTCTTTACAAACCACTCCTCTGAAGGACTTTAGAGGCAATATTTTGTGTCAGTCATGCCATAGTGTAAGAGGTTCTGAGCTATGATTATGTCATGGAACCACATACTCATTAGTAAAGTGGTGACTACTATAATAGAACATACTGAAATTGAGAATTGTTTTATAGAGGTGTAGTGAGAGCATGCACATATTCTCCACTTTTCATTTTGAAAGGATACCTTATAATTATATGGTGCTTTTTATTCTCCATGACTTTTGTGCATATTATATAATTTTATTCTCTAAAGGAATTAAAATTTATTTTAGTAGGATTAAGATTCTGAACATTGGATGATGAAGTAATTTGAGAAAGATCATATTCCTCTCACCTAAATCTTTTACTCCATTCAAATATTAGGTCAAAATTGTATCTCTTTAGCGAAGCTGCTCTTCACTCATTTTATCCTAAGATAATCTTCCCAATCAAAAACAATTTCCTAAACAATTTTTTATACTGCCCATGCTATACCATACTGTCCCATCTGCTTTGTATTTGTTCTTAATTTCTTTTCTGGACACGTTTTATGTTTTCCTTGCCATATTGCAAATTCTTCTGTTTCTCTTATGTCCTTCCACCCCAGTGTTTCTTGTGTAGAGCCAGATGGACATTGACTACTTAATAAGTACTTTCTGAACAAGGGCTGTCCTCAAAATTAAATTGTGCAATATAAACAAAATGCCACATGTAGTGTGTGGCCCATTATATAATAATAACTGGTCAGATAAGGTCACTTGAGAATAACATGAACAGATTTATTATATGAGTAATAGTAATTCCACATTTTCAATACACAATTTTAATTAGAATGTTTTCTTTCTGCATCTGGTAGGTTTTCTGAGTTCTAGTATAAAATCTTTGGAAATGTGTAAGGTCATGGTCTATTATAGAAGCAACATGGTTTGGGAGGAAAAGATGTACATCAGTTGACCTAAATCTGAGGCTCTGCCACTTTGTGGCTGTGTAAGGTGAGATGGGTTCCCCCAAACCTCTACTCTGCTGGGTTTCCTCAATCCTCTACTCTGCAAAGTACATGGGATGTGATATGCCCTTGACAAAGGCAGAGTCTGATTTCCCTTATCTCATTGTTATGTTTTATTAATTTTTTAAAAATAATTTTTAAAGTAACATGAAATTATATATGCTTTTTGAAGAAATTTAGAAAATTTAGGAAAGGATAAAGGAAAGCAAGTAAAAAGTCACCCAGATGAAAAACAGAGTACCTTTAATGTAATGATACCCATTTTTTTTATACAAGGCTTAAAAAAAGTCATCCTCATTTTTAACAATTCATTTGTTAATCTAATCTTTCTCTTTTATTTGTGCATTAATCTAGCAAACATTAATTGAATGGCTACTGCATGCCAGGCACTATTCCAGGTGTTGGAGATAGGATAGTAAATCAAGTAGAATCCCTCTCTTCATGGAGCTTATGGTCTTTTTTGGGGGGGAGATTCTGATAAACACACACAAAAATGTAAACGATAGTGTGTGATGGTGATAATGCCACAATTGAAATGTAAAGCAGGTGCATGGATGCAGAGTGACTGCAGCCCTCTGTTAGAGAGGGTGGCCAGAAGAAGTCTGAAGAGGTGACATTGCACTAGAAATCAGAAAGGGTTGAGAGAACTAGCCAAGTGACCATCTGGATAAGAGAGCTCCAGGGAAAGGAGCAGCAGGTTCCCTCCAGGTCTAGCACATGTAGTAAAAACTCAACATGGACAGGATGGGATGTCTAGCTCTCTAAAATTCTGTGATGTAACTTTGAACTGGGAGTGTTGCTTATCTGTTTTCTTCTTAGGGTGTTAAATCTTGATCTTTCATTTAATTCAGGTTGATACCTTGTTACATATTATTCTGCTTATGGCTTAATTGAGACTTTTCTCTTGTGATCATGTTTTTGTTTTCTTTGCATACAGAAAAATCCTTTTATAACCTAGACCCTTAACCCCTGGGAGGAAATGCTGCTCTAAAGAAAATTGCTGTAGAGTTCTAGAGTGTAGGCATTTTCCAGCAAGTAGAGGTTCATAAGGAGCTGCTGAGCCAGGATAGGGAGTAGGAAGAGTGCATGAATCATATCTTTATGGTTTAACATCATTCTGTTTCAAATGAATTATTATAGCAGTAGATGCATTTATTCAAATCCAACTGTAAAAATATATTTCAAGGAAATAAAAATGGTTTTTAAATTATCCATTTTTTTGGTTTCTATTATTATAAAACATTGAGCTGTAGTAACAGAACAAGTAAATCGCTATGAACAATTATGCACAGAATTCTTCAAATATGTTTATTACTTCTCATAAAGCTTAGAAGGTTGTCTATTTATCTGAAATCTAAACAACTGGAAAATTCAAATTATCACTTTAATTCTTATGTGTTCATAGAAGAAAAGTATTTGTAATAGAAAGACATAACAGATAAAGATGACTTTAAATAAAATAAAACATCAGTGGATATAAGGTAAATTTAAATGAAGTAAGATTCTGTTAAATCTCTTATACCTTCTATAAATCCATATAACTGTTAACGATTGGTAAATTCAGTAGTTATTACCAATAGTAAAGTGACTTTTCAATAGAAAAAAATTAAATTATGGTCAATACAGCTTTAGTGTTATGTGAATTCCTATTGTCCTGGTATTGGAAACTAGGCTCATCGAAACCATCAAAGAACCATAGCAATATATTCTCAATGCATTCCTAGTCATCATTCCTAGAATGCATTTACTATACCCATCTTATTTTGGGGGTTTTCTCTTGAGGGGATTTGGAGTAGTAAAAATATCTATATAATCATATAATGACAGAACCTGAAAAGTCCATTTGCTTTTGTTTCTAAGGAATTCCATCGTTATGTTTACTTAATAAAGATGACTCCCATTTTTCTCCCAAAACCATTTCAATACACTTTATAGGTAAATCTAAATTCTGGCTGCTAGGTTAATATAAAAGTCATAAAAAAGCTGAATTTCTAGAATTTAATTTGTCTGGAAGATTTATATTACAATATAGTAAGTAACCTTTTCACTAAAAACTTTTTAGTAGTATTAACTAATTACAGTTGTGAAGAGAAATAGTGAGGTTTCTTCTTTTTCAATGTTGAGGACTGATCACCTCTGACTTAACAGTTTAGAATTAGAAATTTTTCTATGCAAAAAATGAATATCGGAGCCTTGCATGTCTATGATTTATGTGGCACTTGACTTATGTTTTTCAAGCTGTAATAGTTCACAATTTAAGCACTTCTCATCACCACCAAGCAACTCCAGAAAATATAGTCATTTCATTTGGGATCTCTGAGTTGGCCATACATGGAAATGTTAGGAAAGTTTTGTGGTGCCCACGTGCCACAGGCATCTGAGGATGTGGTACAACTGGAATGGACCCTCCTATTTCATCGACAACATGTGTTACATATTATTATGGTTATGGGCTCTAGATTTTAATTTCTTGGTGACAGGATCTACATTTGGAGAAAAGAATTGTTTGAGCTAACTTTCAGTGTTAATAATTGTTTGGATTTAATAATTATTTTCCATGCAAATCTAAATAAGATGCAGACACTGTGGGTGCCAAGGATTTCTGTGTCAATCAGAGGTAAGAATAACAAAGGAGCCTGTTCTGTGTTAGTGGTGAGAAAGCATCTCTTGGAGGCGAACACATATACATACTCAAATCAAGACTCAGGGAGATGTATTGGGTGAACATTGACAACCCAAAACCATTGCCAACAACCAGATGTGCATCCCTGCGGTCCATGTAGCAATCAGCGGGGGGTATTTGGAAATACTCAGCTTTTATGGTTGTTGGAGAACCACAGACAAGAAAGCATTCTACCTCGAGGTTATTCTGATAGAAAATAGGGCTGTCTCAAATCTTTTGTCTCAACCTTATCCAAACTTGGAAATTATCTTCCATATTCCCTCCCCCTCTTTTTGGCTTATGCAAGCAGCAGTGTAATAAAAGGTCCTAGACACTAAGAATGAAAAGCCAAGTTAATTTCTGCCTGGAAGATGCCATTCGAGACAAAAATGTCTCTTCTTTGCCTACTCAAAAGTGTACTATTTGAGTATCACCTTTTATGTGTATTAATTTCATATATGGATAAGAATGAATTTTAAAAGATATTTCACCTTTCACAATGTACAAATATTAGTGGTTACTAGTGGCTTGATGGTTATTGTGGTCTGACCATCAAGATTCTTTTGAGTCATCTTTTGAATATTTTCCTTTTCTTTATTTGTTTGCCTTTCAATCCTGTAGGTATCTGAGGAATCTGCAGTTTATATTCTTCACTTAGAGCTGAGGGCTTTATCTCATGGCATCTTATTTCCATTTCCCTTTCTCATGGTTTGCACCCTGAGACACATAGGAAAAGAAAAATTCCTGGTCAGATTCTCAGGCCTTTGCTTGAGGCAAAGCTCCATGAACACCCACAAGGCAGAGACCACTGTTCTGAAAGGAGACAGTTGTTTTCAATCCCCATGGCTTGCCGTAGGAATTTAGAAGTGAGAAACAACAGTCAGGTTGGAGAATGTAAATTGTAGCAGTGTCAGGAGGATCCTTTCCTGTAGTTACCTTCTTGTGGTGAGTGTAAGGAATGACTGTGCATGTGCAATTTTATTTTTAAGGACAAACTCAGAAGAAGATGCAGAAGGGGAGTGATCCTTCATTGAAAATGATTATGTTTGTCACTAATTTGTTTCCAATTACCTCAAAAATAATTGCCTTTTGTTGATTTCAAATAATAATTTTCTATTCAAATTGGATGAAAGAATGTGAAACATACTGGCTAATACATGCTTCTTCCCCAGATGAGACTTTCTTTTTCTTAAAATGAAGTTGAAACAATCCTTCTCATAAGCTCTTTTTGAAAACAATATGAAAACAAAGCTAAAAAGTCCTCAGTCTGAGGGGAGGATTAGGACACTAGTCACCGTGTAAATGATTTCATGTAATCTTTGTATCCTCACAACTCTTTGGATCATGGAGATGAATAACCTTCCTTTCACATTATTGTAAGTGGTAGAGACTGCTGGTGTGAGAGTTGGTAGGACTTACTGTATTCCAGAAGGACCTAATTTGGATGTCTTTAGAATTGCCAACAACGCACTCTTGGTGCATCATGTCACAGCATTTTCTGAGAAAAGTAAGCTTTCATTTTTAAAATCTGTCACTTTGAAATGTGTCTGCAATATCATAACTTTATTTGCAAGGAAAGAGCCAGGCCAGTGTCGATGCTACTCTTTCCAGTCCTTAATACTTTTCCTGTCATGTTTTCAGTCTGGTTGTGACTAATTGGATATTATAGTTGTTTCTCCAGGTGTTGTGTGTATTGACCTACGGATGTTTCTCGTGCCAGGAAACAATGTCATGAGAACCATTCATGGGGTGGGAGAGATGATGACCCAGATGGTGCTCAGTAGAGGCTCTATCTTCCCTGTGAGTGTGCCTGATGCTCAGCCCAGCCTCCACCCCAGCAAGCAAGGGAGCCCCACAGAGCATGAGGATGTGACCGTGATGGACACTAAACTAAAGATTATTGAGATTTTACAGGTATGTTACATAAAGAAAGCAAAGTGACAAATACCTAGTTCTACCTATTGGTTTAACTTCTTATAGTTTTTACTCCAAATCACTGTAAATGTTCTTAAATGCTACCAATCTAATTTTATTTCTTTCAAGTTAATGATAAGCCTGGTAAGAAATCTTGCACTAACATTAATTACATTTGGTTGTTCTCATTAAATACATTAATGATGATATCTAAGAACTGCGAAGTGCTTTGAGGTTGACAAAACCTCTTTAACATGAATTTTGTGTAGTATTGGCCCTAATTTACTTTTACCTTCATTTAAGAAGGATTCCAGAGCTAGCAAAGCTAATGGTTCACTTTCCATGTATCCGAATTTATCACTGGAGCAAGAAACTAAAATTTTATTTATTATTAACAAAAATGTTAATACTTGGTTTAAATTGTTTTTAGTATTTTATATAAGTGACTATCTCTCTTTTTGTTTTTGTTTCTAAGAGGCTAGGAATAACATATATGCATATGTATTAATTAACCTTGTCTAATACCTAGCTCTATGAATTTAAAGGAAGTAAATTATTATTTCATGCCCATTGGTTTAGTGAGTACATTTCCCATTAATGTAGCTATGAATTCTTTGCACCTTAAAAAAATTTTGAAAAGATAGTTTTATGACACTTAAATATATTTACAGCATTTATTCCAGATTTGGAGAATGAAGCCTAAAGCTTTCAAGGATGCATTAAGATTCTGGAAACAGTTTACTGTTTTTCATCATAATTTAAAGTAGACTGAGCTACCAGGCTGGGTTAGTAGTCCAGGAAGGGCTTGTATATTTTTATTTAAAGTAATTAGATTTATAATTATACAAGGTTTTACAGTTCCTCCAGGAATTCTGAAGGCCAAATCATGAGAAATATTGGCAGGCTTCCCAACACTGTGTTCATGACCTTGAAAAATCATAGTCTACCTGTTCTTAAACTAAGAAAGGTAGTGGTCCCTCGACCTGTGGGTGCACAGCTTAACATCATCCTGCTCATGGGACAACCTCTAAAATACGTGACCTCATTTTAGCCCACATTTATAGAAAGAGCAGCATTTAAAAAACAATCTCTAACAGCTAAAAAATGATGAGATGGAGAGAATATGGCAGGGCAGTTCGGGGTTGACTCATTTTTGCTGGCTCTTTTGGGCTCTTGATGTATTTCTTGTTGAACCTCTGTCCTCACTCTGTTTTATGTGTCTCTGTGTCTGGGTCTGATTCACTGTGTCTGTGTCTGTGGTCCTGAGTATTGCTCTTGAATGTGTTTCTTAGAATGTCTCTTTAAGAATTTCTTTGTAGCTACGTTCCTTATGCAAGTCCCCTGTTTTCTGCTGGCTCTTCCTCCTTGCTCAGGATCTTCCTCTTTTTTTCTCCATCACTTTGCTTTTCTCTCTTTTTTTAGTCTTTTTATTTCTCTCTCATTTTCTCCCTCTATTTATATCTGGCCCTCTGTCAACACTATTTGCCTTTGTTTTCATTCTTCTCTTTCCCCCTTTCCTTCTGCCCTCCATCGATTTTTCACAATTAAATATATTAAAGGATGACAATTTTTGTTTTTGTTATATTTATAAAATACAATTCTATGAGTACTAAACTTCAACCAAAAGTTAATAAGTGTTTCATTAATTTGTGTTTTATTAATTTGTTTTTTACATATGTTCTTTTTTTAAACATAAGTTTAAAAAAAACTGTAATTTTAAGCATTTGCAATCTGGCTTCTGTTCACACCCTTCTGCTCAAAGCTACCAAGTCCACTGGCCCTTTCTCAGGCCTCTTTTTCCATGACCTGTCTTCTGCTTTGAAAATCTCCTTATTAGCTAGAATCAGTCCAAACAATATGTGCTGCAATGCTCACTACATGTTAGTAAGAGTCTCTTTGGGGTTTGTTTTTTTCTCTAGATTATAT
>CM053503.1:29718714-29810733 GCA_028627145.1 Eidolon dupreanum | reverse complement strand
TACCTGGAATATTCAGAGAGTAATCATAGAGAGTCAAATTTTCTTCTTTCCAAGACTGCTTTTGGATTTTACTGACATTGATAAATGAAAACGCTTCATTTTTCTTAGTCTTGAAACTGATGAACATGTATGCAACTGAAGCATTAAGCATTTACCAATAAATGTTGATAGTTGGGTTGTTATCGGTGTCATGTAATGAATTGTACTTCTGAACACAATGCTAATTGAAGACAATTATGTTGTTTTTAATGTTTCTCGTAGTTTATCCTTAGTGTCAGACTCGATTATCGGATCTCATATATGCTATCCATATATAAGAAGGAATTCGGAGAGAACAATGAGAATGCTGAAACATCTGCTAATGGCTCTCCAGACACATTACTACCATCAGGTACCTCCTTTGTTACAATTTGCTCTTTGTATTTTGTTTTTTTTTGAGAACTCGAAAGTACTTTTCATACTTTAAAACACAACGGTAATTCAATGAGACAAAAATGTGGAAATAATCTCCACCGATCACATGAAGGGACTGAGACAGAATGTTGAATAACTTGTCTAGAATGGCAGGGAGGATATTTGCTTTTATTTGGTGTTAAGTCCTTTGAATGCAGTTTCTTTTGTAATCTACAATTCTGTGAGTTAGAGATACTGTTTATTATTGTACCACTTTACAGATAAGAAAATCAAGGTCAAAGGGCTTAAGTTACTTGTGAAAGGTCATGAAAGTAGTGGGGCAGGGAGTCCCTCTGAAGTCTCTCCAACTCTGGAGTCTGAATCTTTTAAGCATTGTACTATCTGGTGAAAATCCAAGGGGATTTTTTTTATTTTTGCCTGGGTCAAAGAGTAACGTGAAGAGGAAAGGTGTTTTGTAGGAAGCTGTTGCCCAATGCTTGAATAAAGACATAGCATTTCCCAAAGGTGTGAATGTAGGTGTTGGTTTTTCTGTGTGTGTGCGTGTGTGTGTGTGTGTGTGTGTGTGTGTGTGTGTGTTGGGTGGGGGGTTTACTTTGCATGCTTATAAACTAGTACTATATTTCATTTTTTTCACATTTAAAAAGTGTAAGAATAATGTTACCCTATCTCTGAGTGTAGTAGTGTAAAATTTATTGTAAAGGAGCATAAATGGTATTGTAAAAATTTTGTGATTACAGAAAGTACCTTATGAAACCTAAGAAATATTAAATTACTATGTTCTGGATAGATCAGGCTAGTCATGGCAGGCAGGAAACTTGTATTAAAGATTTAGTCAGTTAACAGATTTTTTTTTCTGTGAATAAGATTTGTACATAGATATGAAACTTCCCTCTAACCACAACCACTGTGATGTTAGGAACCCCACTCTTCTTTATCTGTCAATCAATTTGACAGAAATGATTTAGTGAATTTAAGTACGTAGGTAAAATAGATGCTAGACCAAACGTCCCCCATCCGACTCATTAGTACCATCCAAAAGGAAGCATGTCTCTGCAGACGGAGATGATCTTACCTGAGTGAGAAGTCACTTCTGGCACATTTGCAACAGTATTGTTTTTATGCTTCCCAGAAGTGTAGAGCCCCAAAGGGCTATTTCCAGGAATGATATGGCAGAACCAGAAAGTTTTGCTGGCGATCACATTGACAGTAGCATAAAAATTATTGGCTCTCAGAAGCCAGACTTCTGGAAACAGGATCTCTAAGTGGCAGTAAAATATGGGCAGGAAAGTCTAAGGGCACCCCCAGAAAACCAGTTCTCTGATTTACCAGTTCTCTTGCATTGTTTATATCTGTAAGAGAGAACTTTGTAGGGAGAATTCTTTTTCCCTTTTTGTTTCTTGTTCTTTTCTTTTTATGCTTTAGAGCCGAGAAATAAATTGTCTACTTATTATTTAAACATCTTATCTTAAGAAAGATATCTGTAAAATGTTAGTAGTGGGAATGGATGAGAAATCATGATAGGTACACATAAAAAAATTTTAAATCACCATGTCCCACAAGAAGAAGGGATGAAATTTGAGATGTGCACTTAGGTAAAAAGGCCATGTTGTTTTGAAATACCATATAGTAACGAGATTCTTTATAGGTATATTTCGATTCTTCTAAAAAACATCTTTCCATTGCCCATTTAAATTATATGTTTCTATACATAAGTATGTGTGTGTGTGTGTGTAGTATATGCGTGTATATATACACACTTACATAGATGAGGCAACTATATAGATGGCGCTTTCTGATTTTTAAAATATATCTTTGACTATAGAAATGTATATTTAAAAAATGTAAAATTCAATTTAAAATATTGATATCTAAGGTTGAACTATGTTGTAACTTTTTATACTCTTAATTCGACTTTTTGTGGCAAAAAGAAATTAGACAAAATATTTTTAGGTATGCTAATATTAATATACATATTTTGATTCCTAATTATGATAAGATAAAGAATAGATTTTACCACTTATCTTTGCAGCTATTGTTCCTGATATAGATGAAATTGCAGCTCAGGCAGAAACTATGTTTGCTGGAAGGTACAGTAACATTTACATATCTTTATCTTGTGATTAAGATTTTACTTAGAATTTCATTGATACTTTGTGATTGTTCACCTCCCTGTATCTATTTAATTTTAGATCCTTTATTGTTGCCAACATAATTTCTGCCAGAAATGAAGCTGCCAATTTACTGTAGAAGAGAAAGCATAGCTTTTCTTTAGGTCAGGTGAAAAAAAAGGCAAGAGATAGGAGATCAGCGTATTGTACTTTTCCCTGAATTCTTTGCTTTTCTTTCCTCAAATAATGACAGCACATGAGTGCCCTTTAACTCTCCTGGTAAAAATATTGCTGCATCTTGCAAAACATTGCTTCCCCAAATCTGAGAAATTTGAGGCAAGAATGTCACCTTTTTCAGTGTCACCATTAACTTTATATGTGAAAAAATAAAGATATTTTCTGTCAATCGGAGATATCCATGATTAAAGAAGATGAAATGCCTCTGGCATCACTGCCCTCCTTTATGATGATGAGCCCCTGCCATTTATTGTTTTTAAGTTTTTTTTTCAGCAATGAAACTAATAGCAGTCATAAAGAAAAGTAAGAAAAAGTAGAATGCCTAAGCTACAAATTATCGTGCTTCTCGTGTTCATTTTTATTATTGATTTGTCATGAGAACCTAAACAAGTTTATACACTAAGCCTTTTGTTACATTTTCTTTGGTTAGAAAGAAAACAAGAATGAAGAATCAAAAGACCCAAAAAGGATTTTTATCTCTAGTGCGCATTTGGTTTAGCTTTGTTTTAATACTGTTCTGCCAGTTTTTCTTGTATTTTCCTACTCAAGTGTTTCAGTATTCCTGAGAAGAGAAAATAAATCAGTGTATGACTTTCACCTTAAAATAAATGGACTTTAATCCAGTGTGCTCTTGCTCAGACTCCGAATACATGAAACACACAGAGCTGCTCTGGTGATGGTGGCATGTGCACTGTCCTTCCCTGCCCCTCACCACCCACCGTGGAGAGGTCTCTAAGGCTCTAAGGAAAACCAGTCCTTGGTGTACATCCAACCTAGTCTGTCTTTTCAACAAACCCTTTTGGATTGATTCACAGTCCTGTCTTCTTTCTATGCCTTAGGTGACCAGTTCCTCTCGGTTTGCCTGGTACTTTTCCCAGTGCAAATACTGAAAGTCTCCCATCCTGGGAACTCTTTCAGTCTTGGGTAAACTGGGGCGGTTGGTCACTCCTGCTTTCATGGACAGACACAAGCTTTTCTTCATGCTTTGTTTCTTCATCGGTTACATGAGGAGAAAATAATGTAAAAATGTCTTCGTTTTTACTTTTTAATTTGGGGGGAATTGATATAACTTTGAGAATATATATATCACTTTAACTACTCAGGAGTAGATTTTATGTAAATGTAAGTTATTTTAGAATTATTTTTGGTTTTGTAGAAAAGAGAAAAATCCAGTTCAACTTGATGATGAAGGAGGCAGGACATTTTTACGGGTCCTTATTCATCTGATCATGCATGACTATCCTCCTTTGCTGTCAGGAGCCCTGCAGCTTCTGTTCAAGCACTTCAGCCAGAGAGCAGAAGTTTTACAGGCGTTTAAACAGGTAAGATCGAATACCCTCAAAGATTCTGTAGCAGAAGCTCCTAAAATATTGTTTATAACATCTAACCTGACTTCATGGTTGCAGAGTTAATGAGATTGTGCGGCTTTTCCTGGGGACACATTCTATTTTTAAAGATAGATATGGCCTTGTCATAGGCCAAGACATGATCTATTTTAGAAAGAGTTCCCCACAAGTGATTTTCAGTTAATATCTTTAATGTAAATGACAGGCACTAAGATTTAGGAAGGCAAGGCACTGGGGAACAATACCATATTAAGAACTTTGTTACCACTGCTGTTATTTTGACCTCAAATTTACTGATAAATTGGGTAGTACACACAGTAGCAGATATAAATGTCTTGTGAGTGAAAAATGTTTACATCCAAAAGGAAGGAACTATTATAGATCTAATCTTTTTCTTTGTCATCTTTGAATGACATCAATATTCAGACTATTAATGAATAATACCAAAAAGTGCTTACGTGTGTTTCGCTAATATTCATTTTATTTAATAACGCATTGATCTTCATTAGGAAGTTTTATAAGGATATGTTAAAATATGAAATAAAAGAGTATTTAGATATAATTATGCATATATTTATAGATGTCCTATGATACATATAAATTATGATAAAATAAAAGTTGATATCATGGGTTTAGACTGTATCAGCATTTTTTTTCACTTATTTTTATGTTTCTATCACCTTTAAAACAGATGAGTCTCAGAAAAATTAAGTTTAGCAGTGAAATTAGAGTTAGGGGATCTTTGATTTTAAATTACTCTAGCACTTTGAAAGCTTTGCTATAGCTCTTACTCTTTTTATATTAATATATCATTTTTTTAAAAATATGATAATATAGTGGGTACAGTTTATAGATACTTTCAGGTAAGTTTTCATGGTCAATATACATCTAAAATATCCATGTTTATTCTAGAAATATTGAATTCCAACTGACGGGCTAATAAGATTTGGGATTAAAAGACTTGGGATTTTAGACATAAATGAAATAGAAATAAAGAAAGTTCATAAGTAAATCGAGAGTTGAAATTCTTTTGTTTTCAGGTGCAATTGCTGGTGTCCAATCAAGATGTAGATAACTACAAGCAAATAAAGGCAGATCTAGACCAGCTTCGACTAACTGTGGAAAAATCTGAGTTATGGGTTGAGAAGAGTAGCAGCTATGAGAATGGAGAAATGGGTGAAAATCAAGTAAAAGGTGGTGAAGAGCCAATTGAGGTTTGTTTATAATATCTATTTTGAAATAATTCAAACAAATATTTTTAAATCATATGCCTTATAGTCGATTGTTTATAAAGAAAAATTTTGTTCTGAGTTACAGAGCATAAAATTTTCATTTGCCAAATCAGTTAGCTCATAAACTTGTACTTTGGGTAATTCTTGTCAATTGCTTCCACTTCTTATCTCATCTGCCTTCCTTACCCCTTTTTGCTTTTCACAAAATCCTATAATCCAGGAGTCAAGAGGGAGTGAGATGGAGAAAAAAAGGAATGGGTCCTAACCTTAGATCTCTAGAAAGAGATGAATTTTTGTTGTCACCATTCACTTTGGCTATCGCAACCTATAAATCATTCCTTTCATTACTGAATATCCTTATGCAGCATGTAAAAATATCTAAATGGAAGGACAGTATGCTTTATTGCTAGTATGAAGATACTGGCAATAAAGATCTAAAGAGCAGTCAGATAATGGTCATAAGTCTTTTCCTCTATTAGTTTTAGTTTTCAGTGTGTTGTCTAGTTGCTGTTTTTGCATTTTACTAAATACCAGAAACCATATTTTTTAAAGCAATATTTTAATAGTAATACTTAGATAAGCAGATCAGTAATAATGTCATAATCGATAATACATTAAGTTTCTTATATGCCTATCTAGTGTTTTATTTAGTTGTTTGTTTTTAATCTGTAGGAATTTAAACTATATTTAGAGGGGGTTACCTAATCCCACTTATCTGTTTGTTGGAATACTCAGAATATTTTGTAGTGAAGGGTGATGACTGAGTGGGAAATAGAGTCATTTAGAATGCTGAAAAATTCCAAAGGGAAGTTCATCTGGTGAGTTAGTACTTCCTGTTTGGCTCAGGACCAATTACCACACATATGCACAGAATTTTTTATTTAATCTTTTAAGAACTTTTTCTGTGATTTCATTTGTAAGTTAATAGAATGTAGAATTTCTACTCCAGAGAAACTTGTTTTATGCCTAGCTTTTTTTGTTGTTGTTGAAATAGAGTTCTTCCATAGCATATTTAAGAAAACAGAAGAAAAATTAACATTTATTTAGTACTTCCTATATACTGGGTCTTATAGCAGACATTTTTATACATGGCATCTCTTTTTAAGTGTTACAACAAACTTTGGAGATAGTTATAGAGATCACATTTCCAAAAATGAATCAACTGAAACTCAGAGAACCCAAAAATTTCCTTATTGTCATGCAGCTGTAAGTGCTCAATTGAGATTTTAACTCAGGTCTTTTTGATGGTAAGTTCCAGGCTCTTTAATTAAGATTGTACTTTATGATATAATATTTACAGATATTAAGAGATATGTTATGCTTTCACATTATAATACTTCTTCCTTTTTCAAATACATACTTTGCACATATTTTATGTATTCTATGTTTTCTAATGTTGCTTCCCCTTTCAGAACATTTTATTCTTTTTTTTTTAATAGAGAACAGTCTAAAGCTTATGAAAATGCATTACGCTCTTTGTAAACATTTGCAAAAAATATCACCTACAAGTATAGGTGAGATGTTCCATGAAGGATGTTAGTCACTAGTCTACAGGTTAAGTTCCCAATCACTGGGGGAAAGTAGACAAAGAACCTTTAGCATAAGGTATATCCATGGCATCATCTTAGCAGTTTAATAAACAGTTTGTATTGATATAAGAAAAGAGATGAAGTCATCTGTTTGGGGATATCTTAAAGATTACATGTGGGTTATAAAACCATTTTTATAGGGACTTCAGGTGAATATAAGTCAATGAAGCTGGAATCTATTTATTTGTTGAGTTCAGGATTTATCAGTTCAGGAAGTGGTAGTAATTTTAGGTAGTTCAAGCAGGAAATGGTTTAATACAAGGAATTGAATTTTTGGAAAGTGTAGAAGAGTACAATTTGGAGGCCTCCATTGGACTATTGTTTTCAAGGTCTTCTAATCATAGCTACAGTTGAGATGTCAAGAAGCTGCTTTAGCTGCTGCCAACACTGCTGCTGTCACCACCATTGACTCACACTTTAAAAGCATGTGACTAGATAATGGATCACTCATATCTATTGGGATTTCTTTCTTTCTTTCAGCCCTCATGCCACAGGAAAATGGCTTTAAATTGATAGGGTATTAAGAGCACGGATTTTGTAGTCAGGCATCCAAGAATTTGCCATATATGTGACTTTGGGAAACTTATTTTAATTCTCTGAGTTTTGTTTTTATTGCCTAATCAATGGATATGACAGTGGTACTTGGCCCATAGGGTTGCTGTGAGGGTCTAATGAGCAAACTCTGTGCCGTGCCCATGGTGCATCATCTAGAATGAGTTTGGTGGAAAAATAGAAACAATAGGGTGACATTATTATTTACCAACAAGTCAAGAAGTAAGGCTCCAGCTTTAGTTAATTTATTGTCTCAATGCTGTCATCATTCACCAACAGACTTAATTCTGGGGCTGATCTTTCTCATGAATGCACCATGGCAGCAGAAACCTAAATATAACAACACCACCAAGAAAGAATATCTATGCATTTCTGGGTTTCCTGTTTAGCAGCAAGGAAACCATTTCCAGGTGTCTCTCAGTAGATTCTATCTCTTGTCTCCTTAGCCAAAACAGGGCCACATGTTTACCTCTAAACCAATGGACTATAAGATTAGCTTAAACTAAAGCTCCTTCAAGCTGGGATACCCTCACTTGTGTTACATGGGGGAAGGATAGAGGGCACAATAAAATTGGAATCTGCTCGTGAGAAAGAATGAAGAAAAGTTGTTGGTTAGCAACCAACACTGCCTGCCAAAGTCAGCAGTCAATGAATGCTTGTTATAATTGTTATCAGTTTTTATGTGCAATGTATTGTGCTGTTTACTATGGTGGATATGGAATTATGAAATCTTATAGTTAAAAGATACTTATGGGGGTATTAAGTCCAATTCCTATGTGGTATTTGTTTTCATTTTAAATAACTCATCCAAGTGAGATATTTCTTAAAACAAAACACACTTCTGTGATGGGAATTTCAGTAGCTCTTGAGGTAGCATATTCTATGGAAATTAATGTATAGCTTAAGAAATTGAATATTATCATTTAGAAGTCTCTATAGTTCCTCCCTATATCCCAGAGAAAACCACTATCATTAATTTATGTTAATAATTTCCTTGCTTTTTAAAAATTATTTTACCACATGGGTCTGTATTTCCAAAACAAATGAAATACATGAAAAATGATTTCATTTAGTCTGTTTGGGTATGCTTTTATCCTTCAACCTTGTCGATGTATAGCTGCAACTCATTCCTTTTCTCTAATATATGTTATTATATTTTATTTGCATATGGTCCAGGTAACTGTTGATGGACATTTTGGTTCTTTAGAGTTTTATTGTTTTAAAATAAAATTTGCCACTGAAAGCATTGCTGCTATAAAAACTTTTGTATGTTACCTGATGCACATGTTTAAGAGACTCTTCAGGATATATATTTAGGTCTAAAACATCTAGAATGTTCACTTTTACCAAATAATGCCAATTGTTTTCTAAAGACCCAGCGACACTCCCTCCTGCAGTACATGAGTTTCCATAACTCCCCAACTCATGACTGCTGGTTTTCTCATTTTTTCATTTTGATAATTGAGTGTGTTTGACATATTATCTATGTTGTGATTTTTTATTTTGCTGAATTACTTAGGAGGTTGAGCATGCTTTCATATGTTTATTGGCTATTTCACTTTCTCCTGTTTAGATTAAGCTAAATTCTGTATAGGTAGGTAGTTAGGCCCTATCAATTTGTGTTTATCTACTACTAAGGTTAAAGATATTTTTGATTCCAAGTCATAGTGATGCTGTAAGTTCAAACTTGAACACAATCTTTTCATCTTTTATTTTTTTCTAGCTTTATTGTACTGGTTAGATTTTTCAATACAATGTTGAAAAGAAGTGGTGAGAATGGGCATCCTTGTCTTGGTTCTGATTTTAAAGGGAATGATCTTAATATTTTACAATGGAACATGATGTTTATTTTACATTTTCTTGGTAGATACTTTTTATCAATTGAAGAAATTCCTGGCTATTTCTAGTTTGCTAGTTTATTATTATTATTATTATTATTATTATTATTATTTTACTATGAATCATTATTGACTTTAATTATACTTTATGCATCTATCAGTATTATAGTATTTGTGTTTACTCTTAATCTGCTAATTTTAATAACATAAATCATGAGTAGAGCTTCTATCATAGTAACCTTTCATTCTAGAATAAATGTATCTTGGTGATATTTTTTACATATCACCAAGATCCAGTTTGCTAAAACTTTGTTTAGGATTTTACATCTATGTTGTCGGTAAGGTTCATCTCTCTCTTTTTTTCTATTGTACTCTTCCTGTCAGGTGTTGGTATCAAGGTTAGACTAATCCCATACTGAAATGAGTTGCAGAATATTACCCTTTCTTTGTGTAAAATTGTAAATATCTCTTCTGTGAATGTTTGGTGAAATTTATTTGTAAATCTGCCTTAGCCTTGGATTTAGTTTGTGGGAAGATTTTAATTACTGATTAATTTTTTAATGGTTATGTATTCATTTAAATTTTCTTTTTTGGGTCAGTTTGTTGTATATTTTTCTAGCTATACTTAAGTTTTCAAATTCATTTGTATAAATTTGTTCATATTCTTTTATTATCTTTTAAAATTTTTTCTGTATCTGTAGCTTTATAACCCTTTTTCTTTCTTGACATTTTTTACTTTTGTCTCCTTTCTTGTCTGTAGCTCAGTCTTGCTAGAATTGTACATATTTTCTTCATTCTTTTTAAAGAATTTTTGGCTTTGTTAACTTCTGGATTTACTTGATATTTTATTATATTCATTCTACTGTTACCTAACTTTTTATGCTGACACACTTCTGACAGTAAAAAAATTTAATGATTTAATTTTTTCTAAGGAGCTGCATTCCACAGGTTTTGACAGATGGTATTTTTATTATTGTTCAGTATTAGATATATAAATATTTCCATTATGCTTTTTCTTTGGCTTAGAATTACTTGGAAGTGAGTTTTTAGTTTCCAAATGGATGGGCAAAATTTACTCATTTTTTTGTTATTGAATTTTTAATTAATTCACTTGTGGCAAGAGAATGTGGTTATGATATCAGTTCTCCAAAATTTTTTTAGACTTGCTTTTTGACCTGTGATACTATCAGGTTTTGTAAATGTTCCATGTAGGCTTGAGAAGAATGTGAATGAGGGCAGAACTCCTTAGGTATGGCTAGCAAATCAAGCTTATAAATTGTATTTAAATCATCTACCTACTTACTGATATTTTTGTTTTCTTGACATATCAGTTATTGAGAGAGATTTACTGACATTTCCCACTACAGTGATAGGTTTATCAATTTTCCCCTATCGTTCTATTAATTCTTTTGACAGCTTTATTGAAATACAATAGACAATTAGTTGCTCATATTTACAGTGTACAATTCAATGATTTTTAAAAATTATAGTTGGCATACAATAATATATTGGTTTCAGTTGTATAGCATAGTGATTAGAGATCTATATAACTCACAAAGTCATCACCTCAAGAAATCTAGTACCCCTCTGCCCGCTTACCTATTTATTACAATATTATTGACTATATTCCTTTTGTTATATTTTGCATCTCCATGATTATTTTGTAACTATCCATTTGAACTTCTTAATCCCTTTGCCCCTTTTACTGAACCCCCCAACACCTCTCCCATCTAGTAGCCCTCAAAATTTTCTCTGTATCTTTGAGTTTGTTTCTGTTTTTGTTGTCATCGTTGATTTCACATGTATGTGAAATCATATGGCATTTATCTTTCTCTATCTGACTTACTCAGTGCAATACCCTCTAGGTCCATCATACAATATCTTTTTTCATACCTTTACTTTTAGTTTGTGTGTGTCTTTTAATCTGAAGTGAGTTTCTTGTAGGCAGCATATGTAAGGGTCTTGTTTTATTATCTATTCAGCCACCTTAGAGCACGTAATTCTTTTTCATTTGAGGTATTCATTGGTAGATATGTAGGTATTGCCATTCTTTATTCATTTTTTTTGATACACATTTTTCTTCTACTTAAAGAAGTCCCTCCAACATTTCCTGTAATACTGGCTTGGTGGTGATGAACTCCTTTAACTTTTTCTTGTCTGGGAAGCTCTTTATCTGTCCTTTGACTCTAAATGATAGCTTTGCTGGATACAGTAATCTTGTGTTGTGGAACCTGGATTTTCATCACTTTTAAAATTTTGTGTCAAGCCCTCTGTCATGCAAAGTTTCTTTTGAGAAATTAGCCACCAGTCTTATGGGTGCTTTCTGGTAGGTAACTAAGTGCTTTTCTTTGTTGCTTTTAAGATTCTCTCCTTGTATTTAACCTTTGGCATTTTAATTATGATGTGTCTTGGTGTGGGCCTCTTTGGATTCATCTTTTTTGGGACTCTCTGAGCTTCCTGGGGTTGTGTCTATTTCCTTCACTAGGTTAGGGAAGTTTTCCATCATTATTTCTTCAAATAGGTTTTCAACTTCTTGCTTTCTCTTCTCCTTCTGGTACCCATATAATGCAAATACTGTTAGGTTTGATGTTATCCCATAGACTCCTTATATTATTTTTGGTATTTTGAATTCTTTTTCCTTTTTGCTTTTCTGATTGATTGTCCTCCACCACTCCATCCTCTATATTGGTGATTCAATTCTCCACTTCCTCCTCTCTATTGATTCCCTCTTCATCTCAGAAATTGTGTTCTTCATTTCTGACTGGTTCCCTTTTATAATTTCCATCTCCATTTTTATGTTTTTTATCTCTTGTTAAAGTTCTTGCTGAGTTCATCTACTCTTCCCCTAAGTTCATCGAGCAGCCTTATGACCAGTGTTTTGAACTCTGTATCTGTTAGATTTCTTGACTCCATTTTTCCTGTAGTTCTGTTTTGTTCTTTCTTATGAGACATGCTTCATTGTCTCCCCATTTTGGCTGCCTTTCTGTGTTTGTTTCTATGTACTAAGCAAAGTTCCTGAGTCTCTGGGTCTTATTAATGTGATTTTGTGTAGTAGGTGTCCAATGTCATAATCCTAAGAGGGGTTCAGCAGCAGGCCAAGTTTAGCTCCAGCTTGTACCTCTCTGCGACCACATGTTAAGATTCAGCAAGTAATTCACAGGTGCTGTGTTTATAGTTGACTCAAGAGGCCACACCAGAAACCAAGGCCAGGTTATACCAGTGTGGGATTTGGAGCTGCTCAGTAAGGATCACAGGGCACACCAAGGACACCACTGTGTATGGCTTGGGTAAAACTACAAGTTGGGAGAGGTGGAGTTTCAGGGAATCCTCTGGGCGGAGCAACCTCTGATATTCAGTTTGATGATGTCTCAGCTATGGCTGTGTCTGTGTCTGCATGCTACGAGGGGAGAGGCTCAACAGAGGAACAATGGATGCTGCTAGCACTTCAGCCCAGGAGAAGGCCTCACCTATGACCCTTGTTTTGACACAGGACAACTCAGTGTCCCTCTGTAAGTCCCTAGTGCCCCCCGAGAAGCTGACCTGGTGCTGGTCATCACCGTGAAAGTCCAATTGTGGCCAAGTTAATAAGAACATCTGCACCTGCCATCTGCACCTGCCATCTGCAGCTGCCTAGCCTTGTCTCACTCACCTGTGTGGGACCCAGGAGCATGCATCTCCATGCCTCCTACCTCCTACTGTTGCAGGGTGATTTTTTATTTCTCTCTCAAGTTGTAGGACTTCTATTTATCTAGACCCCAGGTGACTCTGCTTGCTGTTGGGTCTGTGAATTCGTCATAACTCTGGTATAATTGCAGAGGAGGTATAGAAAACTTCTACCATCTATGCTATCTTGCCTTCTCTCCTTAATTTTTATTTTATATGTTTTAAGGCTATTTTATTAGATGCCTATAAATTTAACATTATTATTTTACTGGGAACAAAATACTTTTATCAGTTGAGAGTTAGTTTCTCTCACTTCTGATTATATTGTTCAATGTCTTCTGGCTTCTGTTGCTGTTGTTGAGATGTTTGCTATCTGTTAAACATGGTCTTAGTTTAAATCTAAAACTCTACTTAAATGCATATTAAACCTTATTATTGCCTCCGGATTTAGTAGTTTTCTTTTTTTATTTTCTATACTTGGGACTTTGTGCTGGAGTTGAATAATTTCTTTAGACTCACCTGAATCTCTTCAGGTATGCCTTATTGCCAATTTACCTACTGACATTTTAATTCCAGCCATTTTTCATACCTGAAATTAGATTTTTTTCATACCTAAAATTAGATTTTTTTTCAAATCTATTTGGTCATTTTGAACATCTTTTGTTGCTTGCTATTTTCGTAATCCCATATTGCTATTTTATAGCCTCTATGTAATAATTCCAGGATCTGAATTGGTTGGGGGTTTCTTATGGTTCTCATTCATGTTGCTGT
Source organism: Eidolon dupreanum (assembly GCA_028627145.1). NCBI lineage: Eukaryota > Metazoa > Chordata > Mammalia > Chiroptera > Pteropodidae > Eidolon > Eidolon dupreanum. Next base: position 29,796,983 of record CM053503.1, on the reverse strand, counting down.
TTCATTATATTTTTGGTTATCTTTGATTATTTGCTCATGTCTTTTTAAAAATAGACTTTATTTTTAGAGCTCTTTTAGATATAGAAAAAAATTTTGCAGAAAGTACAGAGCTTTCCCATAAATTAACTCTTCTCCTTATTTCTCCCTATTATTAACATATTGCATTAATGTGGTACATTTGTTAGTATTGATGAGCCAGTATTGATACAGTATTATTAAAGTATATAGTTCACTTTAGATTTCACTTTTTGTGTTGTACAATACTATGGGTTGTGACTAATAAATGTCATGTATATTGAAAGGCATCTTGGTTGCTTTCAGTTCTCACCATTATGAGTACAGCTGCTGTAATCTTTTGAGTGTAGGTGTTTAGCTCATGTTTTTTTGACTTCAGACCTGGAGGTTGAAATCCGGCATGTTTTCCTCCTTAGAGTATTTGTGATTGCCTCGGCCTGTGGCCAGGGGGCGCTGTTAGCCTGAGACCACGTCTGAAGTGTGGAGGCTAGGGTTGAGCTCGCCAGACTTAACACTTGCTTAGAGTTGACTTAGCCTCTGGGTTGCAGAGCTAGTAGAATTGACATTTGCTTTCAGGGAAACCTGACAAGTTTTCTTGAAGCTTGGAGCTTTCTGGTCTGGTTTAAGGTTCCTTTTTTTCCTTTATAGATAGTGGATGGGGTCTTTTGGAGTCATCCCTTGTTTTCTGTAAGCTGAGAAATGTACTTAAAATAGGTTTCCATATCTAGGATCTCGTTGTTTTGTAATAGGAGGGCTATTGGCAGTTTTAAATTCTTTATTCTTGCAGAAGGCCTTGGGAATGTGTTTACGTAGATATTTAGTAATTTAAAATTTTTTATGAATTTAGATTCTTTGGAACTTTATCTGTGGAATTCTTCTGAGGCTTATGTTGAATCCAGAGATTTCATTTGCCTCTGTGAGACACTTTGAAATACTACATTTTGTAATGATATTAAACAAAGTTTTTGGCTTGAGACTTTTAGGGCTCCTTTATTGGTGGGAATTCTACCTCCAATCTTTAGTGAAAGCGGGCTTGTCTTTGTATACAGAAGCTCAAGAGAGTTTCCCTCGTCATTTTTTTTTTTTTTTTTTTTTTTTGGTTTTGACCAAGCCAAGGCCAAGACAGGTACCCCTTAGCTCTTCTGTGGGTCACATCTTTCCCTGATTTATCACTGTGGGTGTCTCCTTCAGGTATTCCTGGTTCTGTTGCAGGGTCTCTGATCAGACTTTCTCTCTTGCTTGGGAACCAAGCTTTGTTTCCTTTCTGTCGTGTGCATATATGAGACATATTAAAACTCAGTATACAAATTATCAGGTACAGACTGATGCCCTTAAGGCCAACAATAAATCCAGTGCTTGATTATACTTGGAAATTTTGATGTATTTTTATGATTTCTGGCCTTCATGTGCTTCCTTATCTTTACTAAAAGGAGATATTTTAAATATTTTTTTATGGCTTTTAGATGCTGTACACTCATAGAAGTTTCTCTGCATACTTTGCCATATTCTGTTTGACGGTTACTAACAGTGGGGAATTCTTTATATTGAATCCATGTATTTATCCTTTTAATGTCCATTTACTAACACGAGATTTGTGGCAATGTGGGCCTTATCTGAACCTCCTCTATTTGATTACTGTCATTTTTCTCCAGTGTGAACTCATTCTTTTAAACATTCTGCTTAAAGCATAATTTCAGTCCATTCACCATCCTGCTTATTTGCCGTTGTACATACCTGAATTTCTCATTTCCTTTCTTAAAGTTTGACACCTGGACTCAAATCTCATATTCAAGATATGGCTCTTACCCTTAAAGAATGAACACACAGAACAGACACCCATAAAACAGTATGACAGAGGTCTGATTCAATACTGAACTGTGCAGTACAGAAAATAGAGAGTTCAGTCAGAATAAATGGTTTGTATTTGAAATGGCTGGGATTTGTGAGCCTTTGAAGATTCTTGGGTAGGGGAGTGAGTTTACTTTCTTGGAAAATAGTCTCTCAGAATTCACGGTGGTTCAGCAGAACAGGAAACTAAAGGTGGGGACCAATTAGAAACCTCTTACCCAAATTCAGGTGTGAAGTTATATGAGCATAAACTAGGGAAATAGCTGTAAAAATGCATACAAGTAGGTGGATTGAAAAAGCTAGGAGAATGGTACATTTGTAGTGGATTAATATAAGGAGAAAAAAGTGAGAAACTACAAAGTCACAAACTTGTACACAGCCTAATAACCTATATTATGCAATGAACCAACTGCCAAAGATAGAGACAATTTATTGTAAACAGGATGAAATATATTACAGTATCAATGGAAACAGCCAGTAGCAGGCAGCATGCAATCTAGCTGGCCAATAGAGATAATAATCCTTTGTTGTTTAGTAAATCTTTACAAAGGCTCTAAACACAGGACGAATGGCATTGTTTTAAACCAGCTCATAATGTCTAACTTCGTGCCTGCTTAGAGAGCAGAAGACCAGATAACACTAACATGGTTCTTCATTTTATTAGTAAAAGATATTTCCAATAACATAAAAGTTTTTTTTTTTCTCCATGGTAACTTTTATTTACTTTGGGCAATAAATGTGAATTTATAATTTGTCTACTAACAAGTATCAGCATATGATCCAAAATTATCCCATTATTGTAGTTGATCTTTTATAAATAGGGAAGAGGACAGGATTGATTTGGCCATCATCTAGTAAGCCCATTGCATCTATAAGCTTTATTACCTATTGTACAGTATAGTGTTTCTGATTATTAAACTTATCTTCTAGGGCATTGCTGAAAGCTTAAAGGCTAGAGTATAACAAGTTGGCAACATCGGTAGCATTACTAATTAATCACATTCAATTACATGTTGACTTCTAAATATAGGAAGGAGGGATTAACACAGGAAACCATATCTGAGTGGGTTAAGTCAGGATTGCCCTTTATATTCATCCACTTCTTTATTAAGGGTTAAGAAGCAGGTCAGTTGGGCATCAGAGTGCTTCTGAGAGAAGTTCCCATTCATGTTATTTATTCGTGTTGTTAATTTTTTTTCATAATGATTGTGTGTCTATATCTGTATATCTCTATATATCTCTACATCTATCAAGGTGATTGCCTAGATATGGTTGCCTGCTTCTCAAAAACAACAACAACAACAACAACAACAACAACAACAACTTATACCTTCACTGATCTAAAATCTGATGTTTAAACCATCTATTGAGTTTTTACTTTGAAGACTATATTTTCATTTTTCAGGGTTTCTAATTGGTTTTTGTCATATCCATGCATTCTAGAATCATATCTGCCTGTTTTTACTTCATAATTTTTGTTATTTTAGTGGATGTATTATATAAGGGACAGAGTTAACTGAAAAATGTCCCTGGGAGCTCACTCTGGGTTGTGTGGACAACAAGCTGGCCAACTGTTTGCCGGAGTGGGGTTGGATGGAGGTAGGGGGTTGTTTTCTCTTCTAAGAGGCTGTACCTTAATTTGTGTTCCCATGGGAGCTGTGGCTTCAGCCCCTCAGCAGGAGCAGTCTAATTTTTGTGGGCCCTGTAGCTGGTATGCTTGATCAATTCCTATAAACAACAGGCACCTAAATCCAGACTGGCTGGTGCCCAGGAAGTTTGTGAATACCTTGATTGATAGGTTACTCTCAACTGTGGCCTGTAAGAAGTTACTATGAGGTGAGGGGTGGGGACGGTCACTTGGAAATCTAGACACCCATACTCGTGTTCAGTGGCACACCCAGAACCTCTCTATTGGATGATGGAAAGATGGGGGACACATGCTTTCTCTTCTCTTACTGAAGCTTGGCTTGTAGTTTCCCCTTTCCGAATAAGGCTATCCCTTATCCATACTGAGTGATGCTGTGGAGTAATCCTGAACATGTGGCAACTACAGAAGGGTCCAACTCTGTAGAGAGATGTTATTTCTCACTTTAACTCTGATTATTTTATCCATACTTATATTTAAAAATCCTTTCATATTTTTTTTTTTTTTTACATTTCACTGGGAACGATACAATTTCATTATTGAGTTTTTGTGTTGTCTTTCTTAACATTAACTTTTATCATAGGTATTTGGATTGTAGTTTGCAGATTTATCTTAGTGAGAGAATGAATTTAATTCCTTTCTTCCTTCTCTCTCTCTCTCTCTTTCCTTCCCCTCCATTGCTTGTTCTCCATTTCTCTCTAGGCATACCTTCCTTGTCTGATGGTTTTTCTGTTACCTGCACATTCAATTCCTCTATAAAAGCAAAAACTAGTCTTCATTCTTTACTTAGCACATCTGATCTTTTTTCTTTGATAAAGCAAGCTGGCAAGGAGGCAGATCCCTCTAGAAGGATATCTTGAAAGAAAATCGTGCTTTCCCAAGTGTTAGTACTTTGATTCTGCACAGCAGGAAAATAGTTTTACACAAACTTTTTTTCTTCAGCAAAACTTGTGATTGACGGACTCGACGAAAGTAACTGGTTGAATGTCTGACCTTCATGGCTTGGTAGAGAAAAGTCCATGTGTTTTAGACAGACTCTTTCTACATGATCTTTCTACTGATAATTGCATGAACTTTTACTCATTAATTTTAGAGATTGCTTTTTTGAGTTTTCTTTCTATGGATTTGTTTTCTGTTTTTGGCCTGGACCTCGTTGTACGTTTACTTTGTTTATTTATCTAACATTACATATTTCTGTCCCTTATGTCTGAGCTAATGTTCCTGAAGATGATTGCCAGATGAGTATCATTTAATAAATCCTTTCAGAAGACATACATCTGAAAACTAATTTTTGGTTTTGAGCCAAATGCTACTTTATACATCATGATTCTATTTGGTTGTAATGCAAATTCTTATATGTAAAACTTATATCTCCTGAATTTGTTTCTTTGAATTACTTCTGCTATAAGAAAAATTTTCCCTCTTGTCTTCTAGCCTACTTTTAAATTAATACTGGTTTAGCATAAACTTAGTATTTCCCTTCATGTTATAAAGGACAGTTACAGTTGCTATCTTGACTTGTTTTTTTTCCACTTTGATATTTGTTCTTAATTTAATATAAGTTGTAAGTAAGGATTAAAGTTTCTGTATGGTTTCTTTTCCTCAGCAAGTGGCTTACAAGGAAATTATAGAAGTTGATTCATTCAAATCAGAACAAGTATGTGTCATTTGGACAGACATGAACATTTCTGTAATGATTCCTTGCTAACGAGTGAGTCTAAAGAAAATTCTGATTATTTCCTTTTACAGTCTATGCACATAACACCCTCCTTGTAGCCACATCAGGCTGCACTGTAATGTGACTGCGACTGGGGAGCTTCCTTCATGTCACATAGCAGGTACCAGACAGTCTCTACAGGCTCTGCTGTGTCACAAATGTTTCCGTTTCCTGTACAGTGCTTTGTTATTCAAGGTCACTCTGCTAACTAAACGGTTGTCTATCCTTACTACATTTTATATAATAATGACAAGGGTTATATAAAAAAGTATTATATATATTATGCCATATAAGTAAAGTATTATAAAAAATATATAAAAAATATTGTATATTGCTGTGTTATAATGAGATTCTGTTGCATTCTTATGAAAATGGCTGTTTACATCAAACATGCCTATTATCAGTATATTCCTTGTTTTTCCCAGTATTTCTCTAAGCAAAGAGAATGCAGTTCAGTGGCGCATAGATTTTTGTTACTTCTTCATCACAGGTACAGGTAGTCAAGGATATTTGGGGTGTTTTCTAGGACCTCTGATTAAACTTTATCAAATTCTAATCCACATGACATCAAATGGGTCAGAAAATAACAATATTGTATTTGTCTTGGGACAAAGCGAAAGGAAAACAGATTTGGGGTAAGATCAAGAATATACATTTACCCTTTGGAAGGGAAGGGATTTGGGCCTGAGTTGAGCAAAGTCTGGAGGGAAGTTATCCACCAGTAATGACGGACAGAGCCTCTTCCACAAACTGGGCCAAGTCTTCAAGCAGCTTTAGGTGCCAGCCAGGGAAGCAGACACTGTCAACCATGACCCTATGATGGTCCAAATTAGCTTTACATCGCAAGGTCAGATAAGTAGGTCTAGGGCAATTTTAAGGAATTCTGCAACTCCCTAGATATCTTCTAAATGACTGGTGTATGTTACTCCTAGATGGCAGGGGGGAAATGTCTGTGCCATCCCACGGTGCAGTTATCATTCAGTTGTTTGAAGGAGGTGACAGTTATTATGAAGAGCTTCAACTAAATTATAATCTGGTCAGTGAAATATAAAAGACTGAATATATATATTCATATATATGTTTATATATATACATATGTATTCAGATATATATGTTTACATATATATAACACACACACACACACACATATATGTATGTATGTATGTTTTGGAGGGAGGTGGGAAGGGAAAAGGAAGGCCTTTGACCTCTGAAGTTGGGAGGTGGATAACTTGGTAAATGATGCCACTGATTCAGTTGAATACTGGTTACAGACGGAGAGGCTAAGGATACAGATGGTGAGCAGAAGGCTCTGCAGTCTTTCTGACTTGATGACATTGCTGAGGAAGGACATCCTTTAACTTCAGGGGGTGATGGGGACAAAGACAGACATGCACCGAGTTATTGTAATCATGCAGTTGCAGGTGCAGGCAGTTCTACATTGTAGAATTTGGAAAAAAAATTTTTTTAAAGCATGATTGCTCTTGTTTAAATGAAGGAGACAGATCTCCACTAATTGGTGCCAATTTTTAGTTCACCATATAGTTTGTACAATATTATTTTTTTGTATCAGTTTTGTTCTTTATGTAAAAGAGTTTCCTTGCCTGATACAAGATAACTTTTGGAGGGAAACTGTATTGAGTACCAGTATTTATTTAGGTATTCTCTATTTGAGTCTCTACCTAGAACCCTGCTGTGCTCCCAATTTCTAGACCCTTTTGGAAATGTCTAGACCCTTCTATACTATTATTGCTATATTGCTTCTGAATTTACCACTTTATGGTACAGTATCTATTATGCGATTAAAAATCTAGCTGCCTCTATAAAATCAAATAACTAAGCAGTTTTTTTTATATTCTATTAGAAGTAATAAATTTAAACTCTTCTAGATGACAGGAAGCCACTACAATAAAGTACAAGTACTTTTGGACTGCCATCTTTATTCTTCATCACTGTTCTCCAAAGTATAATTTGGATATCTACTATAAGCATGGCACTGTTCTGTTACACATTTTTTTTAAGCCTTCTCAGCTCTGGGACACTGCATAAAGTTATACTTCTACATTTTGCACCTTAATAATATTTTGTCATTAGAATAAAGCCAGGGCTTTGTAGATTTGGCCACTGACCTAGGAGGACCAAAGTTGTATTGGGTATAAAAAATATAACCAATTTTCGCTCTTTCTATAGGAAAACTCTTGGAATGCCTTCACTTAGAGCATTTTGATATTAAAATAAGAAAAAGAGAACTAACTATAGTTATATAGTTTACATATTTCTTAAATTCCCCTGATCACTGCTTTTATAATCATCCAGATGTTCTGTTGGTTAATATTTTTGTTCAGTTTAATTACATTGAATTATTTACTGAAATTAAAAGAGACTTTTTACTGAATTCTCCAGTGTTGCCTCCTTTTGATGACTGCTGGCAATTTTAAATTAAAATAATTATTCTTCATAATTCCCATACTTTCAGAGGTTAACATCGTCTGTATCTTCCCTTGGGCTGTACTAAAGAGCTTTTTGTAATGTAGTGTGTTTCGCCTGAGATTACTTTTCTTAAAACAAGACAATTGCTTTTTCTTCAAGTCAATGTTTAAAGAGTAGACTTAAATATATCTGCCAAAGTTTTGCCTTTATTTTAAACTGATTTTTTAAGAGTTGACTTATATCAGAAAGATCTCCTTTGCCAATCTTTGGATTTGATATTATCCTAATCTGGCTCTGTAGTACAAACGGGATTTTTTGTTTGTTTGTTTGTTTGTTTGTTTGTTTTAATATTTCTTCTCTTACAGAAAAAAAAAGAATATGGTCTTTTGAAAATTCAATCTCAACTTCTTTGAACAGGAAAGGAAATTTAATTTTATTTCTAGCTTTTGCAATTTCTACTTCATTAATAAATTACTTTTGCTATCAAATAGAAACCCTGTTTGTCTCATTCTCTCACCTCCAGACTCTTTCCATCTAAATAGTTTTCATTCATATTAGCACTCAGGCTCCTTCCCTCTTCTACACTGGCTTCACTTACACATACAGTTTTATATTTTATTCTACAAATTTTTAAGATTAGCTTAGTTTATTGTGATATATACAATATTTTGCATTTTTTTCTCTTTTATTTACGGTGGGTGCATTTCAACTGCTTTCATTTTCCTCTTAGAGTTTATTGGATAGATAGATGACACAACCCTGGATTCTAACAGTAACATTTTGAATGATTTTAGTGTTTATACCTTTTACTTTTTGCAGTTCCAATTCTCTTGAATGAAAGAGACAAGGTGGTCCAAAAGGTAAGAAGGTAATCTCGAAAGAGTATCAGGTCACAATGAAACCTAAAGAGTGGGGTTTAAAGCAAATGGTAGTGAATCATAGAATAAAATGTTAAAGAAAGTTTTGGTGATTATGAGTCATTGGCATGTAAAGCAATTTTAGCACAATGTGTTGTAGGTTGTTCTTTTGAGAAATTTAGTGTGAACAATAATCTGAGATGCGAGACTACTTCCCAGGATGGGCAGGATTACTGAAAGTGCTTGGTGAGCCCCAACTTGGCCATATTTTAAAGAGAATGGAAAGAGTCAGTAGAGGGTAAAAGCTGCTCATGCACTTAGAAACAGGGATGAGCAGGGAGAAGAGGCAGGCAAAATGGAATTTTAAAAATCCATACATCAAATCTTTTTTTCTGAGACACAGTGGGAAAATAGACAGTTTTGTGGATGACACTGGAAATTTTCAGGTGGACAAAAGAAATTTCATGTAGGGGAATTTCCATATGTTCAGTAAAGTGGGAGAAGAGGTTACTTGCTAAGGTGGAGGTCAGATTGGGAGCCTCTGTCTTAGACAATATTTGCCTGGAAAGAAGCAAAAAAGGAATGCAAAACTTACCGAGGAGTGGTGAAGGCTCAACACTGATCAGTCGCTCTCCTGGTTGAAATATTTCATCCAAATTTTTTGACTAGCAAGGAAAGTAGTTTTTCTTTCTTTCTTGGTTTATAGTAATTTTGTGATTTGTCACAGAACACAATAGAAATAACAGATTGGGATAAATGAATTAATATCAACTGGCTTCATGTATTTTTATTACTTTTTTCCTGAGGTTAGATTTGGATCCCCTTTAACTGAGTGAGCCAAGCACCATCAATATAGTCAGGAGTATATGGTGTTTTTTTGATCCAAGCTGAACTTGACGTTTATCCCAATTGCAATTTTGTACATATTGTAAATCAGGGAAGTAATCAGGGCTCACTTTACTCAACTTCCCACTCTTTTACAACGCGCGCTGTCAGTTCTTGCCACTTTCTACACTGTTATGCTTGTTCTTTATCTAAGGTGACTTCTTCACCTGACAAATGTTCCCTTGCCTTCCTACATGTCTCTCATGCTTAACTAGTTTTTATCTTTCCAGACTTTGCCTTAAACTTGACCTCCTTCATAATGCTGTCTAAAGCTATAGCTAGTCTCCCTCTCTCTCTCTGACTAGTGAATTCTGCTCAGTACAAATCTTTATTTTTATATTTCTCCATATTTTCTTAGGTAGGCTGTAATTTTCTTATGGGAAGGGCCATATCTTTTATTTCTTTTAGATCTGTTTGCCTTGTCTAGTACCAGCTGTGAATTAACTCTTAGTAAATGTTCATGAATTAAATTGTTTGTGACTGGTGTATTATTTTCATATGGTGACTGCAATAGTTAATTAAAATATGTACACTCTATCTTTTTTTATTATATACTATGGATATTGGTTGATATAATGGAATATTTTTTGTGTTTCAGGTTCTCTTAATCCACTTCATCAATTTAGAAATTTAAAATATTATTTTTAATTTAAATTTTATTTCCTTTACTTTATTTTCATGCTTTTGTACATGCTTGGTTGGCCTCACGTCATTAGTCTTTAAGGATGTCATGGTAACCTGGCAGAGAATTCTTGGGTTAAGGTGTTCTTTTCTACCATTTCTGAAATGTTTTTTAGTTGTTATGATAGTTTTCTTCATTCTTTTTTTTTTCCTGAAGTTCATTCCTCATGATATAATTATACCTTTTGTTCTCTGGGTTTTTACTATTCTTTCTTCTATAGGCAATATAAAGAAAGCCATGATATGTCTCATATGTTTACCATGAGAAAATGCACTAATATGTAATAGCTTTTCCTTTTTACCTTAGCCCATGAATTATTATTAATGACATTTATCTTTTAATTTGCTCATTATTAGGAAGTGGTAATTTGTATGACTCATACAAGCCAGAGAATTTTTTATTGGATAAAAAAGTACAAAGGAAATATTTAAGTTGAATAATAAATTTATTACAAAATAGTTTTAAAATGTATTTATTATTACAAAGTAAATTTGTTACAATGCTATATAAGGCATAAAAATACATATTTGTATTTATTTTAGGAATCGAACATTTTAAGTCCGGTGCAGGACGGAACAAAGAAACCGCAGATTGACAGCAATAAGAGCAATAACTACCGGATTGTAAAGGAGGTCAGTGGAAGTAAAATATTTTTATGTGGTTTTATATTTGCATGGCAAAGAGTTTTTGCATGTGTGTTATATTTACTGTTATATTTGTTACATTTACTGCTTTTCTTCTTTTTGAAGATTTTGATTAGGCTAAGTAAACTGTGTATACAGAATAAAAAGTGTCGGAATCAACATCAACGATTACTGAAAAATATGGGAGCTCATTCAGTGGTGTTGGATCTTCTGCAGATACCCTATGAAAAGGTTAGTTCTTACTTAAAATTTATTTTTATTTTGATCTAATTTCAAACATATAGCAAAGTTACAATGAGTTTTTTTCCTTGAACTCTTTGGAAGTAAGCATCCAATTTGATGCCCCATCACCCCTGAGCCAGTTAGTGTCTTATTTTCTACAAACCAGGACCTTTTTCTATATAATCACATGACAACCTTCCAAATCAGGAAAGAGTATGACAATTTACTGCCACTTAATTCTCACAAGCCATTCACATTTCTCCCATTATCCCAATTGTGTCCTGTTTGACAAGATTACTAAGAAACAGGTGCTGTTTTGTTGTCATGTCTATTTAAATCTCCTCATTCTTGAACTTTCACGACATTGAAACTTGGAAACAGACCAGCTACTTGGAAGACTGTCTCTTAATTTGAGTCATCTGATATTTCCTTGTGATTAGATTCAGTTATGTATCTTTGGCAGGAATGTAACAGAAATGATGCTAAATTCTTCTTACTACTTTATGGGCAGCACAGAATTTTGATTTGTCTCATTACCAATGACATTCACTCAGATCACTTAACTAAGGTGGTGTCTGCCAGGATTCTCCCCCGTGAAGTACTTATTTTTCTTTTATAATTAGTAAGTATTTTGTGGAGAGGTTCTTTGAAACTAGGTAAATATTCCTTTCTTCATCAAATTTTCAATATATTCATTTATTTATTTTTATCATTGTGGACTTATGGATGCTCATTTTAGTCAATAGATTCTACTAGGTTTCTATCTTTATTATTTTGATTCTCAGATTGTTCCAGATTTGGCCAATGAAACCCTTTCAAACTAGCTTCTCTGTCCTGTGACTTGTCCTCATAAGTAGTTCCTTGCTCTTTTACACATTGAAATGTTCCATGCTCCCCTTTCATTCTTCTTGCTCCAACTCTGGAATGAGTCATTTCTTTAAGTAGCCCCAGTTCTCTTTGGGGGAGAAAGATATTAAGAAGCAAAGTTCTGAGAACTAAGTGTTCTTATTGGGGTTTTGCCCCTCCAGTCCCTCTGAATAGACAAAGCTAGGAATATGTGCGTGTGTGCGCCTATAGTCATTGATTTATGAATACTCTATAATAACTAATCTGTCATCATTGCTGGTGCCCATTCTTCCACACGAGGGCCCTGTGCACCTCCTTCAGGCTCTGACACCCCCATGGTGGATGTCTTTTTTATCTCTCTTGGACACCAGTGTGCCATGCCAGCCCTCTTAGTGTGTAGAGGCCCCTCCCCACTGAGACTTTCACTTCTGATACTGGATCCAACCTCCTCCCCACATCCTCGACTTAGTTACTTTTAATATGTACATTTATAAATTCCTTAGGTGGAATAAAAGAATTTAATAAAAGAATTATTAAAAAGCAACAAAAGGTATTAAATCCTCAACTTTTAGTATCCATATTATTTTATCTTTGATACTATAACATGGACATTTGACAAATTTGACATATGATCAAGTCCCTCCTTTTAAAAATGTAACTGTAGCATTGAGTATTTTACTATTACTTTTGTGTTTATAGGTTTGATCAGTTTTAATAACTTGATTATTCAGATACAAAAAAAGGATAAGAGTTTTAAAGAAATATCAAATACAGTAGAAGTGGCCCTGGTTTTCTGTACTATTCAGCTTTTTAGTGGGAATTGGGTATTCCTGTGGCTGAAGTTTCTTATGTCTTTTTACTGTTCCTGGATTATATAAGTAAAGGAAAGTGTTAGTAGATTTTGAAATAAAAAATTTTCTATTTTAAAAATAGGAATAGAGTTTTTGTATTTATTTATTATTCATCTTATTCATCCCATTTTATATGTGAGGAAATGTGTCTATTAATGATCTTAGGCTGTTTGTTTAACTGTAAATGGCATAAACTATAGACTCTTAGAATAGGAAAAAAGAAAGCATTAAAAGTATTTAATATAAACTACTACTTAAAACGTGAGTCCAGTTTGTATCTCTGACATGAACCACATGACAAATAGGAAAATCAACTACTCAGGCAAAGTTTAGATAGTTTCAGTGATATTGTTAAAAGGCCACTTTTAAGAAGAGAACTTTGCATTCTTTGTGAACTTTGAGATTTAAGTTTCTTAATGAGAGTTCTATAAGCAAATGATAGTATTATGGAACTTTGGAAAATGACAGTGAATAAGGAAAGCAACCTAAAAGTACATGTGTTAAGAAAGGGGGACCAAAACAACAACAACAACAAAAAAAAAAACAGAGGGGTAAAAGATAAGGAGAGAAAGCAAAAGGAAAAAGGGAAAGAAAGACATGGGGCAGAGAGGGGAGTGGAGAGGAGATATAAGGTCAGAAAAAAATAGAGGATGAGAGGAAAAGTGAGTGAGGAAAAGAAAGAGACTTAGGGTAAGGCAGAAGGACAGGGAGCAGAAGCAGGAGTGGAGCAGAAGGGATAAGAAGAGGAAGAGATACTGGGAGAAGCAGTGGAAAGGGAGAAGTTTGAGAAAGAGGTGTTATATAGAAGGTGGGGAAAGAGAAGAAGCAAAGAAAAACAAACAAGCAAAAACCCTAAGAAGACCCAGATACCTAGAAACACCAGGAAAAAGTGGAAATCCAAGAAAGGGAAGAGTGAGAGGGATGGCAGCTGAGAAGGATGGAGAAACAGAGAGAATGGGGCCAGAGAGAGAGAAGGAGGACCAAGGAGTTTGAGGAAGAAGCAGCTACAGACAGAGATGGGAAAATGAAGTGGTTAAGCAGAAAGGTTGGGGGAGAGAAAGACTGTGAAACAACGAGGAGATTGAGAGTGGAGCAGAACTGATCATAGGAGGAGGAATAAAGAGGCAAGAAATATCTAAAACTGGTGGTAGAGGGTGTTCTGTGGGGGTAACTGGGAGAGTCATAGAAACAGAAAGGGCACAGAGAAAGGAGAGTGTAAAACAGTGGCAGGAAGAGAAAAAGTGCACATGCCCCCAAACATTATTTCTTGAGAATACTTTTGCTGTGCTATGTTTGTTTCTCTGTATCACGTGCCTTTTAACTTACAGAATGATGAAAAGATGAATGAAGTAATGAACCTGGCTCATACTTTCCTACAGAATTTCTGTCGGGGAAACCCACAGAATCAAGTTCTCCTTCATAAACATCTGAATTTGTTTTTGACTCCTGGAGTAAGTATTTTAGTGACTTCTAATATTTACAGTAAAGTATCCATCAAATTAATTTTAGCAGCATTGATGAATAGAATTTTATGAATCTTCAGCACCTCATTTTTTTTCCTTATAGGGGTTTTCTCCCTTAAAGTGAATATTATTTCCATTAAAGAAACATTTAAAGAGACTTGGAAAAAATTACCTGCAAATAACCATTTCATTTATTTGTGTATAGTTTAATGTTAGGAAAATGATGTGGTGGAACAAAGGACTAACTCTGCAATGCCATGAGTAAGATAAATATGGAAAGCTCAAAGGTGGAGTTTGCTCTGCATGGTAAAATATTTGTAAGCAGGTACTACAGAAGAGCTAACTTTGAATAACAGATAATTAAATTAATCTCAAGAATACTGTTGCCAACATGTTGACCTTTATGATAATAAGTACCTTCTCCCAACTAAATTTCTTTGTGAGCTCAGTTTTCTTTTACTGGTGAATGATCTCATTGCATTTATGGCTTTGCATAACATATAAAACTGATCACAAGCAGGGAAATTAGTCTAAGTATTGTAGCTTAGAAAACTGATCTTGTCAGAATTACAAGGGCACGTTCCTCTCTGTTCAGCTCCTTGAAGCAGAAACCATGCGGCACATCTTCATGAACAATTACCATCTGTGCAATGAAATCAGCGAGAGAGTTGTGCAGCATTTCGTGCACTGCATTGAGACACACGGCCGCCACGTGGAGTACCTGAGGTTTTTGCAAACGATTGTAAAAGCAGATGGTAAATATGTGAAGAAATGCCAGGATATGGTAATGACAGAGGTAGGTTCTCGGTTTGTCATTTTATCAGATTCATACAAACAATATGCTCAAATAAGTGTTCTCTGTTAACTTAGAGTCAAAGAAAATGCAGCGACGTATTTTTGGAAAATAGTTTAATCATGACTACTTAAGCATATATTTTGCTTAAGTCTAGTGAAGTAACATAAGTTGATTTTATAATTTTCTACGAGTGTACTTTTATTTTTGATCCTTAATGAATTTGTGTACTTTAAATGATGGTTAAGATCCTATGAAATGTTGTAGATTGTTTAGAATGAGAATGAGAAAATTTAATATTTCTAAGTTTTAAACATATAACAAAAATGGATTAAACTCTGCTTTTCCAGTGCCTTTTTACTCTGTTCCTGCAGTATAGAATGGATGTTCTATGCTACTATTTGCAGAGTTCATTAAAGGGAATGAAACTAATTAATAGAAAGTATTCATCAGTGATGTGTTACATGTGAAAACTTAGCTATTTAGAGTAAGTTAAAAATTTAAGAAAAATAAATGAAGTACTTAATTTATTTTGTCATTTTCATTGTGTGATTTATGAAATAAGTAAGTTACTTGCTGAGAACCACGTGGTACGGTGGAGAGCTGACAGCTCTTTGAGCCCATTGGGTTAAATCATTGCTCTGTGACTGAATGTTTTTCTAAAGGATTGTATGAATTAAGGCAGCTTTCAAATATAGCTACCAGTTATGTAATAGATTATATCGTTTTGGGGGATTTTCCCAATATATAACTTAAATTTGGAAATGAGGGTGATTTCTTATATTCATACAATGTGAGCCATTCTTCCCCACAGAAATGTTAAAATTAATCCGGCATAAAGCTTTGAATTTTTAACATAAATTTTTGTTCTTAAACATTTTAACAAACATTTTCACTTGTAAAAGTTACCTTTTTCTTATCTACATTTACATTCACACTAGTTCTTCATTGCCTAGAAATGTGTGGGAACCAATTTGATTTTGTGTTATGATTATCGAGGAAAGAATTACAGTGGGAAAGCAGCAAATACTTAAGTCAGGTGTATGACACTTAGGAGGTCAAGTGTTCCTATGTGTAAAGAAGTATTTGTAATATTATATTGTGTAAAGATATAATACATGTTTTTGGCACATATACACCCTCTTCAACAAAACTTTCAAACTAAGCCAAATAATTCTTAATCAATTTAAATAAAAGAAAAAAATTATATAAGCTATGTTAACCACCAAAACATCTCACATTGGGTTAGAATATATAAACAAAATAGGGAGGAAAATTTGTGTCCTAAAAGCATATTTGTTTTGTTTCTTTCTCTCTTTTTCAAAGTCTTCTTTTTTCTCTTTATTTCTTATCTCTCTGCTTTTATTGATGCTTATGACACCTAGAATTTCCAGATTTTTATAGAGTTGCGTTTGGCTCGATGTACTTGCTTACTTATTTTGTCACTGTTGAAAGGAATGGGGATACTTTATTCTGCTTTAGTAAAATTAGATTTCTGAGATTTCTCATTCTTTGGCAGTAGAGTCTTGCATTTGAAGCAGAGGGAAATAACTTTATTTGAACATTTTGCAGGTTGAATTTCAGTGGGTAACTGATGAACAATTTACCATCATTAATGTCATTTAATTCTGGCCCCCATCTGCCATTCCTGTATCTCCCCTACTGGTTTTGACAGCATTTATAATTAAATGCTTAGCACGTGACTAGAATCTTTATACCATCCTCCCTTGGTATAGTTCTATTTTTGCAATATTATCTGTTATTTTTACAAAGATGTACACGTGTTTCCAGATAGAACAAGCCTTTGGCAATAACTGCAAGGATGAGTATTTGGTCTGCTGTATAGACTCTCTTATTATCATTTCAGTTGATAAACGGGGGTGAAGATGTGCTGATATTTTACAATGATAGAGCATCGTTTCCCATCCTTCTCCAAATGATGTGTTCAGAGAGAGACCGGGGGGATGAGAGTGGCCCTCTAGCCTACCACATCACCCTTGTGGAGTTGCTGGCCGCATGTACAGAGGGGAAAAACGTCTACACTGAAATCAAGTGCAATTCCCTTCTGCCCCTGGACGACATAGTGAGGGTGGTGACGCATGATGACTGCATCCCTGAGGTAAGCCTGGCAAACACTTAGGAGCTATAGAATTGAAAATAATTTTTAAAGTGTGTAAGTGCCAGAAGTTCCTGTACTGCTATTTATAATGAGATAGTATATTTAGTCAAGGAATTGTGCTTAGTTATATAATTATGAAAATTTAAAAAGAACATTAAAAAGTTTACTTTTTTAGTTCTATAAGAAGCTATGAAAGACTATAAATCTTTTTAAAGTATAGGCATTGGAAGCTACTACAGGAGTCTCTGAATTCTAACTATGGCAATGTGAACAAACTGAAAAATTTACTTTTAACTTCCAGAATATTCTTGAGAATGTAAAAAACATTTTGTAAATAATTCACAATGATTGATAGGAAAGGATAGGATGATGCTGTAGGATCATCTATACGATTCTGTAGATTTACCTTGCTTTATAGAATAGGTGTGTTTTTGGAAATATGGACACACATTTTGCTTTATTCAGACATCATCTTTTACCCTCTGTCCTAGTTTGGCTCTGATAACAGGGAAAAAACTCATTAGAAACTGCTTGTCTGCCAATAGAATTAATGAGGTTTCCAGGAATGTACATTGTACTGATGTCTTTCTTTTCCTCTCTTGTGTACTGTTGCAAAGTTCATAAATGTGTGATATGCTGAATATAATATAAATCCAAACATTTTAAATCACAGTAACTTAAAAGTTGTCAGGTTAGGTTAACTTCCTTACTTTCAAATAGTCTGATGTAGTGATGGCCTTGAAAGTGTAATTTTTGTGGAATTTTTGACATCTCAAACCAGGGGTACTTTATGACTTTGTTGGTTTGAAAGATGGCAAAGAAAAGAAGCATAGCATAGTGATTAAATCCATGGTTTCTGTCTTTATTTGAAGTCTTGATTCTGACCATGCTTCTTCCCACGTGCAATTCTCTCTGGCAATACCACTCCTACCTCTCATGTACATCTGCTTCACTCATCTTCATTCTTCAGACCTTGATTCAGGCATTATCCTTACAAGGAAAACTTCCCTAGCCTCCTGTAGTAGAGTTTATAATTTAAAATTTGACATTTGAATTTTATTAGTTAATACATATCTGTAGCCCTCACATCCTCTCCCAAGATTAGACACTCAACGAGGGTGAGAACAAGATCTGTTTCTAATTTACTGTTATAGTGTCTGAGCCTGAGCCTACACCTAATAAATATGTTTTGCATGAATGAACAAATTAATTAAAAAAAAGAGTCAGAAACCTGGACCCACTACTTCTTAGCTGTGTGACAAACTCCAAACAGGTTATTACCTTTCTCATCTTCAATTGTCACAATTTTAAAGTGAAATAATTATAGTATGGACCTGATAGGATTCTTGGAGGATGAAATTAAGTAAGATATTACATATAAAATGCTGAAGGTGTTTGACATGTAGCGGATGATGAATGAATGTTAGCTTCTGTCAAGATGATTATGATAATTCACAGAATGGCTCCGATGTCTCCTTACCCTATGGTCAGTCCTTGACACAGGCACCCTGTCACTAAAGGTTTATTTTAGACCTCAGTCAAGTAGTAATAAGCACTAAAGACATGCAAGCTGACCCTGTATTACTTATGGTTCTACCTTGGATTCTATGAATCCCCTGAAATTGTTTATATGATTTCTTACACATATATGCGTTGTTTTTTTTTTTCTGGGGAGAACGTTATTAGACACTCATCACATTTTCAATAAAGAGAAAGTAAAGAAAATGAAGAACAAAACTACTGCCCATACACAGTCTAAAAATGGTATATGTGGGTGAAACTCATCTCAGTCCTTTATGTGGAATTTTGCTAAATCTGGAAAGGAATTTTACTACATCTTAAAATAATACTTTTTTTTTTTTTTGGTAAACTATAAACATGCTTCACAGAAATAGTAATTTAAATATTTTTGAATGGCTATAATTTAGTAAACACATTTAAACATTATATTAGAACTCTCTTGGTTGCAAGTTACAGAAACCTAACAAACTAGTTTAAATTTAAAAAAGGTAATTTAATTGGCTCCTGTATTTGGGAATTTGAAGGATAGTTGTTCAGATAGATCAAGAGCTTCAGACAGTGTCAGAATTCTTTCCATCTCTTGTTCCCTTTTCCTTCGTGGTTTTGCCTTATTTTTTTCTTCCGAGCATAATTTTCTTTCACACACCTAAAGAAGACGGCTTCTTGGAGTTCACTTTTACCTTGTGCCACTTTTGCAATGAGAGGGAGGGTGGGGGAGAGGGAGGAGAATAAAGAGTGAGAAAGAGAAAGACTATGACAGAGACTGAGAGAGGAGGAGAGGGGAGGGGAGGGGAAGGGACAACAGAAGAAGGAAGAGGAAAAGGGGAGAGGAGGAAGGGAAAGGGGAATTTGACATCTAGTGTCTCAAATATGATAGACTTAGTTTATGTGATGTGCACATTCTCACACCAGTCATTGGGCTCAGAAGGATTAAATACCAGGTCACGTGTTTACCCTGGTCAAGGGATGGGATAAAGTGTCTTAGTGAAAGACAGAAAGTGGGAATGTTTTCAAGGTAGACAGAAAACATGCTTAATCTACTGTAGGAACTAACGCAGATTTTATTTAACCTTTCATAATTGATGTTTGAAAATGAATAAAGAAAATTCACTTTCTTTTGTATTTGAAACTTGTACAGGTTAAAATTGCATATGTGAATTTCGTTAATCACTGTTATGTTGACACTGAAGTGGAAATGAAAGAAATTTACACAAGTAACCACATTTGGAAATTATTTGAGAACTTCTTGGTGGATATGGCAAGGGTGAGTTACACTTTGACCATTACATACTACTTCATGTTTAATAAACTTTTCAACATATATTTTCACTAAACAGTTTCAAGTATCTGGATAAAAACTTAGAATTAAACCTATTACCTTTGGATGTAATCCATTATATTAAAAAAGTTGTGAATGAGTTTCACAAGATCATGAGATTGAATGAGTTAATATACACAAAATACCCAGTACAGTTCATATAGCAGCAAAGTTGTTCATTTTTACTTTTACAACTGACTATGTTAGTCTGTTATTAAATGGAATTTTAGTGACCTTTTTACATTGGTTAGAGAAGACATTTGTCAGAGGTCAGTTTGTATTCTCCCTCCTATCATAAATGCAATTACAAATCAAAGTTGGAAAAGATCTCAAGGCTTGCCTACTGCTTTTGGAAAGATAGGTACTCGACCTAACTATTCAGGACTTAGCATTGCTCTCTGTTGCCTATTCAGAGTCTTCTTTGGAAGTGTGCTTTAGTAATTGAATCATTAAGTGTTTTTACTCAGGCCAGTCAAAATATATTCTTCTTTTAACTTTGAGTACATTTCTTCTTGTTTGGGTTTTTTTGGGGGGTATCAGGGCAGACATGTGGAGCTGTTTGGTCTTTTCTAGATACTGTCAAGCGTATGTTTTACTTTATTAATCTCAAGTAAATGAATGAGTAAAGGAAAGAAGGAAGGAATTTTTAAGATAAGATAGCACTTATCCTTTTCTTTTTACATGCTAAATTATCATAACGTCCAGGGTTATTATTTTAGTATTCTTTTGGATCTTCTCTGGCGTTCTCTTTAAAGTTATGAGACATGATGTTCAAATAAGAGTTTTGGTAATAGAAGAAAGTATATAGATAACTCCTCAGACCCATTATGACTTATGGTGGCCTGTAACAGTCCTCCTGTTACCTACATTCCTGAGTGCCGGTGGATTTACATAGGCTTCATTTACATATATTTGGAGGAGAGGAGTTAGTGAGGTCCATATTTCTAGTGCCTTATAAAAATGAATGCTGACTGTTATCCATTAGCTCACTGCCTCATACAACCCTTTTGGGAAGGAGGGAAGATAAAGGGGATATAATAAAACATCAACTACAGATCGAGATATCTGAGAGAAATCTTGTATAATAAAATAAATCAGGTATTATTCCAGTCCAGGAACTATTTTATTTCATCAAGGCTTGCAGGTGAAATATGCCTATTTTACCTTTGGTATGCTATAGCATGAGCAAGCTCTACTATTTCCAAGCAAGAATCAAGGCAGTTCCTATTCTACTCCATTTATATAGAACTAAAAGGCACTCATTACCTTTCTCAGGTAAACCTGCACCTGTGGAGAAATCATCCTGTTTACACAGGTTTTACATAGCACTTGTATTCCACGCCCCCCCCCTTGACCTTGTGAAAGCCCTTGTACTTGATCAGCTATAAGTATCTCCAGAGACCTTGAAGTAAAGGATGGTTTATATGCTGATGACTGAGCTTTAAAATTGCACGTGCAGGAAGATATTAAAGAGATTATGGACTGATTTGCAGAGTTGCACAGTGCTATGGACTAAAGATAAGCTTGAAAAAGAACAAGGTCACATTCTAGGAAGCATGAGCTTCAAAGTTAAAAGGATTTTTTATTTTTTCAGCCAAAGAAAGCTGATGATAACTGCCACTGATTATGCTACCATTGAAACACTCTTTCAATTGATAAATTCATAAGGCTAAGTAAGATATATATATATTCTTTTTCTAAAAAAGTATGCATGTTGAAAGGAGTGTTATTTTAACTGTTTTGATTAAGTAGACAATATTATTTATTATATAAAAATTCTAGAGGAACTTTAGGACCTTCTTAGTCTGTTCACTCATTATGTCTAACTGCAACAGCTTAGCTGTACTGCATAAAGCATTTTTTCTTTCCTTGTTGTTTACCTCTTATTTATATTTGAAAGGAGCAGCTCTCTTCTCCCTTCACCAAGAATGACAAGGAATCAGACTTTCTGTTTCAGGAAAGGGATAGGAAACCTGATTTTTCCATATCTAAGATTTGTCTTTCTCTCCTAGAAGAAAGATTAAGGAGCTACCACACACTTTCAAATTTAAATATAAAAAATGTGGTTAAATAAGTAAAATGTGGTCTTCTAGGCAAATTTTCAGTTGAATAGAAGGGTGATTCTCAAACTTTAAGGAGCATCAGAATTATCTAGGGTTTGTTAAAATATGGATTACTGGGCCCCACCCGAGAGTTTCTGATTCAATAGATATGGAACTTTCCATTTTTAATAAGTTCCCAGGTGATGCTGAAGCTGCTGGCCCAGGGACCACACTTTGATAACCACTACAGTAGAGCACGGTAGTTAAGAATAGGCATTTTAGAGGCATTAGCCAGGCCCGAGTTCAAGTCCAGATTCTGCCTCTTACTAGCTCAGTGATCTTGGGCAAGGAACTTATTCCTCTGACTCTGAGCTTCCTTATTTGTAAAATGAATACAATAATAACACGTCCCTCATAGGATTACTGGGAGGATTCAATGAGATAATGCATATGACGCTATTAGCACATGCTTGGCACTTAGTAAGATAGTTGGTAACATCGTCATTTCATCCACGTCATGGCAACATCACTGATATTATCACAAGGTTATGTAGCCTTTAAAGCAATTTCAAAAGGCTTCGCCAAGATGTGTACCAAATAATAATAGTGAGGATAACCAAAAAGGAGGCCATCCAACCTAGACCAGAGCTAGAACCCATATCCATGAGACTAGATAAGCACAATAGTGACTTGACATAGAAATGGACTCAATTCATATGTTACAACAAAGATATGAAATCCTGGAACAACTGATTCACATCAGTGAGGAATGGTGAAGGTAATCTGGAGGAAAGGTATTTGGTAAATTGGACCTAAAGAATCATAGGATCTTAGAGTTGGAAGAGACTGGCAGTCATATAGTTCACAGTCTTCAGTACAGGCCTGTATATTTCCATTAACAATGATCTCACTATTTTTTGAGACAACTGGTTTTATTATTACACAGTTTTAATTGTTTATAGCTCTTATATTGAACCAAAATTTTATGTAGTATAATTTTACATGTTTCTTCCTTATGCAGCTATGTAGAATGAGTTAGTTCAGCAAAGATGTAGATGTTTACTATAAGCAACATAGTTTCCTCTATAGTGATCTACTTTGAAATGATAAAATTATAGAACTTAAAGAAACTTAAGATCATCTAGTTTGACTTCAAATTTGCCCCTGAGTTGCAGAGAGATTATTTGCTAGTATAAGGTGACTTGCCTAGCTAGTAACAGAGCTGGGAAGTTTGCCACAGCTCAATTCAGTACTTTTCCCATAATAGCTTCTCAAATATATTATTGACATGTCTCCCATTATTTTTTCCATGTCTTTCAGTGGTTCCTCATCTGATATGGTTTCTGGGCTCATTGTTGTTTGCAGTGTACTTTTGGGTTCTCTCTAATTTGTCTTTTTTAATTTAATTTAATTTTTTATTTTATTTTATTTTTTATACATTTGACATTTGGGGTGAACTCCAGTGCTTCAGACAGAGTCTGGTCAGAAGGCAGATGATTATTTTAGTTGAAGTTTGGAAAAGAGTCTTATTTAAAATGCAACTAAAGTATTAATATGTAGTGGCACTCATACCACTTTCCACCTTTCTTCTCTTGTTTTCTGGAGTCAGCACTACCAGGTTTTTTGTTTGCTCTTTAAAGAGTCACCTTAATTGGTATTTTTTATTTTCCTGTTTGCACCTCTTGTCTTTTATCTTGTTAAGACCCATATAAGAAAATCCTTCTGAAAGAATTTTTAATAAACTGGTGCTAGATTGTTTCACATACTTACTCCATTCTAATTTCCTGACAGATTGTATCAACGTCCTGCAAATATACCAGATTTAGTCAGGCAGCAAAGCTAATAGACCCATGAAAAGTTGTTCCACTATCTTTCTGAGCATTTAACAACAGCCCACTTTGATCTATGTTCCAATGCAGCTAAAATTGGTGTTTATAGGGAAGAAATGCTTTTATTTTCTTTTGTAACTGATTGTTTTTGCAGAGTCAGGAGATTTGAGTCATATTTAGAAAGTACAGGGAGGGAGGTGGACTGTGGTCAACGTGAGTCTCAGGCTATACTTTTTCTTTTGAAGATGTTCCCAATTTCACTATCAATTTCAAGATTCTATAATGGCCAACAGTGCTCTACATGATGTATTTGCAAAATGAAATTAAATCAAGAAATAACGTAGAGGCACACCTAACACAGTATCATGTCATTGTCCCATCAATCACTGCTTAACAGGACAAATCAGAGTATTTCATTATCAAACAGATCGCTTGAGCAATTCTCTCCCTTTACTTAGCTTACCGAATCATAGAAAGTGGGAGTAAAGACAAAATTTATATATGCTTTGAAACGTACTTTCAAAGTTCTTTAATTTGATAGGATTGAATAGGTATTTTTTGCTTGATGATTTGATTCTATAATTTTCTTGACTTTCTTAAGTGGAATGAACCATTGAAAAGTCTCACTTTACGGAGTTCTTTTATATGGACTTATTAGTTAGCAGTGCAGGGAAGTGAAGAATATAATGTATTTTATAAAGCTATTCTTTGTGTACCACATTTCCCTCAGGTATAATTCTATTTTTCTCCTCAACTTTCATGCTGAATTATACTATGGTGCCACGTGAAATGAACATTTCTTTGGCTCTTGATTGATAATTAGTTTGTCCCTGTCTTGCACTGTACTTTTTGCTCTTCAAATCATTGGTAGCATTTATCATAATTGATCAGTTCCTTCTTGAAACACTTTTTCACTTGACCCCCAGAATATCAGTCCTGCTCTGTTTGCTTCCCATTTCATTGGCCACCCCTCAGTTTGCTCTTTTCTCTGAATCTTTCCAGCTTCTAATGGTGGAATGTACAAGCTCAAACCTTAAACTTGCTCCCTTCTCTGTCTACAATCACTTCCTTGTTGATCTCATCCACTCTCCTAATCTTAATACCAGGCTGACTGAAGCTTGGACTCTTCTCCTGATGTCCAGTCTTACATATCAAACTGCCTACTACATGACTATCTTAAGTTAAACTCTTCATTTACTTCCATGCACAGCAAAAAATTAATTTCTGGTCAAGTTTTTTGCATCTCAGTAAATGGCAATTCCATTCAATCTAAGCATTCAGGCAAATAATCTTGGTAAGTTTTTTTTACACTCTAAATCCAATTCTTTAACAAATTTGACAAGCTCTAATCATAAAATATCCAAAATATGACTGCTTCTGAGCACACCAGTACTACTACCCTGCTCTTGGGTACCATTAACGTTCATCTGGATTATTATAATAGCCTTATAACCTGTTTCCACTCTTGCCCTCTCCCTCCATCTATATAGCAGCTATAATGATGATGATGATGATGATGATGATGATGACAATAGTAATAATAATGGTAATAATGATAATATTGGTTTATGTCACTCCTTTGCTCCATTTATGCCTAGAGTGAAACCACTATGCTATTTGACCTATCCTCCATCAATCCACCCCTTCCTCATGCTGTCCTGCTATTGGTCTGCTTCCCAAATGCACCTCCATCTCAGCACTTTTGCATCTATCTGCCTGGGATGCACTTGTCCCTCAGGTATCCTCATGACTTCATTTCTCTCTTCTTTCAGGTCTCTGCTTAGAAGTATTTGAGAGCCTTCATTGACCACTCTATGTAAAGTAGCAACCTCTTCCCTCTCTCTCTCCTTCACTTGCTTCATTTCTTAACCCATTTGACATTTTTATATGTACTTGAACAGTTTCTACTGAAACCAATAAGGGCAGAAATTTTTGTCCGTTTAGTTCACTGCTGAATACCTGACATAGGACGGTATCTCACATATAGCAGATACTCAGAAGTTTTGTGGAATAAATAAATGTGAACTGAAATTAAAAATATTTAAAAAGCGAATTTGAAAACAAAGTGTGCTCTTAGCATAGAGTTAAGTAGGTGTATTAATGACATGAAATAAATAGCCTGAAACATTTTTACATATGTAAGATATTAATATATAATAAATAGATTTTCAACTATTAGTAGGAAAGCAATTGGTTATTTCCAGAGATGAGGACTTTTTTTCTATAAAGAACAAGATAATATTTGAGTTTTTCAGGCCATTATCACAGCTGTTAAAGCAATTACTAAAGTGAAAGGAGCCATAGATAAGATGTAAATGAATGGATATGGCTGGATTTCACCTGTTGGCTGTAGTTTGCTTACCCGGGATTGTTAAATTAATAATATAAACTTTATTAGGGTAGTAGTTTAATATATTTTGTTCACCAATGGATCACAGGTACATAGAACATTCTTGACATGAAATAGACATTCAATAAGATTGTTGATATGGACTAATCAAAATAACATGTGAGGACACTGGCTATTTGGAGTGAAATGAACTCAGCTCCTAACCTAACATTATATAATAACATAAATTGCAATGGATTTTAGAGATAAATATGAAATGATAAAAATGGATGGAATGTAGGTGGATGTTCATCTGTCTTTGAATGAGAAAGTTTTTTATAAGCATAAAAGCAATAGATGAAATTAGTTAAGGAAAATAATAACAATAAAACTTAAGTACATAAAAATATATGTAGAAATATCAAACATCAAAATAGGAAAAATTATTATATATTAAAAAAGGCTAATAAGTTTTACATAAAGGACATATATATATGAAAAACACTAACAATCTATAATAATAAAATGGGCAAAAACCAGGCATTCATGATTTATACAGGAGAAAATACAAGTAATCCCCCCGAAAGTAGTCAACTGCTAATAATTTTTTAAAAGTACAAAGGAAAATAAGATACAATTTCCAACTATCAGAGTTTTAATAGTAAAAGATAAAAGTAAAAAGATAATATTAAATATTGGTTCACATACCTTGCTGATGAGAGTGTAGATTTATGTTGTCTTTCTGAAAAGTATTTTGATAGTATATTGAAAAAACCTTCATAACTTTTTAGTGTGTCAGGTAATTTATCTTCCAAGGATCTGTCCTCAGGAAATAATTAGAAATAATATCAAGGATTTATGGTCAAAGAAAGAAGCACAACATACTTTTATAATAATGTATAACAGAAAATAGTTTAAATATTTATTAGAGAAATGGTTCAATAAATTATGATACATCTATAAAATTGATGTTATAGAGCCACCAAGATTATTTTTTGGGGATTTTTGGTAATGTGAGAAGTGCTAATGATTGAGCGATGAGTATAACAAGGAGAATACAAATTGATTATCCAGAATGATTTCCGTTACGTAAAATATATAAGGTAGAGCAAAAAAATTGGAAGAAAAGATTTCATGATGTTAACCATGGTTCTATCTGGATTTTAGGCTTATGGTAATTTTTGTTTTCCATTATGTATTTTTATATATTGTTTCAGGCTTCCTACAATTAATGTATGTATTGATATTAAGAAAAATATTATCTTTTAAAAAATAAAATTAGAATTCTAAGAAAGCCAGTTAAGTGTATGAATAGATGACTCACATTAAATATATATATATAGGCAAATGTTTGGAAAGGTTTTGGCCTTGTGAATAAGGGAATGCAAATTAAAATAAATATATGATACTACCTCAGATACTTAGAGGAACATTTTTACTCTCTTGAAGATTACAAAAATAGTCTTTATGATTTGTATTCCTTGATATGGTCAAAAGAATGTTACCAGCACTAGAGCTGCCCTATCCTGTAGGGTAGCAACTTGCAGCGTTTAAATTTTAATTTTAATTAGGTAAAATTAAATAAAATAAAAAATCCAGTTTCTTTGTAGTACCAGCCACATTTCAAGTGCTCAGTAAGCCGTGTGTGTAGTGGCTACTGTCTTGGACACCACAGATACAGGTTTCCATCATTGCAGAAAGTCCTATTGCAGAGTGCTGCTCTAGCACATGCTAACTTATTTAACCCAGCCTGTCCTTTGGAAGAGTAGCAGTCATATTTGGAGCAGAAGAGAGAAAGGACACTATATGCAAGGGGAGAAATGTCAACTATAATTATGTCTTGAAATTTCACTTAATATTTATTTCATTTTTTCAATATGATTTCAAATGCCTGCTGTGTGCTGAGGTACTTGTGTGCAGTGGTGAGCAAGTCAGATTATTTCCTCGTGTCTGAAGACTTATATTCTACTGGCAGAGACATATATATATATTTATATATTTATATGTTGTGTCTTGGTTGATTAATTAGGGCTCTAATAGAGTAGGGACTTTGTTTTGTTTGGCTTACTGATATAACTACTAACCCAGTATTTATGTCTTAATCCAACAATTTATGTCTCCAAGTGAAATTTGACAAATATATAGTAAAATTCATCTGAAAGTAGGAGATGCTAAATATTTCAAAAGGTGGATTTTTTTCTTTGGAAAAGACAAAATGGTAGACTTGTTTTTCAAATTGTAAAATATTACAAGTTGAGAATCCTTTCTTGTAGAGTTAGATGAAAATATTTTTAAAATAATGGTGCAGGGAATATAGCAGGAATTGGGGAGAAATTTAAATAGTGATGAGTGACACTATAACACAAACCTCAAATAACATAGGATTGAGGCAGGAAATCACTATTCAATAAATGTTTAGAGGACAATTGTATATCAATATGAGAAAAAATTAATCAGATCTAGAAATCAAGTTATCTGCAGGGGCAAAATTTTGATAGCTTAAAGAGTTAAATAGGAATCAAGATGTGTATAGGGATGAAAGAAGGACTTCAATAAAAAAATTAGAACAAAATAGAATATTCTTTCATGGAAGGGAGGTTTTTTCTTCTTTATATTAAATAAATGAAAATGTTCTAAATAAAAAATAGTGCCTGAATGCTAAGAATTATTTTACATAATGAAATTAATATTCTAAATAGTCAGAATGTACAAATAAATGTGAAATGGCAACCGAAAAGAGCTTATTATGAAAAATGTTAAACTGATAGATAATGTGTCACTTATTATCCAGGTTTTATTTACAGTGGTTAGAATGTTTGAAATGTCTGTACATGACAAAATACAGGCATGAAACGATTACATGAAAAATGCCCAGTTTTGTTCACAATGTCAGAAATGCAAAATAGAATAACTAAGCATCATTACATTGGCAAAAATAATATGTTACTGATAGAACAGCGGGAAACAGATGGCACACACCAAGAGATATGGGCGGGGTTACAGGGAATAAAAAGTGGGAACAATGCAAAGCTGTTTCCATGCGAGGTGAAGGGGCACGGGAGCACCATTGTTACTGGAGTCCAGAGAGAACTTGGAGACACTGCAAAAGGGCTCTAACAAAAGGGCTCTACCCAGAGACACAGACATTGCTAAAGCCTTAGTGAGGAGAGGGAGAGGGAGATGGAGGCAGAGGCAGAAACAGAATAGGTACCTGCCTTCTTTCTCCTTCACTCTGATCTGCCAGTGCCTTGCATCAGCTGAACACAGCCTGAGAGCAAGAGCTAGTTGGTGGTAATGAGAGGACATCCTGTGTCCACAGATAGGTTGTTGATAGCATAGTACATTTATAATTTTAGAAGATCAGCCCAGCGAGTACTATAAAACTGTGTTATACTTTAACTGTTGATTCCTCTTATGGTGAAATATACCCAAAAACTGAATCTGAAAGTAAAAATAATAATTTTGTCCAATTCTTTTTAATAGAAAAAATGGAAATTAATCACACAGAAGTCTAGCAAGAATGAAATAACTGAGAAAATAAGAAAATCATTTGTATTGTATTTTTGGTTATGTATGCCTCAACTCATTCCAAAAATGAATTAAAGCATGATTGTGCATTAGAATGATAGAATAAATATAGTCTTTTAAAATATTTAGATAATGAGAGTACATGGGAATGTTTTACAGGAAATAATGGTTTGTGAATAATATGTACAAATAGATTGAAACTTTAAAAATATATATGTTAAACATAAAAAGTTAATTTAAAGCATTATGATTTTATCTGAGCTATTTCCCATCTTAAAAGGAGGTAGTAAACATAAATAAATGACTGGAGAAAGAATATTTTTATTTATTAGTTTTTTTCTGAAAAGTTTTTAAGGATCTTAATAAGAAAAGTAGCTTATGTTTCTTGCCTATCTTTGATATTACAGCATAAGATGCAAGGCTCTAGAGGTGAAAATGTTATTTATCTGTGCAGAAATAATATCTTGAAGTAGTATATGAATTTCTCACCCAAATGGATTGAGGAATAGGTTCTGCATAGTTTTGTAAACCCAGATTTGTTCTTTTAAAAATTTTTTATATTCTATTTAATTTATATTTCTAATGATAATGTATTCAAATTATATACACTTTGAAAACAATTATACTCTAATTTATATTTTGATGAAGATACATTAAAATTATTTACAATAGAACATAAATCAGAAAAAAAACTCGATTATACCTGTATAATTAGTGATTGTGCTTAAATGAAGACAAATAAATTTGATGTAATAAATATATAATAATTTATAAATTATATGTATTTTAGTACCTAAAACTTTTCCAGTTCCTCAATGGAATATTTGTAGCTGTAAGATAATAATTAAATTCATTTGTCTGATATTTTGGCTAATTTCTTTAAACATTTTTTTTTAAACCCAGACTTTTTATTACCCAGTATTTTGAGGGAAGCCTTTATCCAGAAATAAATTAATTTTATTCATCTACTGACTAAAGCAAAACTGGTTGGTTCTTTAGCAAATGTGTGTTTGCAGGTAATCCAGTGTGATACTATAAGAGCTCTGGAGAGCCCCACAAAATTGTGTGAAAAGTCATTGGAAGGTTATTTTGGCTGGTTATGGTAGAACTGGTCTGCTATCTGTTCCACCTTATTATACTTTTATCCTATAGATCAGAACATTTCACTATAAAAACTAGTGTTGGAAAGATACTAAATGAAATAAATCCTATTTCATATCCATCAGTGGAAAATCAATTTTATGTTTGTTCTGGGGCCACCTAAATTTTAGTCCTTGGTTAGATGTTTTACAAATATAGCCTAACTCAAAGTTAACCTAAACAAAATGAGTCCTTTTTTATTTTTCTACTTTTTAAATTAATTAACTGATTCATTTATTTCACAGCATTTATTGAACATCTTGTATATGCCAGGCACTATGTTATATGCTGGAACAAAACTAAAAGATTATATAATTTCAGATAATTTATTTCCTTTAATGGCACTCACTGTTCCTTATAATAACTGTGAGATTAGTTCTAATACATCCCTTCAGGTAGGTGTCATTTAAGAGATGAGGTGAAAGTGAACTGCCCTAATGGGAAGTAACTCAGAAGCAAAACAAACCCTCTGCTCTTCTACCTCCATCCAGCAAATACTGTTATTTTCCAAACCAAAACATTGCGACATGTGGTTTGAGAAGGGAATTTTTCTCTTTTGTAAATTTATTTGTGTGACAGTTTTTAAAGCAATATCACATTAAATTACATTTACTTCTTTTGATTAATCATCTTGTAGAAGAGAAAAAAATTACATAAAAATTCAGATTGTCTAAGAACATCTGGAACATGTGGCCACCATATTTACCCACCATAATTTTTTGAATATTTCAATTTCTTACTCTGCTCCAATTTTTCTCACGCTTTGTACTCTCCCCCTCCCACATTCTCTTCTTTTTATCTCCATGTTTCTTGTCTTTTCATCACCCATCTTTTTTTTTTTCATTTGTTTTTAATCATGTATCATAGCTTTTGCAATTTGTCTACCCTATTATACTTGTAAATTTACAGTTTGTTTAGCAAAATGACTAATTTCTGCCTCATTTACTCACATATAAAGATCAAAGTTTATGTTCTATTCTGATTTATCTTCAGCTCTGGTATTGTCTGTCCTTGCTTTGCTTATTCTGAGAAAGCCCACAAACACGCACTTCTATGCTTCCCAGATAAATCTGTGGATGAAAAAGTCAAAATTGTTGGAAAAGATTTTATCTTCTTTTAGCTTTCTGTTTTCCTTTCCAGGTACTTTGTGTTTATATCCTGCAAATTGGGATTAGTATTATAAGTGAAAATGTGTAGAGATATAAATCACTATTAATCACATTCACCACTTTCTTATACTTACAATGGCTGTTTCCTCTTTGACCTCCTTATATTGAGTGGAAAGGTGTTTTCCAACAAAGCCAAGCTTGGGGATGGAGAGAGAAGCTTATGTCCCAGAGTGGGAGATGCAGATCAGGAAGAAGGGACTGGGGTCTGCGAATGAATTCTGGGGCAAGGATGAAATGACAACCAAACTTAAAGGAGAAGCTACCGTAGAATGATAAAATGTTACTTGGATTTTAGGCAGAAGCATTTCTATTTAAAGTAACTTTTAAAAATATTATAAACAATCATTTCAGAATATTTTTTAGAAGATTCTAGCATTGAGTTATAGCTCAAAGATATGACAGAACATATTGAGTTTTCTTATTTTCCCCTCCAGGTTTGCAACACAACCACAGACAGGAAGCACGCAGACACCTTCCTGGAAAAGTGTGTTACTGAGTCAATAATGAACATTGTGAGCGGCTTCTTTAATTCTCCTTTTTCAGACAACAGTACCAGCCTCCAGGTAACTTAAAGAAACGAATTCAAAAACATTGTGCCACACACAATTTATTTACTTTATTTGAGTAGGAAAACTTTAATCTGGTCAGGAAGTCGTTTCTTACACTTCTGAAGATGACTCTTCTCTCGTATTATTTACTATTATGCCACCCTTCTGAGTTTACCACACTTTATTTTAAATAAGGAGGCCCCCATCTTCAAATTGAATTATCCTTGCTCACCCTTGAAACATAACAGTAACTTCCATTCTGTGTATTCACTGTTGGCCAACTGTCAAAATAAATGACATGATTCTTTAAATGAATAGGCATTTCGACTCAATAATTCCACTTTAGTAATTTGTCCTGAAAGATTTAGCAGGGTTTTTATATACCAAGGTTTTCATTTCAATATTTATAATACTTAAAAATTGACATCAACTACAGATAGGAGATAGCTAAATATAGTACATCTGTAGGATGGCTTATTAAAAGCCATGTTTTAAAAGAAATATTGATGACTAGGAAAATGATCATGAAGTAATTGTTAAGTGAAACAGGCCACAGAATTGCATTATAATTTTACCTAAATTTGTGTGTGTAAAGAATATATATGCACATGTACGTAGAAAACCTCAGTAAAGTTAAGTATCTTTAAAATTTTGATACTGATTATCCCTACATAGTAGGATTATTGGTTATTTTCATTTCCATGTTTTTCAAATATTTTATAGCGATCATGTATTGCTCTTATAAACGTAAAATTTCAGTTATACTTGCTTTAGAAAAAAAACTTTAAACTGTTAGGACCATATGAAATTGTATTTTATAGGTCAAATTTGTTGCTTCTTCTACTTGCCCATTATATAAAACTAAAACATACGGTCAAACAAATATACCAAGAACACCAGCTTGATTTGTACTTGAAAATAATTCAGAGAGTATTTCAAAAAATATTTAAATCCATGTCATTGGTTTCAAGAAATTCCATATTTTTCTGATGAAGAACATAGTTAAAATGCACATAATTGATTTTTTATAGCATCTGACACGTGCTTTTTATGAATGGGAATGTAATAAATATTTGTAGAATAAAAGCATTAAATAGCACTGAAACTCAAAAGACTGTATTGTGTTTTATTGTGATGAGCCTTTTAGATAATGCATAGAAAATGTATCAGGAGTGTTAATGGTTCAGTGGCCTATTTTCCTTCCTAATTTCTCTTTGCAGACACATCAGCCAGTTTTTATTCAGCTACTGCAGTCTGCCTTCAGAATTTACAATTGTACCTGGCCAAACCCGTCACAGAAAGCTTCAGTGGAGTCCTGTATCAGAACCTTGGCTGAAGTGGGTAAGTCCGAGTGTTGGACTTAATTAATTTTACATTTTGTTAAAGAAATTGGGCTTTTGGCTAATAAGTGATACAAACAGATTTTTAGTTTATACCTTAATAAGAAAACAGGTATGATTTTTGTAAAGCTGAAGAGCAATGATCAGCAAATGATTCTGAATGTTACATTCTTTTTTTGGGAGGGACTATAATAATTATATTTCTTTTAAAAATAATTTAAAGTTTATTTATTTTATTATTTAATTATTTTATTTCTGAACTTACATTTACTATTGCATATAGCACTTTACACTAACTCAGTGAGATTTTACAGGAATAAGTTTAGTTTATTTCAGATTTCATTCAGAATTGTCTTGTTCTATTGAGTAGCATGATTTATTAATACTTTTATATGGTCCTAGGACTTTTTAAGGGTTGTTAGTTTTCCAGTTTTGTTTGAAATTCATCAGTATTTATTGAGAGTCTGTTATATACAGAAGGCTTCAGAAATTACAAATGGTAAGGGTTAGTAGAGTCTAGAAAGAATTTCTTCCTCCCACCCCCTTTCTTGTAGTGAATTAGGACCATCCTATAGATGGCAGAGTGGAGGAGGGAAAAGAAATACAGACTTGGCTGGACTTCAGAATCAGAGGGCTCTCATCTAATGGTGGTCCCTCAGGCACTGGGGAGGGGTGCTTATAGTGTGTGTCATCACTGCTGCCATTTATTGAGCACTTATGTGCAATGCTAAGCAATTTTCAACCATTATCTCAATCTTTAGATAAGTTCATTGATTATTTTACATATTACAGTTGTGGAAACAAAATTATCTAGATTAGGTAACTTGGCTCAAACTATAGTATGTGCTCAGTAAATATTTGGCAAATGAATAAATGATTTAACTGATTATGATCACTTAATTTTTTTTGGTCTTTTCCCATCTGCAATTTTACCAAAGTAATCTTATATTGACAAATTTAACGACTGCTCGAGTTTTATTTGAATAGCTTAGAAAGCAGGATCAATTGAAAATTATTAGAACTAAGAGACTAAAAGACTTTATCCAGGTGATTAATTGTAAAAAAGTGTTAAACCTGTTATATTATTTTGTATATTAACAAGAAACAGAATACACAGTGAAAAAGATACCATTCACAATAGCAATAAAAATGTTAAACACTTAAGGGAAAACTTAACAAGAAACATGAGAGAATATACTATAATACTGTTTTGAAGGATACAAAATATTTTGATAAGTGGAAATATATACTATTTCTAGATTGAAAAATTCTATTTGTAAGGATGCTGAATATTGCTAGAGGCAAAAATGACAAAACAAGCTGGCCTACCGCAGGCACATCATGAGAAGGCAGGTTCTTTGGAAAAGACAATGATGCTGGGAAAAACAGAAGGCAGCAGGAAAAGAGGGAGACCAAATAAGAGACAGACTGAGTCCATAAACAAAGCCACAGACATGAGTCTACAGTGGCTGAGCAGGGCCGTGTAGACGAGACATTGTGGACATCACACGTTCATAGGGTCACCATTGGAGCTGACTCAGTGGCCTTTAACAGACAGGGATGCTGGTTCTTCTTATAAAAACCAATAACTTTAAAGCTTCCACACACTTCCTTCACACAGCCTCCTCTCCTCACAGCTCACTTGGGCTGAGACACTCAATTGGGGCCATACCCCACAAGGATGTGTCCTCTGGCAGTTTGGCCTCTGACACCGTCCTGTGGAGGCTCCCACAGTCTAGGTCAGGCTGGTGGCTG
Source organism: Eidolon dupreanum (assembly GCA_028627145.1). Classification (NCBI taxonomy): domain Eukaryota; kingdom Metazoa; phylum Chordata; class Mammalia; order Chiroptera; family Pteropodidae; genus Eidolon; species Eidolon dupreanum. The sequence continues at coordinate 29,761,450 of CM053503.1, read as the reverse complement.
CTCTGAGGGACATCATCTCCACCCAGCTTGGCCTCTGACTCTCTATGATGCGTCACTCAGTCCCATGAATACTCTTATCACCTTTGACGCCTCTGCCAGGCTGTCCTTCAGCATGGACGCCTTCCTCACCTCACCCAAGTTCTGATTCTCTACTCCAGGCAGCCTCTGATGCAAGTACTTCCACTCATTCTGGGGCTCAAACGCCCTGGACCGCTTTGGCTCTGGAGCACTCATTGCCCAGCAAGCACTGACACTTAACTTTCCTCCTTAAGGTTTTAGGACTGAATGGTTCAGAAAGGGAAGGGTATAAATAAAGGAAGAGGCCACAGTAGATATTGTGTCAAAAATAAAGAAGGGCACAGAAGAGAACCTAGTTTTTATTTTAAAAAGATACACAGCAAAATGTCCAGAAGGATATAAATAAAACATTAACACTGGTTATCTCTGAGTGAGGGAATTACAGATGAATCTGGTTCTGTTGTTCATGCTTTTATATAACTTCTGAGCTTTTAATAGTATACTTTTCAAGTTATAATGAAACAGTACTAAAGTGGTTTTTTTTTTGACCAAATCAGCTGGGAAATAGACTAATCATTAGAAGACAAAAATCCAAAGGAAAAGCAAAGAAATATGATGGTATTATTTTTTACATAGGAGTACATTATCTCAGCTGCCAAGCATATTTCTACATTTTACACTTTAAGGCAGTCTTCCTTCTTCCTCCTTTTTTTCCTTCTTCCTCTCTTCCTCCTCCTTTTCTCCTCTTCCTTTTTTTCCCCTCTTCTTCCCCCTTCAGTTTTTAGCAAACACAATGTGGGAAGACACTTGTTGGCCCGACACAGAGCACAGAGGGCATGCTGTTCATAACGCTTAAAAACTGAGACACAAAGCACTTTGAGCCCAAGTCAGATTATTCCATGTTGTGCTTTCCATTGGAGTTCCAGCTTCGGGGTAGGGGTGAGGGGGGGGGAGTGTTCCTCGTGTGGTCACAGCTCTTCCTGTAGAACAGGACAGCAGAGCTTTGAGGGTTTAAAATAGTCACTGAAACTGTACTAGTCTAAAGATAGCTTTTATTTCTAAGCTATAAGATTTTATTTTCTACCATTCCCTCCATGGGCCCAAACCTTATGATTTAACAGGATTTTTTAGTTACTTTTTCTATGCTATAAAGATATATGTGATAGGAAGTCTAAAAAAGTAATTATGTGTTTCTAAATCTGTAATCGAGATAGGTTTGGAAGAGCGATGTTTTGGTATAAAATCTCAGTTTCATCTTTGTGAGAAGGCACGTCTTCTTCCTAGTTTGTACTTTCCATCTAAATAGTTACGGAGACCTGGAAATTCTGTTTCTACTATTCTTTCTACTGTTTGTACCTCTCCTTCTTTCCCTTCCCTGAAGGCCTTGTTTTACCCCACAGTACCTTCTTCTTGAACCACTGTAGGAATTCAGTGTTTTCTTCTCTCTTTCCTCACTTAAATAAATCTGCTATGAGATTAATCTTCTCAAAGTGAAATTCCATCTATTGGTTTAGAAACAACAATAGCAAAGTCCCCAGCTGCGTCCCTTTGTCTAACAAACTACAGATGGATTCCTCGTTACCATGTTTGTGACCTCCACAACACAGCACTGCTTTCACTTTGTGGCCTCATTACTCAGTGTTCCCCACCACCCCGTCATGACAGCAGACTGAACTATTATGCCCCACATTGCTCACACTATTAACTTTTTCTTTATTCAGTTTCCACCATTGCCACCTCTCAGCACCTTTTCCTTTACTCATTTTTTTTTTTTTTACAAATTCCAACCTAAAAGCCATTCTTGACACCCCCCCCCACCCATATCTACATCTGAACTTGTCCCCACTTGGCCACTGATGCTTTTCTTATGGTCTTCATTTTATTCTAGCTTATTTCATCATAAATCCTCATCTCATCACCCCTACTGGAATTTAAGGGACAATAACTATGAAATGCCTGTCAAAAAAACATTAACGGAAAGCTATTGTTTAGGATGAAGAAGGTGAAAAGCAAATTTTGCTTTGTGATGATTAGAACCTATCTTTTTTTGTTGTTGTTGTTTATTGGTGAATACTGTTCATGGAAAACCATATAACCAAAATGGAAGGCATTCAGAAGTAAGCAATTATGGTGGTAAAGGGATCTAAACCGACCTTACTTGCATAGGGATTAAAAACATTTGAAATATTTAGACAAAGAAAAGAAAACTGAGGGGGACATAATTATTATCTTCCAACATTTGAAAGTGAGAATGGACTTCTTTTACAGCTTCCTCGGGAAGGGTTTTAACTAATATATGTTGGCTGCAAGAGGCAGGTTTTTGTTCCACTGTAAAGAATAACTATTTTACAGTTCATACTCATTTAAAACCTTAGGGATCACATTTGATTCTTCCTGTTTGCTCACTCCCATTAGACACAAAAGCGGATTCTATTGGTTCTACTTCTAAAATGCATATTTTTTCTTTCTCTTGTGTGACACTCTTGTCCAAATCCACCATCATCTGACATAGATTATAGAAGAGTCTCTTTACTGCACTCCCTGCCTCCAGTCCTGTCCTGCTGCAGTTCATTTCCTACGTAGCAGTTAGAGTGATCTTAAAATGTAAATGAGGTCATGTCGCTCACCTGCTTAAAACTCTCCATTGCACTTAAAATTCATATCTCTTACCATAGCTTGGAAAGCCCTTCATCACTGGAGCTTCATCTACTTCTAGTTTTTCCTCCTCCCACCCCAATTCTACTCCACTCACATTGGCCTTCTTTCTGTTTCTCACCTACCCTGGCTTTTTCTCATCTTAGGATATTTGCATGCGCTATTCCTTCTGTTTGAATCCTTATCTCCCATATTATCACATACTCAAAAATTAAGTGCTCGGCGAAGGGTTCTGGAACATCTCATACAGTGTCCCAGGTTCTTTGTGCTATCTTACTATTTTGTTTTCCTCTTAGCAGTTATCACTATTTGAAAGCATCTTGTTTGTTTGTTTGTTTATTTATTTTTGCTTCTTTGATGTCTGCGTCTCCCATTAGCATTTCAACTATGAAAGCAGAAACTTTGCTTTATTCACTAAATAAAGTGTCTGGGCCTAAAAGTGTCTGGTACCAACTAAATAGGTTAATAATTGTTTGTTGACTGATAATAATCCATACATTAGCTATTTTATAGATAGTGAAATTTAGACTTGGAAAGTTTAAATAAGTTTCCCAATTAGTAAGTAGTTGAGTTATATTTGAAATACAAGTTTCTATGAGTACAAAGTTTATGCTGTATTGTGTTACCGCAAATGCTTTCATATGAAGCCCTAACATATAAACTAGCACTATGGCATTTTGGCTTCCTGGCTAGGGATTTGTCTGACGTTTTGTAATTCAAGTGCAGAATCATTTTGTGTTTCAGCAACTTTTTAAGAATACAAAGAGGCACGAAAAGTTAACACAGTTCAAATACGTAAGAATTTATAATATTAAATAAAACAAAGTATACATATTTAGGAAAAATATAACAAAATATAGAGAATATCATGCTGTTAGTAAGTAAGCTTCAGTGCGTTTATGAATTGGTAAACAGAGTCCTGTGAATGCAAATGCCTATTATAGTTACATTTTCATAACACTTCATAATTGTAAACTGCTCTCAAGTATATTAGTTTAACTCATCTATCATTCTTTTTTTGTACATCGAGTACAAAAGGTAGTAAAAATCAGCAAAAGTACTTACTGAATCAGCACTTGATGAGAGCAGTGAGTGTTTATTAGTGGTGGGCGGTGTGGCAAACCCTGTGATGTGGTAAAACCTGTGGACATAATTCTAAGCCCCATTTTACAGATTGGAATGTGAGGTTAGCAAGGTTAGGCAACTTGCCCAAGGTCGTGAAGGCCGGTGGGGACAGAGCCGGGATCTGAACCCCTTCTTGACTGACATTTGTGATGCTCTACTATCACAAATCAGTTTAAACAAACATTACTTGTTTTATACCTTGAAGATACAAAATGTGGATCAAGATGTTAATGCCCTTGGTGAGTTATTGTTCCTTGGTTTATTCATCCGTGTGAAATACCACAGTACATGTTAGAAGTGCTTTGAGAAAAAGCATCCAAGAATGGCTTCCATATTATTTCACTTAAAGAAGAATTTTGTCCCATGTGTTTCATAATCTTCAAATGATTTGGGGGGATTAATGTTGGGTACTTTGTTGGCAACATAATCTTTTTTCCAAATGGAAATTCTGTGAAATATCTTTACAAATGGTTTGAATAATCAACCTCAATGTTCAAGCCAATTGTTCCTCTAAAATATGAACACGTATAAAATATTAACCCTTTGAGAAGAGACATTCAGTCTCTATTAAAACAAACATCTATTTTGACCTATCTAGTTGTAGTTGATTGTACAAAGAGTTTGACATAATACATTCCAGTAATTATGGTTTTTAAAAACTATTCTTACTTGTAAAATATTAAATCTGAATGTTACAAGAGAGGACAAAATTTTATAAAGTTTTTCACATATTTATTAATTCAACTGATTTATAATGATTTCTTATTATCTGAAAGATATTATTTTAGTTGGGGATATGCAGTATTTTAGTTGGGAAAATGCGCTATGTCAAACCATATTTCCTGCTCTCAGTGAATTTCTAGTACATGGAGGGTAGATATAACATGTACAGAAATCACAAAGCGGAATAAAACTACCTTATCTGTTATAGAGTTCTAAAGCCTGACTCAGTGCCTGGAGCACGATAGGTACTTAGTGAATAGTTATTACATGAATAAAATAAATGGATGAATAAAAATAAATGATTAAATATTCTGCTTCTGTCATTGGCTGCATTATAGTCTATTGTGTGTTTATATTCTAATTTATTTAACTCCCTAGATGGAAATTATGTTGTTTCCAATCATTTTGCACATGAGGAAGAATAAGGTAACTACCTAGGTGTAGAATTGCTAAGTATTTTAATTTTGACAGATACTGCCTTCTATAGAGATTGTGCAATTTACACGCCACAAGCAATGTAGGAGAGTATCTTTCTCCTCAATAATGTGGTGTGTGACCAAATTCTTAAATCTTTGCCAATCTCATAAGTAAAAATATCATTATAGTTTTAATGTGTGTTTCTTTTTTACATTAAGAAAAATAAACCTTTCTGTATGAGTCATTTGTGTTTCCTTTACAGTTAACTGTCTCTTGCACTTTGCTTACTTTTTCTAAAGGTTTTCTTTTTCCTAATAATTTGTATAGCCCTTTATTTATTAGGGAAATGAGCTCTTGGCCTATAAATAACCAAATTTTTTCCTTAATTTTTCATCTGTCATTTAAATTTTTATTTTTTATCCTTTGGCATGCAGAAATTTATTTTCTTTTAGGCTTTTTAGATTCTCTTTGATCTTCAGAATGGCCTTGATCAGTCTGAGATGTTTTTTTAAATTCCCATTGAGAATTTTCATGGTTTTAATTTTTTTGTCTGTGTTTTTGATGAGACCGTTTACAATTTTAAGTTATCTGGAATATATTTAGTACTAAGGTATAGGGTATAGAATCAACTTTATTTTTTCCTGATGTCTAGTAGGGTGTGCCAATACTAGTTCTTGTATAATCCATAAAATTATATTCTTTATTTAATTTGGGGATTAATTGAATATAGTTTGAGTGCCAAACAGGAAAGATGCATTTCATATCTTTAATGTTCTTCATATTTAAAAATACAAGTGCTTCATACAGATTTATCCTGAATATTTTGACATGATACAGAAAAGGTACCACTCTCTGCCTGCCCCATTACATCTAACTTGGGCACCAACTGTTCAGTATGGCTTGACAACCAGCCAAGTATTCTAATTAATGCTTACACTTTCTGTTGCCTTTTCCCCCTACCTGTCAGTTTATCTATCCAAGTATTTTTTTTCCAGGGCACCTATCATTGCAGTATGTGTTTTATCAGAGATTTTGTCTGGCAGCTACCATTAGTAGTTTAGTCTGATGAAAAAATTTTCACATAATATGCAATATTTAATGAATAATAATTAGAAATAGATTTTTATTGCATCTTAAAATGATTGCAAAGACTTGTCATATCTAGAGAATTTTCAGGATTTATAAGCCTGATTAGTAGATTAGCCTAATGATCAAAATGCCTGTCAATAAAGATGGCTCATTTTAGAGAACTAGCCATCTCTAGGTAGAGCTCTACAAAAGATAAATGCATTAATGACAATTCATCTTCTCTCCTAATTGTTTTTAAGGACTCCATATACTTATTTTCTTATTATCCTTAACAAGGTAATACATCAATTGTACTCTTTAGGAGCAAAATAGGAACATTTTTAAAACATTTTAAACTTTCTATATGGCCACTAAATCACACCGTTGGAGTTAATGCTATGTGCCAGAAGGATGACCAGTTGTAGTAAATTCATTAGTTCATTTTTTATTGAGAGGGATAGAGGACAGGGATTAACCATTAATCCCAAGGATATGTCCTAGTTCACATTTCAATATACCATTTATGCCAAGATTTTTCTAGCTTAATAAAAGTAAGCTAAGTTTGGATCATATTTTTTGTTGCATTTGAAAAATATTGTTCTAGTTATTAATGTTCTTATAAGTGAGATCACAAATTAATTCTTTTCTTTTCCTAGTTACAATTATTTTTCTGCTTGAAATTTTAAACAATATATGAAACCAAATTTTCATTGTCGTCTTTGCTTTCAAATTAATATTTATAATATTTTGACAGTGCTAAAAATCTATTTCAGGCCCCATCTTTAAAGATATTATTTTTACAATTGATTGAAAAATTATTTTATGATTATCTATGCAGCTGACTGACTTTAACTCAGATTCTCTTTTTCTCCAGTTGAATAGTTAACCTTCTTATATTGCCTAGAAATTGCGAATTAGCCTTGGCTAGAGTTTACCTTTGGGCATGAGAAAGTAATATATTTTACCCAGTTAACTTGTGTTGTGCAATTTGTACTGAGACAGGAGACTAGAAAATACCAATAAAAGTGGTACAATTATGGGAAAAAACAAAAAAAAATCTCTTTCAACAAATTTTGGAATACTGGAGTCTCCTCAGCCTAGTTTGTTCATAGTGCTGGCCATTGTGGAATATCAGCGGCAGCTCACAGGAGCATCTGGGGTGGGTGAGGTTTTCCTGACCTCACTAATGGGGTGAAATTACACTTCTAAGAATAACAGAGATGCTGCCATTGAGCTACATTTCCACTGGTGTTATTAGAAAAATATTCATTGAGCACTTCTTTGTGTAAGTTGTACTCATCAACACCACTTACTTGATGGCCAATTGTATCTAATGTACCTGTTTCCACGGCGAGTAAATCCCAACCTTCCCTCCCTGTTTGTTTAAATGTTAGTGGAAACGTGGTTGTAATAGGTTTTGAGCAACATTAAGGTTTATAATTTTTGTTATTTTAGTTGCTTAGAAAATAACATATAAGCAAGTATTGTCTGACTTGTAAATGTTTAGAGCAAACTCAGCTTATGTTGAAGCAGCCAGAAAAAGATGAAAGTCTTGCCAGGATTTGATTATGGTGCAGGATTAAGTATTTATAAAAATATGTGCAGCTTGGCAGTGTCAAGGCTGTCTGTCCTTCAGATGGGACAGGAGTACAATTGCTCTGCTGTGAGTGATGGACATAAACAGACATTGTATGCTTTGGAAAAGGGAGACTTATAATGAATATTAGGAAAACATTCACTAGGGAAATCTAAGCAGTGGTACAGTTGATTGTTTAGGGTTGCCTTATAGCTGTTATTATTTTCTTAAAACTTCAGCTTGAGCTCTTGTTTAAACTGGTAACTTTTTGTGTCAGTAGCTAAAATTGTTTATATTCAAAGAAGTTTTTAAGTATCTTTCAGCTTCCGAGAATTTTCACCAGCAGAAATGGTACTGTCTACTATTGCTTTCCCTTCATTATATTAAGCAAGTCAGAGTCAGTCATTCTCTCTTTCGCTTATTCCTCCCTTCCTATTTTCATTAATTAAAAAAAAGTCTTCCAGGGTCTATCATTATAACTTTAAATAATATCATTATATCTCTATCTCTTGGTTTAGCAGCTCTAAATAATGTCTATATTTTCTATACCATGACAAATAAGGAAATTAATATATTGCCTTCATTTCTACCTCTTCTCTCCCACTCTATGTTCTAATTATTGCTTGATGCGTTGTTAAGATTGGTGACATTTATATTCTATTCTCAAATGTAATGAAATCTCTTATCAGTTGATAACATTAAAAAAATAAATTTTCAGAATTTTATAATATTATGATGTATAGATATTTTTCATTGTATAAAGATGTAGTACCATGATATTGAAACTATTCCTACTGGAAGAGAACTTTCCAACCCTTAATATCTAATGGATCTTTCATTTGTTTCTAGCTTTATTCTCTTCTTCAGGTTCACACTCAGTTGCCATGATTTCTTGTATTCACGTTGACATTTTTAGATTCTCATTAATTTTCGTAGGGGGTTTAGAGAAAAATTTCTGAGCCCTACATGTTCTGAAATGTTTTTATTTGGGTATCACATTTGATTTTTAGTTTAGATATGCATTAAACTCTTAGATTCAAAATTTTTGTCCATCTGGTCATAAAGACATTATTCTACTGACTTCTGGCATCCAATAATGATGATGGAAGTCTGATACCAGTCAGATTTTATGTCGGAAACTTCTTGTTTTTTTCTTGGGAAGTTTTTGTAATTTTTGCTTTGCTTTTGGCATTATATTAGTTTTGTAAGGCTTCCATAACAAATCATTACAACTGGGTGGATTAAAATAACAGAAATTTATTGTCTCACAGTTCTGGAGGCTAAACATCTGAAATCAGGGTGTCAGCAGCACCACGCGCTCTCTGAAGACTCTAGGGACGAATCTGTTCATGCCTTTCTATTAGTTTCTGGTGTTTGCTGGCATCCTTGGTTTCCAGCTGCACAAATCCAATCTCTGCTCCATCTTCACATGGTGTTCTTCCTTCTGTGTGTGTCTTCATTTCCCTGTTCTCCTATTGTAAGGACACCAGTTGTATTGAATTAGAGTCTATCCTAGTTTAGTATGACCTTGACTTAACGTGACTACATCTACAAAGACCCTATTTCCAAATAAGGTCACATTCACGGGCACCCTTGCTTGGGACTTCAACACATCTTTTGGGGTATGGGGGGACAATTCAACCCATAACAGCATTGTAAATTTTTACCAGAATATGGCCAATATGCTATTTAGTACTGTTTAACATACAGTGAGCCCCTTCAGTTTGAAGATTAACATCTTTCGTAGTTCAAGAACATTGTCTTTTATTATTTAATTAATCATTTCTTTCTTTTTATTGTCTCTAAAATTTCTTCCTAGAACTTATATTTGTTAGATAATTTCCTTCCTGGATTTACCCTCCTTATTTCATGCTCACTGTTTTATTTTCTCTTGATCTTTTATATTCTAGAAGATCTGTGACTTTCTCAGATATTACCTTGATCTTTGTTCTTGTTCTTTTCCTTCTTAGCCAGTTTTTGAAATGTTTATTTGTGCAATCATAATTTAATTCCCAAGATTTATTTATTTTTTCTGATTTCTAATATTTTGGATGCAGCATACACTCAAATTCTCTGAAGACAACAATTATTTTGTTCTTCCCTGAATCATGTCTGTTTTCACTTTGGTTAGTTAATGCCCTTGGTTTTGGTTTTCCCATAATTCTAGGTGGTGTGTTCATAGTTATAAAGGTCTCTAATGACTGGCATAGGTTTCCCTGCAGTTTTAAAGGTCTATTTCTTTACTAGAATTCTTGTATAAATGACAGGGCTGACCCAGAGTTCATGATGAGGGGCTGTATGAATAATATGCAGGCTTTCCTTTGGGAGCACGTGCGTGCGTGCGAGTGTGTGTGTGTGTGTGTGTGTGTGTGTGTGTGGCAGAAGACAGGCTGGGAATACTAACAAGTGTTAAATGGAGAGGGTATTACTCAGAGGTTGGAGTTTTTTCTTTATATATATATTTTTTGCTGGAGCTGCCTCTTTTCTCTCCCCTATTCTGCTTCTTATTTGAGGAACATTTTTGGAGTTACTTCGAGCTCTATTCTGCTTCCCTGTCAAGTCCTAACACCTTCATTTGGCATTTTTTCCAGGCAGATATTTCACCTTCTGGAGAGAACATTTCTATGTTTCTCTAAATTTATTCTCTGTGTAAAAACCTCTGCTACCAGCTGCTCTGTTTATGCTATAAGAGGAAGGAGGGTCTTGGCTTCCCAGCTATTCAGATGCTGTTCTTTAACGAGTTGCCCAGAAGATTCCCCAGACCCCACTACCACTGTTAGTGCTGGTTGACTGTGCACCTAGGAAGACCTGTTCTAACTAGAATCTCTTATAAAACAATTTCTTCTCTTCCTTCTCTGATGGTCTAATGCCATTTTTGTTCTGCTTGCAAAAATGCCTCAATATTTCTGTTTTCTTTATGGAAAGCATTCTCATTTTTCAGTAGTATCATGTAAGTCTGTTAAAATATAATTTCAGTTGGTTGGGGGAAGAAGAACATATACTGCCTGCCATTTTCCAAAACAGATTTTTTACACTCTTAAATTTTTTTATTTCTTCTCTCACATGTTTTACTGTATGAAATTTTGTGTGTGTGTACATGCATGTGCACACACATAAACACACTAATTATGTTGACGAATGGACTGAAAGGATTTTATCATGTATTTTCTGTCTGCTTTCTTATTTTCCTTGGCATCTGAGAAGGTTGTTATACAGTGTTTTGTGTAATTTGTGTGGTTGTCATTGAGTGTTTTTCTATATTGATGCTGTATCAAGTGCATTTTGAACATTAAATCATCAAGAAATCAAATAAGTTCTTGAATGTTTAATGAGCCTACATTAATAGTTGGTCTTAAAAATTGAAATACTTTCAGGTTAAAAGCTTTTGCAGTGTTATAAAACAATTTAATGGCAGAGTTTAAAGATCTGTTTTTTTTTCCAATTTTTAATTATATTGAAATATAAATAGCATATAACATTATATTAAGGTGTACAATATAATGATTTGCCATATGTATATATTGCAAAATGATTACTATAATAAATTAACATCTGTTATCTCACAGTTACTAATTTTTTTGATAAAAACTTTTAAGATCTACTCTTTTAGCAACTTTCAAATATATAATACAGTATTGTTAAGTATAGTCACCATACTGTACATTACATCCCAGCACTTATTTAGCTTATATATATATATATATATATTTTTGTTCCATATTTATAATATTATTTTGGTAATGTGTAAGGAGCTTCAGTCAAATTAAGAGGAAAATATTTAAAATCTTTCTTTTTCAGCAAAGAATCGTGGAATTGCTATTCCAGTGGATTTGGACAGCCAAGTTAATACTCTTTTCATGAAGAGCCATTCAAATATGGTGCAGAGAGCAGCCATGGGTTGGAGACTATCCGCTCGCTCTGGACCACGCTTTAAGGAAGCTCTCGGAGGGCCTGCTTGGGATTATAGAAATATTATTGAAAAGTTACAGGTACGATATGAGCATGAAATGGCATTAATATTTTCTAAATTATAATTTTTAACACATGTAGTCACACAAATAAAATATGCTTTAAAATATCAAATTCTAGTTGGGGACAAGGCTTTACTGTATAATTCCCTACCAACACTACCCTTTTTAAAATCATAGCTTTCAGGTAAAAGTGAGTTATTTTTAGTGAGCAGATATTATTTAATGTGTGTATAGTAATGAGTCAATATCAAAATAATAATCATAATACCAATAATAAAATTTGGTAAACTATTTTACCATAAAGACTCATGTAAAAAATTAAATTTTCATAACCTTGCTTCAATTCATCTCTTAGTATTCTCTTATACTCCTTTGGTGAAAATGGTGTAAGCACCCTTACCCCCAAATTATTTTCATAGTAACCCTCTTCTGTTTTTGGCCTGGACATTCTGGGACATTGAGTAAAGAGAGACATTGTATTAGTCTGCTCAGGCTGCCCTCACAAAATCCCACTGCTTGGGTAACTTAAGCAACAGAAATTTATTTTCTCACAGCCCTGGAGCTAGAAGCACAAGATCAAGGTGTTGGCAGGTTTGTGTTCTTCTGAGACTTCTCTCCTTGGCTTGCAGACCACTGCCTTATTAATGTATTTTCATATGGTTTTTCCTCTTTGCACATACATATCTGTATCCTAATATTCTCTTCTTATAAGGACACTATTCATATTGGATTAGAGCCCACTCATATGAATTCATTTGACCTTAATTACCCTGAAAAGGCCCTACCTCCAATTATAGTCACATTATGAAGTACTGTGGGTTAGAACTTCAATAAATAAATTTTAAGGGTGACACTATTCAGCCTTAACAGACATCTTCTCATCCATATAATTATAGATTTCATGGAGCAAATTAGGGTATGGTTTTGAGGAAATGGTCAAGACATGATCTGGAATAAATATTATGAGAGGTCACATATAGATTAATTGGTAGAGGTTCAGATTTTTAAGAGATGAGTGTTATATGGAATTAAAAAGACCAGTTAGACTCAGTATGAGGAACTGTAAGGCTATAGGTTATTAAAATTTGGAGGGGAAATGTCAATATAACTGATTAAACAATTACTGATTTGCAAGAGAGAATTATCAGGAAGAGACTAGAGGAAGGCAGAGTAATTAAGAATAACTAAGGACCTCAGCCAGGTGGCAGTATGAGTGAAGTGAAGAAATAGGTGTTGCATATTATAGTGACAGCAGGGTCTATAGACTTGGTGGCTGTTGGTTTGAGATAGAGAGAAGGCATGAGAGGCATTTAAGAGGCACGGATTGGAGACTAGGTGATATTGTTAAGAATATTGTAAGAGGAAAGGAAAAAATGTAGTAGAAGGATGTTAGCTATGGTCATTGAAAATAAGATGAATTAGGTTAAGAAGCTACTGAATATATTGAAGTTAAGTCTATATTTGATGATAATAGAGTTAGGATAGCGGGTGGAATATAATGATAGAAAAAAAAGAAAAGAATATCTTGTGAAAGGCCAGGAGTGTCACAGTGGCCAAGTAGGAGAAAAAAAATAGGTTCAGAAAGGAAGGAATCAGGTTCATGAGAGCCAAAAACATTTCAGAAGAGAAGTAGAGAATAGTATCAGCCAGCATAGGGAAGGTATGCCTTAAACTTGTTTTTACATAGTCATTGGCATTCATGAAATAAGTGTTGGTGAAGACTCTATACCACCCTCTGAGTGCTGAAGATAGAGCCATGAGGTCTATGCTTCATGGAACACACATTCTAACCCATTAAATAAATGACATAATGTTAGATTTTTAAAACTGCTATGAATAAATAAAGCAGGGTAACAACATGGTGTAGAATCATTAGGAGAATGACCCTATAGTTAAGGAGCACCTCTCTATTATAGAAGTGACATTTGAATTGAGACCTGAATAATAAAGAAGAATAGTTTACTCAAAGACTTGAAGGCAGAGAGTTTTAGGGGGCAGATGAGTAAAGGCAGTGGTGCTTAGGCAGGAACAAGATCGGTGAGTTTCAGGAACCCAGAGAAGACCATTGGGGCAGGAGGTTTGTGATCAAAGTATTATGAAATAAGGGACTAAATCATGTAGAGACTTACATAATAAGGCATTTAGATTTTTTTCTAAGTGAGAAGGCAAATTATTGGAGATTTTAAGCAGAAGATAGGCATTACTTGGTCGACCTTCTAAAAGATCATTATGGATTGTGAGTGGTGAATGGTTTATGGAGTCCAGATATGTAAGCCATGAGTCTGTTGCATTAATTCAGGCAAAAGGTGATGGTGACTTTGCTTCAAGGGATAGAAATAATAATGAAGTGCATGAATTTTGGATTTATTTGGCTCTAGGATCAACAGGACTTGGTAGATGGATAGATAAACTGTGAGGATAGAAAGAAGAATCAAGATGAGCCTGGGTATGATATGATTGGATCATTTGCTAAGGTAGGGAAGAATTCCATTAGAATGGGAATGGAGTTCTGTATGGAGAACTTTAAATTTGAGATGCATATTTAGCTATCAACGTGAGTATGTCAAATAGGCAGTTGGATATATGAGTCTGGAGTGGTTTGGAAAGATGTCCATACAGGAAATAAAAATGTGGGAATTTTCAGCATATATAGGATATTAAAACCCAGAATTGGATGAGATCCCTCACAAGAAAAGGTAGAAATAGAAGAGAAAGGACTAGGAACTACCAGGAGTTGGCAAAGGAATGGTCAGGAGATGGAGGTAAGTGTGAGGTTATAGAAGCTGAGAGCAAAAAGTGTTTGACAAAGTAGAAAGAAGTGTGTAAAAAGCTTAGCAGTGATTGGATAAGATTAGAACAGAAAAGTCACCACTGGATTTGGAGATAGGATGATGATTGCAATTAATTGGTACTCAATAATAATGGTTACTCACATTTATTAAGGGATAAGGAGTGACCAGTATGTGTTAGAGGCTGTTCTATGTATTTACCTTTCATTTTCACAGCAAGCGCATGTGATTCCTAGCATTATTTTTCTGAGTTTTCATGGGGGAAAATAATGAATTAGAGAGATTACATAGTTGGCCCATGATCAAAATAAGAGATGAAGACAGAATTCACAGCATAGAAGCCTGAGCACAATTTGTTTAGTAAATGAAATGAAGAAGAGAGATAATTTGAAAAATATTTGATAAGCATATTCTCTTCCCACTTTTATATAATATCTAGTTTCTTATTTATGTTATTTTCTTCCTGGTGGTATCTTTTAACTGTCATGATAAATTTTTTAGAAAGCTTTAGAGTAGTTGAAATAGAAATGATCACTTTTGTTAAAAGGAGAAGAAAGAGTTCAGTAAGAGTTAACTCCTGAAATCAAGAGACATGGTACCCCCATTGTACTGCTATAGCTGAGAGTAAAAATAAGCAATTGTCAATCAGTTTTCTGCTTAGCAAAAAATATCATAGCTGTGGGTAAATAAAATTATTATGTGAGATTGCTTTTTTCTTCTATCATAGTTATTTTAAAACAAAAAAGGGATTCTTTAATCTTTAAAGAATACTCAGTAAATTATCGTTGCCTTTAGTTCATTTTAGAAACATATAAGGATGCTTTCGGTTGTAATTAACACAATATCCAACTAATAGTCGTTTAAACAATAAAAAAATAAATATTGTTCCACATAGCAAGGAATCTGGAGTTGGGGCTCTTCTGAGTTAATTCAGTAACTCCATAGGTCAGGGCCCTAACACTGTTGGTTTGTTAGTTTTTAGTTTAAAGCTGGTCTCCCAAGGTCACGTGAGAGCTTTCTCACATTTTGGATTCACAGTCTCAAGCTGTCTTGAGAGCCATAGGTAGTTTTGAAGGAAACTGCCTCTTTCTTCCCCAACACACCCTGCCTAGACCAATCACTGGCAGGGCAAATGAAATGGCCATGACTGGCTTAAACTAATCAACCTTGACCTTAAGCTGAAGAGGCTCATCTCCCTGAGAATGTTGCTGCCTTATTCAGAAATAACATGGGGATTCTGTTAGCACGGAAGAGAGTGAAGAAAGGCTGTTGGGTAGGTGACCAATAGTGTCTATCAAAAAATGTAATTTACAATACTATTAAATGTCATTGAACCTATGTGTAGTACTAATGCTACTTCAAATAATATAGCAAAGAATTTCCCATTGGAAGAAATGATTAGTTGTGGGTGACCAATGACACATATAAAATCTCTTTTTTAGCTCTTTGGAAGCATGCCTCAGATTATTCCAATTTGATGAATACCTGTCATGTTTCCATTACAATCCTAGACACTGGAGGGCCTGTAACAATGGCTTTATTGACTTTTCATCTTACGTGTGTATCCTTTGAAATCATATGGCTACCCACTTCTTGCATACCTTATAAATGAAAATGGAGACCCAGGTAGTATTCACGCAGAAAACCAGACTAAAAGCATAAATATTTGGTAGTGCCATGGGAAGGTGGGGGACATCTCTGAAATGTGCATGTCTCATTCCTGGTTCGTATTCTGAGGCTTGTCATATCTTCAAAGGATGAAATCTGACTTCAGTCTTCACATAGGTTGTCTTGTGCTTTATTCCTCAGGACGTGGTGGCCTCTTTGGAGCAACAGTTCAGCCCGATGATGCAGGCTGAGTTCTCAGTGTTGGTTGATGTATTGTACAGTCCAGAACTACTGTTCCCTGAGGGGAGTGACGCAAGAATACGATGCGGTGCTTTCATGTCCAAGTAAGTGGAAGCAGTCTGAGATTCTGTTCGTGTCACTAAACTGAGATGGCCTCTAACATTTCTGCTTTTTACTCTGCTGGCACATAATGACAGTCCACAGGGTATGGGAAAGATCTAAAATATGTGTTAAAAAAATGCTTCAAAATAATTAATTTGATTCAATCGAAATTTTATGGCTGAGTAATATTCCATTATTACTTTATCCATTCATCTATCAATGAACACCTAGGTCACTTCAATATCTTAGATATTGTATATAATGCTGCAATGAACATAGGGTGCATATATTTTTTGAATTAGTGTTTTCATTTTCTTTGGATAAATGCCCAGAAGTTGAATCTCTGAGTTATACAATAGTTCTATTTCCAGTTTTTTGAGGGACCTCCGTATTGTTTTCCATAGTGGCTACACCAATTTTCAATTCTTTTCAGACCATATCTCTTACTCTCCTCTTCTATGTCTTTAAGTGTCAGCTGCCAGTTGGCGTACATATCATGTTCTGGACATGATGGTCAGCTTTCTGCCTCTGCCCTTGGTTCATACCGTTCCCTTTACAGGGATGCCTTCTTTCTCTAGTCTTCCTGCCAGATGAAATCTTCATAGTTAAATGTCATGTCTTCTCTATCTGCCCTAGGCAACTCCTCCAAAGGAATGTAATAGTTTCTTTGTCTAGTTTATGGCATTGCCGATACCTCTGTTATAGCACTTATCACGTCATGTAAGAGGTGGCTGTACACAACCTAGTGTTGTCAAGACTCTCTTCATAGTAATTCTGAGACTCAAGGGACCAGTGAACTGTGTTATGTCGCCACAGAGTGGTGCTTCAGAATCTTGGCTCTGAAGTTAGGTGGACCTGGGACTATTTCCAGATGCTACCACTTTATAATTGTGTAACCAGAGGCAAGTTGCTTTATCTCTCTAGACCTGTGTTTTCTCATTAGTAAAATTAGCCTGATAATAGAACCTGTAGCATTGGCTTATGAGGATAAATTAGGAGAATCCATGGGAAGTCCTCGCCCTGACACTTGGGAAGCCACTTAGTAGTCATTGGCTAGTGACAACTCACTTTTCCTCAGGTGTAGTAGCACAGTACCATATTATGTCACTGAAATCAGATAATTCCATTATATGCTGCATCATTTCAGTTTCCCATGAAGACTTATATCTCACAGGGTCATTTTGAGAACCAGCTTTTTAAGAGCTGTATGTGCTAAGCTACAAATTTTGATGATAAACATTTTATTTGAATTTGAGTTTTTGGGATGCTATGTAACTGTAAAATTAGAGTTTTTGTCTAAATTATGTAAAAAATATAGATGTCCTAATGTTACTTTTTTGTTGTTTTCGTTTTGTTTCTACTCACAAAAAGTGCCTGTTTGTACCAAGCTATAGCTGTGAAAAATAGCACATTATTATTAATGCAAACTAGAAAGCAGCCCATTATGCTAAGATTGCAAATCATGTACTGCTACTTCTACTATATAATTAATGTAACATAGTACATAGAAAATAATATAGTATAACATAATAAAATGTAATATACTGCAAACATTCATATTTTTCTACTAGTAAGATAATCATTATTTCATTGTTTTTCAAAGAGTATTGTGTCCTACTGAAAGTGTGCTACCTGAATAAAATTAGAAGCACTGAGATATATTGCCTGTAAAACATAGGATGTTTTATAATACAAAGTCTATAAGCTGAAATGGAATTTTAAAACTTTTGAAAACAGGTTTCTATCTTGTTTACTTCATATTCTCAAACAATAGTGTGATTTTTTTTCCCCTCTAGTATATGATGTTAGTATACAGTTTGAAGAGAAACCACTGTCCTATTTAAGATTTGATGTTTTGCTTTAAGGTTGATTAATCATACAAAGAAACTAATGGAGAAAGAAGAAAAACTGTGCATTAAAATTCTTCAGACTTTACGAGAAATGCTAGAGAAGAAAGACAGCTTTGTGGAAGAGGTATTTAAGAAAATTTTAGTATTTGAAAATAAGGTAGAATTTCTAGAATACTATAACCAATGAATTGCAGTAGGTTATTATGTAATTACTTGTATTTCATATTAACTGTGTGTGTACTTAGATGTATTAGATAATTTGAGTTTTTGTGTTATTTATCTTTCACATCTGTTTTCAACTGAGAAATAACTAAGGTTAAAATGGCCCAAGTATTTGGTTTATTCATTTTTATTATATTCTATCTTGAACATGTATATTTTTCTCATATAGCTTTAATGGACCAAACAACCTTTTTGAACAATGAAAAGCCGAGATTCATTATTAAGATTTTATTTCAAGTTTTGCATATTAAAATGGTCTATGCATTTTGGCATATTTATTATAAATATATATTCATGTTATTTTCTATAATATTTTTCCAATTATTATAAAATAATAAAAAATAAATGGGATAGTGCTTCGATTTTTAACTATATTAAGAACTGTACAAATGATTTTCAGGGAATATCAACTTATAGATAATAATTGTCAGTCTGTTATTAAAAATGACAGCTCAGGTGCTCATTAAGAGATAGCTAGCAGCAGGTTTAATACCCAAGGTGATACACTTAAATATAAAATGTAAATCTAGTATAGTTTTTTTTTTCAGCTAGCTATCTTTTCTTTTTTGTTTGTTATCATACAAATTTGTTCCATGCTCCTTAATAACTTTTTGGTCTGTTTCTATAAATATTAATCATCTGATATGTTTAAAATTAGAAGAATTTTATTTTATTTGTTAATTTATATATTTGCTATCGAATTGCAAAAAGATTGTAGTGGTAGGGTTTTCTTTTTTTAAAAATGTATTCTTATAGAAAAGAAGTGCAGTCATGAATATTAATAGAAGGAGCAAAGCTTTAAAATACTCTGAATCACATGTTCGATTCAGTAACCAAAATGACTTTTGCTTTACATTATTTCTCTTTATCACTTAAACTATATTTAGAAAACAAATTATTAAAATCAAGGTGATCATTGCCAGTTTTAGCAATTGTTTCTGTTGCATATGACTCAAGAATAATATTTATAAGTTTGCATATATGATATGCTTTTAAAAATGGCAGCTTTCCTTGGGACTTTTTGTGGTCTTCCTCTTATTTCTTAAAATATTGCTGTAGTTTATTTTTGACTGAAGTACTAGATCGTAAAATAGAAAAATGGGGTCAATATAAATTTTTGACAGAAGCATGAGGTTTATGATAACAGTAACTTCTGCTTAATGGGAGATAACTGATAAGCCTTCCAATTTTATGTAACAGATTATTATTGAGTTACTCTAAAGAAAAAGAGGAAAAAATCAAGTAAGATTTTACTTTGACTGGTCAAGAATATATAGCTCCCAAACCACCCTAACATAAATTATGCTGGCATCTGTTTCTCCTTTCCATTCCCACTGATCTCACTAGTGTAGGCTTTCATAATCTCTTGTCTGGAAATCTATAGCAGTCCACTTCCCTGAGATCTCCTTGAAGGCAGCAGGGCTTTTGTTTTCATAACTCCAAGGGGCACCATTCACATAAAATAAGATGTGAGCGGCACCACCAGAACATAGCCCTCAGGGAAAAGTTAAGATGAGAAAGGCTAGTTGGGGTCATTCATTCAGTGATCTAACACATATATTGTGAGGTACTATTAAATGCTAGTTATTGTGGTTGGCCAGGGAAGATAAAGAGATGGATGACGCAGCTGTTAAGGGCCACCAAGGGATACAATTCGTATGCTAGTGGACTCTTGTAGTAGTCTACAGAGATCATGAGAACATGTCAGAAACCTTCAGGGACTCTTGACTGCCTTGATGTTCAGGTCCTCCATTATGTCTCTCTCCTATGCTTCCCTCCTCCCCACCCTCCTCATCCATTAGCCTCCAGAAATCTATGTTACTCAGTGTGTCTAAAAAGTCTCTCGGGCTTTTTCTGCACTGAACCTCCCTACATCTGGAATCATGGATTGCTAAAATTCAAGCAAGCTTCATTCCCCTAGTGTTATCTTCGTGGGTAGCTAATGGATAGTATATGTCAACTATTCTAGCCAATGGTGATTACTTACGCAATAGAATTACCAAAAGTCTTTGTGCCTCTCTTTTGTGATACTTCAGGCTGTTTTGGGGTATTTAGTCCAAGCTTCTTGTTTTATAAATGATGTCATTCAGACCCATAGAAGTTATGTGATTTGCCCAAGGACACACAGCAACTAAATTGTAACTCCTTCCTCTTTGCTAATCTTATTTATTAGATCACAGCCAACATTTAAAAATGTTGTATATCACTATTAAGAAATATTAGTGTATTTTTTCTAGCATATTTTGAGTTCTAAAAATTCTGTCATAGATAGACAGAATATAATATAGAATATAACATCCAAAAATGGATAAAGGTTTAGAAAACCTCTAAGAAAATATTAAAGAATGTGAAAATGTAGTCATTTAACTAAGAAAAGAAGAGTCTGAAAAGGACTTATGAGTATAATTTCTTAATTTGTCTGCTAAGGACAGAAAAAGAAAAAAAAATGTGTAGCTGAAAGAATTCTAGACCTTAGGTAACTTTTTAATTCTAAGTGTTTTGAAATGAGAAGCATTTCTACCAGTGGAAGTAGAAGACTTTCCCCAGAGAATTTTAAAGAAAAGCATATTAGACCTAGAATGATTGAAATACCTACAGGACTGAGTGATCTCTGCATGTCATCAGTTGGGCCTTCTTAAATGGTTGGTGCTCAGTTACCTGTGACAGTGAAGGGGAGATATCAAATGGTTCATCAGTGTGGATAAAAAGGCACTGGGTATAACAGATTCAGAAACTGGTCAAAGCTATTACTTTATAATTCATGTGCTCTCAGAAAAAAAAACCCCTGATGATCAGTAGTTGGAAAATACCTGACTGTGCTTTCATGTGGTTGTATTAGTTTCCTGTTTACCAAAAACTTAGTGGTTTAAAACCACACAAATTTATTACGTTAGGGTTTTAGAGGTCAAGAGCTTAAAATTAAGGCGTTGGCAGGTATGCATTATTTCTGGAGACTTTAGAGGAGAGGTGTTTTTGTTGTTGTTGTTTTGGTTTGGTTTTTTTGCGTGTATGCCTTTTCTAGCTTCTAGAGTCTACCTGCATTCCTTGGCTTGTGACTCCATTCTCCATCTGCAAAGCCAGTCATGTAGCAATGTCCACCTTGCCCCACTCCATGCACATGCATGTGTGTGCACACACATTTCAATATCACATCTCTTTCTCTTATTCTGACCCTCCTGCATCCCTCTTTCTTATTAGGACACTTGTGATTCTGTTGTACATACATGGATAATCCAAGATAATCTCTCCATTTCAACATTCTAATCACCTGTAAAATCCCTCTTGCTCTGCA
Organism: Eidolon dupreanum; assembly: GCA_028627145.1. NCBI lineage: Eukaryota > Metazoa > Chordata > Mammalia > Chiroptera > Pteropodidae > Eidolon > Eidolon dupreanum. Next base: position 29,739,794 of record CM053503.1, on the reverse strand, counting down.
AGCTAACATATTACAGGTTCTGGTGGCCAGGGCATACATGTCTTTGGGAGGGCCATTCTCCAATCTATCACAGTGATCCTGTTTACTGACAGTGAGAAGAGACATATAGATGGAGAACTTTCCTGTGGCTGATTAAGATTACTATGAAGGGCAGTTTAAATGTGAATGAACATAACAAAATGCTTTAAATTGATAACATGTACCTGTTTTAAAGTATTTTAAAATATTTTGCTACCTTTCAATAACAATTCCAGGAAGTATGTACAGCAGGCAGTGTTAGCTCCACATTTGTAATGTGGAGACTCAGAGAAGTGAATTACATTAAATCACGTAGATTACCTAATACCTGCTTGTCTAATGCCTGATCAACTGGATTTCTAATATCTGTGTATTGAAGCATTCCTAAGAGAACTCTCAAAATTAAAGCAAAATGAAAAACACACCAGAATTTTTTACATTATCCTAATATTACATTTAAGATTCCATTTACTTAAATTTAAAATGTCCACTTAAAAGAAAATCACTATTCTCATTTTTGTTTGTTTGGCATCCAATACCAAAGGGTGTGTGTGTGTGTGTGTGTGTGTGTGTGTGTGTGTGTGTAGCTGCTAAAAATTAAAAAAAATATATAGCAATGAAGCGTAAATTTGCTTCATAGTTGAATCAGATGCCCTTTAAAGCAAATTCCATCTTTGAGAGCCCAGTGTTCTCATTTTGTTAGCCTTCTCTTTATCATATATTAAGGAAAATTATATAACTCCATTTTATCTGATAGTAATTATTTTACAAACATTTATAATTTATAATATCTTTGATTACAATTCCTAAATTGATTTTATTTAATATTTTTTCTTGTTTAATGTTTCTTAGTTTGTGCCAAAAGGTCGAGAGATAAGTGGGTGGGCAATATCTTGAAGCTTCTCAACATAGTTACATAAGTAAAGTAAAATGTAAATTTCTCTTATGTATCCCTTTATGTGAAGTCATCTAGTGATCATATATATACTATCTGTTATAAGTTATAGTACTTATATTTATTGAAGGATAAAACATGAAAATTGTATATAGAAAGTCTTTAAGGAAGAAAGTTACATGGGTTTTATAAAAAATTTATGTATTTGTTTAATCAATTCTGATAGAAAAGCAGAAACTTACAAAGAATAAAACTCTAACAACCATGAGACCTCAGTATTCCTTTGGGATTGGTCATATTTAAAAGGCTTTTATGGTAACAACAACAGGCATATTTATTTGCACCTAAAAATAAATATGTTGGAAAATTTGAGGAGGTTAAAGAGACGAGGAGGCATGTTTTAAATTGGCTTTAGGGCAGTATGATTTCTAATGTTCTCAATCCTTAAAACCAGTTCGTTCTACTCTTATCTCTATAACCTCTCTAGCACACTAAAAAGAAACAACTGATAGGATAAGTGTGCTGTTGAACAGAGTAACTTAATTATTGCACCACATCTTTGTTTTATGGATTTAAAGATATTCTGGGTACAGATCTCAGTAAGAGTTTACTGGAGGTGGTAATGGGAATAAAAAGAACTATGTGGATTGAATAGAGGTGAGCTGATGGGGGAGGCAGGATATAAGAAGGACTGTGTTCAGAGAATTGAGGGGTCAATTTTCTTCATCTTATACTCTATGGTATACATATATTTTCATTAAGCTTTATTTATAGAACATTACAAATTATTTCTCTCATAAAATGAAAAAACATATAAATAGTAAAGATACCTATGAGTTCTGATCATTAAATATATAAAATTTGTAGTTTCTGTACTCGAGAATGGGAAAAGATAAAAGATAAAGATAATATTCCTATCTAAGTTACACTGACATACATATAATCTACAAAACAACAAAGATATTTAGTCAAGTTCAATATTATTAAAATGTTCAGGTTTAAAATGCCATATATCCTTGGAATACTATTGCAGAGAGGTCTGGAAATTACCTCTATAATAGCTATATTGAGGTTTTAAGCATTGTTTTTGTTTTTGTTTTTTACTTTATATTTTTTTATTTTTATTTTTTAAAGTTTTTTATATTTTTTATAAAGTAATAATAGTTAGCATTTATTGATGGCTTACCATATATCAGAAACTGTTCCTGATCTTTTATATGCATTATCATATTTAATCTTCAACCCTATGTTATAGGTAGTATTATTATCTCCTTTTTACTGTGAGGGAACTGAGGTATAGAGTTTAAGGTCACACTTCTAGTAGGTGAAAGAGAGTTGTTCGTATTCCAACCCAAACATTTTGGCTCCTGAGCTTATACTCTTAATTAGCATGTTAAAGCCATGCTAGTTATATATGACTTATAATCACAACTTTTCTATTATCTCACATTTTCAACTAAATAAAATGAAAAGTCCTTTAATTTTATTCTTGATAAAATTTGCATTTGTGTGTACTGAAAGGCATAAACCAAATATTCAGTGAGCTTCTTAGGAAAGGCCTGAAGATTTTAGAGCGCACTGATTTGGGAACAATATGATGCAGGGGATTTTTAAGACTTATTGTTACAGACCTCCAGATCAATAGCAGAGCTCTCCAAACTGTGACAAGATCTAGGTTGTTAGTAGCATGAATATTAGATATAAAAGTTCTGAACAGTACTTTATAAGACAACCATCATAGATAGCCCCTTGTGGGAATGTGGCATTCAACAAACATCTAACTGAGAGCTGTGATCTTTACAAATGCCCAGGTGAGGTAAGTGGTATTTACACATTGAACAATGATGGCAGGCAGTGGCTTCTTGATTTGAAAGTTAGTATCTGGAGTGATATGGAACAGAGATCTTTAAGAAATGATGAGTTATTTTTAAGATATTTCCCCCCCTTTTTTTTTAACTCTAAAATATACTGTCAGCTGAGTTAACAAGAATTTATTCTTTTCTTCGGCTGGAAAAAAAATCTCTGTAACTAATCTTTTATTTCTGATTTTGAGGAGCAGCAAAAAAGAATGTTAGAATTATACCAAGAAACTTAACTCCTACATCAAATATGCAGAACTGTCAGTCCCAGCAGGAATCACACTGTTGTGAATTTGTAAATTGTGTCAAGCTCTTCTTACCGGAAGAGTCTTGCAGAATCATTCACCTTCAATGCATATAGTCATTTCACTTTCTAGGAGGCAAATAAACAAATTTAAGTAGAATTGCTACACAGAGTGCACTGGAGCTTAAGAATTTGATAATAACTGTTTTGCCAAGGGAAAATAAATTTTAGTTTTAGCATCAGCTGTATTTTGTATAATTTCTTATTAAATATATTTTAGAGGTGAATGAATCTTTTTTGGTAATATTCTAATGTTGTTTTAAACCAGATATAGTAAGTGATGTTGCAAACATGTTGTACCATCTTAATCATTCCTATATTGTGAATGTGTGAGTATGTGTGTGTGAATGTGTGTGTTGTTTTGACTAGCTACTAAATGGTTGGAAATATGAAAATATGTTGATGTCTATTTACAGTAAGAGATCTGTCTTTGAAACATAATTAGTATACTCTTCCCCTTGGAATTTTTATTTTATGTTTTCATCTGGGCAAAAAGATTTTGATTATTAAAAGTGGGTACAAAAGCAACATTACTTTTATAAATTTATTCTTCACTTGATGGGCTGGATTGGTCACTTGCTAGGACATAAAAATGATAAGTTTACCAGATTTATTAAAGTCATTGTAGCTTCATTTTTACAAAAAAAAATATAAAATTCTTAATTATACTTTGCCTTTGCTATCTCATTTTAAAATCTGATATAACATTAGTGCCTCAACAGTTTTTGAAATATGCTATGATTCTATAAAGATCAAAGACAAAAATATCAATATGAAAATATTAACAATACTCAAAATTTAGCCAATCATTCATTCCCTCTAGTTAGTGTAAGACATTTGGTAGTTGCTTAAGGTGAAAAATGATATGTGGTTAGAAAATAAACTTGGATAACATAAAAAGTAAAAAAACAAAAAGAAGAAGAAAAAGAACACAAAAAAGAGAAAAACATTAAAATTAATATGTTAACTATCATATTAATTATTTCCATCTAAATCCGACTTTAACTCTTTTTCAGGAAGCGCTCTATGATTAGTTTCTTTTAACTCCATATTATACTAGTTTGTATCAATTCAGCTTATAAAATTGTATCTGTCTTATTAATGTAACATCATGCCTTATGAAGGTTTTCTTTGGTGTTTGTTGGTATTTTAAGCAAATTAGAAACTCTTCCAGGATAGATCTGATGTGTAAGATGAAGTACCCAGAAGGCCTTTCAGTGCTGAGATGCCATTATGTCTCTGTAGTCCCACTCCAAATGCCACGATGTTGTGCTGTTGAGGGCAGAGACAGGCAATCTTATTCACTGCAGTATTCCCTATGTCTAGCATTGTGCCCTGCACACAATCATTGCTCAATAAATGTTTGCAGTCTGACTGACTTATTTACATAGTAGAAATAAATGTTGTTGACTGTCTGTAAGTATAACTCATTGACCTTCACTAGTCATATCCAAGAAGTAGATTCTAGAAGTATCACTTCAAAGTATCTACTGTGCACCTCTTTGTGACATGGTAATGGCAGGTACTCAACATACCTGCAAACTTGGGTCAGCAGCAGAGAGAGCTACAGCACAGAGGGCTGTGGAAGGAGATTATCTTGCAGAAAGCACCAAGTCCAATGCACTGTGTAGTCTTTGCTTGCTGTCTGGCATGGAAAGCAAAAGGAGGAAGGAATGGGGTATCCCCAGACATACTAGTAACAGGGGGAACTCAGCCAAAGGAAGATGGAGCACAGGAAAGATGACCTGGCTTCTCTTCCAGGAAGTGTTCCCACCCCTGAGAAGGGACCTGGAAGAACAAGCAAGAGACTCAAGCCACAAAAGAAGCAGAAAAAGCCCACTATTAAAACCAGGAGAACATGGGAGAAACTGGGGCTCTAGAGAGAGGCTGAGGCCCAGTCATCTGAACTGGGACACAGTTTGTCAGGTTAACTAGATGCAGAGTCCACCAACAATTGATCTCAAGCAGCATCAGGATTTCCTGCCACAGAACAAAATTGGTGTTTGGAATTGCTCTGTGCCATTACCATTGTAAGGAAGAAAGGGGAGATGAAGGTGTGAAACAGATTGGGACTGATACATTTCACTTTTTTCTGTCAGATACATTTGTTTCTAGACCACTCTCTGGAGAGGTCCTCAAAGAGGAGCTATACAACCTAGTAAATGAGGCACTAAAGCCACATTGTTGTTTAAATATCATTGACTATACATCTCTTGAGAAGCTCTTTGCAAAGCAACAATATGTGTGTGTACACTTGGATGTTCACAATAACTTTCTGAGGCATGAAAGTCTGTAAGAAGACTGAAGCCCATAGGATAAAATGATCTAGTAAGAATCATATGATTTGCAGAGATATGAATGAAAGTTTTTTGATTCTACTCTGTATATGATGCTTCTCCACATGGAGAAGTGAATTAAATAATGCTGGGTAAAATAAATGATAATTTAAATTTGATTTTAACCTTTAAAACTACCTCTTTTAGAGTTTTACTCCTTTTACTAGCTTTAGAAACCTGAGTTTCAAGAAACCTTTTAAAAAATAAAAATAAAAAAGGGAAATGTGTTCTCATCCACTTTCAGGTATATACATGCATTGAATAATAGTAACGGCTAAGACTTAAGGTTTTACTTTCTAATCAAAGTCAGGTGCTTATATAGATGCTTTATAATGTTAATTCAATTAACCCTCATAACAGCACATTCAGGAAACTGCAGCACAGAAAGGTTATGGAACTTTCCCAAGGTTACACAGCCAAAAATAAAAAAATAAAGAATTGTGGAGCCAGGATGAAAACTCAGGCTGTCTGGCTCCAGAGCTCATGTTTACAATCACTACATGAGACTGTCTTTCATTATATTCTCATATCAGCTTACAAACCTGGAGGAATGTCACCCTTGGCTGTTAGAGGAAAACGGTTTTCTTATTTAAAATAACACAAACCACCTTAAGACATCTTTTCTTACATTTAATGATTTTTGAACGTCTACCATTTACTAATTTCTTCAGGGTAGCCTTGGTTTCTGCACATTTCAGTTGGTGCTTGAAAATTGAAAGCATTTTTAGATTAATCTTAGTTACTTACAACAAAATAACACACAACATTTTGAATATTTGCAAATTGCTCAGTGTGGTTGTTAGGTTTATCTTCTTTCTGTTATTCCTAGCCTTTGGTTTAGTTTTTCATTAAAATTCAAATTATAAACTATATTACTTCTGTGTTGATGGAATAAGAAAATCAAATGTGACGTGTTAATGAACATACATAGTAGCTTGGTATAATGCATCTGTGGCACAAAACAATCTAAATGAGGGCATGTGGGCAATTAAAATCAAATCAAATGCTTATAATTAATATAACATATGGAATAATGTTGACGATATCAATTGATAAACATGTATTTACATAATTTCCATGCCAGGTATGAGTTGATTTCATTTTCTCTCAAAATGCCAAAAGTATAGTAATCAGGGAAGTGCTTGCCTGAAGGGAAGTGGTAACCAGCAATAATCTCATGCTTGGGTTACCTTTGAGAAGGATACTTTCTTTAGGCTTCTCACCATCTACCATTATGGCGCATGCCATCATTTATTCATTTATTCCTTCAATGAATAGGCTGTACCATATTTTGAGTTGACAGAAAAGCCCTCATCCCCATGGCAGAGTTAGACAAAACCTCTGGCTACTAGGCCAATTGCCCACTCTCTTGAGAGAGACTGTCAATACCAACTCCACCACACTTTTATCATTCAATGCACAAAATGTAAACACTAAACCCTTCCTCTACCCCTAGCGCCACTGTCATCTTTATGACATTCCATGTCTTGCCCTGACCCTACCATTTCTTTCCTCCTCAGTCTCCCAGACTCTTCCTCTTCTGCTGTCTCACTCAGCGAACACTCCTATATCCTTATCTCCTTCTCTATGTGTTCCCTCCACCTCCTTGCTTTAAATGAAGACTCACTCTTCCTTAATTTTTCACTCTGATTTTTCAGCAGCTCTTTTAAGTCCCTCTTTTCTTTTATCCACCACGTGAAGAGGCTTTGTGTCCTTGTTATTTTTCATTGTTACTTCTAGACTGATTCCTCTGCCCTTTTTAAAAAGTCCTCAGCTCCTTCAAAGTTAAGGCTTTCTGACTATGTAACTCTGGTATCTGCCAACATCCCAGTCACTCCCTCTCATCCATCCAAAACTTTGGAACCTGGCTCACATTCTATGCCTTGGCCTCCAGATCTGCCATCATCAGCGGTGATTTTAATCCATGTGGGATATCCATCTAACACTCCGGCCTCTCAGGCCCTTGACCTCTGCATCTGCACTGATCTTCTCCCCTCCACATCCATCACTCACTTTTGAGATAACACTTTGGAAGTTTTCAACACCAGGGACTGCCACTTCTCCATAATAGCTAATTCAAGCACCCCACTGGCTGACCTTTGCTCTTTCCCATTCAGCCTGCTTGTTTTGCTATCCCAATTATGACTGTCCTTTGACCTAATCAGAACCACTGACCTCTCTAATTTCCCAGTTGCTCAGTTTGCTCCCTTCCTCTGCTTATTAACTTGAGACTTCAGTCACAAACTCAACTGTTGAGCAGCTGTTTAAGACAGGGCATAACAAACAGTCCTAACAAAACAGCATGGAAGAGGCGGGGGATGGTTCCTTATGAGAGAATTGGAGTATTGTTGCCAAAAGATGGGGGAAAGGATGCCAGGCAGACCAAAACAAACAATGACCACTCCAATTTCTTCTGTAATTTCTTCTTGACAGATTGAGTTATTTAGATTATTTAAGTTATTTGGCTGATTTTTCTACTCGTGTTCCACTTAACTGTATATGCCACCTCTTTCCAAATGAAACCAGAAATCTTGGCTCACAGTTCCCTTGCAAAAGGCTTCTTCTTCACTGTGTTCTCAGGCACTCTGTGTTCTCCAAAATTGAAATGATTGAGGATATCTTTTCTCAAGGCTGAGAAAACATATGGATAAGAGTATGCTACTTCTCATAGTCTGTAGCCTTTTGACAAGACATCTGCTACAACATTTTTTGTTCTTGGATCATGGGCTGTTGTTTGCCAATTGTTTTCATAAATATTAATCTTTGAAATCTTGACTGACATAAAAGTTGTTCTTTTTGGATTTTTTAACTCTTTATGAGCACCATCTTTAAATAATTATCTCATAATATAACACAAGAGTTTTCTTATGAAAAATTCCTATTTTAAAGGTGGGGGCAACAATTAAATTTAATTAAAAGCTTGTGATTTTTGTTTGCATTTGAATTCTCCTTTTTCTTTACTTCACTAAATTTATTGCTGTTGGAATGATGCTTCTGCATTAATTTTAAAAAAGAAATCTTTTACTTCAGCATTGGAAAGCACCTCAGGAAGAAGTTTAAGCTTAACTTTCCCATGCACTTGATTGACTTAGTCCCAAGGTAGATAACTATTCCTTCTTAGTCTGAAAGTATAAACTTTAGAACTGGATTGTGATTTTTTTAACTGGCCTATGAATAGCCTATTCAATATGTTCACTAATGGCGTTTGGTGCATGCTAATTTCTAATTATTCCATTCCATGAGAAAATAATAGAAAAATCTGCCATGAGTGATGCAATGAGCACATCTTCCACAAAGGGTGTTATTTAATTACTGTTGATAAAGGTTTACTGGACTTGTATGGCCTCTACCATGCTCTAAGTGGCAGATATAAAGCATTGTAAGTGCTATAGGCAGCTTTTGGGGGTAATTTCTATTATGCATGGTAGTTTTAGACTTATTTTACTACTACCTCTAGGGATCAGTACTTAGGCATATTTTAAATTGTATCAATTATTGCTCAATTAATAAAATAAGTTTTAACATTAAGAATGAAAAGCACTTCACATAGATGATCTTAAGGCCTGTTAGCAAAATATCATCTGTTATCAAAATGTCATCTGTGTGTTAAACCAATGATGGCAAATGCAGAAAGTGATGAATTTTGAAGGAAGATTATTAGATCACAATGCCACAGGATCTTCTCTTCCTTAGTAAACTACCTGTTCAACATTAATTTTAATCTATTTAAAAAACAGATTATAAGCTCTCATTATAAGATCTTGAAAAGGGTGCTCCATTCTTAGGTTTTCATAAGATGTTTGGGTTTTCATTTTTGTTTTCTTTCTTTCTTTTTTAGCCAGAATACTCTTATTAAATGAGAGTTAATAAATTGGAAAATAAAGTAACTCACTGAGGAGTGATGAAATTGTTATTTCTTCAGCTCCATCTAGAATCATGTAAAAAAAATATATTTAGAGTAGAAGAGATTTTTACAATTTACTATCTCTGAAGGCTGTGTCAGGGGTTGGGAATGCATCTCACAGTTGAGATCAAGCACTGTTTCCTCTGAAGTCTATTGGCAAGAGTCAGCTCTCCTATACATCTGCCATTTTCTGAGGGTGAAATGAGATTCACATGTTTGCATACCATCTTACTAATTCTTGCCAGGAATACTGGAAAGAGCAAACTGAATATTTCTGCTGTGCCCCTATTTTAGGGAGTGAAGAGAATCTCATAAAAACTGGCAACTATTCGAGAACTGGGCCAGAAGCTAAATAGTAGATGAAGGGCCCACTCCAGGGAGGCCTCTGCCATGGTGAATAGTAATTCTGCGTGGTTGGGAAGTTGGATGTGTTGAGCAGTGTTTCTCTATGTCTGTGATTAGATATGAAAGAGATATTACGGAGAGAAGCCTGGCCTCACTTCTATGGTTTTAGTTGATAACCAACATCTGTTGAGAACCTGTCACGTGTGGCATCATACATTGTAGTAAGATCCAAAGGAATGACACGATACCACCCACATTAGTGTGCTAGGGCTGCTGTGACAAAGCACCACTGACTTCTAAACAGCAGACATTTATTTTTTCACAGTTTTGGAGTCTAATTGTTCAAGATCAAGGTTGGCAGGGTTGGTTCCTTCTGAGGTCTGTGAGGGAGGATCTGTTTCAGGCATTCTCCCTGGAGTGTAGATGACCATCTTCTCTCTGTGTCTTCACATGGTCTTCCCTTTGTTTATATGTTTTTGTCTAACTTTCCTTTTCTTAAAAGGGCACCGGTCATATTGGATTAGGACCCACCCTAATGACCTTGTTTTGATTCAGTTACCTATTTAAAGATACAATCTCTAAATATGGTTCTGTGCTGAGGTACGAAGATTAGGACTTCAACATAGGAATTTTAGGGTGATACGATTCAGCCCATGACACCACCTCATTTTTTTTATCTACTTATAAATAAGATGTACAGATTTTTTTGTGTGTGTATATGCTTATATTGTGCTTATTTTGTTGCACTGAGCAGATTGCTGACATCTACAAACAGAGATTTCGGAAGCTATTTCTGAACATTATTATTTATATCAGTTTAAACCAGTAAAGACACATAGAAAAGGGATTTTGCTTTCCTCTTGTTCCATGTCTTACAAAGTAGTTTCATGCTGAAAGAAAGTAGTTGATCGGCATAAAAACTCCAGTGACACTGAGAAGCACATGGAACGATGTTTGATTATAAAATTGAAACATTATATAGATCTGATTAGTTCTGAAGACACAAAATGAGAATTTTGAAAATTTGACAGAATTTTAATATTTGTGATATTTTTTAACCTTGGACTGACTCTCAAAAGTGTAATTCAGTTTTATTCTAGAGCACTTTTGACAGTTTAATACGATCTCATAGTACAGGAAGTTTCAGATACCATCTTTGGAGTTTCTGTATTTGCTACAAATTAAATTAAAGAATTATTTTGGAATATGGTTTTAGCAATTTATTATTCTGTTTCTCTTATAGCAAAATATACACTTAAATTCTTCATTGAAAAATGTATCTTTTCTGTAAGAGTGCTTCATTACTATTAATAAGTATTTGTAAACCACACATACACAATTTTACTACTTATTTTGGTAAGTGGCCAGTTATTTTTAATATCTAGATAGAGATAAAGTGAATTTTTAAAAACATACAAATAGGAACACTACTTTTAGCCATGTTACAGCCTAGCCTCAACGCCTTGTTCCTTGTACCTGGATATGGGAGATAACAATGAAGTGATAAGTTCTTATTATTTTAAGAGAGAAAACAATTCATAATGCTAGTTTTGTAAATAGTCTGGTTTGTAGAATATTTTTATGATATTTTAAGGCAGCACTATTAGTTATAAAGTTTTTATACTTCTTGTATATTTTAAACCAGTTCTCTCATACCAACAAAAGTAGGAAAAGCAGTATAAGAAAAATAGACTTCAAGATACATTCACAGAGTAATCCCTTCTATCCTCAACAAGTGCCTATCTGCATAACTAAATTAAGATTATTGATCATTTTTATTTTGATTCTGGTATAATTTTTGCCATGATATTTTAAATGATTCGTTACTTCACCAACTCTATAGGAAAAGGGAATTTTCTTGGATCATTCAGAAATACATTTATAGATATATATAAATGCAGTAAACATGAGGCATAGCATGTGGTAGCAGAAAATCAAAGGTGTATGAGAGAAAATACCACCTGTTAAAAATTAGACTGAGGCACATTATTCTGGAAATGGAGAAGGGAGTCTGAGTTACAAGAATAACAATCATCAGAGTGTTGTTGCAGATGTATCACAAAGCTAAGAGGAGCGAAAAAATCCAGGAACATTTTTAAAAACCAATATTTATACCTGCCCACCACTGAGTTTCTCTAAATTTAGCTTTTTACTCCAGTTTAATACACACAATCAGTGTGTAGTAGATGAATGGTCAGAATTAGGTTACGGACTTTAATGTGAAAAATCTTTTCTCTGTTTTCATTGTTCACTGCTGTTATTTTTGGTACATTTATTGAAATGTCTTACACACATAATGCTGTAGTGTGTTATACTTGTTTGTACTTCATGTTTGTCTCAGATGTTTCCATGGGCAGAATACAATGAGGTACATTAGGAAAGTTAATGAATATTTATCATAATCCAAGGGAACTGTACACAGAAATGAACTTGTTTGGTTCTCAGTCATCCAGTTTCCATCTTACTCTCAAGAATATTTAAGATAAAACAATTTACTGTAATTGATATATTTTACCAAATATACTAAGCATTTAGTGGCTATCTCCAAACCTAAAAATGTTAATAGTTGAACACTAAAAGTAGGTTTAAATTGAATCACAAAAAGGGTTTACTCTGAAAGGATTTATTTTCGGTTTTATCTATTATCAGCTCTTCTTTACTGAATGTAATTTTTATGATTTAATATTTCTAAATTAGATAGCATGTATTAAAAGAACCCAAATGATAAAATAGTTCTGGAAAGAAGCATTTTGTTTTTTTCTCTGAATTTATTGCTACAACCCCTTATATATGTACCATAGCGTTTGACAAAGCTACGTGCATTTGGGCTTTCTATGGAGAAACGTATCCATACCATTTAAAAACCTGATAGGGGAGAATTTAAGGTTGAGCCTGACCTTAGGGAATCCTACACCAGGTCCACTTCTTGAAGTTGGAAGTGGAAAGCAGGAGACACTGTGTAGAGATTATGGCTGTGCTGATTCCAATTGTTCATAGCCCCTCCTGGTGGGTTAGAAAATAGCAGAGTCCATTTACTCCTGAACAATCAAAAAGAAAAAAAATATCTCTAGGATTAATGGGGAGAATGATCCTTGTGAACAGTATCATCAGAAGATCATTAATGTTGCCAACACAGAAATGAAGTTTCCATGATATAAACATGGACACAAGAAACTTGCCTAAAGAATTACAAGTATTCTGTGGCCTCTGGCTCTTTCTTTGAGGACTTCAGATCTATATAGTTCCAGAACAAATGATTGGGAAGTTAGCTGGTTTCTCATGTAAATGAGAAAACAAAATGTCATCTATAGATTCTTGACTCTACGCAACTTTATTAAAAATGAACTTAATCATTCAGACTGTACACAGATCAGATATAGCAATTAAAGCAAACAGTGTTGCGAGCACTGGTCTGGGGCATTGGGACTCTTGACATATCACCTATTAGCTGTGGGATTGCACCCGCTTCATCCATCAAGTTAAATTAAAAGCCAAAGCTGAGCCAGGTGGTCTTTTGAGGTCCCTTTTCTCATGCTTCTCTGAGTCTCCTCTTGTTTTCTGGAGTTAGATTCTTAATGTGACTACAAAGTAAATAAATTCTTGTCCAGAAATATCAAGGGATAAGACTGAAGCTCCTCCCCAAGCTTATAAGAAAAAAAATTATTGAATGACTACTATGTGCCAAGAGTTGTACTAGCTGCTGAAGATATAATAGTGAAAAGAAAACAAAATGGAATGAAAGAATAAGTTTCATTCATTGTGTGGAGCTTGCATTCTGGTGGGGAGCAGGTATTAAGCCAATAAATAAACAAATATGTGTTAGGAAGGGGGAAATGAAAAAATGTAATAGCCAATGTCTATTGAATGCTTATAAGTAATGGGATTATTTTCAGGATGTTAGATGTACTTTACAGAGATATTTAATCCTCATGGTAATTGTATGACATAGGTGTAATTTCAGTCTCCATTTTATAGATGACAAAACTGAAGTGTAGAGTTGTTAAGTCATTTGCCTCAGTTTCCACAAATAGAACTCGCCAGTGCCCCAGCTGGGATTAGAAACCAGGCAGTCTGGTCGTTAGGATCTTTAAAATTACTTTGCTGCCTCTCTTCAGATAAAAGAAGGGCAAGAAGAATAAAAGGTGGTATGGGTTTGTGTTTTATGTGGCTGTTATGGATAATATTTGATGGAGACCTGAGGAAGGTAAGGCAACATGCCACGTAGATATCCAGGGCAGAAAAAGTACTGAGTGATAAAGACCTGAGTTAGGAGCTTGCTTCCTGTATTTGAGAAACAGCAAGGAAACAGGCGTGGCTAGAGAGGAGAGTTAGTGTAGTGATAGGTAGCACTAGGTCATGAGATCAGAGAAGTGGGAGAGGGCTGGATTATGTAGGACCTTTATAGGACATTGTAAGGTCTTTGGTTTCCCCCCTAAGTTAGACAGGAAGCCATTGGAAGGTTTTGAGTGTAGGAGTATAGGAACAAGTTAAATCTGATTTATGATTTACAAGAACCACTGTGTCTGCTATAGAGAGAGTACACTTAAGAGTGAAAGCGGACAAATTTTAAGAGGTTATTGCAATAATCTAGGTGAGAAATAAAGGTGACTTGGAACAGGTTGGTAGCAGAAGAGGTGGAAAGTCATAGGATTCTGGATGTATACTGAAATTTAAATGAGAAGACTTTGCTAATTAATTGAACATGAGGTGTAAGAGAAAGAAGAGTCAAAAATGACTCTAAGGAATGTGACTTAAGCAATGGAAAGAATGGACATGGTGTTCACTGTGAAGAAGAAGACCATGGGAAGAGTCTTACTCATCTTGTGTGTCCACATCACTCAGCACAACAAATAGATATAGTATGGAACTGAACTAGGAGGTGTGGAATTATCCCTACTCCTGCCACGTTTCCTCAAACAAATGCAGAGGATTTGTTGAACAATGAATCTGAGCCAAGAAACCACGTCTGCTTTGCATGATATTTTGGGCATCCAAATGGCAGCAATATCAAAGGGGAAAATACAGTTTTAATTCGGAGGGAGATTGAATTTAAGACAGACATATTACATAAAGTTTCATTCTTCTACAATGTATAGAGTAATTTTAAGCAGGATTTCAGTGACCTGTGAATAAATGTTATTTTAGTACAGCTTTCCCTTTCAGGTTTTCATAAGGATGGGAGTTGTTATAAGTGACTAAGGAAGAATGTGGGAGAGGATGATAGGAGAGACACTATTTTTCTGGGATAGATGCAGTTTTCCTAGAGCATCTAACTGTGTTGGATCTTGTACTTAGCTCTGTAGTCCAAAATGAAAAGTCAACACCCTGTATGGTTCTAATTCAAGTTATTTGTTAGTGTTAGGTCTTGAGGATGCCCCTTAAAACATGTCCGTCTCCTAGAATTTGGAACAGTTGAGAGACATAGGAGTCATTTAGACTGAGGTTAAAATGTCAACTTAATAACTAAAATATCCACTGGAAAACATGCTTTAGATCTGTGTTTGCTAATATTTTGCCTCAATCTAACAACAATCCCACACCCTCCAAAGGGACCAGCCCCCTAGAGTATGGCAGAAAGTAGTTCACAATTCACCTGCTTTTTGTGGTCAGGAATAACTCAGGAGTGGCTTTGCTAAGCATCTTATTATTTCTTCTTTCCAAAGCACCAATCAGATAAGGTACTTCCCCCTTTTCAGAGAGGAGTGAGTAAGTGGGCAGAAAGAAGTCAAAAATGTCACTAACAGAAATTCCTCCACTTGGTACACTTGAGATGAGCAAAAAGAAACTTCCCCACTGAGCTTTCTCCATTGAGAATTTTATCTCATTACATAATAAATTTTATTGCCTTTATTTATGCTAAGTCCACGTTTCTATGAAAAATACTATATATGTATCCTCCTTGCTCTATAGTATAGGAGCAGTAGGTCTTTCTCCCACATAAACATATCAATAACATGCCATCATCAGCATTGGTATCTCACTATATGCTGCTGCTGAACTATGAATAATTGCCAGTTTCACTGATGATAATCCTTTATTTTCTATGTGAGCTTGAGAACCACTAGGATAGGTACGTTTCAATCATGACTGACTAAAGAAAATTTCTGTAAAATGAGTATTTGGAATTGATTTTCCCAATGAGTCTACCAGAATGCCTGAATTTAAAGATAATTGTTTGATTTCCAATCTCCCAAATGCTGAATGTTCAGCCATATCAGAACCATATTGATTGGTGGTGCATGTTAAATGGAATTTTCAGAATTTGATGCCCCTGTTAAACATTATATCTTCATCATCAACAACAAACATTGATCAAAAGCCTGCTTCATACAAAGTATAATACCAAGTTCTGAGGCACCAGGAAGTATTAGTTATTTGCCCCCAAGAAATTGAGGCTCCAATATAGAATGCATGCCATGTGAGTACATGTGAAAAATAAATAATATACATTAAGACTATGCTATCTGCTAAGTAAATTATATAGGTGTTAGAGGCTGAATGTTAAGTCATGTACCAAAGACATTTTTGACAGGTATGGGATGGCTACAAGCCATTTCCTAGGAATTATTCATGAAGCTTGAGACAAAAAAATAAGTCTTAAGTTAATTTTGGAGGAATAGACAATAATTAGCTTTTTGATCCTAAGAAATTTCAGGAAGGAGGTAGAATTTTAGCTGGATCCTTGAATATTCCAAGTACTGAGTCATTGGTGCCCTCCTCACCCCGAATTTCTCTTATTACTTAATAGCATCACCATCCACCAGAGTTGCTCAATTAAAACCTTAGGTGTCATTCTTGATTCCTACTTAACTCTCATCGCTCACAGCAAATGCATCAGCAAGTCCCATTGCTTCTACCCATAAATGTTTCTTGAACACATCTAGCTGCCTGTCTGCCCTGCTCCCATCCCCTCCCCCAACCCCACCCCCTGTCTGAGTCCATTATCCTGGTCCAAGACATCATCATCCTGCCTGCACCACCACATGACTTCCTAGCTCATCTCCCTGCTTCCATTGTTTGAAACCTCCAATCCATTCTTTGCATGGAATAATAGTTGTGAATCATAAAACAGATGATGCCATTCTCATATTAAAACCTTTTGATGTTTTTCTATTGCTCTTTAAAAAATAAATCACATTTCTTACCAGAATAAATAAGACCTTTCATAATCTAGCTTGTGCCATCTTTTTAAATACTTTCCTGTATTTTACTATAGTGTGGTCACAATGGTGTCCTTTCTGTTCTTCAAACAAAACAACCCCTTTTCATTTAGAAGCTTTGCATTTGCTATTCCTTCAGCCTAGAATGCAGTTCTTCTTGCTATTTGTGTGTCTGACTCCTTTTATCCTTTAGGTCTCAGCTCAATTGTCACACTCTCAGCTCAAATGCTTCTTGACAACCCTATCTAAAATAACTTCCCCCAACTGTCCTCTATTTTATCACCTATTCATTTTTTTCATAGCACATTTCAGAAAATGCAAACATCTAGTTTCATTTTTTTTTGTTATTGTTTACTTATTTATTATTTGTTTCCCTCAATAGGCCTGTAACTACAAGGAGGTAAGAATCTTGTCTTCTGTATTTATTACTGTATCTGCAGTACATATCACAATGTCTTGGATTACTCAGGACATTTATTAAATGAGTAAAGAAGGCACCTTATTGTAAGCAGAGGGTAAAGAAAAGAAAGGAGAATTCCAGGATGGATGAGAGAAGGAGCAAAGATCTGGAGACTAAGCATGCATAGCATGTAGGGAGCAATATCTGTGTCCTGCTTGTGGGACAGGGGGAGCCTAGCAGAAATGTTGACCAGGGTTGGAGTTTGGAGCCTGGGGCTGGGCTATAGTGGCTGAAAGTGAAATAGTCTAAATGGCAAGTGCAAATTGTGTTCATAGAAGGAAATGAGATTAATAGCAGAAGAACCATATTGAATAGTAGGCCTGAGAAGGTGAGTCTAAGATTCTAGAGAGAAGATACCAGAGAACATCAGGAACATAGTATGGAGAACAAGGGGCTAAGTGCAAAATTGTTCAGGATATGGTTTGTGAGCAAATCATCATGCATGGTTCTTGTTGGGAGTCATCCTTTTTGTTTATATGGTGCAAAGTTTTATTTCAATTGTACTGAGATATAAATTTGGAAAATAAAACAACTTATAGAAGATCTTAAAGTCAAAGCTGTGAGATTAGAATTCACCTTGCAGTAGGTCAACTTGAAGCTGCTGAATAAAGATTTTTTTGATCAGGAAGTGACTCTTTAAGGTTAGTCTTACAGTGATACACTGGTGAGCAATGCTGTAGGCAGAGAGGTCAGATAGGAGAGGATTGTAGTTGTCCAGCTGGGAGCTTATGAAATGTATTTCTAAGGCTGTTTCACTTGAAAAGGAAGGGCTTGATATGTATGTCATAAGCCTCAAACTAAAAGCTATTTGGGGGAAGGCATTATGCAATGAAAGGCACAAAGGACGTGGATGGACTTTGTGAAGCTTTAGGAGGAGAAAGGTCAGCAGGAACATAGGATTATCTATTCTTTGCCATTCCTTATTTTCCATGTCCACAGTCACCTCGTGGTTGTCATACTCATATTTTGCACTGAAATCATTTTTTTAAATAACAGAAATTTATTGTCTCATATTTCTGGATGCTAGAGATCCAAGATCAAGCTTTCGTCAGGGTTGATTCTTTCCGAGAGCTGTAAGGGAACATGCATTCTATCCTCTTCTAGCTTCTGGTAGCCTAGATGTTCCTGGGCTTATCAATGGCTTTCTCCCTGTGTCTTCACATCATCTTCCATCTGTGTATGTTTCTGCACTGAAATCTTTTGAAATTCCCTCTTTCTGGTTCTTCTCTAGGATGATAAAGGGACAAAAAGCTGGTAGAGCTGGGCTGCAATATCACGACTAATCAGTAGGTGTCACCATCTCACAAATGATTTATTCTGCTCTGTGAATTTCTTGTCTACAGCTTTAAATTAATATTTTATTTTATCCCATATATATTTTGAGTTTTCACTCCATAATTGTAAATATTTATTCAGGTCACATGAAATCAAAGCAAATTTTTTCCTAAATCGATTCATTTATAATAGCATAGCCACATTTTATTCAGGATTCTGTTTTTTAGTGATATATAATTTAGTGATATACAATTCATAGCCTGCTATTTTTAGCTCCTATAATATTACATGAGTTATTTTGATAATATTTTAATTTTGTGGAGCTAGAGACACATCTTAGTACCAGAAAAAAATATGGTTTATGTACTTTGTTTTCATTTTTTCTCTTCATTTAACATTTTCACCATCACTGAAAGTTCTATTAAATAGCTCTGGTATAGACTAAACTGATCTCTCTTTAATAAAAAAAAAAAAAAATGATTCCACAGGTATCTCCATGTTCCTTGGTTAGGATCTTGTACATACATACATTTAAAAAATTTTAAAGCCTGAAGTATGGGTAGAAGTTTATTTTTTAGTGTGTATTATATTTCACTCTTGGTTTTAGAGTTTTTCTTTTTACATTAGAGCAAAACATTAGCAATAAAATGGAAAAAGGCAAGGGTTAAAATCTAGGTATATATAATAGCTCAATATTTTCAGATCTAATAATTCTACTTGAAAACTAATGTACTTATTTTAAAATTGTGCATATTCTAATTGATTCATGGAAATAAAATGATGAGTATATGAGGCTGGGAAATTATAGGAGGCCCTGTGGCTCATGTTCAGAGAGCCAGCTCATATTTGACAGTTGTTTATACTATGTATAGTGTCTTAAATATGTAATTCCCACACCTTCCAATTTGAAAATGCATTGCGAATGGCCAAGTTAATATTGTATATCCCAGTGTGTTGGCAAAATACACTATTTTCCTTTATTCTCCTATTTCACTCTGGCCACCAAATGTATAGGTTTTTCTCCCATCGACTGTTTCCCCGCCACCAGCTGTGTGTCTTACAATTCAGTTCAGACACTGTTTACCTAAAGATAGCGTCTTTAGGTACCACAGGTTAAGGGGGCAGTGCCACTAGGCTGCTCCCTTCCTTTGGATGCCAGTAGTAAGTTCAGGTCACCTGTACTTTTGACTGACTGGCTATAGATCCGAGGTTCCCATGACCCCCTCCTCAGGTTTGATAACTTGCTAGAACAGCTCACAGAATTCAGGAAAAACAGTTTACTTACTAAATTACAAGTTTATTATAAAAGGATACAACTCAGGAATAGCTGGGTGGAAGAGATGCATAGGGCAAGGTACGTGGATGGGGTGTGGAGCTCCAATGCCTTCTTCAGGCGTGCCACCCGCCCAGGATCCCTACTTGTTTATTAATCAAACACTGTACTTTAGGAATTTTCATGGATGCTTCATCATGTAGGCATGATTGATTGTTAACTCCATCTCCAGCCCCTTCTTCCCTCTCTAGGATGTGGGGAGTAGGAGTTGAAAGTTCCAGACTTCTAATTATGACTTGATCTTTTTGATGACCATCCCCCATCCAGGAATCCACCAAAAGATGACTCAGTAGAACAAAAGACTCTCCTGTCACCCAGGAAATTCTGAGATATAGGAGCTCTGTGTTAGACTCTCCTATCACTGAGGAAATTACAAGGATTTTAGGAGCTTTTTGTCAGGAACTGAGGTTAAAAACCAAGTATTAGCAGGAATCGGGGCAGAGACTGGGATATATATTTCTTATTAATTCACACTTAGTTATTTGAAAAGTAGAATATTTGATATTTGCTTGCTTTCTTGCTTTGTTTAGACGCTGCGGTATTATTCATGTCTTCTATCCTGGTATAATCTTGTGTGCTGTGTGACTGGTTTTAATGAAATGTTTATACCAGTAGGGAAATGGTCCCTGTTTTATTTGCTGCTGTGAAAGTCTTAAAACATGTGACTGTCCATGTGAACACTCTGTGCAGATTAAAGCTGCAGGGCATGATTGGAGGAGACACTGACTGCCAAGCCACCGAGGCGGCTAAGAAGGTGGCCCCTGCCAACGACAGCATGGGATTATGTAACGCCTGCAGTGTCTGGCACGGTGCTCCACTGGAGACACATCACGTGTTGTGCAATGCTCTTGGCCCTGAAATTCAATTAGATTGCTTTGAACGATTCGTGAGTCTGCATGAGATAAGCTTTTACTGCTCTACACTAGAAAGCAAATGGGTTGATTAGCTGCACATAAATTGATAAATTGCCATTGTAATTCCAGCAAAGATATTTGCATTATATATACATCATTGTACCATGGAGGAGCAGAATTTAAACATTATGTAACCTCAATAAATAATGGAGGGAAAAAATTCAACCCTCACAACTAGAGAAAAGATATTTTCTTATACTTAGCAATAGATTTTCTTTTTAAAAAATAGATTTGCCATTGTTTTGGTGAATCTACTTAAAGGCTGCCTTTTTTTTTT
>CM053503.1:29665978-29718214 GCA_028627145.1 Eidolon dupreanum | reverse complement strand
AATACTGACAGTTTCCAAATTTTCTCTCTCTCAAATCATTTCTGTCTGCTAATTGTTTTGATTTGTACATCCAACACAATATTAAATATTAATGGTAATAGTGAACATTTTGTCTCTTTCCGGCATAATTGGGAATGCCTCTAATGTTTCCCATTAAGCGTGATGTTGGATTTGGGGCTAAGATAAATATATTTTGTTAAGGAACTATCTATTTATTGAGCTTAATTTTTAAAAATCAGATGATGTTGAATTTTGTCAAATGGTTTTTCAGCATCTATAGAGCATGAGTATATGACTTTTCTTTTTATACTTAATGTGCGTAATATATTTTCTTAAATTTCCAATATTGTTAGTAGTTTTCCTAATATTCCTAATACTGAACTGTCTTTGAATTCCTAGAACAAACTCCCAGGGGTCATGGAATTTGCTAACATGCACATGCACAATGATACTTAGAAAAAGGTTGTAGGTATTTGTTATTGTTGATCACTATTTGGTAGGTTTTTATATCTGGTTTACTTGTTTCATAAGAATTTGGAAGCTTTTCTTGGTTGTTGTTGTTGTTTTTCTGCTCTGAAACTGTTGAATAGCACTAAGAGATCTTTTTTTTAAAGTTTGGTAGAATTTCTCTGTGAAACTATCTGGGCTTCTTGCTTTTTGGGTGTTTAGTTCTTTAACAATTTCTTTTATTTCTTCTATTGAAATGATCCTTTTAGATTTCTGGTCTCATTTTGTATCAGCTTTGGTAAATTATATATTTCCTAGAAAATTATTTATTTTATTTAGATTTTTAAGAAAAATTTTATATGGAAATGAAAAATTATGTTGACCATAGAAAATCTTATGTTCTTTTAAATTTTCTTCTGTGTCTTTCGCCATTTCCCTTTTGTAATGTATAACGTAGTGTTTTAGCATTTTATTTTATTTTTTTACTAGGTTGTCTAATGGTTATTTTTCACTTTTTTCTAAAGGGAAAGTTTTTAAAAACTTATTAGTGCTATTTGATTTTTTTAACTTGTTACATTGTGTTTCTGTATTTAAAATATATACATATCTGACTTATATTTTTACTATTTGTAAATTTCTGAGATATTTATCTTTTATTGCTGAATGTTTAGGTCTATAAATTTTTCTGTTAGCACCACTTTAACTAATGAATCCCATAGCATTTCTCTTTGTAGAGGACTTTAATTATTGTTGTTTTATAGAAATTCTGCAATTTAGTTTAGATTTCCTCTCTGGTCCAAAAGTTGTTTAAGGAGATTTGATTATTTTCTAGATGCAAGAGATCTTTTGTTTTGAGATTAAAAAAATAATTTTTAGTTTTATTATTTTTTATAAATGTTACAGTTAAAGTCTTCTTTACATTAAAGAAAATTTTATTATGTCTTCTTAAATATTTATTCTCTTCCATTTCTTTGGTTTTGTTTTTCAAATCTATTATGTGCATGTTGAGTTTATAGTCACTATCTTCTTTTTATTTCATTTTTTTCTTTTAACTTTTGAAGAAATTTCTTAATGTCCACTTTATTTTGTTTTTCTCGTAGCTATCTTCTATGTCCCTCTGTTTTTTGTAGTGTCTAGCTTATTCATGTTCCTTCTAATTATTCGTTCATTTCTAAATAAATATTTTTTGTTTCATCTCTTACTGTATTTTTCACAGTCTCTTCCTGCATTCTTATCTTTTTGCTTTGCTGTAGTCTTTAATAGAGGTGATTTCATCATACTTTTAAAAAATGCTCATCAAAATTGTTGTAGCTATGTTGATTTCTCTGTGTAATCCATGAGTGCTATTTAATGTCTTGCTGCAGCATCTCACCATTTCCCCGCTTTCCTATCCCTTTTACATATTCTTTCTGTGGATACAATAGCAATTTACAGGAGGTTTTAGAAGGGCCAAAAGCTCTTTCTTTTCTACCCTTACAAAGACGGAGCCCATGTTATAAATGTGGCTACTCTGATGATTCCTTTTAATGCCATGGCTCCTCTGTATCCCTGACATTGCCTTTCTTCACCCTCATCCCAAACTTCTAGTGAGACTACATTCTAGTGGGATGTAGCTTTTGTATGTCTGGTGGACTCCTTAACTTCAGGAGGTGTGTTTTTGCCTTTCCTTTTCAGTGTTGCTGCCGGGCCCTCTTATAGCTCTCAGTGTTTCTTTCCTTCACTTTTGCCTCTTGCCTTCTGCCTGATGGCTGCCGATGTGGGCGGTCCTAATAGTCCTCTGTAGTCTTTCGATTATATCTGTTTCTTCTTTTTGCTACAAATGGAGTTTCAGGGATCCATTTTACTCTCTTTGTTGTTTTTGATGATTTTCACAGAAGTAAAATGATGTTAAATTAATTAGCCATACATATACTGGAAATCAGTATGCACTTTTAAAGAATAGCATTTTAATATTAGTGCTTTGAAAATTTACATAGATAATACAATAATTATAGCAGGTACTCTTCAAATGTGGAAGTAATGTTCATACTTCCCCAAGAAAGTCACAATAGAAAATGAGAGAGATGCTGCTTTTCTCTTTCTTAGCTTTCATTTTCTTTAAAAAAAGTTTTAGTATTGAAATTTGGTGCTAATATTTGGATGTTCCAGGAAAATTATTTCATTAACAAATGATATAAACCTTCTAGGTTTTTTTTTGTAGATTTTTTTTTTCTTTTTTTACTTATAGGTTTTTTTCCCCCCTTGCTCTCTTGCTGGTACTGGAGTAAATTAGTTCAAGCCAAAAGATTTTGTGTACCCTGTTTTTCACTGTTCTTTTAGGTGTCTTCTTACTTTTGATAGTGCAAAACATGTTAATGAGTACTGAAGTAGAAATTACATTGCATATTTTTGAAACTGTCCAAAATTTAGGAATGTAATTTTCTACCATCTTACTTTTAGTTGATGACAAAATATACAAATTCTGTTCTGTTTAAGGACAAATATTTTTCATCTGTTGTTATAAATTCAGTCAGCAGTAGATAATTATGTTTTATCTGAAGAATTAATCGAATTTTAAGTACAAGTTTTAATTGATAAATTAAAAAAAAATAATTTAAGGTCAGCTGTTCATTAAGTGTTTCTTATTTTTGGTTATGGTTAGTAACCAAACTTAAAAGTGTCTTGAATTAAGATTAAAGGTGAAGTTTTAGAATTAATTTCCCTTTTAAAATACAGTTCTTGACAACAGTCAGGAAATACATGCACTGAAATCAGTGTTCCAAAAGTGTAACTACACATACAGTAGCAAGTTACTGGAGCTGACAACTTTCAAATGATAGTAGCTGGTTATATAAGTCACCAAGATGGCTTAATGTACTGTTATTTCCAGACAGAGTTGGAAATAACACGTGCCAAGGCAACAGGCAGTCAGACGAAAACATAACAATTTACTTTCCAATAATTATCATCACCTCTAGCCAGGCTGAAACTTGATTGATCCAATACAGAAGAATATCTTTTGTATGAATTTATTTTAAGCCCAGAAATATCATGACTATAGTAAATATTCCTATAAATCATTTTCTGGACTTCATTGGAAGAAATAGCAGTGATCACTGTGTTCTTTGCATATCAAAGTAAATTGATACAAAGTCCAGCCAGTACAATCCATCAATTCTTTTCTCCCTTTTTCCTTTCCCACAGTCTTTTTTCCTCTCTCTATTTCTAAAAATTGCAGTTAATTGGAATCTTTTTACATGAGAACTGATTATAGTGAGGAATTTAGCTCATACTTCTTCCATAGCTGGTAGTAAAATAATAAAAAATAAAAGGAAAATCTTGCTTCATATTGTTCATAAGTATTACATTATTCTTGGAATACTTATTTAATTGAGGGATTTCTGAGTTCTTTCAAAGGCTTATTACTCCTTCAGCTATTGCCGTGGAGAGAAAATGTTTTCAGAGGTTCAAAAATGGGACAAATGAAAATGGACAAATGATACGGTTAGTGGAAATATAGCTGGATGCTAGAGAGTTTGAAACAATCGATGATGTATGTACATGTGGCCTGAAGTCAGTTGATTTTCTTTCTGAGTAGCTTTTATGAGACTTGAACATCTCGATTCAGGGATATCAGTGGGGAATTGGAGACAATGGAAAAGTTGGATAGGAGAATGAAGGCAAAGACAGTGGAAAGAGGGAGCTGCGATAAGGGAAACCTGGACTCTGATGTCAATGAAGTTGTATTCCCAGATGGCTTCTCATGGCAGCTTCATGACTAGCTTGTGCTCAGAGTCAGAGTTTCTTCAGCTATAGGTGGGTCTGGATAAAATACTTTCGGAAAGTCACGACTGGATTTGCCTAGGATAAGACCGGTGATTTCCCACCCAGGCTGACCTACCCTCCCCCTCCACCAACCCCACCTCACCCTGGGCCTGTGTTGCTTAAGGTAATACTAACTAATGAAAGAGATAATCCTGAAGACTTCTGTGGCTTAATGTAATAAAAGTTAACTGTGCTAGCATAATAAAAGTTAAAATCCCAATGTGAGTGTTCTGTCAGGGCAGCTCTATAACCTAGTCCCCCAGCAATCCAGAGCCCTGGGTTCTTTCCATCTTGGGGTTCTGCATCTTCCTTGGTTGCTTTACCTTTTTCTATCAGGGTACGAGCGAGGAAAGAACACAAGATTCCCGCATGAGCCAGATCCAGGTCACTTCTGCTCACCTTTAGTTTGCTCGTACTTTGTCACATGGCCCCAGCTGACTGCACAAAAGACTGGGCAGTGTAGTCTAGTTGTGTGTCCAGAAGAAAAAAGAGAGGATTTGGTGACAACTGGCCAGCCTCTGGCACGTGGTCTCTTCTGCAGTAAACCAGAGGTTGTCTTTTACTCTCTTGTGTTGGTAATGACAGACTTACAGGGCAGAGATATCTGATGGATTTTTATAAATCTTTTTATATTTTCCAGAAGAAACAACTATACTAATATTTTTTTGTCAAGGGGTTAAAATGTTAGCATCATGGCGATATCATAATGAATCTTAATTCTGACTTAAGCAGAGGCTTTTATAATGCAGGATGAAAATGGCTTTCACAAACCTGAGAAATCCTGGGCATAAATGCAGCATACTTTGCTTCACAATGATACTACAGAGTGTCTTCCTGTAAAGTGTCTGCTCAAACACTTTAGAATTAAAAATTGGTTCCCTTCTCTATCCATTGAGAGGTACACCAAGGGCAGAGGGATGTTTTCAGCTGAGGTTTGAAATGAGGTAAAGAGTAGATGGGGCAGAGAGGTACCAGGAGGTTATTCTGGGTGACAGAAGCTGCAAAGCACAAGATTTTAGTGCCAAGAGCAGTAGGATTGTGTGCAAAGAGATTGAGGAGGTCAGAGCTAAAGAAACTGATGAAGGCTGAAGTGTGAAAGTGAAAAACAGAGATGACTTAGGCTTTAAGGCTTAATCTGCAGCTAGTGTGTAAATATGGAAACTCCCTGTGCCCTACAATCCTCTAGTTGTTTATACATTGGTCCCACAATGTCCCAAATGTAGTCACACATATGTTTATGTGTTGGTCTCACATATACTCTAGAGTGATTTTTTTCTACTCATCAGGGGTCAAAATAGGATGAAGAATATTTATTTAATCATGTGACTTTTTTGGTGATTTTGAAAAATGAGAATTTGATTCTATGAAAAATTTTCATTAGGAAATTATGAATATGACAGAATGCAGAGGTATATAGAAATAGAAAAAAAAATGCACGAGACAGTATTACTTACAAAAAAATTGACTGAATATCTCCGAAGCTCAAGAGATGCATTAGTGGATAGTCTATTACATCCTCATAGAATCTAGAGTTTAGTGAAAAGGGAGGTGTCATACAAACAGCTGCACAAGGGATTTGTTAATTTCTTTTCTTTACTTAATTACTCTGAGGAAGAAGTCCAGAGTGCTGTAAGAGTGTGGAATTGGAGGATGCAAGTTCAGCTAGGGTAGGGGTGTCCAGAAAACAGTTTTTCCAAGAAAGTGACATTTAAACTGAGACCTTGAAGGATGACAAGGAGTTGTTGGTTAAGGCCATAGGAGCAGTGGAATGGCACAGAGATGGAGAAAAAAAAGAGGTTCAACACTGATGGGGTGATATTGATAGAGACCTCTCCTTCCTTTAAAAAATTAGACATCCAGAAGTGAAAGAGACTTCAGGTAAGGGATTGTTTACAGCTCAAGTAAAAAGAGACTGAGAAAACAGGAAGAATTTAGGGGAAGTTAGGATGATAGTGAATGAGAAATAGAGCAGGGGAGTTGGCACCAGTAAAGTAAACTCGATTAGAGCAAAGATCTCTTTAATGTAGGTATTTTTCTAGGTGGAGTTCTTTTTGTGTTCTTTTACTACCAACTCCTGCCCCAACACTTTCAGTGAACATTTTCTCATTTTTAAAAAAAGTTGTGTTTATTTTTACATTAAAACATGTACACTTTTAGGAATATTTGGGAAATGCTTAATGCAGTTGACTCTTGCTGTTAAATTAGGTGTTATGTTAGTTTGCTAGTAGCGTCAAATGAGATATTTGTGGAATTGTTCAGCTATATAATCGAATATGGTTTAATCTGATTAAAATTTACTGATATATTTGTCTCCTATATTAAAACAATTTGTCTTCTTTCCCTTCACTCATACTGGATATCATGTAATGACTGGACTGTGGTCCAAGGAAAACAACTGTATTTCCATGTGTGCTGATTATCTCTTTAGTTCTGGGAATAAGACCTGACTTGATTGCCTAATCATGAAAGTGATTTGGGGGCATAGAAAACGCTGATGCCATGACTTTCTCCTTCTTCCTTCCCTAATCTGTTAAAGATGTGAATAAACAGGTGTGTGGTCAGATCGTTTCAGCAAGTAGTGTGGGGAACATCTCCTTTTCTTATAGAAGCTACATGTGTTCTTCTCATGCTTTATTTTGTTTAGTTTTGAAATGGTTGGTGAATAACACTGCGGTTTTTATGCTACATCTGGAAGATGTGCAGTCTTATTTCATGGGAAGGAGCAAAAGGATAGTGGGTGGAGTAACCTGGTTGTAATTTCAGTGTACATTTATTTGGAAAGATCAACATGTTACTATGCAGTGGCCAGATTAATTAAACTCAGATGGAATAATTCAATATAGTTGATTCCTATAAAAGCTAAATAGCTTTCAAACTCTTGAGGTTTGCTGTAAACTTTATGATAATAGATGCATTTTGAATATGCCTCTTCCTCTACTATGAATGCTAAAGCAACTTAAAAACTATCCTTTTAAAAACTTTGCCTCCCCTCTCACCACCTCTCCCAAAAAAACCCTTATCCACTAATCAACAAAATAAAATCTAGCACCTTTCTTTAGGAAGATTCATATATTTTTTACTAATATATTTTTTGAAGCATGATTTTTGTGAAGTTGTTTATCATTTTTAGTTTCTACATCTCAAGTCGTGTGAGGTATCCATGGAAACTGTCTAGCCTATATTCAGTGCGCTGGACTGCCTTCCCACACAGGTCAAGACACAAACAGTCCTAGATACTAGCTCAATTTATTGTGCCTTAAACATTAGACAATTTTAACAAGAAATTGGCTCCTAATTGACACATATAATTTTATATTTAATTAGCAGTTGGAGCTTCTCTACACTTTACTACCAGATGTAACATTCAAAACATGTGCTATTATAGCACATCTGTTGCACAGATGAACTTAAATGCAGGAACTTTGAGGCAAATAGCAGTAATGCCTCAGATGCTTAGCAAAAATTTGGACAGAACTGACATTTTTTTTTTTAATTATGTGTTTAAGAAGTCTTTGAATTTCTTTAACCAATCTAATAGATTTATTTTATATTTTTATAGCAACTTTATTGAGATAGTCACACACCATAAAATTCACCCTGCTAAAATGTACAGTTCAGTGATTTTTGCTATATTCATAAATTTGCAAACAACACCCACTGTCTAATTTTAGGACATTTATTACCCCAGAGAGAAACTCATGCCCATTTGCACCCACTCCCCATTCCTCCACCCACCTCCTGGCAACCGCTAATCTATTTTCTGTCTCAATTCTGTCTGGATTTGCCTCTTTTAGACATTTCATGAATGTCTAATCATAAAATATGTGGTCTTTTATTACTGCCTTCTTTCACTTAGCATAATGTTTTCATGGCTTATCCATGTTGTAACATATCAATACTCCATTCTCTTTTTATTGCCAATTAATATTCCATCGTATCCATCGTATGGCTGTCTTACAGTTTGTTTATCCATTTATTATTTGATGGGCTTTTGGGTTGTTCCTACTTTTTAGCTATTATGAATAATGCTGCTATTAACATCCATGTACAAGTGTTTATGTGGACATGTTTTTATTTCTCTTGTGTATATTCCTATAAGTGGAATTGATGGGTCACATGATAACTCTATGTTTAATTTTTAGTAACTGCAAAACAGTTTTCCAAAGTGATTATACCATTTTATGTTACAATCAGCAGTGTATAAGTTTCCCAATTTTTTCACATCCATAGACATGTTTATTGTCTGTCTTTTTTATTTTAACCATCCTAGTGGATGTGAAGTGATATCAAGAGGTGACTTTTTTTTAAAGAAGAGCAATTTAATTCTCTGTATGCTTCACAAATTATTTAAACACATCTCTCTTATTTACTTTTCCATTGCTTTTGATTTGTATGTAAATATACCTAGTCTCTATCAATATTGTAATTTTCTTCACAAATTTTAATGCAGGCCCAACTCAGAGCATATGACATCAAAACCTAAAATGGTGATGAGTTTAGGTATCATATAGAACATGGAGTAATGAAAAAGAGAAAGCACAAAACAAAATCCATAGTTTGATTATAAGTTTAAATCTTTAAATTTCTGGTATAATTTCTCCTTACTTGATATAAACTGAAAAATGGGTATGAAAGTGATGCCACATACTGTGAAGCTTAGTTGTGTTATAATACCAGGTTAAAAGACTTCCTTGTTTTTTCATTCAATGTAATACATCTCATCCTTTCTAATATGCCATCAGTTCTATCACTAGAAAAAAAGAATGCTGCCAGTTAAGCTATGAAATGCCATTGATTTTAGAGTGATCTATTATCAGAAATGTTAAAATGTGTGTGTTAGAATTATTGAAATAGAAAAGGAGATGTGCTTGTTCGCTTATTTGTTTATTTGTTTATTTATTTTGGAGGCAACCCACTCATCTATTCTTACCAATACCCAGGGAAGGAAGCAAGATTTTTTAATACCTCAAAAATTGGATAAATACCATTTACAAATGTGAATTAATATCCAGCAGTATAAAAATGATATATCACAGACACGCGCACACACAGGCACATGCAGATAAAGAGGAGGTAAATAATTATTGACTTACTCTTTCGCATTTTGGGAGTATTAGATCAGCAACCTATAGCTCACTGCAGTGATTTTTTTCTCTCTCCTCTTCAATTTGCTAATTAAATGTAGCCGATATATCTCAAATCACATTTATTGAGTCCTTTAAGGTTTCTTTTCAGCCTGAGAAATGTTTTGTCTTATTTATTCCTGAGACTTACTCCAACAGGTGATTCAGAAGCCTGTGAAAATCCATGTTCACAGGGCCGAGGCCCTAGCAACACGGCGCTAACAAACAGCCAGGCTTCTGTGTCAGCAAACATGCTTTGCATGTTAATAAAAAGGAAGTGTGAATTTCTTAGTACCCTGGATTCCAGTTTTAGATATGTAAAGTCGAGATCCATGGTATCTGCCACAGAAAATCAAAATGATTTTCAAAATAGTGTTTAAAAAGACTGTATAAGCCTAAAAGATTTTCTGAAAAAGCCTCTTTCTAAGGTAGGCATTTGGCACTTTGTCCTTTAATCAGCTCGGGCATCTTTAGGTTTATTTGAATGGAGATCTCATTTTCTTTTGGTAATAATTATATTGCTGCATTGAAATGTTGATGAATATTTAAAGAATTCCTAGCTTCCACTACTTTTAAATCTTTGTCTCATAGTCTTTTACTGTGAAATTCTTCAAAAATTGTGGTTAACATATAGAACACAATTAGAAGCTAATGAAAGCAGATAACTGCTTATACTAGAGTTGATGAAATATATGGTCTCATGAGCAAGAAAGAGTCAAAATTAGGTTTACATAATTTTTTAATGTAATAACAACAAACACTAAAGAAAGAAATGATTTTCATTTCATGATGGAAAAATGAGATAAAATAGAATAACCTTTAATTTGATCATTGATTCCAAATCATGACACACCCTAACATAATATTTTTAAAGAGAATAGTACCTTTATCTTTTTTAAATGACATATTCATACAATATTAGAGATTATGTTACTAAGTCAGATCCTTGCATGATGTACAGATTCAAGGTGGTTTCTGTGTTTTTCAGTAAAATATAAAAAATCTTTTTCAACAGATATATTGTAGCAAGGGAAGAACTTGGACTGGAATTTGGCATATTAGTGTGTTTTCTTGCATTACGCCATATCTGTAATTATTAGTTAATATTTTTCCTTCCAATCTTTCAGATTGAATGTTGGATTTGCTGTTGATTTTTACTTTCAAGCGTTCTAACATTTTGCTTTTTGGATTCCAACACCAGTTCCTCCTTTCAGCCACAGAACCACGGTTTATGAGTTTGTATACTAAAAATATTTAATATGCAAGTAACATTGACTATATTGCAAACATTTGCCAATATTATAAGACATACAATATATATCACAGTCCTTAAAGATGGCACTCTGCACCAAATTTCGTTAATAAATGTAGTGATCACTTATTCAGAATCATTGATTCATACATTCATTCAAAAACACTTATGGATACTTAATGTGCCAGGTTTTGTGCTGGATGTTAGAGTCCATGGTCAGCCAAAAAGGAAAAAAAAAAAAAAAGGCACAGTCCCTGTGCTCATAAGCTTATATAGTAGAAAGACAGAAGTCATTCCAAGGTTGATGTGAATAAATATAAAACTAAAACACATGGTGAAAGTATGTGGTGTTAGGAGAGGATTTAATGAGATCTGGCTTAGTAAGGTTAGAGAGGACACACTTATATGGTTGACCTGAGATCTAAAAGTTAAGTAGAAGTTAACTAAGCAAAGCTGGGAGTCCTGGGTAGTGGGTGGGGGTAAGAACTGAAAGCCCGACTGACAAAAGAGAACAATATCTTCTTCTAATATCTTGAAGCAGAAGGGAACATGATAAGACATTGAAAGTCTGTGTGGCAGGAGGAAGCTGTAGGTTGGTTCAGAGAACAGTGGTGATAGTTGTCCAAGATTTGTACGTGTCAGATCATGAATTTTCACCTAAGCTGCCATATGGATTTTGGCCAGTGTTCAAAGAGAGGTGAAAAGCAACAGAATATATGTAGGAAGCAGCCACAATTGTGTTTAATATTTCTTGAGTATACTCTTTTAACATGATTTTGAGTATATGAAAAAATACATACAATATCACTTTTAATTATAAAGCTTAATAGCATAATAGAGACCCACAACCCCCCACCAACTGAAGAATGAGAACATTATGAGCAACTTGTACCTACCTATGTGCTCTGGCTGTCCCTCTCAAAGACAGCTGTTACCTTGCATTTTCATACCACACTGCATGTCTTCTAGGACTTATTTTTTCTTTCTCTCTTGATGTTATGTTTATATAAGATTTACTAAGGTTGTTATATATTGCTGTGAGGCTCTAGCTCATTCATGTTTACCACCGTATAATATTCCACTCTGGAAATATGCCTCAATTTATTGATCCATTTTCCAGTACGTGTATATTTGGGTTAATTCCAAGACTTTTTGTGTTTGTTTGCTTTTGCTTTTTACTTTGTGCTTGTTTTGCTTTCAATGCTAATAAGAATGTCTCAGGTGTGGTACTATGTATCTCCTGCGGCAGATGTTTTGGAATTTCTGGATGAGAACGTATTTTCCAGAATAGTTGTACTAATTTTCATTACCATATTTGATACACATATTCTCCAGCACTTGGTTTTGTAAGACTTAATTTTTGACATTGTAGTGAGTGTAAAATGGTGTCTTATTGTAGTCTTAATTTGTATTTTCCTAATTACTATTAAAAGAGCTTTTTTTCATGTTTCTTGGCCATATTTCCTTCTTATATGACATGCTGGTTCAGTTCTTTTGTCCACTTTTCTACCAGATTATTTTTCTCTCAATAATTTGTAATTATTCTTTCCATTTTCATATAGTCTGAATTCTAGTCCTCCGTTGTTCCATAACCTTCTAAATACTGAGTGGAGAATGAATTAGAAGGGCACCAAGTAAATAGGAGGAGACTGGTTAGGAAGTATCATCTTTCCTAATGAGTAAGCACTGTATGATAATTTTATAAATATATTTAATACATTTCTTATGCTAAATATTAGGAAGGAAAATTACTTTGTTTTGACAGGACTTGGAATATTGGCCTTCCTACTAACACTACTTTGAGAAAATTTGATCGAACTTGGCTTCTGCAGAATCCTGCTTTGTACATGCACTAGGGATGGCTGAGACCAATGCACGTGTAGGTGTTATTTTTGTGAAAGCGTAACATATTGATCAAGTTGACTTCAAAGTAATCTACAAAATGAATGCTGTTTTTCATTTGCCTTCTCTCAAAAAATTGTGAAAGGTTGGAACTGAATATTTATGTCAGCAGTTAAAGCTATGGCTATCTTTATGACACTGGTATTATAATATCCTATATATGCCATTAGTTGTGCAAATCTTATTTTTCTTTAAAAATTAAATAAAATATTATAACTGTTTATTTAGCACTTATTGTTGGCTAAGAGCACAAAGCTTTTCATATGTAATTTCTAATCTTTAAAATAGCCCTGCAGTATGGGTATTATAATACACAGATGGGGAAACTGAATCTCAGGGTAATTGAGTAAAATTCTTGAGATCAAAAAGCCAGCAGCAGAATCCAGATCCAAACCAATTATATCGGTCTCTGAAACATTCTCATTTCCACTGAGTAAACAGCTTTCCAGTTCTTGGTGCTTGCATAAATTGTGTGTATTATGTGTTAATATTGTGTGTAGCTATTATCTCATTTAATTCTCAAGACCTTGCTTTGAAGTTATACTATGCCAACCTCCTCTTCATTCTATAGATTCCATAAATAGTTCTCTCCTATTGAGAAACTTCTAAATATATTCTGAATTTATTAAAATCTAACTTCATACTTCTTTTGTTGAAATATTTGCATTGATTGATAAATATGCAAGTGCTAGTTTTCTCCCTCCTTTTTAAGGAAAATTTATTTCTAGTCTTTTTTGGGAGAAAGAAATGAGTGCCGCCCCCGTGTGTGTGTGTGTGTGTGTGTGTGTGTGTCCGTCTGTCTGTCTGTCTTTCTGTCTGTCAGTACCTCCCTCTCTCTCTCTCTCCCTCTCTCTGTGAGTCATTCCCTTGATAACTCTTCAGAGTCACGTGCTACTCT
Source organism: Eidolon dupreanum (assembly GCA_028627145.1). Lineage (NCBI taxonomy): Eukaryota > Metazoa > Chordata > Mammalia > Chiroptera > Pteropodidae > Eidolon > Eidolon dupreanum. Next base: position 29,704,788 of record CM053503.1, on the reverse strand, counting down.
CACCGTTCCCGTGGCCAACACACTCTTGATTGTAGATCAGTAGATTATAGCTTGGGGTGTGCAGGCTGCACTGAAATCATGACACTCAGCAAAAACAAGGTGAATATAGGGCTGTAGAGGGGTGCCAGTCTCACTTCTTTATGTATTGTTTCTTCCCTTTTGTTAACACCACCTTGCAAAGTTGTACCTGTGTATCTATTTACTAAATGATGTGAAAATATAACAGGAATCACAGCACTTGAAGATCTAAAACAGCAAGCTAAATCTGACTTTTTCCATTGTCCAGGAGAAAAATTGTCCCGTTTTTCAGATCAAGGTCAGTTTGCCCATTTGTTTCCATCTCCTCCCACTCCTTTTTTTATCTGTCTGTCTTCTCTGGGACATTCCATAAGCTGAGTCAATAATTGGGCTATGTACCTCACCATATAATCCCTTAGGAACAGAAAGTCTTTGCAGAAGCTTTGAAATTGCCACTTAATATTCCATTTTCCTTACCTTTGGTGTGAGTGCACATGCTTGCATTGGCAGCATATTAATTCCTTTTCTTCAGTGACAAATAGTACTCTAGTAGGTTTCTGTACTATATACCAGGAGATTATGGGTTTAGTGGTGTGTGCACTGACAATTATGTGTACTTTTATGAGGTAGTGATTTATGATGTGAGCCTAGTAGTTTTGCTTCTATGTGGAAATGGTATGTAGAGCTCATCTGTTCATCTCTTTCTTATTTACCCTATCTCAACTCTTTATGTTCTGGAGATCAGATGAAGACTGTTTATTCAGAAAACTAAAAAATTACAAGCAGAAAAACCCATTCTCAAATACTGTTGGTAAGGGGTTGCATAAATTCTCAACCTCTGAATTTAAGCAAGACCCTGCATTAAAACGGCTGAAGTGTATGAGTCTGTTGAGTATGATGTCAGTTGGTATGCTTACTAGAAATAAAATATTGTGGGGCTTTTATTATACCACATAGAAATAGTTTCCTTTCCTCCTCACTGGTTTGGGGCACAGACTTATCCCCTAACAAAGCCTTCTCAGCAACCCTGTTTGTCTAGAGGCTAGGATGTTTGATAAATCTGGAGTGATGACTGAAGTCATTCTTATCTCCAGAGTCATCATCAAATGTTTAATTATCATCATTTACTATTTAATGTTTAAATTTCACAAATGAAATAAAATGATCTAGTGAGAATTATTTATATTAAAAAACAGTGTCATATGTCTCAACTCTACATATTCAAAAATTCTTCTAACATATCCTACAGAATTGCTTTATATACCACTTTCCTAATTCCTGACACATCATAGAAATTTAATATGTCTTTACAATGAAAATTTAAAAAAGGAAGAAGAGAAGACAGAAGTAGATTGTTATTGAGATTTATGAATAATTGGTTTTAAAAATTTTCCACAGTCTTTTATTTTAATAAACTTTTTTACTGGAATTATTGAGAAATTCATATTTTTCAAGATTGTAACGATTGTGTTATTGTGTTGAGGAAGAACATCTTGTGAATGTATATAGTAACTTCTCCTGTTGAAGTTTGTGTTCCTCATCTTATGGAGAAAAGCATCAGGGGATGAGACTGGCCTATACCCCTTGAATTCAGTGACCAAGAAATTCAAACCATTAGACAGCTAGATTATAGCAGATTGGCCACGTTTTCCCAAAGGAGTTCCTTGAAGATGTAGTTGATTATAATGGTGGACCTAATGTAATTCCAATAGGGTACAGCTGTTGAAATGATTTATTTGAAATAAAAAAATGTATCTTTTAACTCCAGAGAATGAGGATTAGTATCTAATTAGATGTGCTATCATTAAATGGAAAGATTAGGGAAACATCAGTTAGGCTAATACCAAGTTTAATGTGAAAATGAGATCGTGGAGAATATAGGTAGATGCACTTACCCCCTTGCAAATCTTGCCCAAGCTTAGTAGTAGCTAATCATTGACCTTTGATGAAAAACTTTAAATTAAGCATCTATAGTTTACAGTTCTCATTACCTTTTGAATTTTCAGTCGAGGACTAGTTTTCTGGGATTCTGATTATGGTATCATATTTTGATGATGTCTTGATGATATTGTCCACAATGGAAAAAATATTACTTTAGTATGTAATTTTTCCAAGGAAATGGTAACAAATGTGAAATTGGTACCTTAAATATCAGATCCTTGAACTTTATACTCTTAATGCTATTTACTCCTTTTAAGGTGAACAGTGTTGCGCTCTCTCAAAAATCAAAGAAAAGTTTTAGTCTTTTCTAAGCCTAATAAATTTTTGTTATCCTGTCTATCTATGAAAGGCAGTAATTCCTAAGCTTCTTAATTGTTGATATGTTGGAGTTAGTACAACAGGAAGTGGCCAGGAAAAAACCAGTCTTCCCAGATATTCACAAACTGTCAGCATGACTTCTCTGGCCACAAAAGATGTCTTTTTATGGAGATGTTTTGTTGTAATTTCAGAAGGTGGTTGTTAGTTATCTTGGCTCCGTTACATTGAGCACATCTGGGATGTGTTCACATGAAGACATTGGCTAAATGCTGTGTCTTGTGGCCTGGAATTGACTCTGATGTTGAAAAGACTGGAAAGGACATTTCTTGCTACTTGACCTAATCCAACAAAGACACCTTCTATGGGAAGCCCGATCAGGAATTCATTTTGGAATTGAAAAGCAAGTACAGAAGGCAAACTTCTCAATTGTTACAGAATTTTTTTCAAAATAGCTTAATGTGATTTTAGTTCTTTCCTAAATTTCTGCCATGGCGATTATAGCTCTGAGACAATAATTTACAACCCTGGCATCAGAATTTCTTACGACACTTCTACAATTACTTTGAGTTAAAGGAATTTGTGGAAAGGACTTGCGTCTGTGCTATCACCACTGTAATGCATCACAGAGAGTCCATGGAGGCCATGAAGAATGCCCCAAGACAAGTTGGAACACAGTACTTGCCTCTTGTCCTTCAAGTCATGACTTGATACTGGACAACAAAAATTCATTCCGCTAAACTTGTGATATAGCAATATCTAAAGTTTTTCGATCTTAAGTGATTTTGACTAGTACAAACAGAATATAATCCTGTTCTTTCCATACCTATTTTTTTTTCATTTTTAACACTAACTGTGGAGTTCAAACCAAGAAACAATTTTTTTTCTACTTCAGTTGAAATCGTAAAGTTCATTTTCCTTGTAAAGTGTATGTAAATGACATCATAAGTATATATTCCAAGGGCTGATTCATAGTGGACAAATTAGGATTTTCAGGCAGTTTATCATTTGTTATTTTTGCCTATTTTTAGTATGTTAGATATTTTTTCACTTTTGTAGGAAAGTTTAGTATAAAGTGAGAAAGTATGTACAAAAGCACTTTGTAAATTATATTCAACAATCCGCATAGTATTAACACCAGCAACAGTAACATAAACTGTACATAATTTATATAATACTTACTGTGTCCCAGGAACTGTTCTACGTACTTTACATATTTTCACCCACTTAATCATCACAGAAAACCAATGCGGGTTAAGTGTTTTGACTATTCCATTTGACAATTGTGGGATTGAGGCACACACAGGGTAGGGAAGTAACTTGAGTGAGGTCTTCTAGTTGGTGTGTGTTGTAGAGGGGATTGGAGCCCAGGCAATATAGCCTCAGAATTAAGAACACAGATACAGGGAACCCTCTCCCATTTCTATGGCATTTCAAATATTATAGTTAGAAAACATATGCTTATAACTAGGCTAGAATCAATAAGGAGAGTTACCTCCTTGCTGTTTCTTCCAAGACTAGTCATCATTTTTTATGTACTACACCCATGTATGAAAACGTCTCAATATACAGATGACGTATTGAATTGTATACTTGAAAACTATATAATTTTATTAACCAATGTCACCCCAATAAATTTAATAAAAAAGAAAAAAACTTGAAGAAAATATGAAACAGGAAGCCATCACAAATTTTTGTGTTCTAAAAACTTAAGTATCAATAAATAAAAGTTGCTATAAAGATAACTCTAGACACTTTGCATGTCTGTTAAAATTCTTGGCATTATGACATTTGGGGCATGTTTGTTGCACACTAGCTAGCTGTGCACAAGACAGCTTTGCTGCGATGATTGTATGGGTTAGCAGGGGAGGTATGAATGTAAAGCCTTTTAAGAGTCTATTGTTTCCTATTCTGTGCTTCCACAGGGCCCAATATACATCTCTAGTGTGGAACTGACCTGACTGTAAATTCTTTGAGGGGTGGGTTATATCTTTTCACTTAAAATAGTGCTGAAAACACAGTAGGTACCTAACAAATATTTGTAGAATGAAGAGGACAGATAGAATGTGTTTATAAGTAAGATGGAAAAAGAGATTTTCATGTAGAGAATATGAGATGAACAAAGAGAAAGGCTTAGAAAACTGTCGTTGAGAAATCAGCACATTGTTCAATTTGGTTAAATATACTGAGTGAAGCCCCTACTGGAAGCTACAGTTGAAAATATAGAATAGGTAAGATTTCACAAGTCCTTGTCAAGTTGGGGGCAGGTACTAAGTGATCCCTTAAGTTTGCGGCTTAAATGACAAAAATGGTTGTGATATCCTTAAAATTAGTTGAAATTGAAAGGAGACCAGATTTAAGAGAGGAATATTCTGTTCTGAAAAATCGGGTTTGAGGTGCCAGCAGAACCTCCAGATGTAAATAAGGAAATCTAAGTGGAAATAGGGTGAGAAGCTTAGGAGAGCAAGGTCAAGGCTGGAGGAAGCACATTTGGCAGTCAGACCTGCAGAGGTGATTGTGCAACTGAGGATCAGGTGAAATTGCTGACAAGGAGAAGGAAGATGAGGAGAGGAGGACAGCAAAGAGAACTGAGGACAAAATCATAAAGGCTTTAGGAAGAAGGATAACCAAAGCATGAGAAAGAGAAGGAGAAATGAAAGCCACATGTCACAGCATAAAAGGGAGGTGCCCTTGGAGAGGAGGACATATGGCAAGGCGTGGGGAAGTGACCTGGATTTTGCAGTCAGGTGTTGAGTTCAGGTCTTGCTTTCCACCTGTTAGGTGCAGCTAATTACATATACTCTTCGGCCACAGTTTCCATACCTGCAAGGTGGGAATAACACCTCAGTAGTTGATGTGTTAATTTAAATAGTTTAAACAAATACTCTTTAAATAATATTTTAAAACCACTCTTTGTCTATTAAAATAATAATAATCGATAAAATGGAGATATGGAGTTATCTATATTTCTAGTATACTTGCAAGTAACTATATCATGAAATATATTATTTTAAAAATGTCTTATAATCAGTGCAAATTGAAGACTTAGGAATTTTTAAATTGTATGTTTTATAAAGGGATATACTGTTTTGTGCCCACTATCTTCTGAATAAAGCTCTTGGAGTTTAAACATAATTCACTCTGTCTTATCAATCTTAATTTTTTGAGCACCTGCTATATATCTAGTACTTCTCTAGCTCTTTTTTAATAGTTTCTTTAATTAAAGCTTTTGCTTTCTAGTTCTTAGGGCATTTATTAATCTGTTTCTCTTTAGTTGCCACTAATTTATTTCTTACCAACACTGGGACCCCAAGCTTTTGAAGCAATCTCAAGTTTATAACATTTGTAATTTTCCTAGCACAGTCTATTGAAAATGCTATATTTTATTCTTTATTTCTGGAAGCAGCAAAATTATTATTTTCTTGGACAATATTTGCAGAGTCTTGCCTCAGAAAATATTATGTAATATAAAATTAGTTTTTTCCATGTATCATTGATGAAATGCATTTTAAGTGACACTTTAATGTATTGATATTTTTCTCTTTTATTAGAAAAAGAAGTAATAACAAAGACTTTTTGATTCTTTTTATTAGGGTAGCACATTAAGAAAAATACTCCTGAATCGATACTTTAAAGGTGATTACGGAGTTGGTATGAATGGACACCTTTCTGGAACCTATTGCAAGTCTGCACAAGGAGGAGGCAAGCCTTATCATTTTTCATTTTAAGACTTATAATGTACCTTCATGCTGGTACTCTAGGATTTTATGTAAAATAGCACAGATACTCAAAAAAATCATTTAAAAAATATTATTATCAGCCATTAAAAAAAGAAATCCTGCTATTTGCAATAACATGAGGGGAACCCCAAGGACATTATGCTAAATGAAATAAGTCAGACAGAGAAACACAAATACTGTGTGATCTTTCTTATATGTCTAATCTAAAAAAGCCAAACTCATAGAAATAGATCAGATTTGTGGTTGCTTAAGGTGAGGGTGGGGAATAGGGGAATTAAATGAAGGAGGTCAAAAGGTACAAACTGTCAATTATAAAATAAATAACTTTTGGGGATGTAATATATAACATGATGACTATAGTTAACAACTTGATGTTGTATATTTGAAAGTTGCTAAGACAGTAGTTTCTAAAAATTCTTATCGTAAGGAAAAATTATAATTATATGAAGTGATGAATACTAACTAATCTTGTCGTGGTCATCATTTTGCAATGAATACATATACCAAATCATTATGTTGTACAGCTTAAACTTGTGTTATATGTTCATTATATCTCAGTAAAACTTTAAAAAGTAAATGAAAAGCACTATTAACCTTTCTACAACTTCAGGTTTGTGGAGCAACGGATTTGAACATTAGAATAAATTTCATCTTTTAACTTTGGAAAATAGTTAAACTAAGTCGTAATTTATTAACATGTAAATTAAAGACAAAAATAAAGCTAGTTTTCTCTTTCTAAAGTATTCTTTATTAAGAAAAAGATGTAATTACAGGTGTCATTCATTTAATAAAAAGTTATGTTTTTACAAACTCTTGATCTTTATAAAAACTCAAGCTTCTAGTATATTTAACTTTGTAGGGAAAAAGCCACAATTTTAAATATTCTTAAGGTCTAAGAATTTGAAAACCATATATGTTAACAATATCTGTAATGAAGATTTATTTATATACATTTCCTAACCACAGGAAGCTTTTCTGGACAAGATTCGGATAAGATGGGGATATCAATGTCAGATATTCAGTGTTTGCTGGATAAAGAAGGTGCATCTGAACTTGTCATCGATGTTATAGTGAACACCAAAAATGACAGAATTTTTTCAGAAGGCATTTTACTTGGCATTGCGTTGCTTGAAGGAGGAAATACGCAAACTCAGGTACCTGCTTATCATGATGAGTATTACATTTGTTATTTGTATTTCTTTTTCTCTTGTCATAGAAACCAAGAGAAAGTAGTTTTTTTCTTTTAGCTTCTCATGACTATATGTATTAAATATGGTCTTGAATCATATTTTCCTTATAAATTTATTGCTGTAGAAACTGTAAAGCTTCACAAATTATTCAATGAAGCAGAGCATTCCTTAAAAGATCCTCTCTAACATCATATCAGAAATTCTGATTTGCTTAAGGAAATTTTAGGCTGACTTTCAGCAGATGAAAATGACATTCCAATTCATCTAAGAATTAGATGTAGTAATTATGAGAGGGAATATATATAACCCCCTCCCACAGTATTTGGTCTTACAGCAGGTCTCAATAATATTCATCACCCATCTCAACACATCCCTCCCTGTGTACTTTTGGGGAAGTTTAGAACAGTAACATTACTCATTACCCCCAGTGTCCCAATGCTCTTTACCCTGATTACTTTTTCACTAGCAGCGGCAGTGGTGGGGGCGGGGGGCGAGGGGGAGGTGAGGTGAGAGGGAGAGAAGAACCATTTTACTTGTTCACTCAGATCAGAACAGGGCGATTTGATAATCATCCTTCATCTAGTTAGTGCCCTGCTACAAAGAGCAGTTCGCTCCCCTGCATGCAGGAATCAGATCACTGTTTCTAGAAAGCACACGGTTCACTTTGAAACTCCTGCCAAGGTGCCCCTGGGCTCCTCCACACCCAAAGGCAGAGCACTCTGTGACCCTGAGAGCTGGGAAGTGTTCTCAGAGAAGATGCATCCTCCTGCCACTCACTGACAAGCTCTTTCTAGATTTGCCTTGGTCAGGGAAAGAAACTATGTTTCCACCCAATTGGAAATTCCAGAATCCATTTTCCCTACTTATGGCAAGTAGAAACTACATCTGATTAAAAACTAGTATATTTTCCTTTATTTAGCCATCAAATAGAATGAACAACAGGAATTTCATGGTATTACATATTCAATGTCAAATTACTTTGGGAATAAAGGCCTCACGAACAGCATATGGCACAATGACCAAAAAACAAAAAACAAAAACAAAAACAAAAAACTACCTTAAAACGCTGATGCTTCTTAGTTGGAAAATAAGTCTAGGAAATGACAGCTTAAAGGCTGAGATCACATGTTGTCCATCTTTGGGTCCTTTGTGTCTGGCATAATGTCTGGCCCAGTCTCAGGGTTGATAAGTGGTCAGGAGTGAAGGCTCTGTGAATGAATGGTCTTCCCTATCTGGCTGAGACCTTTGGCAACCACTCCTTTATCTGAGCTGCAGAGCACTTGTTTCTTCAATGCTCATTTGGTACTTTTTCTGTACTCCAGCACAAGTTCTTCTGAGGGAAGTTGGGGAAAGTGGGTAGGGTGGGATTTGAGTGGTTTTCTTGGTAAGAGTCTTCCCTCTGTAATCAGATATTCAATTCAGACTTTCTAAAGAAATTGTTGAGGCCAACTATGTAGTGTTAGATGTAGATTATCCAGAAAGTATGAGTGCAAAAAAATTTTTTGTGGCCTCGGTAGGTAGAAGCAATACTCGGGAGTACAATACTTTCTAGCTTCCAGTTTCTGGGCCACTGAGGGTTATCAGATGCAATCATCCTGTTTGGTCGTTATTTGTGTGACATCTTACCTCTCTAATTAGATTTCATCTTTCTTAAAGTAAAGGATCATGTTCTATTCTTTATATCTACAGTACTTTATAGCTGTTCAACAAATATTTGCTGATGAAAGAGCATTAAATTGTTTTGTATATGAAAACCTTCTTTTTAGATAAGTTATGACAATCTCATTTACCAGCTCTACCCTATTCCAGTTTCTCATGTATCTACATCATTGTATAAACCAGATGTCATCTGAGTCCTCCTGGCTTGAAGAGGTTTAGATGAGGTCAATTTGAATCCTATTTCTTGCCCTTTAGAAAACTCATACTTCCCCAGACTTCTACCAATCCCTCGTGAGTTGTATATTCTCAGCCTCCCTAGTCACTAATGTCATGCTTTCTTAGCTCATGAACTCTCTTTACACTCCCATTTCTGTAGTACTGAAATAGGATTCTGCTCCCTTTCCTTAATTTCTACCCTCCTAGCTGCATAAGTCAATTTACATGTTGAATATACTTTATTAAATTAATTTTGGTTGAGGGGAAGGATAAAAGAGGCACTTTTATTATCAAACTGAACACTAATAACAATAACAAAAATAATACCTCCTAAATACCAGGCACTGTTTTTAGTGCTTTACACGTATTAACATGGCTAATCTTCACAATGGTATTGAGGTAACTTATATTACATTGACTTACCAAAGAAGAATCTGAGATAGATAGTTTAAGTTCCTTATCCTAGATCACGTGGCTAGTTAGAGATAGAATCAGGATTCAAACCCATGCAGTCTGGTTGTAGAGTCTGTTTTCTGAACCACTATAAACATCTCCTTTCTAAAATAACCTTCTACCTCCTCTTGGGAAATTTCACTGGCTGATTCACCCTGCATCATGCTTAGTCTTACTCCATCTCTCCAGTTCCTTACTTCATTTCCCATCCTTGCCTAATCTTGCCCCTCCTTCATGGGGGAAAGTCTTTCCTATGTCCACAGACATGTTTATCCATCACTCTTGGCTACTACAGAAACCTTAGAATTTCCCTTGTACTCTATGCAGCTTATGGATGTTGTTTCCTTTATCCAAAACCATATCTTTAGTAGGAAAATCCTTATGCTACCTGTTGAGATTATATATACATGTATAAATTTAGTGATTTAGAGTCAGAGACTCTAGATTTAAATCCTAGCTCTATGACTTATGTTGGGCGTCTCTTGCCTTTACTAAACCTCATTTTATTAATCTATAAAGTAGAAGTAAAAGCACTGTCTATTCATCACCCAGTTGTATTGAAAATCAATGAGATAATATGACAAAAAACTTCATAAATTATAAAATTTTGTTTTAATAGAGCCACAAAGTTCCCATAACTTTCTCATTAATATATTGGAACCCCCTACTACCTTTTAACCCTGTTATATTGAAATTATTAGGGTTTAAGCATCAGCTTAATTTGTGAGACCATAAAGGTCTGTGAATGCTGCATTTATCCTTTGAATTAACAGAACCAGCTCGACTGTTTCACTGTGGTTGCTATGGTTACTGTGGCTTTTTGGCCTGCTTCCTGAGGGGTTGCTAGCTCTCTGCTTGGGAGCTTCTCCTTGCAGGTGTGAAGCCAACTTCTAAGGCTTCATAAAATACTCTGTGAATGTACGTTGTTCATGTAGAAAATTGCAGGACAGGCATCCATTTCAAGACCTGATGCCATTAAAGTCTCACCTACAAGTTCCGGGACCTGTGGGCCATGGTTCCAGGCATTTCTTCAGGAAAGCATATCTGTAGGAACCGAACTGCCCAACAATGGCTGTTTAGATTTATTAGATTATGGCCAATTTGACTTGATCTGGAAATCATTATTTTTTTCATGTTTTCTTCACATTATTTCTCATTAAAGTTATATAACTCTTTTAATCACTACAGTTATTAGGATTATTACCTTTATTTTATTATTATAAGAATAATATTATTATTATCTTTATTTTTCTTGTTTGTGTGTATCCCATGGCTTTAGTATTAATAACTTATAATTTCCCCAGCCAGTGCAAATTCTGTCTTCTCTAGAGTATATCACCTTTCCTATCTCCTACTCTTCTGGATACTTCCATAAGTCATTAAGCAGATAATGAGCAGGACAGATATTGCCAAGGTTCAGTATTTCCACTTCTCACTAATATATATTTTTTCATACTTTTGGTGTTGAATCTTTTCTACATCATTATAAACTAGGAAGCAGAATTCATTTTGCAGTGGGCTGAGACCCCATGCAAAGCAATGTAGCTAATGAAATACCAAAAGAACTCAGTGCCTATTTATCAGTGGTTTTCTGTGAGTGAGGCTGCTGTGGTAAAATAGATTCTAAACTAAATGTACTGTAATTTAGATAAAAAGAAAAACAACTCTTTGTAACTCTCCATAATCTCATTTGCAAAGGATGATCATTAGATTAGCAGCATAGGGCCTGGCACATAGTAAGCACTCAATAAATACGTTTTGAATCAACACAGGACTTTATAATGACATAAAAAATCAAAAAACTCTGCGTACAACTTCTTATATTGCCTTATAAATTTTTAAAATAATCAGTAAGGATGAATTTAAATAACATGAAAATATGTTGGATTTTAGTGGAAAGTGCTAAGCAAATACAAGCTCTTATTGGTATGTATTAAGTAGTACAGGAAACTGGCGAAAGTTGTCAATTTATTATTTGTAAAATAATAATGAGTAGCACATTAAATGTATGCTTTTTTCATAATGCTTATGTTTATTTCAAGCATAAAAACACATTTTTTCTCTTCTTGAGTATTGATACTTTAAAATGTTTTCTTGTAGTATTCTTTCTACCAGCAATTACATGAACAAAAAAAGTCAGAAAAATTCTTCAAAGTTCTATATGATCGAATGAAATCTGCTCAGAAAGAGATAAGATCGACAGTGACAGTTAATACCATCGACTTAGGTAATAAAAAAAGGGATGATGACAATGAATTGATGACATCTGGTCCCCGAATGAGAGGTAAAAAAATATTTGAGTATTTGGGAGAGTACAGTGAGAGAAAAGAGGGTAACACAGGGTTTACATTTCACTTATCTTAGTCTAATTATCCCAACTGTGGCTCTGAGTATGGAGTTCTATCCTTAAATTATTATGGTGTTGAGGTTGACCTTGAAACAGCTCTGTAGGACCAAACTCAAGGCATTATTGGTACAAAGCAACTACAGCAGGTTCTCAAATATTGTTTTATTCAATATGTGTCATTTCATTACGTTTGATGAGATGCCACAGAAACTCAACTCTTGTATATATCATTTAGCCTGTGGTAAAATTGGTTTTGTTTTTACATCATTTCACTTTAAGTCACAGAACCTATGGATGACATTAAGTGAGGACTTACCATAGTGACATGAAAATGTTTGATTTTATTGTGGAATGCATGGTAAAGAACTATCCTAAACCTTTCAGTGTTCATGAAATTTAAAACTTAAGAATAGAAATTATAGCACCAGACTCTAATGAAAGGTTCTTGGTTTTTGTAATAACAAAGTCATCAGTGTAGTAAATACAAACTATAAAAAGTTAACATTTTGAAGTTTGCCATATTTTGCTACCTTTTTGTACTCATGAACTCTCATAGTTTATATTTATAAGAAAGACATGAACCCTTCTAAAATTGGTGCAGCATTAAGATTTTTTTTAATGTCCCAGTGCAAATTTAATTTTTAATTGCTACCTCAAATTCTTTTTGTGAAATTATTATACCTCTTGTCAAATGATTTTTAATTCAGTTTTTAGAGAATTTGGGTGCCTGGTTGTCTTTTTTTTTTAATTAGCCAAAGAAAGAATATTAATTCACATATATATATATATATAAAAGAGTACTACTTTATTTTCAGTAAGAGATTCATCATTACATTTAAAAGAGGGGATGAAAGGGCAATTAACAGAAGCTTCTTCAGCAACATCCAAAGCATACTGTGTATACAGAAGAGAAATGGATCCAGAAATAGACATTATGTGCCCAGGATCAGAAGCAGGAAACACTGAGGAAAAATCTGCAGAGGAAGTAACAATGAGTCCTGCAATTGCCATCATGCAGCCGATACTGAGGTTTCTTCAGTTACTATGCGAAAATCACAACCGAGAATTGCAGGTATTTATTTTATTTTCTGTGAAAGCTGAGAAAACAGCCTATGATTATAAGTAATTAAACTCAAGTAAAACTAACAAGTCATTTAGGAGAGAATTTTGGAGACATAATTAACTTTTATACCTAAATGATAAAAAAATGAAAGGAAAATTCCTTTGTGCATGAAAAAGTCAGGCTCATAAAGTTTTATTCTTTGCATCCTCAACTCATACATTTTAACCTTAATAAGCATCATCTAATCCCAGTCAGTATTCTGGTGCTTGTTGAGTAAGGTCACATTTGCCTCATCTGAACCTTACATGGTTTTATAGACTTCAGGGGATTTCATCATTTACAACCCAATTCATATTTTTTAAGTGAGGAAACAGAATATATATATGTCTTTATTAGAGATAGAGTTAAGACAGAAGAGGATTTTTTACAACAGTGGAAGTTGATACCTTTGTCATGAATTTATTCCTGGTCTTACATCTTCTCTGGTGCATTTCCCCTTGTCGAGTAGATGAACTTAGGGGTACCCAGAATTTTTTTTTTTGCATTATTTGTACACACTGCTTATAGTACCATGGCAAAAACACATGAAAGGTGAAATGGTTTCTAATGTTTGTAAGAAAGATAGCAGAGTTTGAAGTTGTTTTCTCTAGTAAGGGTCTAGATAGAGTTAAAGTGTTCTGAATTGGTAAGAGATGGTAGATTTAAATAAATTAAATCAGGAATTAATGAATGGTAGAAGCCATGACTGTCATGGACCACCACACCATGACTTGGAGGGGGCTGCTGCAGAGCTGTTAACAGGCAAAGGCCAGAAAGCATTACTTCTAGGATGAGGATGCTAGATATGCCTTCGTGCTTATCCTGACCCACCTAGTCTGTCTATGTAGGAAGTAGATTTATTATATAGAATCTGATCAAACATTTTACTAATAGGAGTGTGGGATCACAGAATTTGGAAAATACTATTTATAAAATAGTTTTGTTTTAATAAAAATAAATGGTAGAGTTATTCATTAGCTAATATGTAGAAGCAAACCAAGTATTCACGACAGATGAATGAATATACAGAATGTGGTATATACATATAGTGGATACAGCCTTGAAAAAGAAGAAAGTTCTTTTTCAAGAAGAAAGTTCTTTTTCAAGGCTGTAACATATATGAACCCTTGGGATATTATGCTAATTGAAATAAATCAGTCACAAAAAGACAAATACTACATGATTCTGATTACATTAGGTACCTAGAGTAGTCAAAATCATAGAGACAGAAATAGAATGGGGGTTGCCAGGTGCTGAGGGAGGGGCAAGTGGGGAGTTGTTAATAGGTACAGACTTTCAGTTTTACACAATGTGGATGATGGTAATGGTAACTCAACATTATAAATATGTTTAATACCACTATACTCTACACTTAAAAATGATTAGATGGAAAATTTAGGCATATTTTTCCACAATACAAAAAAATAGGGAAAAATGACAAAAACAAACTAAAAAAAAGAATAAATGGAGGAAATAAATTCCAATGAATTAATAAAAATAAGGAATAAATTAAAATTTTTAAAGTTTCCATTTTTTGCCTACCCTTTCACCAGGTTTACAGTAAAGAAGTTACTGTTAACAAGGTTGTCTTTCCAGAAATTTTTATGTACCTATAAACATTTTGATCTGTAGCATGTAAACCTTTTTAAGAAGTACATTATATCGTGTTCCTCAACTTACTTTTTCAGTTAGTAATCAATCATATTTCTAAATTACCTATTACTATTACTGGTTTATGTTTATATCAGTATATATTGATATACCTAATTTTGATAGCTTCACAATATTCCAGTGTTCGGATATACTATTATTGATTAAACCAGTTATATTATGATTGGTATGGTATGGTTACCAGTTTTAACTTTTTTTTACACATAAAATGTGCAGTGAATCTGTGTGTGTGTGTGTGTGTGTGTGTGTGTGTGTGTGTGTCTTTAAAATAACTTTTGAGATGTGGAGTTGTATGTTAACTGAAAATTTTGGTAGATGCTTCCAAGTTGCCCTCCATAATGGTTGTATCATTTCCTGATTGAAGCCATAGTGTCTATAAGGAATCATTTACTTGAAAAATTGGTTTCTTTTCCTAATGAATTTCTTTCTAGTTTTCTTTTTTCTTCTTTGTTTCATACTATCTATTATTTTGCCCTCTTTAGAATAATGACATTGAGAAATGTTTGTTAAGAAGTATGGGTACTTGAGGAAAACATCTAAGAGTCTTCTTTTTTTCCTTAAGCCTAGGAGTAATTTAATAAATATGAACACTTTTTTATAAAGAGCAGTTCCATTCAACATTGTCATGATTATCTTTTTGAGTAAGCAAAGCACACATACACAGAGAATTGAAAACAATTAGCATAGTGATTTTTTTTTTTAACCCTTGGTTTGTATTTTCTTTTGCCTTCAGAACTTCTTGAGGAATCAAAACAACAAAACAAATTACAACCTTGTCTGTGAGACTCTTCAGTTTTTGGACTGCATTTGTGGAAGTACAACGGGAGGCCTGGGCCTGTTGGGTCTCTACATCAATGAGAAGAATGTAGTGCTGGTCAACCAGACTCTGGAAAGCTTGACGGAGTATTGCCAGGGGCCGTGCCATGAAAATCAGGTAACCATGAAAGCAGTTTTTCATGCGAAACTATTCATGACTAATTAGCAAGAGGATCAAATTAATGAACAAGCCAATCCTTCAGTACATTTAAAAGAACTTTCTTCTTGCTTTGTCAGATATTTTTACTTTCCTAACAAAACGTACAAAGACTGAATTTTAGACTAGCAAATACTATGCCATATTTTAATTTAATTTTATTATAAAAGAAAATTCCCATGATAATGTTCCAGGTAAAAATCAGATAGAGTAAAATATGTTTTTTCATCATTGCTGAGTTTTCATCTTTAGTGAATCTTTCCACGATTTGTGGAATAAACTCCCTTTGGTTTTTTTGGATCCACTTCAATGGGTAGTATATATTATCTCCTTGATATTCACAGAAAACTTATGAAACTTAGAAATAGGTATTGTTCTTCCATTTTTCTGATGAATAGGTTTTGACTCAGAGATTAAGTGACTCTTTAAGTGTCTCAGAATGACAAATGGTAAATTGTAGAGCCATTCTTAGAACTTAGGACTTTTGATTGAGTATAAATAGAGTGTTCTTTGGCTGTATTACATTTTCCAGGGCAAAGTTTCAGCTTTCTCTTTTAGAATGTTTGACTCTGATTTTATTTTCTTGAATATTAATGACACATCATTGTAGGAGTAGAAGACAGGACACTTGAGCTAGTAAAGGTAGAGGAGCCACCCTGGAGTTTATTAATTGACTGTTCACCTCCACTCAAATGTTACAAGACTGCCATCACAAACATGGATTCACCCTGGAAGAAGAAGTTTTCAAATCAAAAATATTTCTGGATATAAATTTTTAAAAAGCCATTGAGACCAAACATCAGTGCTTAACATAGAAAATCTGCTTTCTATTGCAAATTACATGACCTTTGCACACATATAGTACATACGTATACATACATTTGTACATAAGCATATGCACGCACATATATACATACATACATAAGTACATAGACTAAAAACACAATGATTACTGACATAAATAATTAGTTATGGGGATACTATTTCCCTCTCTGTAATATGCATATGACATGGTAAAAGTGATTCTGGATTTTGCCCTTATTTTCCTGGATTATATTTCAGTCTCCTAGGGCAATGATACAGGAAAACCTAATGGTTGATTTAAAGTGAAGAAAAAAACATACAAATTCAGAGATTTGGTTTTATTGTTGGTAAAAATATTTATCTTTGTAATAGAAAACACATACTCCCACTTTTGCTCTTAAAAGAGGACGAAATTGAGTTTTGAAAGTAATTTACTAAATCAGGTAAGCTCTAAAAGTAAAAATAAAATAACATGAATCCCACAAACTTTAATTATATACTTACTCTGAACCCCATGCTCTGAAAATATGTATAAGGAAAGAAGGCTGCTAGCAAATTCCAGAAATGATCTGCAAAGTGATTCCCTTGAAGTTTGGCAAACATTTTAATGATTAGAAGAACCTCAGAGAATATAGATGAACAAAAAACACCTTTGCTTTGTACCAAGGGAGTAAAATTTCCTTGTATGAAGGGAGAAATAAGGCTCATTCTGAAAAATAGCTGTCATTTCAGAATTACCTTGATTTTACTGTTTCTTTTAGTTCATGAGAGTTTTCGTTTTTCAAACCCCTCGACACTGAGTGCTGTATTGTTACATGGAGATACACAAATTCTAACTCACAAGTTCCTCATTATCAAGCTCTATAAATTGAATTAAGTTCAGAGTCTCAGCACAATAGACCCTAAACTTCAAAATACTGATGTTTATCTCTCAGGATGTTTTATTAACTTTCCTCAAGTAAGATTCCTCTAAAAATCATTCGAGTTTAAGGAATCTACTAGACTTTTCCTCAACCACTAGAATTGACAGGATGTCATCAAAACATCAAGAGGCACCCATGTTACTTGTCTGCTGCCATCCAGATTGTGCAGCAGCATCACTTGTCACTTATTTATCATTAAGTAGCAGCTAAATTAAAATGCTACATCAGTACCAATAAAGCTGATTTACGAACCTTGGGCATAAAGGGCACATTTCTTTCATAAATGGGAATATTCTCTTAGCCAGGATAAATTAGATCTTAAAATTTTATATTTAAGGAACTCTTCTATTGAAGTTTATTAAAATTTATTGACTACAAAAGTATTTTACTTAACTAGTGTTCTTTGAAATTCTATAAAAATGGTTTATTTAAAAAGATATTTGTTACACACAGTGTTCTGCATACAAAGTCATTTAATCAATACTTATCAATTGTCAGTCTATGAAAAACTTAATCTTTGACTTATCTTTGACCTAATCTCAAAATTAATTCTTAATTATATTTTAAAGGTTAAAAAACTAAGATGATTTTGGTATTTTATGTCATATGATTTCTAGTGTTCTTACGTTAAAAAGAAGTTCTTTTGTAAACATTTTGTTTTCTAGACATGTATTGCTACTCATGAATCCAATGGGATTGATATCATCATTGCTTTGATTCTAAATGACATAAACCCTCTTGGTAAATATCGAATGGAC
Organism: Eidolon dupreanum; assembly: GCA_028627145.1. Classification (NCBI taxonomy): domain Eukaryota; kingdom Metazoa; phylum Chordata; class Mammalia; order Chiroptera; family Pteropodidae; genus Eidolon; species Eidolon dupreanum. Next base: position 29,686,678 of record CM053503.1, on the reverse strand, counting down.
CTGGTACTCCAACTAAAGGTAGAGTAAATCTACTATTCAGAGGGAAAAGTGACATTGTCTATATAAAACTCCCTTTCAGAATTGACTCTAAATCTTCAAGTAACTCTTGTAGAAACCAAGATATTACTATATTTTCAACTAATGAAAGGGTTAGTGAAAGCACAGTGTGCACTAAATTCCTGATAAAATGTTAAACTTTGAAGTAATGTTCTGTTGGAGGGTACGTTATTGGAAGTCCTTTTAGGTAGCTCCTTTCTTTCACTACTTTTCTATTTTATTGTATGTTTTTCATTATATAGAGGAGCAAAGGTGTTGAACATTCACTATACTATGTTTTTAAAATTCATCTTGGCTATAGATATCTATCTAGCAAGTCACAATTAATTAGATTATGTAAAAGGAAAACTACATTTTAGTTTTATGGCTCTCTTCTTTCTAAAATTTGTTTTCTTTTACATTAGAATCTTATTTTTTTCCCCCCAAATACTCTAAGCCATTTTCACACTCCCTTTGAGAGTTTCTTTAACTTAAGCCATGTACTTATTTCCCAGCATTTCTATTTATCAGAGCTTAGGAACAAAATGACATTAAAAAAAATTCAATTTTTTGTTCAAATAAAAATAGACAAATGAATATACACAAGAAACTATGTAAATCTCAAATATGAAGGAACGATATTCAATTGAGGTGAATTATTAAAGACCACATTATTGTGTTTAGTGTTAAACAGGTAAAAAAACTTTGTTGGTATTAAATATGATTTTTCTATTAAGACCAGCCTGTTCAATGTCATAGAAAATATAATTAAGTTTAATATTGCATGGGTGAATTTATGACCAAGAATAATGATATTTTTATAATTCTATTTCTAAATATAGATTTAGATGGATAACGGAATGTACATATGTCCTACCTATGTGACGATTAATGCTAATGGCTCTAAATATTTCTTTTAATAGAAAAGATGAGTTTGTATATTTCCACTGTGTTCATTTGCAAAATGTATAACTCTGGGTCCTTCAATCATACATTAGAGCAAAGGTGATCCTTATGTAGATTGAACTTGTGACCTCTTCCTCATTAGCATCATGCTTCAGTTAGTGAAGCCAGCCTAGGTCTCTTATGACAGAGAGCTTAATTTAAATTACAAGACACACTTCCATTTCATCTTAAATTCATCTATAACCATAATTCATAAAAAAATATAGAAACCTTAGCCTTAGGCTTTTAAAATCCTTAATTTGTCTAAAGATTATACCTTTACAACTCATTTTTAATTGATATAATTTAACGAGTGAAAATATTGAATGATTCGTTAATTTAAAACAAATTATAGGCATACAGATTATGTAAAAATCCAGGCCTATGTAAAATAACTAAATGATGGGGAATGATTTAAGATTACAAAGATATTCTTGGCTATTCAAATGAAAATGCTTTTTTGAAAAAGGGCCATTTAAAATTTCATTTATGTTATGTTAAATTATTAAGCACAAGTTATGTATAACTTTTTAAAATATGACAGTTGGATAAATCATAGTATGTACCAAATACCAAATAGATTTGATTCGAAATATTTAAAGTATAGTTTTCTATCTAAACAATCTATGAGGCTTTGTACATAATGGCCAATATAACAACAATGTTTGTAAGACAGAATGATATATATTGGCAAATTTTAGGGGCTTCCCTAGTTATGGTGCTTTTAATTATAAATTCTTCATAACATTATAAAGATACTATGTTAAAAATGTTGAGGTTTATTTTATATCATTTTCTCTAAATTTTATTGCTTGTTTATAAGTATACTTAATTCTATATGCTCATTTGCTATACAATTTTATGAATTTTTTCATACATACGTTTTGTCCCTTACTTTTAAATTGACATTTCATAATTGATATGTGACTATGAAGTGCTGAATTTGTAAATAAGTAGGTTTTTTATTTTGTTTTGTTTTGTTTTTAAGACTCTAACATGCTTTCAAAAAATCCCTGTATTAACACTGGCACACATTTGATTGCTCAGTTTATATAGGCTCTTGTACTTTCAAATTGATTCAGATTTACAAGATTCTTATTCTTCCAATGTAGTATGAGAAAGAACATTGATTAGAAAAAATATCATAATGCCAATAACATTCTGAAATTGGATGTATTTTTAAGCTATTACGTATCTGGCTTACTGGGTGAGGTGCATCAGAGAATACTGTTATTGTTGACAGTGTTTTTAGCTTTGAATTCTGTGGGGCCAGTTCAGATTGCTCTAAGGATTTAAGTCTCCACTAATCCCGGAACCTTATTTTTTAGGTATATTGTTTGTCGAGGTTGGTAGATTATGCAAATGATTTTAAGAATGGTACAAATCTATAAAATTTTTGAATAGGACAGAAAAAAAAATGCCACTTACCTCACAAAATACTAAAATCTTTTCAGGATGTGTCAGAGACATTGGTTTCATCATCATCACTAATCTTAGTCATTTAAAGATAGTTTTTATACTTCTGAAAGGAAAAAATAGTTGGATAGAATTTAGTATTACAACTACCCAGTAAAATTAATGTATATAACTCTAACAGAATTTGTGTGGTACATGTCTACATACACCAAACAACTAATTCAATTAAGTTTTCATCTTATAAGATGTTAATTTTGAGTCATTTATAAACATCTTAAACTGTTTGACTATACTTCTTTTGTGCTCCTATCAAAGATTGTGTGTGAAGGTTGAGATTTCTATATAAATGAATATTACAAAAACACTGTAGTTTTCATCATCTTGCAATTTGCCACAATTCTAGGGCAGCGCTATTGAAAACAGTGTAAAGAAATAGCTTTTTAAATGTTGAGGATATTGTGCTTTGTGTCACAAGATTTCCTGTAACTCTATGGTTTCCATTTTGGAAAATAAATTAATAATATTAGAAACATTTTTAATATATATAGGTAAAAACATTTGAGACAATATATTTATAGACAAATTAGAAAACATCAAAGACAACATAGACTATTTTCATTCTCTATTAAGCAAAAATAGAAAATATTCTTTTACTACCCAGATGCTAAACACACTGCATATATACTACTGTATAATGAGACTAGTAAACCATTACCAATAAATTGTATTCTACTTCTAACTCACAAATTTAGAATTTTATAGATTAATTTTCGGTAATGCTCCAATTTATTTAAAATTTTGGTTTGATAATATGTATTAATGTTTCATGTGAAAAATGGTTTGTTAAATTCTTTAAATTATATATTGTTTCTGTGAAATATGTCATTGATACTGGTTCATCTTACTGTCTTGTTAAAATGTCATCCTAGAAATGCCTATTTAGGAAATAGTGAAGGAAAATATGATTATATTTTAATGCATTATATATAAAGTCAATCTTATTTTTAAAACATCTTTTCACCAATATTTAAAATATCCCTTGTAACTTATCTCTCATGATTCATTATTTTTATTTTGTGTTGGCAATAAGCTAAAGCATTCTATTTTAAGATATTAATAAGCCAAGCCAAATTAGAAGTTTAAAATTCTGTTTGATTTTTTAAAATGGTCATGGTAATCTCAATTAAAACAAATGCAGGGGATTATTAATCCATGAAATAGACTTTTCTTGTGCATTAACTGAATTTGTTTCTCTAGAACAATGCTTCCAAGCTTTTGCTGGCCATTATGGAAAGCAGACATGACAGTGAGAATGCAGAAAGAATTCTTTTTAACATGAGACCCAGGGAACTGGTAAGAAAACTTTCTGAAGCCGTGTTGATAATCTATAACTAAAAAGGACAAGTTTGTAGTATGTATGTCAGAAGAAAACCTGGTGACTTTCACTGTTCTACAAGACGTAATGGCACATCATGACCTACCATTATGAGTATCTCAGAAAGCCCCATGATATGTGATTTGGGTACTTATGACCTCATTGGTTTTATCCATTCTAAGCACTTTTCTTAACCACATTGTCACACTCTACTAAACTATCTGCAAATTCTTTTTGACAGAGAAAGAAAAATTTGCTTTAATTTGTGTATTGGAATATATGAGGATGTGTAAAAAAAGGTTTGTACCTCTCAGAAATTATATTTGTACCTCCTTCTGAACAACTAAAATAAAACCAGTATCTTTTGTACCTGTTTTTATCAGTGAAATGTCGCACAGTGCTTGTTGTAGAGAAAATTGTGTGGAGACTTGATGGTGATTCCACAGAGATCATTAGTAGGCCTTTCTATTGTAGAAGTTATGTTTTCTTCCTCACTTATGACATGGAAATCATGATTTAATAGTGGGTTTCAAAAGCATTGAGAACATACTCAAACCATATAGCTCACTGCCCCAATGACTAAATCCCAGTCTTATGACCACCACAGTTGGTGCTATGGGGAAATCTTTCTGGAAGGCATTCTTTTGCTCTCTTTAATGGGAGCAAATTGAGTCAAGGAGGGCAAATAAAGAGCAAGATAAGATACATTTTAACATCTGTTAAATGAGAGCCTAGTATCTCTGCAAGGCAGTGGACTAAAAGGAGCAAGACCTGCCCTATCCTTCTGGTTAAATGGGACAGTGAGTTATATATTCATTCAATAACAGCACTATACAGTAGCCCATTAAGAATGCTGTTTCTTCTACTTGCAACACCTTTATCCCATTATCCACTTCTTATGGTGTACCCTCAACCTCTTGCCCGAGCTAGTGCTGCTGCCGTGTGCCTAATTAGTGCCTCACACTTCGCTTTGCTATAGGGCTACTGTGTTTGCCTGTTGACTTGCTGACTCTCCCACTGGACAGTTAAGTTCCCTGAGGGAAGATACTCCACTGGATCCACCATTGGGTCTTCAGTGCAGGGGACGATGTCCAGCACCATGTGTCCTGGTTATCCAGGGGGCACTTAATAAAAAACGGCTACTTATCATGGTTCCAGAGTCTCCTAATTCATGAGAACTTTGGCACTGTCAACATTCAGAAATCAAAGCAAAATTTTCCAAGGAAAACAGAATATTGTAGAAAAATACTTCCATGTTCCTTTAAATAAAGATGGTTTCCAAGCCTCTTTTCATTTAGAATTCTTTTATTCTTTTCAAGGCTTAGGGAACTTTCCAGTTTTAATTATACCTCATAAACAATGTAAAATACATATTGTGCATGGCATTTTAAGCCTTAGTGTTTCTATTTGTGTTTTTGATAGGTGGATGTGATGAAGAATGCCTATAACCAAGGACTAGAATGTGATCATGGGGATGATGAGGGTGGAGATGATGGCGTTTCCCCAAAAGATGTTGGACACAATATCTACATTCTGGCCCATCAGGTGTCACATTTTATGTCTTTACATGATTTTGCTAATATTATCAATTATATTTTGTGTCTCTGCTTGTTAATATATTTTCCAAGTTCTGCTTCCTTCACTGAGCACTTGCCCCTCTTGCTCTGGGCCAAAGTGAAGGAAAAACTCTCAGAATGATTGACTCTGTCTTCAGGGCTGTGCTAGGGACTGAGCCACAAGGAAACAATACTTGGCACCCAAAACTGCTGGTCCAGGTAAGAGTCCCATGTCAGGACCTTAGGAATAGATAAATGGTGACAACAAATAGAAGTTTTGAAGGAGAGAGGAAGAGAGGCTATTGAGAAGACAGAGAGTGTGAAGTAAGGAAATATATCCAGATCTAATCAGGAAAAACCTTGAATATGGCTTCTGGACTCTGAATTACAGGATGGCATGCTTCCTGCAGAGCCGTAGAGTGGCAGCCTCTACTTGGTTTCCACTGGACTCCTAACAAATATGAGACTAACTTTTAAATTCTTTTGGAGGAACCATTTCCATTTTATAATAACTTATGAAAACAGGTCTTTGATAACTGTTATTTGGTAAGTTTAATTCCGTAAACATGAAACTCTACTTCTAATGCAGAAGTTTTAATCTCATCTTCTAATGAAGATTTATTTAAAAGTTAGAATTTTCAAGTGTACATATGCCAATTTTATTTTGTCTATAGTAACTCTCTTTTGATTTTTACAGAATAAAATCCAAACTTTGTAGACTTTCCTAATCTTTTTTTCTAATTTTCTCCCATTCAGTCACTCTCTTTTCCTTTTTTCCTATACATCTTATCAGTTAGCAAATATTGGTAAGTATAAGAATCTGGATAGATTAAAATTTTAAAAATTTTTTTCCAGTTTTATTGAGATATCATCAACATATAGTACTATCTGAGTTTAAGGTGTTAAAGGGTTTCTCTTTAAATATTTCTGGGCCTTCTCTATCCTTTGCATAACTGCCTAATGTATGTAAACTTGGGTATAACTTTTGCAAAAGATTCAAGGAATGAGTCAAATTCTAAAATAAAATATATTTAATTAAATTTATCTAAACTACAAATGAAACAAAACAACGTACCCATTTTTCCTACCCCAATCCCTTGCCTCTGGCAACTAGTCTGTTCTCTGTATCTAGAGCTTGAGTTGTCAATATGTATATCTTCCATTTTGTGTGTGTGTATGTGTATGTGTGTGTGTGTGTGTGTGTGTGTGTGTTTATTTATTTATTAATGCAGATGGACACTTAGGTTGTTTCCATATCTTGGCTATTGTAGAGAATGCTGCAATGAATATGAGGGTGCATATATCTTTTTATATTAGTGTGTTTGTTTTTCTTGAATAAACACCCAGAAGTAAAATTATCAGGTCATATGGTTGTTCTATTTTTAATTTTTTGAGGAACTTCCATACTGTTTTCCATAGTGGCTTTGTGTTTACCATGAGGCTTACATATAACAACTTATTTTTATAAGACTCTATTTTAAGTTGATAACAACTTAAGTGTGATCCCATTGTAAAGCTCAAGAATTTATGCTCACCACCCAAACATTTTATGTTTTTGATGTCACATTTTACATCTTTCTGTTATCTTGTGTATTCCTTAACTAATTACCATAATCTAGTTATTTTTACTACTTTTGTCTTTTAACCTTCCTACTAGCTTCATGAGTGATTAATTCACTACCTATACTATGTATTTACCTTTACAGTAAAATTCTAAAAGGTTTTAACAAAAGAAGCTTCTATTGTGTTTCAGTATAGTTGGATTATTGAGAAGACTTTTAGGTCTCTCATAATATAGCTATATATATAACAGAAAAAGATAAGAGTTTATGGGTTATAATGAAAAAGACCAAAAAGAATTTTAAGTATTGAGGAACTGAAAGCTAAATGAAGGACAAGTTGAAGGAGGCAGAACACTGATATTTAGGATGTGGAAAAGGAATAGTTTTAGAGAGAAATAGAAATCAGGTGACAGGAATCGAGTCAAGCTAGAAATGGAATGACTAATGATTGAATGTGAGTGGAAAGAAAAAAAATCACAGACTGAGAATTAAAAACATATGGGCTGCTATAATGAATACAGCATATATGTGGGCAAGGCATTACTTCAGAGCATGTAGCATTATGGAAGGAAAACAGTAAAGAAGAGTAGGGCAGAGTGAACAGTAGTAAGCTTTAGAAGAAGGAAGTTGGAGACTATAGCCACCCATATTTTTTTGACTGAAAGCTAGTCATGATCTGTCCAGAGAGGTGATCCCCTCTGCATGAGTGAGTAGCTTCATGGACAAGAATTTATTATGTAGCTTTTAAGTGGGAAATGAACAACCTAACCAGCTAACTCGGTTCTGGAACCAGTAAAGTGGCAGATATTTGAGCCATATCACCCCATATTCATGGAGAAGATGTTTAAAATGCAGTCTTATATTACTAGTATAATATGAGTAGCAATCAAAATGTAAAGGTCAAGAAAAGACTTAGGTCAGCTCAGTTTTAAGCAGATTAAGTATAAAAGTAGAGAATACAGATATTAAAAACAGCCTGAGGTAGGTGTTGAGAAGAATGGAGAATGAGGATAAAGAATGCAAGTACTAGTCATGGATCAAAAGATGATATAAAATATGAAAGAAGTTAAACGTCAATGATTCTGATGGATTTGAGTTTGTGAAAGTGCTTGGAGAAAACAGATTAAATTCAAAGATGACAGTGGAATTGTCCAAGATGTAGGATTTCAGAAGTAGTAAAAAAGTAACAGGAGGTTAGAAACAACATACTGAAATGAAGAGATAAAACAATGGATATAAAATGTCTTGAATGGGTATATAGAGGTGTCTTAATTTTCCAAAACCAAAACGTTCGAAAAGCAGAAGTTCGTAGAGCCAGGATGATGCAATAGAGAAGTTCATAAATAACGCCAGGCTTCAGGAAGAGAGAGAATGTCAGACCAATTAAGGGGAAGAAGGAGATTCCGAATTGCTAAATAATTTAAGCCTTGTGATTAAATTTTAAGAATATAAATATGAAATGAGTCCATATGAGTTCCTTATAGGAATTCAACGAATGGATAGGAATGGCAAAATATATGGAACACAGTATGTAACTGACAGTGTAGTTAAGGAGCGATCTGCTTATTTTCTTGTAGTGACACAGGGTGTTATTACTTTGCTACCTTATAAATATATTCTTTATGGGGTGACTCTTCCCACCAGTTTTTCAAGAACAATTCAGATTTCACTCACAGAGGAGAGCCCACTGTGCTCTTTTGGTCTTTCCACAAGTGACTCCCTCAGTGTTCTCTAGGCCGGGGTACTATATTTGGGTCCTTGGGAGGCTGACATGGTCGCTGAGTTCCTTATGAACCTTTTGTCCAAACAACTCCTCCACTGTGGCACAAACTCAAAAGAGCAGTGGTTGTAAGCTTTGCTTCAGAGGTAGCCACGTAGTTTTGCTTAAGCTTTTGGTTGAGCCCATGTTTTCGTGTTCTCGTTGTGGATATGGAATCATTTGGCTCCTGGATGTTGATGACCATGCAGATTGGTTTCTGCCTTTGCACAGTTCAGTAGTTCCAAAACTGAGGTTCAACTTCCTCCTTATTTTACTATAATCATCTCTTGTACAGACAGTTTATTTTGGTGCCCTCAGACTTTCAATTTTTGTTGTTATTCTTTTCATGGCAGTGAGGTAGTTCTGCTTTTTCTACCGTGACATCCTTTTTGGTCTTTCCTGTGGTTGGTGTTACAAGAAACAAATAATGCTTCTTGTAAGTGTCTCGTCTGATCTACATAAAACTATAAATACTTAAAAAAGGGAATTTCTTAAGTTCTGACACCATAGTGTTGTGCAGAGAATTTCCTTAACATTAAGCTCTGTGTCCTTTTTTGGCTTTTTGTCCTCCACATGCCCTTCTCACACCATTCTAGTTTTGGTCTTTTACGTTCTACTTTCTTCCTGTTCTTCCTCCTCTTTATTCCTGTATTTCTATACAGAAGTCACTGCCCACAATCTAGAGCATTGTTCATTACTTTGGATATGTTTAACGTATATTAAACCATGTTGTCTCTCTGATCCCGTGTAGCAATTTTTGTTTTTCCTGTCTGAGACTCTTTATCTTATTTTATTTTCTCCTCCAATTTTATTGATATATAATTGACACATAACATTGCATACATAAATTTAAGGTATACAATATGTTGATTTTTATATACCGATACAGTGCAGAATTACTAACACCGTAGCATTAGTTAATGGCCCCATCTATTTCTCTTTGGCGATGAGAATGTATAAGATCTACTCTCTTGGCAACATTTAAGTATATGATACATTATTATTATCCATAATCACTAGGTTATGCATTAGATCCCCACAATTTGTTAATCTTATAACTGGAAATTTGTATCCTTTGACCAATATATCTGCATTTCTCCCACCTTCCTACCCCTCATCACGACTCTACTATGTTTCTCTGAATTTGACATATTTAGGTTCTACAAACAAGTGATATTATTCAGTATTTGTCTTTCTCTGCCTTATTTTACTTGCCATAATTCCCTCATTTCTTCACAGTTGTCGGATACAGCAAGATTTCCTTCTTTCTCATTGCTGAATAAGATTCCACTGTATGTATATGTATGTATATGTACACACACACACACACACACACACACACACATATCACATCTCCTTTATCCATTCATCCATTGATGGACAGTTAAGTTGTTTCTCTATCATGGCTATTGTGAATAATGCTGCTATGAATATAGGAGACAGACACTCTATTTTAATACCTACTAGAATTAAGAAGTATATGGAGAAATATTATATGCTTTGCAGGATGAGAAGTATTAGATAGCTGTGAAAAGCTCCAGGCTCATGAGACAAAAAAGAATGGATGGATCATTTTAGTTGTCTATATGGAATTATTTTTAAAATATAGGCTTTAAAATTTTTATGAACATTTTCTTATGTCACTGGTCTTTGAAAATGTAATTTTAATGTCTGCTTAATTATTCATTATTTGAATATACCATAATTTATTTAATTTCTCCTTATTGTTAGATATTTGGGTTTCTGATGTTTTTGATATTATAAATATGCTATAAGTAACATCTTCATACATTAATCTTTGTCTGCTACACCGACTCTTTCCCTAGGATAAATACCAAGAAGTTTAATTACTAGATTGCAGGGTACTAGCTATTTTATGGTTATTGATGCATATTATAAAATTGTTTTTCACAGTGTGTGATGGCACTCAGCTTACTGAATTTTAAAATTGTTACTATTTAAAAATTTTTTTTGCCAAACTAAGAGTGTTTAGAACACAGTAACCCCTCAACCAAAGTTTGTTTAATGAATTAATGAATTATAGATGAAAGGAGATCTCATTTTAAGTCACATATTTTGGAATACTAATAAAATGGACTATCTTTTAATATGTTATTTGACTATTTCTGTTTTTTCTGTGATTACTTAAAAATGTGTTTATCCATTTACTGTTGGGATCCATTTTTTTCCTGGTGAATTTTAATTAAGATTAATAAACCTTAGTCATAATACGTATATCTATTTCTCTCTGATTCATTTACTTGTTAATATTGTAATGATAGTTTTTTTCCATAACCTTGAGATCAGTTAAACACTCACCTAAATTTTCTTCTAGTGTATAATGAATTCAGGTTTTATAATTAATTATATAATTTTTCATGTCATAATGCAGAAATAATTTTAAAAGTTATGTTCTGATGCTAAGTTACTTCCAAAGACATAGTCCATGATTTAGTAGCAACAGCAGTCTAGAAAGGCAGGGTTAGTAGGAGTTACATGAGTGTGCTGTAGAGCATGGATCACAGAGAAACTTTTAGTAGGAGAGATCAGAGCCAAAATCCAAACCACCTGCGGGTCCAGACAGGGCATGTGTGATGTGGAGCCAGGTATGACTGGGACAATCTAGTCTTCCCATTCCAAAGCAGGAAGCCATTACTCAGCTTTGCCGACGTTCCAGTTGGTATTACAGACCCTGGATTTCCACTTCTATTATTTCAAAAGAAACCTGAATTTTGAAATTTTTGAAAAATGTGAAATCTCATAATTTTTAAAAGTTGACAACTCATTCAATTATTTTAAAACAAAAATCAGTTCAAACAAAACTCACTAGCAAGCAGAATGTAGCCCATTAGCCATAGTTTGCCACTTGTGGAATAAAGGATCTAAATTTCCATTCATACTTCACTCAATTGCATGGATTTTCTGAGTGCTTACCTAGATGTCAGGCATTGTAATAGATGCTAGGAATACAGCAGTAAAGAAGGACAGCAGGGGACGAGCTCTTGGGGAATTTACATTCTGACTAAGAGCAGTGAAGAGCAGACAAACTAAAGATAGCAGATAGTGAACCCAGCTATGCAATGAATGAGAATAGGGCGTGATGAAAGACAGTAGCAAGATGTTTTTATAGATTGAGTGATCAGAAGGGTTTTCTCTGAAAAGCTGAAACTGAAGTTATATCTAAGTGAGAAAGCAACAACCAGCAGTATGGAATGGGGAGGTATGGGAGAACATCCCAGAGAGTGGCATGAAAGTAGCAAAGAGCTTGGCATGTTTGGAGGAACAAAAGATCTGTGTAGCTGAACCCCCTCAGCTAGCTATTAGCACTTGAATATTATAATAACTGCATATGATGCTCCTGAGGCTCATTTATTATAAAACAGTCATTTAAGAACATTTATTGAGCACCTCTTATGTCAAGCATTGTTTTTCTTGCTAAGTTGGAAAGATGAATAAAGATGCCATCAAGAAGCTTGCAATTAAATGTGTGTAGGGGGAGAGGGAGACAGATCAATCATTATAATTTAATGTGCTTTTGTGCAAATGGAGGTATACATAAAATATGCTTCCCTTAGGAGTCAGGAGAGGATTCATGGAAGAAGTAACACTTGAATTGCATCATGAAGGATAGAGAGATTGAGGAGAACATTCTAGGCAGAGGCAACGACTTCTGCAAAAATGCACTGTAGATATTTTAGAGAAAGAAAATATCTTTAGGGGATATTGGTAGGGACTTTGCGTGGTATCAACTTATGTCTTATCTGAAACGAATTACAATAATTTCGATTAAGTCAGCATCTTTGATAATGACTCTGTAGGCATTTAAAAATGTTTCATGAATAAAAAATACATGGATGAATGAATGAATGAATGACTAGGTCATGATATACTCTAAAGCTTTAGTATTTTGTAAGTATTATAATAAAAAACTGAATAAAGATATTTTCTGTTAACATCATTATTATCATAATCAGTTAATGATAGGATTTCCCACTAGAGTATAAATTCCTTGTGCACAGCCACAATTTTTTTTTCTGTTCCTGAGCCAAATACATACTTAGCATATAGTAGATACTCAGAAAGCCTTTGGGGGAATAATTTCTTGCAAAAATGCATGCATGTTGATACTATTTTTTATGTAATATAGGTACTATGTAAGATTAATAGAATCCTACAAAACTGATATTAGCATTTTGGCAGTCAAGGATATTCAACTGCAGACTCTCCTTTTAATTTTTGTAGCTCATTCTTTGCCAATCATGTCAGCAAACTCTACATAGGTAGGTAAGTCCATGTAATATTTTCCCTCATGCTAGGCATTTTTCTTACTTTTTTTTTTCATGATTCCACCTCTCCTATGAACCAATAAAATATCTCTGGTTCTTAAAAGTCATTTTAGTATTTTCTTAGTTCTTCTAAAATCCAAATTAAGACCTACTTACTCTATTGCTTAGGTGAATTCCAACCAACAATGATCTTTTCTTGGTTTTGAATTCTTATATTTCTTATCCTCACCCCACACCACATACATACTTTCACACTAGTTTATGCTCTGTATCATCTTACAGTTGTTCTTTATTTCATATATGTATATCTTGGCTACTTAATTAGTAGTAGATTCACAAAATCTGGGCACCTATGAGGCCTCATTTAAAAAAAAAAGAAACTTTACACAAAGAAAAATATTGTGCAGAAAAAAATTGCTAAGGTATAATATATTTAAATCCTGTAATAGGCACCTATGTATCTTACAACAAATAACAAGGAATCTTTGGATTACTGCCATTTATATGATCTTTCAAATTCATGGTTAATGGGAGCAATAAAAAATGCAATCCAGGAAATGGATTGAAATCGGACTCTCTAATTGTTAGTCTGGTGTAAAGATCATGTAGCCAAGTTCAGTGGAAGCAATTATTTTTCTGCTTAACATTTCATATTTGGTAGATATATATTTATTTCTGAGTGATATAATTATTAGAGCATCAATCTGAATTCTAGCAACATAGAAAGCCTTGGCCATGTCTCTGGCTCCTTTTTCTGTCTGCTCTGACTTCAACTATAACCACCAAATTCAGCCTATTGGGAGAACTAGAGATATCAGGCAGAGCTGTTTCTATATATATTTTTTCCATGTAGGAGACTACATAGCATCTCCTAGCATATTTTAGACCATTGGGTTGTTACCCTGTCCCCAACCAAAGCTAGTATCTCTTTCTCTCCTTTCAGGAGGGAGAACGGTAGGACTGGCCATCGTGCTTCAAGGACTGGGATTCTTTATTTGCTAGATATCCTGATAGTTTTCAGTAATCCATTTTTCCTTCAAAATTTGATCTTGGAGCTACAGTTTCCTGAGCTATGCTCATTTTAAGGGATATGCATATACATTACTTTAAATAGCTATATTTTAATTTGTACTGAAGTCATATGAAATGTATATATTATTCAGACTACTTAAAATGTTTTCCTTAGAGACTTACGGTGCTTAAACTCTTTGCAGCTTCGATTTTCTTATGCTAATATGTAGTAATCAGCATTGCTTCATTTACTTTATTTGGAGAAACAGAAGGATGGGTTTGTAATTGAATATATAACTTCTATCTTTAATATCTTTGAAGGATTTTAACTAACTTACAATTACTTCATCTTTATTATTGCTCATAGTGCAGAAAGTAGAAAACACAGATGAGTTTTTCAGCTCACAGAGGCACTTGTAGCTCAGTAATATGTTGGCTAGAAAACTATACAGAGAGCTTAGCTATTATTCACCCCTGCACTCTGTATTTTTTCCATTAGCTGATTATATTACTCAAATTCTCTGACTTCAGCTTTCTCATCTACAAAAATCTGATGGGAATCCATGTGCTATGTTTGCAAAGCACACTTTCTGAAACCTACATGGACACTGTAGAGTAGTTGGAGCACAATGGCTCTTTTACTGGATTAGACTGTGTTTTAAATAATAGAACTCACCAGCTACTGTATATTTGTATATTTATTTGTACCTTACCTAATTATAAAATGAATTTGAAGTTGAATAAGAAGTACATTCGGATAATCAGACTGTTAGAATACAAGATCAAACACCTGGAGAAGGAAAAGGACTCTGAGTATGCTAAGGGTCTTGGCTAATATTCTTACTGTTTGTCAGTGGTAGCTCTGAGTTTCTTGATAACCAAGAGTGAAAATAATGGGCCATACAATTAGCACCTATACTATTCATTAATGACCAACTTATTGCTGGAATATAGTTTAAAAGGAATTTGTACAAGGGCATAAGACAGCACAGTGGACAATGTTTTCTAACATGTAGAACATGCCAGATAAAAAACACACATAGCTGTTTTTAGTCCTTGAGGATAGATAAGTCAGAACTTCTGAGTTACAATCAAGAGTGAATATAAATAAACTTGAACAATACAACAGTCATTGTGGAAATAGATATGCCAGGTCACTTCATAGATGAACTTTGATAATGTAGAAACTTTTCAATATGTGAACTTAGTTGAAATGAATGTTTTTAAAATCAAGAGATTATTTTATCTTATTAAATTACAGAAAATAGATTTATCCTAATTGTCCAACTACATGAAAAACCTGTTACTAGTCTTGAATATAGCTATATAGAAACATAAGGAACTAAAGGAACTTTGCCTAAAAACTTAACAAAATTGCAAGTTTTCTTTTCTAAAAGAAATAAGAAAACCAGGATCAGCTGTTTTACCTCAATCAAAAAGATACTTTTCTATGTTACTATCACAAAGCAGTTTGAGGTAATAAAATACATGCTTATTAACTAATTTTATTTTGTGCATTAATTATTCTTTTTTTGTCAACCAAGTAAAAAAAAAAAAGAAATACTTAAGTTACATGATTTATATGTAATACCAAGAAACCGTATATTGATTATTAGTGAAATACAAAATTTCTTTCTACTTAATTCTAAGAGGAAGTTCATATTGAGAGAACCCTTATGTAATAATATTAATTATTAGTGGTACGATAGACATTTAGATTAGTAGGCCTTCACTAATATAATTTAGTAATAAGAAATGCCTATCAGATACCAAAATGGCAACAACAACAACAACAACACAAAAACCCAACTTAGTTGTATCCTGTTGCCATGCATTCTCTGTAGTAAGAAAAGGTAAAGAGATTTTTCACTTAAAACCTTAACATACTGTAAACCTTGATAATTTTCTACATATACATTTCTGCATATACCTCCAGCATCTACACAAAGCCTGGAGCGCAGGAAGTACATCATAAATGTTAAGGCTCATCAGAATTACCTCCATGACTTTCCCCAGCTAAATTCCTAATTCATTCTTTATTCTGTGTGTATATTCTGATCACCCTCTATAACCAGGCACCATTCTCAGTGGTAGGGAAAGTAGTGAGCACATAGGCCAAAATCCCTCCCCTCAATGAGCTTACATTTTTGTGGAGATGTCTCTCTCCTTGCAGTCACATTGTTTTTCCTTTCAGGAGCAGGTATTCTATAGACAACAATTTTGTAATGGATTGGGAGTGCATGGGGTATAAAAATGAGACATAGTTTCTACCCTTATGGAATTTACTGTTTATTACAGGGAGACATAAAAACAACCACAGCATGGCAAGTCTTATGGAATATGTGTATCTGGGGTGCTCTGAGATCTCAGGTTAGGAGTGTACATGAGAAAATGAGTTTGTGGTGGAGACAGAGAGGGAAAGAGAGAGCTATAGAGAGAGTCGGAGGAACAGAGAGACCTCAATTTCCCTCTGTACTCCATCATTCGATTATTTTTCTCTCAGCATTTAAGCAGGTAAATCTGCTTCTCTAAAAACTCCCTAGCCCACTGGCCAAGAACTCGGCTCCCTTTTATAGCAAAACTAATCAAAGATTATATGCAATTTCTATCGCCAATTCTTTTCTTTCTATCCTCTTTTAAATCCATCCTTGCCAGGCTTTTGTCCTTACAATGGCACCAGAACTGCTCATGGTGAGGTCACCAGAGACTGCCACTTTACTAAATTGAGTGATTTTTTCTCATTTCTTATTTTATTTGACCTGTCACTAATATTTCACATAGTTGATCACTCTTTTCTTCTTGAAATAATTTCTTGACTTCTCTTTCCTGCAGCACAATTTTCCAGTCTCTTTGCTTCCTTACTGGCGGCGTCTTCTCAGTTTCCTTCACAGGTTCCTATTTCTCTCTCCTGCTTCTGTCAGAAATGTTCTAGTCAGCATGTTCTAGGACTCATTCCTATGGATGCCTTCTCAATTGATACTCCCTAGATGATCTCATTCAGTCACATGATTGAGAACACCAGCTGTGCCATGACAAATCCCAAATTTATATCTTCAACATGGGTCGCTGTTCTAACACTAGACTGGTACATCCAACTGCTTGTTTGAGATCTGTATTTGATTGTCCTTTTAGACATCTCACACTTTATCTATAATGGAACTCCTGATTCTCCTGTAGTCTTTCCAACTTAGATACAAACCCAGACTCTCTTACTCTAGAACCTGAACTCCTTAATTACTCTAACCCAAGGCTAGATTGATTCTCTCCTATGTGTTCCCATAATGCACTGTGCTTACTATGATCATAGAACATACATCACTGAATTACTGTGGTCCATTTACTTATTTGTTTCATCCACTGGACTCCAACTTTAGTAAAGGCAGGAGTTATATTTTATTCACAAATATGTTGCCCAGTGCATAGTACTGAGTATGCTTTTGATTTACTGAGTGAGTGGGTGAGTAAATGAATGACTATTACAGTTAACAACTGCTGCAGATGACTGGAAGGAAAGTAGGTTAAAATTGGCTAGAGTTACCAGAGAGGGCTTTGTGAAAGTGCTAACATTTTTAATGAAACTTATGTATTGATAAGATGTAGATAAGTAGCATAAAGAGAGGAAGACATTGCCATCATAGGGAATCAATAAGCAGAGGAAGAGGTAATATTCACCATAATATGTGTGTGGAGTTTAGGTGCTCGGGGACATTATATCAGGAATGGAGAAAGCAGTGCGTTGCAAATGTGGAAGATAGCAATGGAGGGGTACATCTTACTAAATTCTGGAGGACTTTGGGCACCGAAAAATAATTCAGTAGAAATATTTATTGAAATGTGACAGTGTAAATTTCTGCTAAACTGTTCCTTAGGGGACTTAGTTCTTATTTATATTGGCATAAAATTAGTGAGACATTAAGAATTTTGTAGAATGCTAAACACAATAACAAAAACAAATGGCACAGAAGTTTGCTTTAGAAGATATCCACCAACTTAAAAGCATTATTACAAGTCTTAAAAAGATCTTTGTGATGGTGTACTTTTATGCACTAATTAATACCCTGACAGTATTAAGCAAGTATTTAAAGGTAAATCAATTAAAATGAACCCATGAGGAAATATAATTAGTAAACACATAAACCAGTATAAAAACACTTATGTCAAAGCACTAAGCAAGATTCTGGATATATGTTTGTGTGTGTGTGTGTGTGTGTGTGTGTGTGTGTGTGCATGTGCTTACATGTACCTGCCTGTGTTTATTGATTAACTTTTTTTTTCCAGCTCAGACATAAATGAAGAAAATTAAATTAACTGTATAGCTGACACTTTATCCTGAAGACACATGGAGATGGGATGGGGTGTCAGGATGGAGGAATCCAGCTAATACTTAGTCAACAGATACAGTAGTAGAATATTAAAATTGTGTACAAAAATAGTTTTTCCTGATTTAATAGCTGGGAGACTCCTGTAGGTATGTGAGTTTTTGTGTTTTGTAGCTGTTAGTGCATTCTGAGTTTCAGAATTACCTACAGAAGCACAAAAAGTGACAGACGATTGTAGCAAAATAATGCTGGAAGATAAACTGTAGAACTAAAAAGTCAAGTTTCAGAAAAGGAAATGGTTATCCCTGGTCAGACCAAAAAAAGTCCCCATTCTACATCACAACCATGTAGTTATGTGAAATCGTAGAGTAGGGGAAAGTTCTGGAAAGCCCCTTGTCAAGATTTACATTATCAATGAAATAATATAAATTTTAGCAATATAAAACCAGCTGGTTCAAAAGATACCTTCTAGAAATCTATCTACATTTTGTCAGCTGCATGAGGCCTGCAAACTATTTGTAAGTTTGTGTTACTTTTGTAAGGGGTTTGCAAACTTTTTGCAAAGGGCTGCATGTAAGTATATTAGACTTTTCTGATTATGTTGTCTGTGTTGCAAATACTTAACTTACCATGCTACTGCAAAAACAACCATATATAGTATGTAAACAAATGAGCATGGCTGTATTAAAATAAAACTTTACTTTAAAAAAAAAAAAAAAACAGGTGGCAGACCAGATCTGACCCACAAACCATAGTTTGCTAAATCCTGCTTTAGATGATTTTTATAATCTTAATGGTCAGAAGTTTCCCACATTTGAAATATCCTTATTAGTAAGAATTGATAGGTATTTTTTTAAAGTATTTTTCATGTTTCTATGTATAATGTTTAAGTCACTTTATATATGTGTAACACATGTACACATCCAGAGAGACATACATTTCAAGTTTCTGACTCGATAAAAGAAAACATATTAGAAATTCTTTCTTTGCATTGCTGTGATTCTTTGATTTTAGTATTCTGTGAAAAGTGGAAACCTTATCGTAAATGAGAATTGACTAACAAATTGACAGGACAGGTATGTGTTCATTTATTAGATTCAGAGTATGAATGAATCAGATATAAAACAGGAGTGTGAATGAATCAAACAGAAGAAGAAGAGGGGGACATCAAGGCTGAAGTAGTTGGATGAGATAGATTTAGGGTCGAGATCAGAGGGCAAACTAAAGAAACTTAGCTGGAGGGAATGTTGTTTTCTGCTTACATCTTATACACAACTTGGGAAACACTATGTATTATAGTTAAGGTCAAAAGTGTTTCTCAGATTGTGTTGTGCTTCAAATTCCTGGACCTTATCCCCAGAGACTTTAATCAAATAGGTCTGGGGTAGATCCCCCACTTGCTTTTAACCATACATTCTGGATATTTTTATACAAGTTGTCCACAGGCCACAGTCACAAAAAAGCTACTTCAGACTTGAACCCTCCTCAGCTTCCTTCCCTAATTGTCTGAGAGCCTGATCACCTGACCCACATCTAGCCTCTGCTTTTTTCATTGCCTTCCTTCTCCTTTGTGCTTTCTGCCTTCCAGCTATCAAGCTAATCTGATTATCAAGCTAATCTGATTATCACCTAATTTTCATTTCTGTTAACCCCCACTTCTCAGAAATTAAAGGAATTAATTTCTATCAACAGGCAAATATCTTTTAGGAAATAGCTCACACCAAAACTACTGATTAGAAACCATTACTCTCTTCTCCCTGGGCATGTATTCCTTGGCCCCATAAAGCCATGTGAGAATCTGTAGCCTCTTACTGCTTTATACGTAAAGTCCCTAATAACTAAACAGGAAGAGAGGGCCAGAATGGCTGAGGCACATAGAGGGAGAGAGTCAGGGAGGAGCCTGAGGAGGTAGGCAGAGTCAGATCAGGAGGGTATGTAGATCTTGCTAAGGGTTCTGTCATTTATCCAGGAGCAATGAGAAGCCATCACCACTGCCCTTTCCGAAAGTCCCAGCACCATTTGATCTCCAGATGATTTAATGACTAGGAATGGCATAAGGAGAGTGAGGATGATGTGAGAGTCTCAGGTAACTCCCAGGTATAGAGTTGGTGGTGGGTAGATGATGGTGCATTTCACAAGATTGGAGATAGAGAAGCCTTGGAGGTGGAATGAGGAGAGAGGAAACTTGGTTCTAGACCTTTGGTATCTGAGGAACTTATGAGACATTGGGTTGGTGATGTACAAAATGCAGTTGATTGTATGGACATGTTCTCAGGAAAGAGAACCAGGCTTGGAACATCAGTGTACAGACATTAGTATGTAGATGCTATTTGGAATGGTGGCTGGAGATGAGATCTCCCAGGAAAAGAATTGGAATGAGAGGAATAAAAGATTAAGAATGGAAGCCTGAGTAATACCAAATTTAAAGAAAAAGA
>CM053503.1:29535512-29665478 GCA_028627145.1 Eidolon dupreanum | reverse complement strand
GATTTCCTGTTAAGAATCTCAATGAGTCCCGATGATAAAATCTATTAGGACAACGGCTCTCAAATGGTAGCAGCACTGCAATCCCCTGGAGGGGGTACAGTGCTTTGCTGGGACCCACATCCAGAGTTTCTTATTCTGAAGGTCCAAAATGAGCTTGATAATTTGCATTTCTAACATGTCCTCAGGTGATGCCGATACAGCTGTAAAAGGGACTAAATTTTGGGGACCTTCATATTTTGATGAATATTAGCAATCAGTAGGAAAACTAGATTCTTCATCACAACACTTTATGCTTTATATCTAAACCGTAGTACAAAGATAACATACTATCTTAAAAATGTATTGTACCTTAGCATTTACTGTGATTTCTTTCTCATCCCCTTTGCTCTGCTTCAAAATTAGGCTAGCAAACATTTATTACAATCTAAAGGTCTTTTATTGATTTTACCATAATTTCAGAGAGGCCCTAATGAATAAGAGTCTAAATCATCTGAAAATTAGTTTTAAAAAAATTGGTGAATTTCTTGTCATTTCGCACGTCTTTATCTTAGTTTGGCCATCATTGTAATGGAAATAATAAACTAATCGCTAAGAATCATAAACAATTTATTGTAGATCTAAGATAAATAAAACCTATGTTTTTTAAACTCCTCGGATAAAGATGCTATAGAGAAGGGTAATGCTGGTATTCCAGGGCCCCTCTTTCAGTCTTGCAGGGTAGAGAGTGGGGAAGGGACCATCTCCTTACTTCCCTTAGATTGTGTGTAGGTGGTGAGGATGAGAGAAAACAGTCTTGAGGTCTCATGCTTTCCTTGAGGTCTGTGGTCCTGTGGTACGGTGGTCCACAAAACCTCCACAGCTGCCTCACAAGGTGCTCAGGAGTTTGTGTGTTCTCTTTCTCAGGTTTGCCAAATGACATCTCTCAGAATGAACGCCCTCCATTCTCTTTCCTACTCATTGCTAGCTTTCCATTTGGCCTCGCTTTCTTTGGGGCTTTCTCTTTGGATTCTCAAGAGCCTGTTTTGGAAATCCAGAAAAACGAACATCTTTTCTTTCTTTTTCCATCCAGTTTCAATCCAATTTCTGTTCAAGATAATATGGACAAACTGTATTTGGCTAGGGAACAAGAAGACTGGGGAAGAAAAAAGAACAAGAATTAACTGTTTCAGAAAAAAATGAGATTTGTTACTTTTTCCAACTAATCGATTCCATTACGCTGGTGGAGAATCGGTACCTTCATCTGCTTTCCATAGCCCATTTGTATTCTCTTCTCCATTTCCTCTCCCTCACTTTACCCCTCCCCACAACTTGCTAATGTTTTTACTTCTCTCTTTTGGGAAATGCCACCATTTCCACTTTGAGAAACTAGCTCTTCACTAGTTAACCTGAGACTTAAGCTGGATATTGACGGGGTTTTCCTGAAGCCTTGATTCTACTGACTGAAGTGAAAAGGATGTGCTCCCCTCTGCTCTGAATGCCTGAAGCTGATTTTCTTCTAATGTGTCTAAGTGTAAACATCCCTGCCACAGTGAATAATTTCTTGCTGAGACCACACAGATGAATTGTCTCGTGTGAAAAAGCCTTTTCTTCTTCTCAACATGACTTTGACCCTACTACTAAACAGAATAATAATTCTGGCATCAGTATTCTAGAGGAACAGTTATTTCCTCTTTGGGCTATTTTCTTTATAAAGGACCTCACAGTACTGAGAGTAGCTCTGGACAGATGACACCATTCCCAAATGGATTCTCTTTAATCCTCAAATTCCTTTTCTATTAGAAAGGAAAAGAATGAGTAAGAAGATCTCAGTTTATCTTGCCATAATTAAGAGAAAAATTCCCTTATGGTTTGTATTTGTGTTAGCTTCTGCTATAGATTGAATGTTTGTGGCTTCCCTAAATACATATGTTGAATCCTAATGCCCAATGCAATGGTGTTTGGAGTGGGGCTTTTGGGATGTGATTAGGTTGTGATGATGGAGCTCTCATGAATGGGGTTAGTACCCATATGAAAGAGGCAGGAGAGATCTATTGCCCCTTCCACCAGTGGGGTTATAGTGAGATGACATTTGTCCATGAGGAAAGAGTCTTTGCTAGTCACCAAATCTGCTGATGCCTTGATCTTGGACTTCCCAGCCTCCAGAAATGTGAGAAATAAATGTCTGATTTATAAGATTCCCAATCTGTATTTTGTTTTTGTTTTTGTTTTTGTTTTGTTACAGCAGCCCAAACAGATGAAAACAACTTCCTAGAGCTGCCATAACATGTTACCACAAACTTGATAGCTTAAAATAGCAGACATTTATTTTCTCACAGTTCTGGGGGCTGGAAGTCCTAAATCTCAATATCAGCAGGTTCATGCTCTCTGAAAGTTCTATGGTAGGATTCTTTGCTGCCTCTTAGCTTCTGGTGGTCGCCAGCAATTTGTGGTATTCCTGGGCTAGCGTCACTCCAATCTCTCCTGTCATCAAATCTTATTCTTCTTTGGTGTGTGTGTGTGTGTCCAAATTTCCTTCTTTTAGGACACTAGTCATTGGATTAGGGCCTACCCTCATCCAGTATGACCTCATTATATCTGCAACAACCCTATTTCCAAATAAAGTCATATTCACAGAGTTCGAACGTATCTTTGCTGGACACCGTTCAACCCACAACAGCATTCTTGATTCAGAATCCTCATGTGAACATTTAGTACAGGTCTAAATTCTTGTTCTGTCTTCCACTCTCCATTCTCCATGACTCTGTTTATGCAGATCCCTCTCTAGGCAGAATGGCTTCCTCATGCCATCCTCTCCTTCCCTTTTCCTACCTGTGGGCATTTTATCCATTCTTTAAAACCTTTAACAGATTCATTTCTTGCATGATTCCTTTCCTAAAGCCAGCAACCGAATATGAGTTCTTGTATTTCTGCTTTTACTTCCTCTCATATTAGTCATGTTTCTATAGTTGTTTTAATACCTCCAACTAGAAAGTAGGTTTTTTAAAAGAAGAAAGTATGTCATCTCTATAATCTCACATAGTTTTGTGCATTGTACATAGGATCACAAAATCAGAGAAAAATAGGTGTTTTGAAAATGCAGGGCTTATGTACTTTAAGCATGTTAGAATAGGTAAAACCTTTGTTTATAGACTTTTCTGCAGATTTCTCTCTGCTTCAAAGGGGAATAGTGTTTAGTATAAAAGCACTATATAATTATTAACCTAAATGTATAAGACAATTATTCTGCCTTCAGGCTCCAGCTTATTTTGTGATCTTTGGAAAGGTAGTAGCCATGTCAGTTTTACCAATTAATAACAGCAGAACTTACACGAACAAATTCACAGCTGAGAGGTGCTAAAGAATAATTATTGTTGAATATTATTCAAGTGCAGTTGCTTGATTTTTTTACTCCATTCTTACTTGGACCAAAATGAAAAAGAATGTTAAAATCCTAATGATAAGAAGATAAATGTGAAACAGTTTACTAAGGAATGTTACTAAAAGTGAAACGCTTAAGTCTGTCATTTTTATTCCTTAGCCTTGGTTTTAAAAAACTTCATAATATTAGTCAAAGACCCTGCTGTAGCTTATATGTGCTTATGTATAAGGTTTGTACCGACAAATATGTAATGCCTTTTATGTATACATACATATTTTTATTTCTTTATATACATATTTCTTTTTAACACATAATTAAAGAATTCCTAGCCTTTCTTGACAGTCTTTCTCTGTGGGTGATATGTCTTTCTTTATTCCTTTATAAGGCTAATTATCCACCAATGCTTTTAATCCCTTCCTCCCTAATATATATGCATATATCTGCCCATGTATTACATTGCATTTTGTTTTTTTTTTAAACTTTAATATTATGATAGATGATAAATTATGTCAGGGCTAGTTTTTCTGTTTGTATTAATCAACTAAGAAAAGTTATTTATAGGTAAAATTATTTTCGCAACACTTATTAATTATGACAAATGTAAACATCATATCCACACACTATATAAAACAATTGCTACTCTTTTGCCTAATACAGATTGTTGTGGATTACAAATATTTCTAGAACACAGAGAGTTCCTGCCTGTGACATTATTGCCTTTCAGTATTCAGTGCTGCTGTTCATGTTCAGACTCACTATTGCTAATATTGGGTGTTGGTTGGTCTTCCAGACCATGTTATGTAGTGACATCAGCTAATTTCAAGTACTGTTGCAAGGGTCTCTGTCAGATAAAATTGGATATCATAAGATGTCTGTCCTTGAATATCTTTATTAGATGTCTTTCAGTTTTTAATTAGAATTTAAATTAGATTTCTTACTGTGACGGCTCTCCACAGATGTGCTCTACTTGTCCAGAAACTTACCAAGTGTTTTCACCATTGGTTTCCAAAGCACTTAATAATAAATTATTCTATTGCTCCTTTAGATTCTGGGATTGTTTGCCTTTATTTATGTTATAGAAAAGGGTACATGACAGGGAATAGTAGACAAAAATTGTCTACAGAGCTCATCACTAAGAAAAAACAAATGTCTTTGGTTGGTAGTGTGGCCATTTACATAATATTTTTAATAGAATTACTTATGTGGGGCTAAATATTTTAAAAACTATTGAACATATGTTAATTGATCTCTGATAATTTATACTGAGCTTTTATTAAAGTGTAAATTTGGACCAAGAAAGCACTATATTGATACCAGTCATTTTCATACATTTCAGAATCATTGAGATATTCTTTTCTGCTTTTGTATCTTGTTTATATAATAGGGATGCTATCTTTGCTTCATATAGGTTCAATTCAACATTTATTGAGTACCCAGTCCCTCCCTCTGCAAATAACTTACATTCCAGCAGAAGGGATGTACGTACATGAGTAACTATGAAACAAGGAAAAAATACTTTATTTCTGCAAACACTGGCATTCTACCATCATCTAATGTTTAATCAGATTCCTTTCTCTTTTATCAAGGAATTAACAGGTAATTCACTGAGATTTAATAGTCCTTGCCCACCCAAATGCATAAAGGATGTCATGAATTAACCCATTTCTTCATTGATTCAGCAAATTTATTGATTCTGTTTGATGTACTCAGTTCTGTTTTGGCTTTAAGAATGCAGAGGTAAGACCAGGCCCTTTTCCTTGAGGATGTCACAGTCCAATGGAGAGAAAGAATAGTTACTAAGATAAAATATGAGAACTGTTACTGTCTAGATATGTGCAGGGCACTATTTGAAAATAGAACAAAGGAAAGCAAACTAAGCTACTTAGTAAAGAAAGGTTCTTAGTTACAAAGAATGTAATAGACATCCAGATAGGAAAAAAATGGCGCAATTATTTCTATTTGGTTTTATTATTATATATTTCAAAATTTTCAAGATATGTATAGGTTATTTATATAATCATGAATGCAAATACTGTTTTAAATGTTTGGACGTGGGAAGGGAATGCTAGGCATTTTTTAAAGTGCTTTTTAGAGTGTTGCTTATCTGCAGTAAGACAAGACAAATGTAGAATCATCTCACTAAGACTACTGGAAAGAGAAAAGACCTGAAATGTTTCTGTTAAGCAGGATATACTAGATTAAAATTATTTTATAGATCTGCATTATTAATTATGTCACATAAAATAACATTTTTGGTTTTCAAAAATAATTACAGTAAATTTTAACACTATAAAGTGACTTTAAAAAGTCAAAGCTTTTTAATAAATAAATTTATAAGAAATTATTCAAATTAATGTCTCACCTTGGAAAGCTATTCTTTAAGATTTAAGAATTCCGATATTTACATTTAATTTAGTAAGCAAATATGTATTGAGTATCTACTATGTGCCAGACACTGGTCTAGGCCTTGGAAATATAGTAGTGAGCAAAACAGATGAAAATGTCCTCTAAGAAATAAGCTTACTTTCTTATGGGGGAAAGATAATAACAAGATTAATTATAAAATATGATAAGTCAGATCATACTGTGTTATGGGAAAAATAGAGCAAGAAATGGTATAAGATGTGTTAGAGGCGGTGGGTGAGTTGATCTTATAAAGCATGGTTATTGGTAATACAATATTTGAAAGGAGACCTGAAGTAGGTAAGGAAGCAAGCCATGCAGGCATCTAGAGGAAGAAAATCCAGGCAAAGGGAACAGCAGCTGCAGAAGTCCTGAGGTGGAAACATGCTTCTCGGGTTGAAGAACAGTCAGGAGCCCAGTGTGGCTGGGACTGTGGGGAGGGTACTAGGAGAGGAGTTCAGAAAGGTAGCCGGGCCAGATTCCATAGCCCTCATGGAATAGCCGTGGAGAAGACTTGGCTCTACCTTTCAATGAGATGGCAGCCCTCAGAGAGTTTTGAGCAAAAGAGGCATGATCTGATCAAAAGGATAACTCTAGCTCCTGTGCTAAGGCTAAGTGCTAGAGGACAAGGATAGAGGTGGGAGACCAGTTAAAAGGCTACTGCCTAGACCAGGTTGTTGGTGGAAGTGTGAGAAGCAATTAGGTGGTAGACATATGGGCACCCCTAAAACCTGATCATTATTAATCAATCATTGTTCCCTATACTTTGTCAGTAAGCTCCAGTTCAAGTATCTCACTCTAACACTTCCTAACTAGCACTTCTTCCACTTCGCCTAGCACCTCAACTCCCAACACATTTTTTTTACAATGTTATCAGCTATAATCCATTGATTCTACCACCTTTTTCATTGTCCTTCCTGGCTTCATTCCCTTCCTTATTCAGCCTAGATGCCATAGTCACATTTAAATTCCTTGCACAGACACTTAATTTGCATGTATTTCTTTGTGTGTGTTTTGTTGACCTCACTTTGCAAAACCACAAATCTCATTAATTACAGCTACTCCATGCCTGGAACCAGACAGCTGAACCCAGATGGAGAAGAACACACAAACATGCTTACTGCCTCATTCACTAGCCTCACAAACATGTTTACTGGCCCTCACTGGGTGAATTTGTTTGTAAGGCAAACCCTTTAATTTGTATACTAGATCATTCCACTCTCACCTAGTCAAGATGTTTCTCCAGCAAATATTTCATCTCTCTCAAAATCAAACAAACATAATGTTATAATACCCATCTTAAAAAAAAAAAAAAAAAAAAAAAAAAACCCTCCCTTTTACTTTATCCATTTCTTTAGCTACCACCCTATTATTTAGCTTTCCCTTATAGTAATACTTTTTAGGAGTTGCCTGTTCTCATTGTTTACATTTCCTCTCCTCACATTTTTATTTAAACTCACTACATTAGGCTTTGGTGTTTATCACTCTCTGAAACAACTGTCTGTCAAGATTTCCAGTGAGTTCCAAGCTGCTAAAACAATGACTTCCCAGTCCTCATATGACTTGATTGTCAGCAACATCTGATGCAGGTGATCACTCCCTTCATCTTGAGGCTCTTTCTTTGTTTGGTTGCCAGGACACCTGATTTCGTTGGTTTTGTTCCTACCATGCTTGCCCAACTTTCTCATTCTTCTTTGATGATGCCTCTCATCTTCCTAATCCATATTGGAGTTCCTTGGTTCTCTTTTATCTAATCTCACTTTTAGGTGATCTCATTAAGGTTCATGATTTTTAATATCAACCATATACTGATGACCTCTAATTGTATAGTTCCAACCTCAGCCTCTGCCCAGAACTCCTGACAAACATATCCAGCAGCTTGCTGGGCATCCCCTTTTGGATGATGTCTAATGCTTCATGTGTCTAAAACCAGAGTCCTGTTTTTCTCTCACTTAATATGTTTCTCCTGCATTCTCTTTGTTCAATGGCATTTCTAAACTTTCAGTTGCTTAAGTTAATAATTTTGGAGTCATCCCTAACTCTTTCTTTCATGCCCCAGATCCAATATGTAAACAAATCATGCCAGTTTTTTACCTTCAACAACCAGCACTTCTTAAAACATATGTAAATTTTTCTAAATGACTACAGTAATTTTATTTTGAAATGCATTTAGTTTTAGAAACATCTATAAGTCACAACAAATTTTATGACTACAGTTTATAATAAAAATCTGTATAATTCATATTTAGTCAAAAATAAAATATAAATAGAAATAGGAAATGGTTTTCTTGAGTAATTTATAAATATTCCTGAAAATCAATTCTAAAATATTAGTTTCTGAATTTGACTTCAAAGGCAAGGGAAATAAAAGCAAAAATAAATGAATGAGACTACATCAAACTGAAAAGCTTCTGCTCAGCAAAGGAACTGTCAACAAGGTAAAGGGACAACCATCCAAATGGGAAAATATATTTGCAAGCAATGCTTCTGATAAGGGCCCAATATCCAAAATATACAAAGAACTCATACAACTCAATAACAACAAAAAAACAAATGATCCAATCATAAAATGGGCAGAGGACCTGAACAAATAATTCTCCCTAGAGGACATGCAAATGGCCAACAAAAATATGAAAAGATGCTCAACCTTGCTAGCTATTAGTGAAATGCAAATCAAAACCACAATGAGATACCATCTCATACCCATTAGAATAGCTGTAATCAATAGGACAAGTAATAACAAATGTTGAAGAGGATGTGGAGAAAAAGGATCCTTCATACACTGCTGATGGGACTGCAAATTGGTACAGCCACTATGGAAAACAGTATGGAGGTTCCTCAAAAAACTAAGAACTTATCTACCATATGATTTAGCAATCCCTCTACTGGATATTTACCCTAAAGTCTTGAAAAACTGCTTATCAGAAAATATATTTGCACACTGATGTTCATAGCAGCATTATTCACAGTGGCCAAGACATGGAAGTAACCAGTGTCCTACAATAGATGATTAGCTAAAGACGCTGTGGTACATATATACACTGGAATATTACTCAGCCATAAGAAGAGATGAAATACTGCCATTTACTACAACATTGATGGACCTTGAGATAATCATCCCAAGAGAAATAAGTCAGACAGAAAAAGTTGAAAACCACATGATATCACTTATATGTGTGATATAAACATAAAAGCAACAAATGAACAGGACAAACAGATTCATGGACATGGACAATAGACTAGTGGTTACCAGAGGGTAGGGAGGAGTGGGGAGAGGAGAGGTAGGTGGGCTAAGGGGGGTCAAATATTTGGTGATAGAAGGAAATCTAATTATGGGAGGTGAACACACAGTATAAATATATATGCCTTATTGTTAAAGTATACAGCTGAAACTTACTGGATTTCATTAACCAATTTCACCATAAAAAATAAAAATATAAATAAGTAAGCAAGTAAGTAAGTAAGTAAGTAATAAATAAATAAATAAATAAATAAATAAATAAATAAAAGTTCTTGGCAGCATGGAGCAAAAAAAATAAAAAAGAATAAAAAATAAAATATGTTTTAAAAATAATTTGCTCTAGAACAGCATCAATTGAATGAATATTTAACTTACCAAATTATCACTGAAAAGGATGATGTTTATTTGGTTTTATAGGTTCTGGACTATTGTTTAAAATTTTCTGCATTTTATAATGACAATTTGAATTAACCTCCCATGAATAATACAAAGACTGATTTATTGCTCTGTAATGTTGGTAAGAATATTGACTCTGGAAACAAACTGCTGGAGTTCAGTACTGGCTCTATCATTTTCTAGCTATATTATTACAGATAAGTTCCTTAAATGCTCTATGCCTCAGTTTCTTCATCTTCAGGATTTCTTAGTAGGATTAAATGAGATTGTGTACATAAGTGTTTAGGATAGTGCCTAGCACAGAGTAAGAGGTAGAACTGTGCTAGGAATAAAAGAATTATATGGAGATTATTTGATACTAGAAGCCCTTGGGAAATGTGAGGCATAAATAAAATATCTGAAAGGTTAAAGACATTACAGGTTTTCAGGAATTGTTTAAGATAACCATAAAATAGAGAGTGAAGTCAATGTGTATTAGTTATCTAAAAAGTGAGAGAACTAGCCAGCAAATGCCACAAGCATTCAAATGAGAGAGAGAGGAATTACTTCTACCAAAAGCGGTTTATAATTTATGGTGAGATTTTTGTTTTTTAAATGACCAGTTTCAATTACCATAAAACTGAGATATGTATGCATAAAGTGCCAATTTTGACCTACGCATATGCAGAAGCCTAAGACTTTAGTACAAACTGCTAATGCAGAGCTTTGATTAGATGTCATAAAAGAAACTCTTCTTAAATATAGACACCTACTTATGTATATATAGGAAACTGACATTTATTTTGGTACCATACCCACAGGACTATCCCAGTGTTGATCAAGTTGTTTTATATGTGCACTCAGTTTAAAGTTATTATAGAGAGTATCAGTAATATATCACTAAGCTTTTCTTGGCATAATTATAGCTTTACAAAAGATATACATTTAATCAACAAATATTAATTGAGCATCTACTCTGAACAAGACACAGTTTTCTCATGCTAAGAACATATGTATTTCTAAATAAAAAATCTAAGATTGATGTAGTAATAGCTGATATGTGTGATTTCATTATTTATGCCTTTCAAATAGACATGCATTCTTGAAATGTAATTAATTGCCATTAACCCAGAACTTGAAGCTGTGTATACCACTTGACAAAGTAATTTTAAAGTTTATCTCTAGGAAAGGAGAAAAAAGATCTAAACCTTTTTTTTTTTTCCTTTTTTTCCCTTCTAGTTGGCCCGCCACAACAAATTATTACAGCAGATGCTTAAACCAGGATCAGATCCAGATGACGGAGATGAAGCCTTAAAGTATTATGCCAACCACACTGCACAGATTGAAGTAAGCATCTATTATTTCTTGAAAGGAACCAATTGTGAAAAGATATGTTTACTTTCTGTTTTAGACCATTTTCATAATTGTTTCCTAGAACAACAGAGAAGAATGGAGTGATTTAAACTATAAAAGTATATAAAAGATGAGATGTGAAGAATGATCTATAAGAAACTGAGGTTCACATTTTTCAAAGCTGTCTTTATTTTTTTTTTACTAGAACTATGTGTACATTTTCTTTTATAATTAATAAAGTAATTTTTGTTTTGTTTGGTCATGGATGCAATCATTGCAGAGCAGTGATGTTTTTTAGAAAAGATTATTACAATAGAAGCTATCATTCAAGAAAAGATTTCTTAAAAACATTATAGTAGGCTTATTAAAATAGAGATCTCTGTGTAAGACAGTATTCAGAAGTGTAGGAAACATGGAGGGCACTAATAAAGTTTTCATATCGATAACACAAACTTGGAATGATTTAACAGTTTCCATTTTTGGTATGTAGCAGTTGACCTCCCCCATCAAATGAGACATCCTTTAATGGCCAGTGGCAGTTCAGAAGATGTGGGTCAACATAGACTTATCATTATGTGTTGTGAGACCCATCTGGCTGTCATTTACTAGCTATGGTATCATTTTGACACTAGTTGGCAGAGCTAATCAGGCAGAAGTGAGTAGAGTAGTTGATGCTTGTCACTAGTAATTTATATCCATACATTCATTCACTTTGGCAGATATATTTACTTTTCAGCACAATGCATGATGAGCATTACTGCTATTAACTCTCAAGATGTATAATTGCTATACCTTATTGTTTATTATTGTCAAACCTTTTGAATAATGAACATTATTATCTTGTATCACATGGATTCCTTGCTAATATTTATGAACATATAGCTTTCGTGGGAGACTTGACCTAATAGAACCCATGAGCTAGACCAACAGGAAAAACATTGCTTATGACATCAGATGCTTAGGAACTGGGAGGCTGGCAAAGTCAGGAAGCTGGAGAAATTGATACAGATAGATCATCAAACCACTGAAGTTCTGAGGAAGGTCCCAGAAACCAAAATACAAGGCTAGGTGATTAGACAAAATCAGGAAGAGCAGATAGAGTGGCTAAGCCAGAGGTGGGGGTTGGGTTAATACCTGTGTGAGAAAGACGAGAGCTGTTGTTGAAGTTGAACTTTTATTGGTTTCCTAGCAGAGGATTTAACTGTAAATACATAAATTCAGTAAATGTCTACTAAACATTTATTCTTTATCAATTACATACACATATAGAAGATAATTCTGTGTGGTAAGTGTATAAACAAGGGGCCAAGGAAATATAGAAAAAACAGTAATTAACTGTGCCTGGGAATTTCAAGATTGATTTCACAGAGAAGGTTTCCAAAAAGTATATGTTAAAAAGTGAGTAGAAGTTTCTCTCTATTAAAAAAGATCAAGCAGGGGATTTCAGGTAGAAGTAAACAAAGGGAAGGTGTGACAGAACATAGGAGGGGAATGACTCCTTTCAAAAGATTACTCTAATTGCTGTTTGGAGAAAGGATTGGGTAATGGAATGCAGGTAGGTCAGATAGGAGGATATTATAATAGAAAAGGTGAGATGGTGATATTGATGATGACTAGTTTGAAGAAAAATATATATATTTATATGCAGATATACAGGGCTTAATGCTTGATGTTGAATTTCACATGTAAGGTGAGGGAAATGGTGTGGGAAAGAACGCTCCCTGGGCTTCTGGTTTGAATAAATGGAATTCGAGTTATGCAAAGGGATCCTAGCTTTGTCAGTTAAAGGAAAGGAAAGAACATTTGTTGATTCCTGGATAAATTTGAATGTGAGGTGACTTTGAAGCATCCATTAAGTTGGATATAGAAATCCAGAGTTCAAAGGAGTGGCCTGAGTTTATGATCTAAATTCTTCATGTTCACTAATTCTCATGCTTATTCAAAGACTAGCTCATATGACCTACTAAGAGAAGCCTCACTTCCTTTCTTCACACATTCATTAATTTAATCCCAATGTGTTCCTAAAGCAGCTTGGTCATTCTTCTAGTTTAATATATCATATTGGTGTATTGTTAGCTTCTTAGGTGTCATTTGTTCCCTACTTGAACCACGGACTGGTCTTGGTCATCTTTGTATTTCCCAAACTGAACTCTGTCTGGAACATAACTACAAAGTAAATATTGTTAAAAATAATAGTTTGACTATAAGTTACAGGTCTCAAAGATCCCAAGAAATAAGGAGGACCTTGTGGATTACCTGGTCTGTTCGCTCATCCAAGAAGGAATTGCTCTATCAGTTCTCTCCGTGTTAGAGATCTCACTACTTCAGGAGGAAACTGATCTAATTTTGAACAACTTAATAATTAGAAAAACATTTTTCGATAGGGTGCATTCTAGCCCACTTTGATGTTCATCAGCTATTCAGAGCACTTGCTCCCCTGTCAACATGATAGCTTGGGTCTAACATTTGGAGAACCATCATGATCACTAAGCTACAAGCTCTTATAGATCATAGTTCATGTCGTTTTTCACTTTGAATTCCCCAGAGTTCCCCAACTAAGAACTGAATAAGTGTTTGTTGAATAAATGTATTGAAAAAATTATCTTTCTTTGGCTTTTGACAGTCAACACATTCCCCTTCCTTCAATAATTCCTCCTGTTCGTTAATACCTCTTATAAAATGTGACAACATCCAGAATCAGACATATCATAAAGGGGTTGAGTAGCTTGGCTTATAATAATCAAGATACTGTTTCTTAAATGCATTCTAAGATCTTTTGTAAATGTTTGACATGTCTGGGTCATGTAATCCTTTTCTCCCTGCCCCCACCATAGTCATCTGCCATGCCAATTCTTCTTTTGTGCAATCAATTTTTTTTTTTAACCTATGTTCAGCAATTTTTACTTAACACTACTAAATTTCACCTTGTTTGTTTTTTTGATAGTATCCCACTGTGTAGTTTGCATATATAACATGTTATCCAGGACAGCTTCAGTTACAAATAAAAGAATACCAGACTAACTGTTGTTTAAACAAAAATATTTGATTACCCCTCACAATGAGAAGTCTAGAGGTACAATAGTTCCATAGTTGATTCCATGATGTCTTCAAACATGCAGGCCTTTGCCATCTTTCTCCTAGATCTTTTTTTTATGCTGGTGATATCTCACCTGGTTGCAAAACGACTGCCAAAGTGTCAGTCGCCATTCCCTTATGCTACCTTTTATTCTAAGCAGAGGAATGAGGACACAGGCAAAAAAGTACTTTTGTGTTAGGTATTTGTGTTTTTTTTGTTGTTGTTGTTGTTATTATTATTTATTTTTTTTGTCTTGTGCAACTCTCTGACTTTTCAGGAAACAAAACCTTTTCTGGAAGCCCTGCCAAGGATACTTCTCCTTATGCCTCATTTTCTAGAACTAAATCACATGCTCACAGCATACTAGTCAATGACAAAGGGAAATAGATGACTCCCTGGCTTAGACCAGTCTTGAGTAATTCTGGAGGGCTGGGTTGAACATATAAATATGAACTTTGAGATTTAGTCTACAGAAACCTTTGTTACATAGTAAAACTCTAAGAAAATATTCAGCCTGTTTTTTTTCTTAAATCTCTAGTTAAACTGTTGTAAATACCAAATAAGAGAAGTTCAAAATAATTAATATTTATATCTAGGTGCATGCTAGAATGGATAGTATTCCTACAAAAATTATGTTTTGCCATGAATAAGAAAACATTTTAATAATACAAAGCACATTCTCTGTGGAACTCAGGGCACTTCGTGTTGAGTAGGTCATTTATTTCCCAACAGCCCTTTTCAGGAAGAACAAGCTAAAAACAACATACAAATATACCAGGTGTGGTGTTTAGGGTGATGCAGCCAATCACTTGCTAATTAACATCCTCTTAGTTCTCTCTGTTGTACTTCATGAAAATATAAATGGGTGGCAAAAGTTTAATGCTAATTCAGAAAAAATAAAGATTTTGGATTTTGTTGCTTGTAACAAAATATAATATTTATGATACATTAGTCAGTTAATTTCTCTTATTTAAAGAGAAAAATATAAAGTAGTACAGCAAAGGACTATTTTAGATACTTCAAGCCTGGCAGGTTTTTTCATAACTAAATTCATAAAATATCATTAATAAATGCATGCTAAAATAAAATCGTCCAAGACTGAGGTGTCTAAAGGCTAAAACATATGTAAATTAATGTTTTCAGATTGTTCGGCATGATAGGACTATGGAGCAAATAGTTTTTCCTGTTCCCAATATATGTGAATACCTTACACAAGAGTCTAAGTGCCGTGTGTTCAATACAACGGAAAGGGATGAGCAGGGAAGTAAAGTGAATGACTTTTTCCAGCAAACTGAAGACCTCTACAATGAAATGAAGTGGCAGAAGAAAATTAGGAGTAAGTACAATAAACTAAAATGGTGAGTTTTCGAGCATAGCGGTCGATAAGTTGATACTTTGAGACACATGACAGCATTCATTTAATTCATGGTTTTTAATTTCTTGCCGTCTGATGTTACTGAAATCACTTACGAGCTTAAGAATGTAAGCTCAGCCTACAACTAGAGCCAAGACACCTGCAGCTTAATGAAAACAGAAAACTCGGACTAATTAGATCATCTTTTAGTGCTGATCTTGTAGTTTTATAAATGTTATGAAATACAAGGTTGCAGCTGTATGTTTCAACAGCTGCAGGTTTGAAGTCTCAAATAGGCCCTGACTGGCCTTAACAATCGCTGAATGGGATGCAGAGGCATGGGCACCAGCACATTCATCCTCTATTGTCCTATGATGGAGTAGCTTATTTAATGTTTTTCTGAAAGTCATTCTCTCTTTCCACATATCTTTACATTGCCAAATCAAAGTAAAAATTTTGTGACACCTGTATTCAAATAGAGAAATGTTATAATTTCGAAGTTAAAAATGACCATAATACAGTTCCCATTATTTGTTTCTCAGGTCTCAAATCTACTTAGAAATACTCAATTTTAAAATTAAAAATCTTTGAAGTTTAAAGTAAATCAAATTTTCCCAAACTTCAATGATTCTTGTCTATGAATTTGAATGGAGCTTGAGACACATTATCTTTGGATATAAGATGGTGGTGTGTATTGTCAGGCTTTCCTAGCAGAATATTTAAAAAAGTAAAGAAATTACTGTCCCTTAACATTTTACTATGTAGGACCTTATAAAATTCAGAGAAAACTTAAGACATCCAGAATACATATGAAGACTTGATATTTTTATTTGGGATGTTTGAAAAACATACATTTTACCTTTGACAAAAGGTAAATTCAATAATGAACTACAGTTTGTGGGGTCTGTGCTCTTTTGGAGAAATATTTTATCATTTTAAAAAAAGTAAATCGTAAAATAACTTCCAATGTACATTTTACTTTTTAAAATTGGAAACAACCTATTAGGTTATAGACAGAATCTATTGATGGATTTTTTTTATTAACAATGTATGCATCAATATCTCCTAATTTTATTATATGTTGATTTTAAAAATGAGGACTCATTAGATAAAGAAGATATGGTATACATATACAATGGAATATTAATCAGCCATAAGGAAAGATGAAATACTACCATTTGGGACAACATGGATAGAACTTGAGATTTTCATGCTAAGCGAAACTAGTCAGAAAAAGTTAATAACCATAAGATTTAACTCATATATGGAATATAAAACTGAAAGCAACAAATGAACAAGGCAAACAAACAAAAGCTCATAGACACAGACAGCAGTTAAGTGGTTGCCAGAGGGAAAGGGGGAAAGGGAGGAGGTAAATAAAAGTAAAGGGGGTCAAATATATGTTGATAGAAGATTTGACTTTGAATGGTGAATAATACAATGCAATGTACATATGACATTATTGAATTGTAAACCTGAAACCTATATAATTTTATTAACCAATGTCACCCAATAAATTTAATTTAAAAAATGAGGACTCCTAATTCAGGAATGATGTAGATGTTACAATGTATGACACATTAGTCAACTTAACGCCATGGTTAATCGTAGCCTATTCCACTGGTGAATTTCTCCATTCCAAGAGAAGAAAACAATATGTACTGAGAAGGGAAGTACAGTTTATAAGTAAGCAACAGACCCCAGACTGGAATTCACAGAAAATAATTTGAGAAGTTTGTCATGTTTATTTGAAAATTTATATGCTTTTTTCATTCAGTTAACTTCACTATTTTAAATCCAATATTAAGATATGAAGAGTTAGAGAATAGACAAGACCTGAGGAAATCATGTGATCAAACTTATATGCATTACATATCTGTTCAATTACTTAGGAGAAGGAGAAAGAACTGATTTTTGGTTAATGTAAACTATATGCAGTAGATGCATTTGAAAATTTCTTTCTTATGGAAAATATGGAGTTCTTTTTCTGAAAATATTCAGCAAAGCCTGTGTCACTTGTGGGCAGTTTTTATTGTATCTTTCTTATGCTGTTGCAAAACCAGCAAGTTCTTAGCAAGCATGAAGTTTTAAAACTTAGATATTATAAATCACTAGTCCCTAGGAAGTAGTCCTGTGTCGTGCTGTTAAATTTCAGAGTTTCAGGTAACTGTGACTGTGTCATAAGAATTTTCATCAGAGATATATCTGTGGCAAGGTTTTTTTTTTGACATTAAAGCATTAGAGTGGGACAAATGTTAATTTTACTCAATTATATAGTAATGTATACCATTTCATTAAAAAGGGCCTGAGGCAGCAGCTAAACCGTCTTTTCCCTAATCTACACTAGAGATGTGTTAGAGACAATGATTACAGAAGCACCTTTTCTGACCACCTTTAGCAACTGCATAATTACCCTTTTGCAATGTTTTAGGTATAAATCAGCCAAAGGATAAAGAAGGATCAGATAGGAAACACCTTTATGGTATTGATTATAAATTTTCTAAAATGTCTTATTTAGTTTTTATTTAAATATGCTTTATACTGATTTACAAAAATGCATTTAATGAAATATTATTTCAGTAGGGCTGTTGCGTTGAAACCAAAATTTATTTTTCTTTTCTCTGTCCCATGGCACTTCTTCCTTACTAGATAACCCTGCCCTGTTCTGGTTCTCGAGGCACATATCTCTCTGGGGAAGCATTTCCTTCAACTTGGCTGTGTTTATCAACTTAGCTGTTGCTCTCTTCTACCCATTTGGGGATGATGGAGATGAAGGCAAGTACCTGTCTTTCTTTAAATGATGAGTATTTTAAAATACTTAAAACTCTTAGTGCCTTCTTAACTATTTAGACCTTTGAAATAATAATGATTTAATTCTCATTAACTAGATTTTTGTATAGTCATTGGAAGTAGAGAATTGTGGTAAGTGGAGTGGCTAGAAAACTATGGTCAATAAAAATGTTTGTTTGTTTGTTTGTTTGTTTGTTTTTGCAAAAAGCTCATATACAGAGAACTATTAGAGCTATATTATATTGACAAATAAAGCAATGAAAAAAGTTATTATTTCTACCTATTATTACCGAAAACATTTTTATACTGTATCATCTCAATTATATAAAATATATCAGAAAAGGAGGGGTTTATGCCAAAATATTCATTGTGATTACCTTAAGTAGTGGAATTTATATTTTATTATCTTCACTTTGCTGTCTGTCTTGTCTAAGGTTTCTATAATAAGCGTACATGAAATCTGAAAAAAAATTAAAAATTTACAGCATAAGACAAAATATAATAATAGAGAATATCTCAGATATCAGAGTAAAAGGTTAATTCTGTTGTTTCCAGTCTAGGACATCTCTACATGAATAATTGACTATGAAATTAATATTATTAAACTAATACTACATGAGGTTTTACAAAAGCAAAGATGAAAATTATATCATTTAAAGTGAAATGAGAAATTTAGAAGAAATATGTTAAAGGGTGGGAAATTGAGTTTAAGTTTGGCGAAGTGAATGGGAAACTTTGTTACACAGTTGGGATACGATCAGGTAAATAACTCCAGGATGTGATTTGGAGGAAAAGATGAGAGAGAGCAACAAATAATAACCACAAGGTATTGGCATATCTCATCTGTTCATAGGATTATTGTGAGAATTTAATGTGATGTTATGGGTAAAGCATTTAGAATAGTGCCTGGTAATCATTAGATAAAGCTCAGTCATCATTGATGTTATTACACAGTAAATATTAATACTTCAAAGGAAAGCCCAAGGAAAGGGATGCCATGACAAGAGCAACAAGTATTTAAACCTGTGCAGATGGACTGGAGGTGAGCAGGAAGGAAAATGAGAACCCAGGGATAATTTGTACTATTTTAAATGTCCACTAAGATAACAAATATCAAAGTCCTAACATTTAGGTATAATGGTTATGATTAAAGTTTGACTTTTTGTAAGGCATGCAATGCTAAAAGAAGAATATTTGGCAATGGAGTGGGATGTGTGAGTTAAATAGCAATGAAAAATGTAGAAAATATTTGGTCATCCATTGTGGGGAAGTTGCAAATACAACAGTAAGTGGAAACCACTTTCTCTTCACTGTGTTTAGTCTCATTTAGTGATGATAGCCCTCCTGGCACAGAAGAATGGAATTCTTGTAAGAAGAGAAGTCCAGCTTATTATGATAAATTAGTATCATTTGCCCACAGAATGCTAAGAGTAAATTGTAGTGTCCTGGTTAATAGAAGTATAAAGTCTTAGACAGGGAAGCAATTCTTGAAATCATCTAATATCAAACCCTTATTTAGTTTGATAGAAGCCCAGAGAGGCTATAAAGGGCTTATCGCAGAGTAGAAGGTTAACTCTTTGGTTCCAGTCCAAGACTTTTCTACATGGATGACTGGGTTGAAAGCATGTAGATAACAGGAAGATAAATCTTTACACAGGACACAATTTTTCCTGAGTGCCATTCCATGATATCCCTTGCTTGACTACCAGACCAGTGTATGTAGCCTCTGCTGCCACCTATTGTACATGAAATATAATGGTAATGGCCAGTGCCACCCCTCTTGACATCTATTCTTTATTCATTCATGAGGAAGTAGAACACCTGATGCGTTTTTTAGACTTGCCTGACTAATAACTGAATAGTAATACTGGTAATAATAATGGCACCTGATGATTTTTACCATTTAGATTAGGTCAGGCAAAATGCTGAGTGCT
Organism: Eidolon dupreanum; assembly: GCA_028627145.1. Taxonomy (NCBI): domain Eukaryota; kingdom Metazoa; phylum Chordata; class Mammalia; order Chiroptera; family Pteropodidae; genus Eidolon; species Eidolon dupreanum. The sequence goes on along the minus strand of CM053503.1, from coordinate 29,645,594 downwards.
TCACATACATAATTTCATTTAATCTTCTTGATAATCCTTTAAAATAAGCAGTTCATCCTTATGGATCAAGAATCCGAGACTTAAGAAGATCTACCCAATAATTGGGGAAATGGAGTCGAGAACTGTGCATTTTTGAACAAACCCCCAAGGTCTTGCTAAACAACTGCTCCTTAAACAGGAATTTGAACTACATATATAGCAGAGTTTGGAGTAACACTACAGCCTCAGAAAGAAATAGGACTAAGAAAAACAAGACTGGAAAACATGGTACTTTATCCTCAGGTGCAGATGCATACTTTACTTTGCAAAAAGGAATGAATAGAAGTTAACAGTAGTTCACTCTTAGGTATCTGGGTGTGTAGGGTGAGGCTAAGAGAGAAGGGAGGGCATAAGCTGCCATTTGGTAATATCAAATCCCAAGGTTATGTTTGGGTAATCCGATTATAATTCTAGATGAGTTATTTAATTACAACTCAATAAATAAGGTTAAAATTTTGATCAGGATTAGCTGAGTCTAACCTTCAGTTACACACTAGGCATTGCTAGGAAGGTTGAGGAAACAGTTAAGACTAATAAGCTCACTTGGCCATCAGAACTGGCTGGAGAAGGACAATTCAGTGCTATACGTGCAAGTTTTCTAATGCTGGATCTTGTCAAACATAGGCTCAGTGACTACTTGCCAGGAGCACTTTGAGGCAACTTAAAAATGAATTAGTTGATCATTAATATTCTTTCCACAAAATAGCTAAAAAAAATAAGGATGCTATGTTAAAGAACGTAGTATCCAGCTTCAACTTTAAAATGCTCCATGTGGCCAACTCTGGAAATTTTGAGAAAAAAATTACATTGACATTATTACATAATAACCTGTAGAATAAAATAAGAACCTAAGTGTCCATATTGATAGTGAGAAGGGAAAGCTATTCCTTACAATAGTATCCCAATTAATAAATGTAGAAGGAATAATGGAAATAGGATCATTTGGCAAACATCACAGTAGTAAGAATCATCAGTGGATACTAAAATAAATTGGTAAACATTAGATGAAAAGTATAATGAGAAATGGTATATTGATATAGTCTTAAAGTATTTCCCCATAATACACTTAATTAGAAAAGAAAAACCAGTAGCTTTAAAGTGGAGAAATCACTTTAAGTGATCAATGTTAATGTCACCAGTAATGAGACACAGCAACACTGAGCGCCTCTTGATATGATGCACTGACAAGGACATGGCATTTTTTGTCAAATATGCATAATCCGAGAACATTTCAGATAATCCAAAATGAGAGATTATCGTAAAATTATTTTACAAAATAATTAACCAATAGTCTTCAAGCTTATAAAAGACATAGAAAGATAAAAATTACAATTACTATGTATAGATGAAAAAGTTGGACAGTGAAGAAGGCTGATAGGAAAAATATTGACTTAATTAGAATATGGTGTTAGAGGAGAACTCTAAAGATAACCCTGGACCACCAAAGAGATGAGGAAATGGGTCTTATAGCAAAGGAAGCCTGAAACATCACTGGAAACAAAAGTGACAGAACTGAAGATCTCGTACTTTGGGCACATCTCAAGAAGGCAGGGTTCTTTGGAATAGACAGTATTGCTGAGAAAAATAGAAGGCAACAGGAAAAGAGGGAGACCAAATATGAGATAGATTGTTCCTATAAAAGAAGTCTTAGGCATGAGTCTGCTGATGCTGAGCAGGGCTGTCGAGGACAGGACATTGTGGGCAGCACTCATGCATAGCGTTGCCAGGAGTTGGAGCTAACTCAGTGACATGTTACACACACACCAAATTAAAAGAGACTAAAAAGACATGACAGTTAGATGCAATGTGTGATCTTGGTCCAGAAAAAGGACATTAATTAGGCATTTGATGAATTTTCAATAATGTCTTAAGATTAGATAAAATTAATACCACATTAATTTCCCGGTACTGATCACTGTCATGTGGTTATGTAATGTGTTGCCATTTGGGGAATCTAGGTGAAGGGTACATGAGAATTTTGTATTATATTTGTAGTTGTTACATAAGCTTGCAAGAGTTTTGAAATGAAGGTTAAAAAAATAAATAAATAAATATGAGGATTCTGTCCAACCCCGAAGTCCCTGGATGCTGGATTTAGAAGATGATCACAAAATTGCTTAGTGAATCCTGGGCCCAAAAAAGACCTGTGGTCAAAATGGGCCGCCTTTCCTAACCCCAGACCCTAATACAAGCTGTTCCAGAGTCACTGTGGCCAGTGTGGCAGTGACGACAGAGGAGCTGGCACAGGGAATGGTGTGTATGCTTTCTCCAAGCTTGTTTAATAGCCTGATCACATGTGCGCTACTGGGAATTACTTGTGCCCAGATATTTGGTTCACACTTGGGTTATAATGTTAACTGAAAGAATAGTGTCTCCTTTCAACCAGGGCAGTATTGTACATAAATTAAAGGGAGATACTAAAGGGGAAGGTGATTATCAGAGGGTCTGCTAATAGGGCACCCCACCCTCCCAAGCCCTACTGCAGATAATCTTCTTTCATTGCCAGGCTTTGAGGAGCTCTGTTTGAATTCATTCAGGAATCCAGGGCTTATTTGCGTGGCTGTAGGTTTTGGTTTGAGGTTTTTATTTGGTTGACTAGCTTATTTGTATAACATTTGCTTCTCTAAAAAAGAAAATTGTGCTGAAATTAAGGGCTGAAGCTATGCTGGGTGTGGCTGAAGCAGCAGCTGTTGTTTCTAGGGAATCTCCTGGCTGGCTGTCTGTTCAGAAGTTGAATACTGTCATGCACAGTTTGGCAAAGGCAGACTAGTTAGTGGAGAAAATTGCTACCAAAAGAATTTCTTACATTCAGATAGCATGTGATTATTTTTTAAAAAATCATATCCAAATTTTGGGTGTAGTTCTTTTTTTCTCAAGTGTTTTGTGTTAAAGAAAATAAGTTATTCAAGGTGATTTTGATGCATTCAACTTAATAACAACTATTGATGGATTGTAGCTATGTGCCAGGCACTACACGAGAACTTAGAGATACAAAGGTTGGTAAAGCTGTCTTTGTCTTCAAGGAGCTCATAGTCTAGTTCAGGAATGAAAAAAACGTTAAAGCACAATAGTTAAGACCACCCATGGATTTGTGGATGGATGTCTGCTTTAACTGGACTAAGGTAGGGGAAACAGGAAAGTCTTATGAGGCTATGTAGAAGACAGAGGAATGAAGAAAGACTGGAAAGTTGGCTGCAGCATATATATAGCAGACAAAGTGGTATGAGGTAGATAGGAGAGTTCCATTATGTGAATTGAATTGAGGTCTCCAATTTTGCTGTTTGAATTTTCTTTTTTAAAAGACAAACTTTATACTTTATAAGATTTAAAAATGGATAGAGTGAATTCTTAATTTTTTCATTATAAAAGCAACACATGCTCATTATAGAAAATTGATACAAATATAAAATATTAAGTAGACAGTCCCCCTTCTCACCCTTAAGGGGTAAAAATTGGCTTTTACAATCTGTACTATCTTCTCTAGAGTTTGTCAGAGGATCTTGATTTATTTTTTTTCACATTAAACCTTCAGCTAGAAGATTTAGTAACCAATATGAGTATTCTTACAGAATGATTACAAATGATTATCAATTGTCAGTTATAGCCATTTAAAATAACTTCTATGTTTATTTATTCATTTATAAATACATACTTAGTATTTAAATAGGTTTAAGGTTCAAATGCCCAGTATTAAGTGCCTGGTGATAATTTCTTGTTTAATTAAGGGGGAATCTCAGCAAGCCAGATACTGTCTGGGAAGAGTAGTCAAGATGTGCTTAGCTGATCGGGCATTAATGACAATCAGTGCCAAAGTTGATACTTATAAAATAAGAATATCGTACCAAGTCATTGCTTATGAATTATACTGGAGTCCTATGACTGGCTAAAAGTTGCTAAATGTGCAAAGATGTTGGCAGTTTCAGTAAACTGAAGAATAAAGCTCCACAACTTGTGGAATTTATGACTGGAGACTTGGTTACTTACTTAAAACGAGCTCACAGATTATGTTTCTGTTTATTTATTTAATGAGAAATAAATATTTGTCGTTGCATGCCAGGCACTATGATAGACCCAGAAATGGTCCTCACCCTTAAAGAGTTTATGTTCCTATGGCATCTCAACAAGCATGAAAAGTGGAAGGTATTATTCTCTTCATGGTGCTTTGAGATCTATGAAGTCAGGGCAGTTGGTGGTCAGGCTGTTTTGTAGACATAGAGTGCTTCTAAGCTAGCATCATAGTAAATATGAGTTGCGTATCCATTTTGTTAATGTTGCCAGAGGACAGGAATCGAAGGTGATTTCCAGAGCAATTTACCTCTTTTCTTTCTCCATCTTTCAAGTAACCTTATCAGATATTAAATTTGTTGAAGGGGCAGATCAGATCTCTCCTCTCAACCTTCTTCATGACTGCTTGCTTTAAGAGATAACATAAGAATAAACATGTCTAAACCAATGCTATTTGCTATCTGACTTTCTGTTTTATTTTGTTTTTAATGTCTACCAGGATCTTTCTACCTACTTTTGATATTTTAGCTCACTATGAACTAACGGATTACACAGATTTCATTGCAGGAGTCCAGATAATTCCATGGTTTTGAGTATAATGTAAAAGCCCTGCCCACCACAGCCTTGTGGTGTTTTGCATGCAGAAGTTAATTTTATAAATAATAAAAAGAGGAGTGGCCAAATGAAATAACTAGTGGTAAATCTTCATTTTGTTGTTTCCTCTCTGACTTCATCAGCCTGTCCACACATTTGAGGTCCCAGCACTGATCTAATCAGCCCAAGAATGTTGCCCCTTAATTACTTCTGCAAATCCAGCACCACATGACCTTCAGAGACAGATTCCTTGAATCCACATGTCAGTGCAAACGTCAAAGAATTGTACTTTTTAGAGGAAATATATTTTTAAACCTTTCTTGGGCAATTTCAAGAGAAATTTTCTTTGTAATGAAGTTCATTTTTAAAACACTTGCAACTTTTGTTTTCTGATAATTTAAATAGCTGAACACTTTTTTTTAGCACTTGAGTTGATCTTCAAATACACAAACATACCTATACATCTACATACACATATATACACACATGTGTTTTAACAGTTAAAACTTGCATCTGTCTTATTAAAGATTGGATATTCTACATTCTGAATTCTTTAAAGGAAGCTATAATATAAAAACTTGATAATGATAGAACAAGACAAAGTATGAGTTCAATGGAAAAATACCACCAGATTTCACATGATTTAGATGTACAGTTAATGGTCATTAATTATAACTTTTGAATTAAGGTTCCCAAGTGAGATACCTCTATCAAAAGTATTTAGCATACAACTCCTATAGTAGAGAAAAATGAACTACTCTGACTTAATGGAAGGAACATTAGCTAGTGTGTATGTAATTATCCTGAAATTAATCACAAACTTTCTGGAAAGAAATATTATAATGAGTAATGTATTCAAAACATTTTCTCTAAGTGTACAATGTGTAGGTAGAGTGGAGTGTTCTGAAATTTGGTGTCCTGTGGCTTGACTTGCTATATGTATTATATAAATAGAAGGGTAAATATTTTAACATATTCTAGTTTAGTTCTTAGTAAAATTAATTTCTTCCACATTTTACAGGTACACTTTCTCCATTGTTCTCAGTTCTTCTTTGGATAGCAGTTGCAATCTGCACATCTATGCTGTTTTTCTTCTCCAAGCCTGTGGGTATTCGGCCATTTCTTGTGTCAGTAATGCTCAGATCTATATATACAATAGGTCTTGGGCCTACGTTAATACTTCTTGGCGCAGCTAATGTAAGTACTTAACTTAGCTTTGTACTGTTGTAGATTAATTAAAAGTGTATTAAGTGTAAAACTAACTAGATGCTTTAATTCACAGTACATTCATAGTACATTCTAATTTATCGTGAATCTGAATAAACAAGAGTTTAATTTGTGTATTTTTAATTTTGATAGAAAGAAAAAATGACAAGTAAAGTTTGATATATTTAAGAAGATAACATTTGGGGCATGACCAAATTCTGCAATCAATTTAATCCAATCCAGTTTTAATGCTGCATCCTATACCTGCAGCTATTGACAAAAATGACTCAGAGCCACTGTTAACATCCTAATGTGACTTCTAGATCATCAAAGAAAGATTAAATTTATTTAGTAGAATTTTAGAAGTGAGTACTTTTTATAAAATGACCAAGGAAAAGGGTTGCTTTATGAGAAAATGTGAAACTAAGCTCTTTTTATGTGAACAAAACCTATAAACTTGTGAAAGGCATAGATAAGATTAATATATTTTTCACTAAATTTTAAAATATTAGGACAAGGGAGCACATTTCAAAACTTAAGTTAGGTAAGTTTAGAATAAGCAAATCAAAGTACTATTCCAAATAACGATAATTGTACCCAAGTGATAAAATTTTTAAAAGACTAGACAACTTTGTGCATGGCAGAGTCACAAAGGGATATTAAGAAAAGGTAAATCATCAGATTGATGAAAGAGCAAATGGCCAGGTAAACAAATAAATATTGCTAATATGTCTGATGAATACCTAAAGTATTTTCTGTATCTTTTACTGCATTTCTAACATAATGTCCTGTATTCTTGTACCTGTTTATATACTTTATTTTCCCTACTATAATATACAGTTCTTAAGAATAATGATTGATCATTCCATGTCTCGAACATCATTGGTACTCAACAAATATTTCTTAAGTAGCTAATAAGCAAGTGAATAAATGAAGGAAAGAATATTTTTGTATTCTTATACATTTATAGTGCTTTGCACATACAATACATAGACAATATTAATTGAAAAAATGAAATAAATAGTCAACCAAACTGTTGAGAATTATAAAGCTTAGTTAGTATGGCTAATTCTTTGTTTCTGATCCTTATAATTCTTCAAAAATTGGGCATGATATATATGACAGCTCCTACTTAACTAGAACATTCAAGCAACCAAATTACCAATTATTCCTCAATCACTGTCAATAAAGGAAAGTGTACTACTCATACAAAGAGATATATTAATATGTAATTCTGTACAGTACCATATATATTATAAATTTCTTGAGGGCAGAAACCTCACATTCATAGCTTTAATCCTACCCTTCTCATTCCTTCCCAACTCCATTTTTTTTTCTACCTGAATATCTGGCAATTATTAATTTAGAAGTTGTTTACGTGAACTGAACTTGTACTTTCAGTGCTTTGGAAATTGGCTACTTTTGCAATATTGCCAACCAGGCTAATTAAGGAATCTTCACAGATTTACCTAAATTTTTCTAAACCTCTTAATGTGTCCAGCTTATTTTCTCCTTAAAAAGTACATTGAATGTTGAACCAAATTATTTGAAGAAGCAAAAAATATTTATAAACTGGTAATTGGTCCTCAATAAGACATTAATCCAAGTGAGAAAATCCAAGTTTGATAAAGTGAAATAATAACTGAATTGAGTTGGGCCAAAAATAACAAACATTTTTTGAGGCCTCTGTTATCTAATAGACACTGAAAATACCAAGAGGTAGAGGATGTGGTTCTTGCCATTCAGAAGCTTCAAGAATGTATAAAGAGATAAGGAATAACAATTTAATGTCTACTGGGGAAACCCAAAACATTTGGAGTATTTTTCTTTTTCCTCTCAGGGGACAGGAATAAAAAACATTATTTCAACCTGGTTTGATGAGAACAGTATATAGTACCATAAGAAACGACTTCACATGAGAGATAAGTTTTATACTTTAATTTCTTTGTGACAAGAAGTATACATGAAGATATACCCTAATAGCCTTCACAGCATAAAACATCTGTTTACACAGCCCCCAAGTGACACATTATGATCTTCCAATTTAGGGCTTTTTGACCAAAGGAAATAATCAACTTAGATTTGGGATAAATTGAATGGAATAATTGTAATTTAATATTGTAGATATTGATATAAGAGTTTAATTTGTAGTTTTGATATTATATAGATTGATAAAAATGTTTTAGCAAATAATCATTTACCTTAATGTTTAACATAACAAGCTCATTACAAAACTATCTATAGTTTACCTTTCCCAGGAGGCAGGGGAAAAAATAAATGTAAACATAAATCAATCATGTTTTGTACCTTAGGTTTTATGTATTTATTAATTTACTCTTAAAAGTTGGCATTGTGTAAGAGGTGAAACTATAAGTGCTATAATTATTGTATCAGAAACAGAGAAAACAAAAGTATCCTTAAAAGTTGGCATTGTGTAAGAGGTGAAACTATAAGTGCTAAAATTATTGGTATCAGAAACAGAGAAAACGAAAGTATCTACTTGAAAGTTAAGCCTTAATGAAAATAGGAATTCTAGACCTTAGGCAAATCAACAGAGCTCTGAATTTCATTCTTCTCATCAGTGAAACGAAGATATTAAAGCCTAGTCTATCCTCACTGGGTTGTTGAAAAGATCAGTGTGATTTAGAAAAGAACAACAACAGTGATAATGATATAACAGTAATAAAGTCTACCATTTACCAAGTACCTAATTTGAGAAGTACAATTTAATTGTAAAATGTTGCTATCATGATCATAAAAGTGTTTGTATTTTGGTTCACAGGGAGTTTTTTCTGGACTCAGTGTCTTTCATAATGTTGAGCAAATGCAGAAAGTCCCTTTTTTGGAAAAGGAATCAAGTGGGAGGAAAGAACCTCAATTTGTGTTCAGAGCACTTAGTATTATCAGCTTCTATTTATTATTAGGCTTCATTTTTATCATCTTTTCTTGTTTCTAAAGCTTGAAGTTTTGTTTAAATTGCAACTAGTTTGTCTTGTCACAGGAATCATCTCGATATTTGAGATGTTTCAAAAGATTCAAATGTTTTTCTTTGTTACAAAGTATATTTTATAACCTGGTATAGTTCTCCTCCCACCCTCTACATTACATTTTTAGTTATTGGTAATAGAAATTAACATTATTTTGGCAAATATAAACACATTTTATAAATTTGGGATCATTTCCTTTTTTTCATACTGTTAAAATTATTTGTAAATTTCATTTTAGAAACAGTAATATTTCAAATCACGTGGATGTTATATAATGTTTAACTATTCTATTAATTTTTTATTTTTTTATTTTTAGATATTTTTAATAATAAATAATGCAGTAAATACTTGTGAAAGGTCTTTTAATATCTTCTGACACTTCTTATCTATAATGTTTTTTTATCTTTCTAGTAGTGCCTGGAAATGTGTCATTTATTTAATGGCATTTCTAAATCATCTGCCTTTCTTGCAGTTACTTTGAAAGTAGAAATGTTTCCTTATTCTTGGACTTGGTCTTTTGCAAAGAAGAACAAATGGAGTTTAGCCGATGTCTATTAATAAGAAGCCAGTGTGTTCAGATTTAATAGTGTTGTTCCCTTAGTTACTTACCTGTAGATAGCTTCCTGGGAGGACTTATGTGATTGTGAATCTGTAAGGTTGAGTCCCACCATATGTTAATTTAACATATGTGAATTCAGTTATATATTTGTAGTCAAAACATTCATATTCTTCTCTCTCTCTCTCTCTCTCTCTCTCTCTCTCTCTCTCTCTCTCTCACACACACACACACACACACACACACACACACACACACACAATTTTTTTATATAATATGGTCATTGAATGTTCCTAACTACTTCTTGTCCCAGTTGCAGAAACAAAAAATACTGCTCCAGTGCTGGGGAAAAGCTAGCATGTGACAAATTTAGTAAGAGGTGCCGCAGTTTATACCACCCATGTTGACTGTACTGTTGTTGGCAAGTTAAAAGATTTCCAGAGAGATTTTGACTCTATGAAAATTTTGCCTTAGGCTTTGACCATAGAACCTTATCCTGGCTAAGATGTAATGTCACTGAAATGGAGATTATTTTAATCAGATCATCTCATTTTTAGCAAGAAGGTTGGTAGAAATATGATAATATAGTTAAAATGTAGTTCAAGACAATAAATTCAGTTTTCAATAAATAGTAGATGATCTTTTTTTTTTTTTGCTATAATTTATCCCTGGAATATAGGTCATGTTTTCCCATAGGAACAATGTAAGATGGGAATGAGATTCCTTATCAGGGATATAGAACAAAATTAGACAAAAAAGATAAAGGCAGCTATAAATTTCTACAACTGCATAAAATAGTAAAATTTAAAGGACATTGCATAGAATTCTAGAGCTATGAGTCACTTTAAGGATTATCCAATTCTAGGCGTCTCATTTTAGAAATAAATATATAGTATCCTATTGAGACCAAGAGGATTTCTCAAAGTGATTAGTGGTAGAGCCAAGACTGGAACCGAGGTTGTCCAACTTCTAACCCAGGGTTTTTCGACTATACCGCACTGTTAAAAGTCCTGTAAAGTCATATTAATGAACTATAAAGTATATATGAAAATATTATTGTACTGTATAATTAATTTGCCTAATTAAAATGAACAAATGCTTTAATATGTATTAGTGAATAAATGAACATTAGTTTTGCTTTTGTTTTTAGAAGATCTATTGGTAAATCATTTAGATGGTGTATCAGTTTTAAAAGGCTGCACAGAAAGCTTGCATTGATGCTGTTTCCCTTCTCAGTCCACTCTGCTTCCCCTCCACTGACCCATTGCACAATGCACCCCACTTTCAACAAAGAATATATCAAGAGTATTTTTGAAGAGTAGAGAGAAAAAGAAAAAAGATCTGGGATAGTTATGGTCATTTATATTAGTGTTTTTGTGCTGACTCGAGAGTTCTTTCAATACCAGTTGAGAAGGGCATGGCCTTTTAATTTTTAAAGTCATGGTATGAGAAACACCAGAGTTCAACTTCTTTCCTACCCAATCTTTTATTCTTGCATTTATTTTACCTTGATGAACACTTCAAAACAAAAGGACAACAATTGCCTTGTTTCCGATCTCTACAAAAGTAGGTGGATGCCACTGCCACCACCAACGCTATTCCACTTTAAGGCTTAGTCAAGAGAATAAGGACGTAGCCATCAACATGGAGTCCTAGGTTAATGTTAAAAAACAAAAAACAAAAAAAAACAAAACAAAACAAAAACCTAAAACAAATAAGGCAGATCTTTATTTTTTGTGCAAAAATGGCAGATGTTCTTTTAGGCAGAATTGTGTTTTTGCTTTTGCACCATTTGAGAACTGAAATATATTGCTCTTTTGACAATTTTAATTCAATGCATTACTTTTCCTTAATGTATAGGATTTATAAATAATTTTCTTGCCTAATTTTTTAATGATTCAGTTTAGGGAAGGTGGGACCTGAAAACAAAATATGAATAATTTTTTCTAAATATATTGATCCTCTGGAAGTCATAATTTTAATTTTTAGCTTTATATTTTATAGAACTTCTTATTTCTATTTCATATTGATGAACTACAGTGGGTTAATCAAGATAGTTTAAATTTAAACAATAGTCACTCAAAACGATTTAAAGAGTAAAACACTGAATATTACTTCACCCAGACATTCTACCTTTTGCCATTTTCATAAATGTTTATTGTCAAATACTACACTTATATCAGCATCTGGTATATATTTCCTGAGTTTTACTTATACTATTGAATTTGCTCATGGCTAGTAAATATAAAGACATCTATTCTACTGTAGCTATAATTCAAAATAATCTAAAGATGTGATCATGAAACAGTATATAGTGAAGTAAGATTTTTTGTTTGACAGTATTTAAATTATTAACAAAACAATGAAAGAATTGATAATTGATTATTGAGAGGACAGTTAATCAGTGAGGGGTGGAATTTAATAAAGGTTTGAACATTTTAGTTGCTATGTTGTTGATTTGATTTGGCTGTTTTCTCAATGTGAAATGATAGGCCCTTTCTCATTTTATCTGTATTGATTTGGACTTTAGAAAGTTGAAGGAAAAGATTTTTCCAACCTTTCAAATTTCACTTCTGCCCCAAAGTGTTTTTCTCTTTGTGTTATTTAAAATCATCCCATAATGCAACTTTTTCCATATATATATTAAAAAAATCAGCAATGTTGTACAGAGCAAACTTGTTTTTCCAAAGTTCAGTTTGACATATGAAAACAAATATGGCACCATTAGATAACTTAGAGAATTCAAGGAACAATTTGGAAGAACAAACTAAAATTTCAAAATCTGTAATTCTTTCCTTGATGACTAAGAGGCATAATTGGCTCTTCAGTTTATAAATAATGCAGTGATCCTAGAATCAAATAGATGGCACTAAGTTTATGACAACTGTGTTCTTCGGAAATGATTGCACAGATCATTGTTATTGCCAAAGATCTCGGTATAAATTTTTGTATTTTAAAATTATGTCCCAAAAGACAATATTAAATATAGTTTTAATATAAATATTCTATCATAATAAACACTCCAAAATACTTATTGAATTTACCACACATAGAGCTTAGAAAATATATGCACACATTATATTTATTTTAACCTAGGTGTATAGATATACTTATAATTGTTATGTATTTAAAGTAAATTAAGTGCAAAAGTAGTTTTTAATGGCTTATTTGTTTAAAATAATACTCAGTAGAGAAGGTCCAGGATTAAAAAAATATCAAGGACAGATCTCTGGATATTTTCTGAAAAGATATTTTTCTGTTATATTTCTAGTATAACAAGAATATTACATATATTTTTTAATTTTTAAATATATTTTAATATATTTTTAATATAATGAGTAGTATTTAAAGAGTCATTGTATTAAGTGCTTCCTTCATATACATTATGAATTATTTAATCCTCTGAAGAGTTCTATGAGTTTGGCATCCCTTTATTCCACTTTTCAGAAGAAATGATTAAGGCCTACAGTTGCATGACCTAGGTAATGCAACAGTAGTGAGAGCTCCAGGATTTAAATTCAGGTCTGTGTTGACTGCATTTTTGGAGCTTTTAATCATTTTCCTTTCTTCTCCTGGAACTGCAAAGGATACAAGTTCTGTGCGTATTATGTTTACATGCAGATTTGTTAGCAGTGCTGAAAAATTACAAAATAAGAAATCATAAAAGAAAACTACAGACTTATCAATAATAGATTTTTGTCAGTGACTTGCTATTATGTGAGTTTCAGGATAAATATGACAGTAAAATCTAATCTTTTTCTCCCTTTAGCTTTGTAATAAAATAGTGTTTCTGGTGAGTTTTGTCGGAAATCGTGGCACGTTCACCCGAGGATACAGAGCGGTCATCCTGGATATGGCCTTTCTCTACCATGTAGCATATGTCCTGGTTTGCATGCTGGGCCTCTTTGTCCATGAATTCTTCTATAGCTTTCTGGTGAGTACATTTCAGTGTGGACAATCACCACTGAAAACATGCACAAATGCCGCTTCTTATGTTTCTTCCTTTGATTTTTTGTTTTTTAAGCATGGCCTCTCGTTCAGATCAGTTATGTTATTTTTAGAATTTCCTGGGAAAAACATGAATTATTATTATTTTAGTCTTTTTCTCTGAAAAACTTTATGAGTGGTGAAATTCTTTATTTCTTCTCTGAGAAAGAACCAAGGACCTCAGTTCTTGACCCAGGTTTTGTATAGTAAGCTGCTTTTGGTTACAGCCATACCATATATCCCTTTACATTTAGAGATTCTCCAACAGAGTGTAGGAGAAAAAATGGGGATGTATTTTCTTGTAACTGGAATCATTGTATTTTATTTACAGTGCCAAATATTGTGTGTATCTTTAGAATGGCATGTCAGTAAAATGGGGAAAAACTGCCAACCTAGCAAAAAGTTTTAAGTAAAGTCTTATAGTTTCAGATTTAATGTTATTGTTGTTAAGCTTATCTACATATATTTAATTTATTAAACGGATTTTCAGATTGCTTCTAGAGGTTTTTGTTGGTTGGTTTTTTTACTGGTCATCAATTTTTCTTATGAAATGTATGTTTTATTATGACAGTAAACCAGGAGAGGAGTCAATACAAATATATGATAATGTTTTGAAACTTAAAGCTCTATCAGGTTAGCTTCATGCATAGAAGCATTTATTTATCACTCAAGCTCATAGTTAACATGCAGTAGAGAGCACTATCCAGTAAAAAGATTCCTGAAAACAAGTTGAAGATCTGAAAACATTATGCTTGCCCAGTTTGCTTAGGTCATGAGGGACAATTTAATTTTTTTAAAAAGGCTTTTGCTTCCCTGTTTTCTAGCACACCCACATAGGAAGACTGGAAAAGCAAATTTTTCATTTACTCTCAAACACTTGAAAGAGCCACAATAAAGAGTGAATTTGTTTCATATATTTAGATTAAATTATCTTGCAGGCAATTAATCAGATTATTGATTAATCTATTAATCTAAAGGAGATTTTTTTCTGTCCCAGGGATCCAAATGAATTCCTTCTCTGCTCTGATTCACCAGAAAAATTCTGTTTTTAAATATGAAGTCCCATTATACCCAGCACTTTAACCTGGCTATAATATGTCATATTCTATAATGTTTTTGTGTGTCAATCTTCTTGTCTATAAAATGGATAGGATTAGTATGGGAGACTAGTATTATCAAGATCCATTAAAGAAATAATGTGAAATAATGTATATAAATCTTGATGTTTTCTACCTGAAGATATTTGACAACAAAAAGATGTATTTGGATGATTGTATGAGTTATTAATAATAATGTTACTTGATGTTAATCTTATTTTTTGGTTTCATTTTTCTCTTTTATCTTTCCAACCTTACAATACTGATGCTAATTTCTTTTCATTGGGTTGGTTAAGGAAAAGATATAGTCTATTTTAATGTTTCAAGAACTAGAAGGAAATTGTAATGGGCATAATACCAAAATGGAATTTAAATGTATTTTTAAAATATTTTCGTATTTTGAAAAATATATGAATGTGCCTTTCTGGTTTTGCCCACAATTGTCAGTCTTTTATCCAGAATAATAAAAACCACACTCTAGATTTTCCTTTTAGAAATAAACAGAGGAAATCATCACACCTATCCAATGTCAACAACTTTTGCAGTCTCAAGTTTCTGATTCCATAAGTATAGAATGGGACTCAGGAATATGCAATTTTTTGCAAGCATCCCCTGGGCTTCTGAAAGCTAGAAAAGTACAGAAACTATCCAGAAGTGACCTAGAGCCCATTACTAGACCTTTTCTTTAAGCCACCATTGAGTTAAATTTAAGAAAAATCTCCTTTATGTCAACTTAATGCTTAAATAAGTTAATTAAGAATGTTGATAATTTGGAAGTTGAGTTTGCATTAGTTAATATTATCTGTACAGAAGAATATTGACTTTATTTCTGGAGTTTTCTGCTTCCTCTAGAAGAGAAATAGCAAAATAGTTAAACATATTTTTGTGTGTGTTTGACCACATAAAATAACAGTTTTTTAAGGTGAGCAAAAGAGTCAATATCTTTATGGAAATTACTTGCAAGACTAAAATTAAATTGGAAAGTAACTGTATAACCCTCGTAATCAGATAAACAGTATAAGGCCCTGGTGTTTCTGAGAAGATGCATGACATTGATCATTTCAACCAATTTAGAAATTCTAATCACTGCTCACAGATAGATGATAGAACACTAACCACAATTATTCTAATTTAAAAAATACTCTTTATTTCCAAACAGATATTTATGCATTTCTTAAATGAATGTTAATTTATTAGTTTTAACCAGATTTGGTAATAAAACACATACTTGCTAATGTATAATTTCAACTTTTTATATCACAATAAATAAAATGGTTTTTAGTGTTGACTACAGATAGCAAACACATACCTACATTCTTGACTAGTGCATAGATTTTCTACTACTAAACACAAAATGAATAATAACCCATAAGAGGAAGTAAATTAGCAAAATTATGTATTATTTTTTGTTTATACTTCTGTTTCCAAAAATATATACTAAAGTAATACATTTTGCCCTCATTATATCTCTTTATTAAGGAAAGATGTTTGCATTTCTCAAATATTTTAAAATTTCATACCTTTTCTGTTGTGACAGGCTCATAAAATTGTTCTTTTAATTTTACCTCTAATCACTTGATTCAACAATACATTTAATGAGTCTGTCAATTATTCATCACTTCGGTGAACCTAATTCAGCATTCTCATGTAAGCCATTTTACATATTCCAGAAGCAACTGCAAAATATCAGTAAGATTAAAAAAAAAGAAAAAGGAGCCAAGCTGGTTAAGTATATTGTAATTTTTCAAAATTCAAATTGAAGCAATGCTATTTCCATGTCTTACACAATTGTATTTATGTTGGTTATGAAACCAACAGATGCACATTATATGTTGTGTTTGAGTTCTCTATTAAAAAACAATTCATTAATACATTCCAACTGGAAAGAAATGTATAGTTTAGTTCATTTTAAGGTGTCATTTAAGTTACTTTTTCACAGATAAACTAAAATGGCTTGCATTTGTATTTGTAATGACTTTTATATTTATTCAAGTTTTGCTCCTTTGCATTTTGTTTTTATTTTATTTTTGTAGCTTTTCGATTTGGTGTACAGAGAAGAGACTCTGCTTAATGTTATAAAGAGTGTCACACGAAATGGCCGCTCCATTATTCTAACTGCAGTCCTCGCTCTCATCCTTGTCTACCTGTTTTCCATTATTGGGTTCCTTTTTCTAAAGGATGACTTCACTATGGAAGTGGATAGGCTGAAAAACAGAACTCCCATTACAGGTATTGCTATTACCACTAAATGAGCTTTCTCTGATGGCAGATATGATTTGTAGGTAGCTTGTTAAGAGGATTATGGATAAACACTAATGGAGGAAATGTTTTCTTTTATTCCTTTGAAAACATGTTCTGGTTCAAAAAGAGCTCATGACTGTGAAATACTTTTAGGCTATATGTAGGCTGTCAGTGCATACAGGAGTATCCTTCTACAGGGAACAACATCTAAGCACAGACTCAGTATTGTTTCAGTGTTTGAATGCTGACTATATTCCAGAAGAAAGTCAACAACTTCAGTGCAGAATAATAGCTTTGAGATTCTTTTCCTTCTCTTTTTCTTTGTCTCTCTCTCAAGAACATCTAGCATCATTTACAACCATTATTTCATACATATTTGCTCACAGTACATCATGTTATACTTAAATAACTGAAAATGATAAATGTTTTGTTTTGAAATCATCAAATAGTGAGAAAAAATATTCAAAATATTGTCATTAAGGGGCTCAGTCCATCAGTATGTAGCCATCAGACTTCCATACAGTATTTGTTTTTGTTGACCGACATCATCCATTTGCGGTCACTGTGATTCTTACAGAGCGAAGGCTAATTTTTTTCCATCTTATTTTGAATTTTTACTTATCATGCTCTCTAAAGGTTTCTTTTTCCTCTTTCCTACCTTTTGTTGTTTTGGTTAAATCTATTTGTTACTCTTTTTCCTCCTCTCCTACTTTACTAGATAGAAATCATAATTCTGCACTTTGCTGTTAGTTTCTCTGGGTGATTCTGCTACCTATGGGTTGTAGAGAATGGAAACCACAAAATGACTCTCTCTCTCCTCAAGCCACTTAAAGGTATGATTTAATTAGTAGTACCTTATAAACTATATTTTTTCTCACCTTTAACAAACATTTCTTAATTAGTAAACTGATGATATATAGTAGTATCTTCCTTAGACTATGAGATAATTAAATGACATTTAGATCTGTTAGTAAGTCTAGTAGATCAAAGCACAAAATAGAAAGATGGTTTTTATCAGATACATAGATTAAAAGTTATTAAACTCGAGATTGAATTTCATGCCTAGGTATTAGTCTTTACTCACAGGAACATGGAATATTTTCTGTTACTGTCTTTCTTCTTCCTTAAGTTTTACTTTTCCTGGAGTTTACAGATGTAAATAATTGGAGGAAAAGCTCATGTGTATAAATGCCCCCCCAAAGTCACTTTTACTAAACTATCAGTGAATCATAAGCTACTTGTTCTCAAAACTCCAAGTTTTAATTATTTACTGGTCATGATCACATTGAGTTATTCAGTACTGGGTGAGTCTGAAGGCGAAGCATCATAATTCCTTAATTCTAATATCTACAATAATTATTTTATAAATCTAGTAGTAAATATTTTAATTGTTTTATTTAAAAAGGAATTTAATTTCATTATATTGTGAATATAAATATATTTTTATAAATATAAAAATATCTTTTTTTCTGACAAAATAGGCAACAGTAGACCTAAAATGTCAAGATCTTTACTAAAAATATTTATGCATATTTATATAAAAAGCTGTTAAGTAAAGGAAAGCAATTGTAAATACTATGAAAATGTAGCATATGAGAACAGCTAACAAAGTTAAACTCTTGATTTTTCATGGATGGAGAGCTTTTGTTTCATAGACTGAGAGTGCACGTGATACCATGCTCTTCAAAAAGCACCCTTATTTTCATAATATTTTAAATTTAATTTCCAGTGTCATATATTGTGTCATACAGGGCACAAAATTTATTCTTTCCCGTATCAAACGCTGTTTACTCCCAAAGTTGAATGAAATTACTGAGGATGACACACCTAGCTAGTGAGAGAAATTTGCAGTGCAGAAGTATACATATATGAGAGTGGAGAATGAAGAATTTGCAAATAGCATTGGGAAGGTAGGAGAATGCAGATCCTACCTCTGGGACCAGTGGAATCTATGCCTCAATAGATGAAGGAGCCTCGACTTGACAGTGTTTAGGGGTATCCAAAGCCCCAGGAGTTGGAAGGAAGGTTCTGTTGACAAGTGGAGGTGACAGTGTCTCTCAAACATGTTCTTTCTTCCCCATTCTCAGGGCTGCCTTCCTATTTCTCATCTTTGTTTCCTTTCATCCAAAATACCGCCAAAGCCTCCTATGTGGCTTCCCCACTTTCATCCTCTCTTCTGTCTGCCCAAGTCATTCATTGTGACCACAGCTCTGATTCTGTCTCTCATTAATTCAAAAACCTTGCTGGAGTCTGTGCTGACTTGAGATGCTTGGTTTAAAATAGTTAGCCTAAAATCTGTTCACTCTGCTGTCCCATCTGTGCCTTTGCTGGTCTCTGTGCCAATTGTCATACAAATTGCACCTGGAATTGCACCGATTTTTTCCCCTACTGTATCTTCCTGTGTGTAAATCCATGTCTCCTTTAGCCATTGAGCTCTAGAATTATCAACCACCCCTCTCTGTTCCCATCTCTTGGCTTTCTGATTATTACTTCACATTCACTGAAGAACTGCATATTTTCTGCACTCCAAATTTCACTTGCTACCTAGGTGTGTTATCTTCAATAATTTCACTCAACTTTGGTAGTATATATTGTTTGATACTTGAAAGAATAAAAACTTCCTGTTTTTTTTCTTTCTAGAATTCACTTCTCCCTCTCCTCATGCACTACATTACTTTATCTGTATTTCACTTCCTCTGTTCAATGAAAATTATGTCTTTATTTCTCTGTTCCCCAATTGATTGTCGGTCCTTGAAGACCGTGACTCCAGGCCCTCAGAGCCTAGCACAGAATCGGTAACTATTTAGTACGTAAGGGAATGGCTAACAGGGCACACTGAGAATCCCTACTTCTCTCTGTCTCTGACCACCTGAAACCCACTCCACCCCCAAGTGATGCACCTGCCCTTTGCCTGATGCTTACCCCAGTCAGGGCAGGGAGAGATGGAGGTCGAATGTGTGGCCTCCCTTCCTCAAGTGGACTCTAGCCCTCTCAGCTTCAGTACTTGTGTTGCAGGCAACCCAAGGCCCAGGCCATCTCCTCATGACCTGTCCTAATTCAAGCTACCATTTGCCACTTCCACTCTCATGTCATCAAAGAATTAGGGTAACCTTGGTGTGGTATTGCTTGGAAATGCACTTGAATATTTCTTTAGCCCTTTGTATATGAAAATGACCTTAGTCCCGTTCCTACATCTTATGGACTTTCCTTGATAGCTAGGTGTGAAAAATAGGTTTGAGAGGAATGAACTTCACTTTGTATTTGTCACTAACAACAACAAATATTTTTATAAAACTTTTTTCACAGAGATGGGAAGGTTATTATTGTCTGTTCTATTCTGAGCCAAAGAAATAGGCTGTGAGTAAGCAGGCAGAAGGATCCTTTGGGACTAAGGAAGAAAAGAAAGATCCTGAACAGGGATCTGGCAGAAGATTCTTGCTTCCCTGAGGCATTTTAGCCCCTGTTACCTGTTAGAAAACCACTATCTGCAATCTCTACCTCAGCTGTAGGAACCCACCAGTGGCTTAGAGCTCAGGGAACAAACACGAACCTCATTGGGAGAAACGTGTTCCTGGCCTTCCAAGCCCTAACCCTGAATGCATTTGGCCATGGAGAAATCGTTACACATGGTGGTTAAAGTCTACAATTCATTAATATTTTATCTCCACTTTGAAAAGGTATAAAAGGCTTTTTGTAGTTTGAACCTATTCTCTATTTATAAAATAACTTCTATAGGCAAACTGTTCAGTATTGCAAACTAATTTACTGAAAGACTTTAGGAGCACAACTAAGTCAGAGTAGTAGTGCCTTTTATTTATAGGTCTTTGTAATTGTATGTTCATTTCTTGTCATTTGCATATTTGTCTCTATACCATATTCTACTTTGTGTTTTCTCAGGAAGTAATGACATTTCTACTATGACTTTAAGTTCAATGATGAAAACATGTGAAAAAGAAAACTGCTCACCTACGATACCAGCTTCAAATACAGGTCTGTAAAAACAACTCCAGAACAGTATGAATTTGATACTTCTACAGTTATGTTTATTTGGTAAATGTTGTTACCACTTAGTGATTTGCTCTAGGAATTTCATGGTGGTTTGAAATAGAAGAATGGAGGGTAAGAGAACCAAGAAGTTTCAAAATAGAGAAAGGATTCCCATATCTGCCATTTTGTATCCCCACCACGTTCCTTATATTATTTCTATTCAAAAGAATTTATCAAATTTACCCTGTGGTATGAGCTGTTAAAAATTCTATTACCATATTGTAAACCCATGCCACACTAAGTGAGACCCTTTTAACTGTATAGCCTTTAACAAAGAATCTGGAAATTATGGGCTTAGAATTCAGAAGGCTTTATTATAATCCTGGACTTGCTGCTTTATAGCTCTCTTAGATGTATTATGCAAATATCCTGGACTTTGTTCAGATGACTTGTCCCCTGAGAGAGAGGGAGGGAGGGAGAGAAGGAGGGAAGAAGGAAGAGAATAAAGAGGGAGAGTTAGAAAGACAGAGAGAATATGATACTTTCCCTGCTTCCAAAGGAGCAAATAGAACTATGCATATAAGAAGAATTTTTTTAAACTCTAATTGTTCTGAATAGTCTGGAAACTACAGCATATGTGAAATTTAATGAATCGTAAAAGGAATTAGTGATCTGTTTTCAGGAGTGGTAACAATTTAAGGAATATGTCTTTAAATATGTCTTTAAATATGTCGAGTTTTATATATAACAAAGAAGTGTTATGTCAACAAAGGGCAAAACTGGACTCAGAGAAAATGAGGGAAGTCAGGGTTAAGCACAGTGTAAGGGTAGATTTACCGACTTCCACCTGGGAGCATGATGTTTGATTGCAGCTCATAAATGATAGGGCTTTTTTCCTAAATTGGCTTTTTCCTTGAGATGTTGGACTCTTGCTTGAGGAGAAATGGAGAGTCCCTTCCACTGACTAAATGTTTTATGCTTTATGACCAAAAGGGAGAAATAAACACATGAATATGTTCCATCCCAATGTCTCAGCAGGTATAGGCATTGTGAGCAGCTGCCACCAAGAATTTTTTCCTCCACTACCCCCTGGGTACCCAGTCCAGGCTTCCAAACAATGAACCAGCTCATTCTTTGCTTGTGCAGCTTTACTGTGCTCTGCAGTTTCTAAAGTCCCATTACATGCATCCTCCAGTCTAAACGCCTCCAATTTCTTCAGACTTCCTCGTATATTATAGCACTAACTCTTGATGTTACACTCCAGGGCAAGAAGTTGAGTGGCACTGTCTTATTCTAGATAGTGGAATTTGGAATCATACCACAGTCTTGATCCGTATGTGGCTGGTTCTTGGCCAAAATGTCATTCTTCACTAGTTCAGCTGTAAAGACATAAATGCCTATCTTGTACTCATATAATTGGGAGTTTGGGGTTTTAAGTGTAAAACCATGCATTTATTTATATATGTTTCTTTCAGCCCATAATCCAAGGGCCATCTCAGATTGTCATGTGAATAGATTAGGAGTTTTTTGACCAGATGATCTCTAGGTTTCAGGTCTTTCCTTCCAGGTCTGATGTGTCATGAGGCTCATGGTATCTTTATATATTCTAATTCTGTGAAGTAATATATGTATTCTCTCTTGTGTCGTCTTCAAGTTTGATCAGCTCTAGAACAGGGATTGGCAAACTGTGATCCATAGGGAAATTTGAAGTTTTTTTCTTTAAAGAAAAATATGCAGCGAGGACTATATGTGGCTCACAAAGCCTATTTGTCATCTGGCTCTCTGCAGAAAAAAATTGCCAATCTCTGCTCTAAAAGATTTTTCATTAAAGGTGCTAGAAATGTTGCAGAGGACAGTGCTAAGGACAGAGTTGTTTAGCATGCTTCTAGAAATATGCTTTTCACATTGGCATAGTCACATTTCATGCGCTTCTTCAGCCACATAAAAATTTGTCTTGAGTAAATTATCATTTAGCCCGTATTTCTCCATCTTTAAAAAAATCATGAAACTCCTTCTCAAAGCCTCCTTGCCAAAGCCCAGATGCATAATGTCTGCCACATCCCCAATTTGAGGTCAGTCTGAACCCATACTGGCTTCTCTTGATTCCAATTCCTTCCCACACTGTCACTTTAATGATCGACTTTGGTATGTTATCTTGGAGAACAGCATCAAGCTCATTTGTCAGTAGCTTGCCGAATCTGTCACAATCTCAAATTTAGGTCTACAGATATCCTGTCCTCTAATCATTATCCACATTTTTTTTAAAAAAAATCACAGAGAGTTGTTTTGAAAACTTGGATATAGTTTAAGTAGCCAGGTAAAATTAAATAACAGTAAAATTAAATAGCTCTGAGGATTTTTTGGCCACTTCACGAACTTTTATTTATTATCAACAGTACTTGTTATCTTCTTTCCAGTTCAACATTTTTTCTCCTTAACAGAGTATGAAAAATAACATGTTAAAAATTTACTTTCTTGTTAGCACAAATACTTTAACTACATGGTCTCAAAGTGTATAATAACCCTATTCCTGCCTTGCTCGTCTATATCTGAATATTACTTTAAAATTACTTCCTCTATTTTAAAGTAAATATACTTTAACTATGGTTTGCCAGTGGATCAACAACCAAACTAGTGTTCCTCTTGCCAGAGTCTAGAAAGAGGGCTGACCCAAGGGGCCCAGCATAGCCCCTGAGCTGGTAATGCTCATGGCCAGCATGGTAGCTGGAAGCTCCTAAGGCACAGTGAGATAACTGCTAGAGTGAGACCTTTCAGTCATACATGGTGTGAACATAACCCAGGTTGTAGCTGCTGAGCTCTGTACAATTCTGTAAATTTTAGGCTTTCTACAATTCCTCAGGCATTGTCGTTGATGCTCAACCAGGCATTCTATTGTAATTGTTTCAAATGCTATTACTAATTGGGACATTTTGATCTTAACATTTAAAAAAATGAAGTGAATATTTTTGTAAAACAGGAAATTAGCTAAGTCTGTTCAGTATAAATCTTTGATGATGATAACGATATTAATAGTTATAAAAAAAAAAACCTTGTGTATTCATTCATTCATTTACATAGCAATATTTGTTGAGGCTGTTCTATGGGGCCAGCCACCAAGCTGGGTGTTCAGGACACATTGTTGAAGAAGCAAACATGGATCCTGGCCGTTACGGAACTTATAAAATAGTGAGGGAAACATAAAAAGTTATAAAATACAGTGAGTCCTATAAGCAGTGCTATGAGAGGTAATCACAATAGAGCTTTACTATAGTAAGATCAGACAGAAAGGCTTCTCTGAGGAGGGATTATTTAAACTGAGACATGGAGAATGAGAAAGATCCAGTCAAGCCAGAGGAAAGAGAAGTGCATTCTAGGCACAGGGAACAGCACGTGAAGGCCCGGATGCTTGTTCAATGATAAATGAATGCTACCAATTATCATCACATTATGGGTAAAACACTGAGGACAAAAGACCTTAAGTAAGGTCACATGGCTAATAAATCAATCTAGATCTCTGATTCCAAAACCCGTCCTCTAACCTTCTAAGTTTTATTGTCTCCTAATAAAAGAATTCAACTCTATAAATTATTTCTTCTCTAACCAAAATTTAGAGATTGTTAAAATTCTGCCTATTGTTTTTCCTCTCCCTGAGAATGCTTGGATAGATTTTCTTTATGCATATGGTCTTCTAAAGGCAATTTCTTAAATGTAAATATTCTCTATTACATATTTATCAACATATTTATTCCCTTCCCCCCACCACTCTGGAAATATTTAGCAACGTCTGGAGACAATTTTGGTTGTCAAAACTCTGGGAGGAGTGCTACTGTTATCTAGTGAATAGAGGCGAGGGATGCTGCTAAACATCCTACATTGCACAGGACAGCACCCGTGACAAAATTATCCAGCCCAAAATGTCAGTAATGTTGAGGATGAGAAATTCTATTGTATTACAAAGTCTGGATATTATTTTCTAACTCTGAATACAAATTCATAAAAGGTTTCCCATTAAAACCTCTACAACCTATTATTCACCTAATATATTACACAAAGAACATAATTTCTTTTTTCTCTATGGACAAATTGAGATGATTCTTCCAGGTGTATTACTCCAGGGGCAAAGTTTCTTTTTTTTCAACCTCCACCAGAGCTGACAGTTGCAGGGAGAAGCAGGTATGATTTTTCAGAACAAGCTCCCAGAGTAGGGAGGAAAGGATAGTGGAGGAATTTTAGCACTGGAAGTGTGACAGAGACACTGTTAGGAGCCAGAGATGGTGGCAATAGCTTTTCAAGATCCGGGATTATTCCTAAATCAGTATGAAAACTGCAGGAATGCCTGTATTGATCTACTCTTTCCTCCGTGCCCTTTTTACATTTGACATGGTAAGTGATAAAATTCATCTGACTGAAAATTCCATTGATTTAATCTTCTATCCCTTGCCATGTTTAAATTCTGGCCATATGTACTTAACTGCAAGAGTAGAGCGAAAGGTAGAACCTGGTGTTTGCTGTACAGCATGTGTCACTTAGATTTAAAAATAACTTTTCTCTGTCTAAGACCAGGATTAAATTTTAATTCACAAACCCTAGTGTGCATTTGTTATGGGCTTGGTTTGTTACCTTGTGGACGGACAGCAGGTCCACATTACAAAGGCCCAGACATACACAGCGGCGTAGAAACAAGCCTCGTGGTGACTGGGAGGCAGAGCGGCCAGTTCCCAAGGAAGCACCAGCACATGCAGGTTAGGTCATTGTCCCTGCAGCACGTTTGCATGGTAACTGGCAACCAACCGTGTCTGAAAAAAACAAAAAGAATTCTTTATTTCATTTGCTGTAGACCTCCATGACTTCCTAGACAAAAATATTCACTTAAAAAGAAAAAAAAAAATAAACTGAAATTTTTAGAAAAGTAAGGCCTATTGGAGGCAGTTTACAAAATACAGTCACACTTATTTTCTAAGTAAAAATCATTTGTACAGAAAAGGGAGGAAGTTCACAGATGTTTAACATTTATGAGTAATTCAAATTTAATATGTTTTGGTATTTTACTTTAACAAAAAATTGCCGAAAACCAGAAACTGATCAACTTTAATGCCATTCCACATTTTGACTTCCTTCTGAGTGCCTAGGTTTTAAATTTTTTTTCCTAGTTAAAAACTTTTAAATCAGCATTGCCACAATGATTTGATTATAATTAAAGTTTAAGATAAACAAACAAGAAGATTTTAATTGCACTCAGAATTTAAATATATATCCATGACAATCTATTGCTTTCTATGAAACCATTAAAATAAATAATTATTAAAGCAGAAAATAGCATTATTAAATACTGTTATTCTAGCAAGTCCAGTATTTAAAAAAAAAAAAAAATACAGACTAACACCTCAGATCTAGGGGAAATATTTCAGAGCTGATAGAATATATTTTTATTCTTTTCTTCATATTAAATATTTTATTTCTATTATGAATTAACAAAAAATACTTTATTTTACTAATACTCAACTGAAAATGAGGATAATTTAACCTCATATTATTCAAGTATAGAATTCATTGATTATGCTAAAACTATAGCTTTGCATAAGATTTAACAACCACCTATCAGTAATAATCATAATTATGATAACCTAGAATTTATTACACCCTATGTGCCAGTGTTCAAAGTTTCTTACATGAATGTACTTAGTTCTTCTTAAATGTCTTCACATTAAAAGTCTATTTCCACTAGTTCCTTCCTTTTGCATGTAAACAATCATGCTCTCTCACTTCTTTTACAACTACCTCTGTTTTCCTCATTACCCCCTTGCCACCATTAGCTAAACCATTTTTCTTACATCTGAAATCTTTTCCATTCTACCATCTTTTCCCTCTCATCCTAAAACACTCTTAGGTTCTAATTGAACCTTTCTCTGCATTCTTTTATCTCCTCAAATGAATATCCTATCAATCTTCTTCCTTTCAGCACCAGATTTTCCTATAAAACATTGGCTTACACTCTCTCCTTCCATTTCTGCATCAACCATCTTCTCTTTCACTATTTGCCATCTCCCTGTTGTTTCCTATGACCTAATTGTTGAATCCAGTGACCTTTTCTTGTTTCTCATTGCTTTTTGCCCTTCTGTAATTTTGACATTTTTTTATACCTTCTCCATTTTTAGATTATTTTTTCCCTTAATTATGGATCATAGTAATCTCCCAGTTCTCTTGTCTTCTCTAGCTTTTAAAATGTTTTCTCATCTTCTTACCCTACAAACATAAGAATCATCCGAGATTTTTTTCCTTGTCTTCATCAAAACACCTGATGTCCAGTTCTTTCTTCTGAATTATCTGTTTTCATGGTCTAATGGGACCATCCTTTCCCAAGTCACCTCTGACTGAAAGTTTCAGTGTAATATTTAATCCTGCCTTCCTATGCCAAGTCCCATCAGCTCCAATTCATTCATCCTTTCCATTCCCACTGTCATTACCCTGTTGAAGCTCATGGCACATCATGCCTGAATTACTGCAACTCCTCTGGCTATTCTTTCCTCTTCAGTTCATCCACTATATCACCACTAGACTATTTGTCAGAAATGACTGCTTTGAATATTTTCTTCCCTGTCCTCGACTCAAGATTTCTACCATGCTCCATTGCCTGCCAAATAAAATCACAACTTCCTGGATCTTCACAGAGCGCTCCCAGCATTATATTCCACTTCTCTACATACTGCTATTTGCCATTCAGCATGCAAACAAATATTCTTTTCTACCTCTGGGGCTCTCTGCTCATGCCATGTGATATGCCTCTCTATTCCTATCTTAGTCCATTGAATATTCAAGGCAAACTTGGAGTCTACATTAATTAGAGGGACTCCTCTCTATCTGTGATATTAAAGGTTCTCTCCCTATTCTAATCTCTTTGCTCTATTTCCATGGCTTTTATCACATGTTAATTTATCTTATATTATCTAAGTATGGTAATTCCTCACTTAATATCACTGATAGATTATTGGAACTGCAGCAAAACAACATATAATGAAACCAGTTTTGTCATAGGCTTATTGACATAAATAAGAGTTTAGTTCCTATGGCATCTCATAGATATTATAAGAACATCGTTGAATGAGATAGTGTTCTACAAGCACACAGTAAACTTTTATCTCATAGTGTTTTACAAACTAGATGATAAACTACCTTGCCCATGTCAGAAGTTCTACAGTGCTTCTCTACAGCTTTCAGGATAAAGTTTAAACTTTGCATGTTGGTATATGAGTTTCTCCATAATCTAGTCCCTGTCTGCCCCTGTGCACATCCTTCCTGCCTCCACAGTGTCCTGAGATACTGCACTGCCTTTGTTCATTTGCTAACCCACCTTTTTTAGGGGAACATAAGGTTCCTAGAGGCTATGACACTTTCATCTTTCCACCTGTATTCCTAGCGTCTCACCTAGGGGCTGTTGATGTAGTGAAATGAGTCAAGTTTGGCTGGGGAAAGCCAGCTGGTTATGAAGATAGGTCTCCACGAGGTGGCATTTACTTAGGTGAATTCACCATGACTCAGGGCCTGGCTTTCAGCCTGAAGACCTGGGAATTTGGCTTAACGTATTGTGAGAGGATCCACCTCATAAAGGTAGAACCTTATTAACCAAGCTCACAGAGGCTGCTATATAAAACTGGCATGCCTATACACTAGTTATTATGGAGCATGTTGACTGGACTGTTAGTGGTGTTGCCCTGACCTGGGCATTCTCTGCCTGTTTATATACCACGCCAAAAGCACATTCTCTTATTATATATTTGCAGCCAATCTATTTTATTTCACAACAGCTAATTACATGAATTGAGTGTGGACGTTACCACCTCACCTGTTAAAGAATAAACAACCTCAGTTCTGAATTTTGGGGAAGAGATGGGAGCAGTTTCCTGTAGCTTCTGGGTATTGACTAATCTGGCACTTAAAGTCTTTAGTAAACATACATGTGACATGACCAGGTAGGTAGTTGCCGATTGAATAAATGAATTCAGATCCTGCCACTAGCTTTAAGATTGCTTTGATTGAAAGGCTAACTGTGGCAAAATAACATATAGTTGTATTCCATACGATCTTATTACTGGAAAACTATATTTCTCTTTAAAAATTCCATTAACTCTTTTATATATTTCTAACTATTTTTCTTCACATTCTCCTTAGCCATCACATTGGAACCCGCAACCAGGTATCGGGGACCTATCTGGCATGTTGCAAACTGAACTTTCTCACTGATTTCTCTGCCTACCTTCTCTCTTCTGCTGTTCTGACTGCTGCCACCACCAGCCCTACTTCTTCCCCATTTCTCCTTCCTCCAAACACAGTTTTATTTCTTCTACTTTCTAAATCAGAATTGCCTTGGGGCTCGCCTCCACGGTAAGTGCTCCAGCACAGACGCTGCTTAGACCTTTGAGCCTGCATCTGGTGCCTGCACATCTCTGACTTCAGCCCTCCTCTTGAGATGCATGTTTTAAAAATGAACAGCCCTGCATAAAGTGGAAATACTGAGATTTCTCATCTGAGTGACGTTAAAATAAAGTTTGAAGTTCACAAGAGGAAAATCAGCCTTTTGTAACAAAGTACCAAACAGGCTGTTGGTTATGGATCATGTAAACATAACTAAGTTGTTTTTTCCCTTTGGTAGCTGTTTTTACACTCACGCCTTGACAGGCAGACTGTGGCTACCTAATGCCAAAATTCAGTGCCTCTGTGGTTCTTTAA
Organism: Eidolon dupreanum; assembly: GCA_028627145.1. NCBI lineage: Eukaryota > Metazoa > Chordata > Mammalia > Chiroptera > Pteropodidae > Eidolon > Eidolon dupreanum. The sequence goes on along the minus strand of CM053503.1, from coordinate 29,616,171 downwards.
CTATGTAACAAAAAATATACATATATATTTCTGCTTACTTATCAATATTAGGTAATCCTCATTCCAATATCCAATTTAGTATGAACTTTTAGCTATTTTAAGTGACTGGGAAATTAATTACCAAGTTTGGTAACTTTACCATTAAACAAAATAAGACTAAGAATTTTTCCATCACATTATATCATTTTCTCTCTCCCCATTTCTCCCTAAATATTTTCACATTACTACATTCACAAAAAAAATTTCTCATATGAGATAAATTGTTCACATAAATACGTTGTATGTTTTTATCCATAGCTCCATGCTGGTCATTAAGAAAGCTTAGACATTTAACCAAAATAATAATATCTGCCCTAATTTTTAAGCCCGTACTATGTGTATAGCAATCTCTATGCAAAGTGTTTTATATATCTTTCATCATATAACCCTCTGAAAGGTTTAATCTTTGAACAGACCTCCCATTTTACAGATGAGAATATTGAGGAACTTGCTCAATGGCACGTCCTCCTCAACTCCTTAATCACTGACTTTCAGAATTGGCATTGTATACTTCAGGGATGGGACCCCCTGTACCAAAATGCATTTAGCATAATGACAGTCTGTGTCAGCCATGGGCTGCCACATATAAAAAGAATGGTATATGATTTCAAAAAATCATGTCATGGCACAGTAATAAAGAAATAGATCTTTGGAAGTAGATAATAATATATTTTAAAAACACAAGTTTGCTGCATTGTTTAATTTGTGTGTTTTATAGCTGATGAAGAGTATGAAGATGGAATTGAAAGAACATGTGACACTCTTCTTATGTGCATTGTCACCGTTCTGAACCAGGGCCTCAGGAATGGAGGTGGTGTGGGAGATGTACTGAGAAGGCCATCCAAAGATGTAAGCTGGAAAAAAAGTTTTTTTTTTTTCAAGAAGCACATAGTTATTTTGAAAAAACTTTTGAAACAACATTTACAATACAATTTTTGTTTTCAGGGTAGTATATTGTATCATTTGATTTAAAAGTATAAGAGTGGCCCTAAAACCAATTAATTGTATGCTAGGATTTCATAGAAATAGCTGATGTACTAAAACTCTATGTTGTTAGTGGGGTTATGACATTTTTCCAAGTTTGAACTGTGTATTGTATTACAGCAACAAAATCATGACTACAAACTTTATACAAGAGTTGAGTGTTACATAAGAAACAGAAACTAGGCTGCCTCTTGTCTATCAGGTGTCTCAAGCATGGAGATTTACTCTTTACCTTTCAAGATGAATAGCCTCCATTATTTATCATGATGAATATAAAGTTTAAACAAATTCTAACAAGATTTTATATATTAAAATGGCAAGACTGAAAAAGTGATTAGCTGCCAAATCTCAAGTGCTAAGCCAGGAGCTTAAAAAATCTCAGTTCTCCAAAAGGCTAGCTGTATCATGTTGTCGATTTATCTAATGTTTTCTCATCTCTGAAACAGCTGGGTTACATGATCACTAATATGAATTTTAATACTGTTCATCAAGTAGAAATAGCTTGAGCTGTATGTACTTGACCCTTTAAGGCCAAGAACAAAACCTACTCAGAAATTGATAAATCATTAGGTCCTCCTCAACTCCCTAATCGCTGACTTTTGGAATTGATATTTGTATATCTTTTGTGCAACTTCTGGGATGCAACCCACTGCACCAAAATGCATTTAGTATAATGACATAGTATAGTGGTCTTTAATAAAGGTAAATCTCTCTTTTACAGGGTAGGAGTTGGGGGAGGTAGTGTAAGTCCTACAGAATGGAAAGGATTCTGGGAACAGGCTGTGAAGCTTTTTGCATAACACTTAAAGAAAATGAAGGTAGAAAGTGGGTCTTTTTCCAACTTGGAATACTATTTATATTAATTTAGCCAACATTTATTGAATATATTCTCTATGCTAGAAAATGTGCTGAAATCACCATGCCCTGAAAATATGTTTGTGTGTATATATATATATTTTTTTTATTTTAAATTTTATTTCAGGAACCCCTTTTTGCTGCCCGAGTGGTGTATGACCTTCTTTTTTATTTCATTGTTATTATTATTGTTCTTAACTTGATTTTTGGTGTCATCATTGATACTTTTGCTGATCTCAGAAGTGAAAAACAGAAAAAAGAAGAAATTCTGAAGACAACCTGCTTCATCTGTGGTAAATGTTCTTAAGATACTAAAATACTAGATGAAGAAACTGCTCTGAAGGAGGGAGGGGCTAGAATGATGTTTGCTTGTCATACTTTGGGAAAAATTATTTCAAAATTAAAGCTGTACAAAACTCAGATTATGTAACTTAGCATTGGATTGGGGTTCTCTGTTCCATAAATAGATAGAAGAATTACATCCCAAAGCTATCTTGTCATTATTTCTGCAATTTGTATGATTCTCCAACTATAGAATGTGTTACAAAATACTAAAAGGTTCTATCACCTGGCAAACAGATTTTCAATCACAGTAACATAATGATTAAACAACAGAATGATTTTTATTTTATTTTGTTAGATTATGAATCCATAGATGATTTTTCTAGCAATTTGAACTTTTACTCACTGACACTATGTTTTTGATTCTGAACTGTGCTTTCTCTGTTTTCAATCTCTTTCTCTCTCTCTTCCTCTTTCCCTCCCTCCCCATCTCTCTCTCTCACCACACTGTCTTCCCTTCTCCCATCATTAGCTCTCTTAGGCCCAACGTTCCCCCCCCCCCACATTCCCTTTGGCTATACATCTCCTCAACACTTTCTGGCTTTAGTTGTCTCCATAGCTGGTCTAGTCACCTTAGAGTCCTTCCCCCTCCTTGAATAATCACCAGCTGCAGGTTACACTCACCATCTATTTTTTCCATGTTGGGCTGAAGAATCTTTTGATAAAAGTCACAAAACAAGCATAAGGGCTTCACCGTGTTATTCTATGTAACTTAAATGGGACCCTCAGTAAATCCAATTCCCTTTTTGGTTCACTTTTTTCAACTGTCTCATTTCACTCAATGGCTCTTCCAAACCTTTCTAACATTATTCCAACAGTTGGAGGTGTACCAAGCAGTCACCTGTAATAATAAGCTATATTTCAAGGAAACAAACATAAATTGGATGTGCCCTTCTTTGGGGTGTTCGTAATCTGTTGTAGAATTCAAACACAGTAAATATCATTGCTACCGAAGAAGTTCACAGGTTGTTATACCTCATCAGGTTGTGATAGGGAATAGACAAGAAAGAGATAGGAAAGGCTTCTTAGAAGAGAGATGGCATTGGAGCTGTTGGTAAAAGATGGAAGAGAGGTAGCCATATCAAAGTGGGTAGAAGCAGAATGACCAGCATAAGGAAAAGCATGGAGGGAAGAACAGTGCAATGAGAATTTAATTATTGCAAGCAGCTTAATGTTGTTGGAGCTTAAATTTCAGAGCAGGGCATGCCAAGAGAAGAGGTTGGCCAAATCATGTATGGTCCTTTATATTAAAAAGCTTAGACTCTATCCTACCGACTTATAGAGAGGATGATCAACCATTAAAGAATTTTAAATAAAGGAGGACAGGGTTTAATTTTTGTTTTAGAGCACTGTGACAGCTATGGGAAGTCATTCATCAGTGGACAGTACTGGAGACCGAGTAACCAGGTAGGAGGTTATTGCCATAGTCCAGGTGAAAGGTAACGAAACTTTGATTCAGAAGAGTTAGTGGTGGCCGTATTAAGGGTGGAAGACAGAACAAGAAATATTTAGGAGATAAAATTTTTAAGTCCCAGTGTTTTGGAGTGGATATGAAAGAGCTGAGGTACCTGTGTGATGGCAGTACCAACCACTGAGTTTGAGAAAAGAAGAAGAAAACAATTTTAGATTTTTCGGGCTCACCCTAGCTCACCCCTAAATGGCCTGCTCAGCACTGCCAGACTTATTTCCACTTTGAATTCATCATTTCCTTACTCAAAAGCCTATCAATAGCGTTGCAGTCTATAACTCTAAAACTCTAATTTTCCTGGCATATAAGGGGCCCCACAATTGGGCCCCTTCTTTTTTTGCCTATCTTTTCACCTGCTCTTCTCCCATTTATAGCTTAAGTTCTAGCCCAACTACCTTACTCTTCCTTAACTCTCCATATATTCTCAGTTATGGTATTTCTGTTTGGAATGTCCAAACTCCTAAGCTATTGAACTCTTGCTCTCACTCTGAGACCCAGATCTCATGCCACTTCTTTGATCTCACTAACCAGAAGCAAACATGTCTGCTTCTAAATTATTCACGTCACACTTAGTTATATGGTACTATGTATATTTTTGTTGTTTTATCTCCTCTGTTGGATGCTATGCATTGTCATGTTGTAGAAAGTGCATGAATTTTATAGTCAAACATAGGTCTGCACTGGTTCTACATCTTGGCTATGTGAGGTTGGCCAAGTTTCCTTTCCTTGAATTATTGTTCCTTCATCTGGAAAATGGAGAATACAATGCCGTGTTTTGGGGTTGTGGTGAGTATTAATGAGATTATGTATATCAGAATCCCCAGCTCAATGCTTAGCTGAAAGTAAGCACTCAGATATGTTAATTTCTCTTTTTTAAGAGGTCTGGACCTACTCGTTATCCATATGAAAGCTATATTGCTTTCATAGTATGCATTAGGGATCATTCTTAAATATTTGCTTAATTAAGGACTATCCAATTAGTCAACTCCCAATTAACACTGTCTCTATTCTTAAGTGGCTTATAACCTATGAAATGAAGATAGAGCAAGTAAATACTAAATTGATATATACTGCAAACAGAAAATCTAGTTGCGCTAATTCCAAGTTATTCCAAATTTTGTCATGTGCAGGGTATTGTTGTTATGACATACACTTACCCACAGGTGTACAGGTGATATAGCAGAAGGGACAAGGTGATATTAGATCAACATGATCTATTCCAGAAGTTTATTCAAAAATTTGAGAGGCTATTTAGGTAATTTGACCTAAGAATAAATTTAAATGATATTTTTATATTAGAGTAAATAGAATGTTGTAAAGTAGAACAAATTTAGTGTGAACATTTAAAATTAAATAGAAACATTTTTAAATATTGAAAAGTGATCTAAATACCTATAGCTGCTAATCCCTGTGATCTCAGTAACATAAGGATTCTTCATTCTCTTTCCTTAAAGGATCTTAAGCAGAAACGTGTGAGATGTATTATGATAACATATGTGTAGATATGCTTTCATTCCTGAGAATCACTTACCATATATAAGATCTGATATATACCATAAATATTATAAGAATTTATTACAAAAATGGTTTAAATATTTGGGATATTTAGAGACTGTACTAGGAGACTATAAAATAGTTTTGATTAATCCAGAAATTGTTCTTGAAAGAGATAGGTGTTAAGTTGTGATTCAAAGAGAGATAATGTATAAATAACAGAGGAGAGAATCTCCACAGTAGGAGAAAATTGGCTCCAGGAGTGTTACAAGTGACACCCATAGTAACAACAAAGGAAGTAGATACTATGACAAGAGATGAGAGCAGATGGGACTTTTCTAGCCTTGAAAGCAATGACCAGATGTTGAGAGTTATGACTCAGAAAACAATTTTTAGTGATCCAGAAGGTGGCCATGATAGGGTGATAATTAGCAGATGACAGAGCTGAAGGAGTAAACACAGAAAATGAATTGGCCCTGATAGCCACAGTAATTATTAATTTTGAATTACTAGAGTGTGTAAATCCAGTGAAAAGGAGCTGTCAACAATCCAGGTGTGACAAAATAATAAGATAAAGAAAGGATTTGATGATGTCAGAATTTCTATCAAGGATAATCAGGTTCCTAGAATTAGAGACCTTTCTAGATGATTTAATAGAAGGTAAAGACTATATGGTGAGAGAGGAGCCATTTATGTTTTTCTAACAGTATATTAGTTCCCTATTATCTATAGTTAGATATTAAAGTTATTCGTTCATTTATTTGTTCAACAATTACTTATTGAGCAATTACTTCTATGTGCCAGGGTACTGCAGTGAACAAAAATAGACAAAAGCACTGCCATTATGGAGTTTATTTTCCAACATATGTAGAATGTCAAATGATGACAAGAGCTATAGAAAAAAGTAAAGCAGAGAAGAGGAATGGGAATACTTGGGTGATGGGTGGGTGTCTACCCTTACCTTACTCATACTGTGTGGGAAATACAGCATAAGTATAGTCTTCTTTTCTTGAAAAGTTTGTATTAAGCACATGAACTCCTCTTATGCTTCCTTTCTTCCTCCCTTCATCAGCTCAGCCAGTACCCTGGCTTTCATTGTTCATTTTAAGTCATTTATTCTTGAACTAGTATATTTACATCTTGAACTCTGTTAGAAAGTTCCAGCTTCCTACTTCCTATCATCCCGACAATGGTTGTTCTACAGGCACCTTAAACTTAACATATCCCAAATCGTTCAAGTCAGAAAATTCAGTCATTCTTGATTCCTTTTAAATATATACCTCTGACTGGATGTCAAGCCCTCTTAAATTTTTATTTCAAAGTCCTCTTCAGCCTCTCTTGTTCATTTACTCAATTACTTTGTCAACTTTGTTTGAAATGCCTGTTTTCCAGATACTATGCCAGGTGCTGGTAATACAAAAATAAAGCAGACAATAAAGTAGTAGAGCCTAAGATAGAAATAGGCAAGTTTTCACAGCAAAGTATTGTGGACACAAAGAGGATCAACTAACTGGTTGTGTCTGTGGGAGTTAGAGTGGTGGCAGTAGTTGAGCTGGGTCTTGAAGAAGGATTCTCTGGAGCATGAAAGAGACTAGATGGAGACATCGAGTTTTCAAAGGATTTGGTGTGTATGGAGAATAGTGAGAAAGTCAGAGTGACTACAAGAAGTGGATTGTCAGAACATGAGTCTGAGGATGACTTCAAGTTCTTTTGTTGACAGGGACTTCATTAACACAGGTGAATAAGAAGAGCTAAAAAAACAAATTTTTGATGAGTTGAGTTTGACATGCTCATAAGCTATCTAGGAGGATTTATCCAGGAGGTAGCTGGAAATAGAAGCTAAAGCTGAGTAGAAAGGTTAATACTTGGGATAAAGATTGAGAAATCATCAGCATGATGATGGTTGAAACCATGGGAATGGGCACTAAAGCTTAGAGAGCAAGAACCAGTGAAGATGAACGATAACTAGTTTCCCTCCTTTATATCCCCTCCCATTGCCCTAGACCCCTGGAATATCACTCTCAGCCTCCTCTCCCATAGTCTTCCTGTAAATCCTGCCACAGGAAGTTACTGAAAGCACAGCTCTGAATATGCTAGTCTACACACAAAAGCCTTCAGAATAAAGTGCAGACTCCTTAGCTTTGTCTTTAAAACTCTTTATGGTTTGTGCCAAATTTATTGTTTCATCTTCATTCCAAATGTTCCCTTCTAGCCACACCAGAGGAACTGACACTTCCTCAAACAGGTCATCATCTACTTTTATGTCTAGCTTTGCCATGCCATTTCCTCAGCCAGACAGCCAAAAAGAAAAAAAAAAAAAAAAAGAAAAAAAAAAAAAAAAAGCCCCTCAAACCAAAACCACAACTACAACAATAAAACAATGCACAGCTTTGGCATCAGAAATATTTTTATTTAATTAAATACTAGCTGACTTTTCCTCTAACTAACTAGAGGTGTTAACTTGAACAATTAATTGAATCCTTCTGAATCTATTTCCTCACATGCTAAAAGGTCAGATTGGATTGTTACAATTATAATAGCATATTTAGATCTCTTTATAGTTGTCAGCATAAATATGTGCCCAATAAAAATTAAATATATTTTATTGCCATTCATCTGTTTTCTACTTTCCATAATCATTTCAAGGTTAGACATTCAAAGCTCTATGCCTCATCGAAACCATTTAAAATGTATCTAGTCAAATATACAACTTTGAAACCTTTTTAAATGTACCCAGTCAGAATTTATTTTGCCTTCCCTATGTTTCCTTGGCAGTTTATACCATTTCAGAATGTCTGCTGTCTGTTTCCTTTACCATATTATAGATTAATTGATAGTAGACATATTTTTATAGCCCTATGTACCTTGCAACAGGTAGATACTTGTTTGAATTGAATTCTGAGAAAATTTACATTACATTTTTTCTTTTGGGGGATAATAGCTCTGTTGAGATATAATTTATATACCTTAAAACTCCCCCATTTAAAGTGTACAATTTAATGTTTTTTTAGTATATTCAGAGTTATGTGTCTATCATCACAATTAACTTTAGAATATTTTCATTGTCCCCAAAGAAACCTCATACTCTTTAGCTATCACCACTTCTCTTCTCCCAATCTTTAATCCTCCTCAGTCCAAGGCAACCATTGATCTACCTTCTGCCTCTATAGATTTGCCTATTCTGGACATTTCATATAAATAGAATCATATAATATGTGGTCTTCTTTAACTTGCTTATTTCACTAAGTGTGATGTTTTCAAGGTTCATGTTGTAGCATGTATCAGCACTTCATTTCTTTTAATACACAAAAATAATCCATTTTATGGCTATACTATATTTCGTTTATCCTTTCAACAATGATAAATATTTGGATTGTTTCTACTTTTGGCTATTATGAATAATGCTGCTATGAACAATTTATGTCTAAGTTTTTATATGAACATGTTTTTAATTGTTATGTCCACACACACACACACACACACACACACACACACACCTGCAAGTAGAGTTGCTATATGGTATCTCTACGTTTAACCTTTTGAGGAACTGTTGAACTGTTTTAAAAAGTAGCTGCACTATTTTACATTTCCACCAGTAGTGTATTAGGACTCTATCCACATCATAATCAACAGTTATTATTATCTTTTTATGATTATAGCCTTCCTAGTGGAATAGCATTTTATTAGTGAAATATTCTTTAGGCATTGAATCAATATTTTGTTCAGTGCTGACTATGTACCAGGCACCATTCTAACATTCTAAGCTATTGGGACCACTGATGAAAAATAAAGACAGATATGTATATATATATATATATATATATATATATATATATATATATATATATATAATCTGCCCACAGTCATTCAGTAAATGATAAATAAGTTTCTGGATAAAATGACATTTCTTCTATGCCGATTAGCAGGCAGGATTTTTCTTTAACAATCATTTTTACCTCTTTACCTTAGAATTATGGTCCAGTGTGATTTAACATTGTTGGTACAAATATATTCAGTCTGTTAGGACGTGATAAGCACTATAGGGAAAAGAGGGAAAAGGAGAAAGAGTGATTGAGAGTGTCGGCAAAAGGAAAGGGACAGGCAGTAGGATTTCATAGGGTGATTAATTTAAGCCACATTGAGAAGGTGAGATTTGAGCAAAAACTTGAAGATGAGTGAGTTAGTCAAAGAGATACTGGAAGAGTGTTGTGGGCAGAGTAAATGACCAGTCCAAAGGCCCTGAAGCAGGGATTTGTGTGCAAGGAACAGCAAGGAGGCCAGTGTGGCTGGATGAGAGTTATCAAGGGAGAGGGTAGTAGGAGATGTGGTTAGAGAGGCCTTAGAGCCAATCACTTAGGGTTTAGCAAATAAATATTGCATGAGACATACTTGTACTCAACAATTATTCTGAAATTGTTGTTTATCTGAAATTCAAACTTGGGCAGGGTTTGGAAAAGGGGATAAACACTATCCCATTTATGTTTTTAAAGGATCACTCTGACTGCTATCTTGAGAATAGTCTGTAGAGAGGAAGAGGAAAAGGGGAAGCCTGGGAGGCTATTGCAGGAACTCAGATGAGAGATGATAATGGCTCAGACCAGAGTGGAAGCAGTGGAGGTGGTGAGAAGTGATCAGATTCTGGACATATATTAAAAGTAGAGCCAAAAGAATTTCAACATGGATTAGATGCAGTATGTATATGAGAGGGAGAGGATTCAAGAATGGCTCCTAGACTTTTGGATTGAACAACTGAAAAAATGATATTGCCATGTGAAAAAAAGAACACTGTGGGTGGAGAAGGATTGGGGAAGAGGATTGAGTTTTATTTGGGGCATGCTAAGCTGATGATAGGTCAAATAAGATGAGATTTGACCATTAGCCAGCTAAATTTTATGGTATTTTCCATTAAAATATCAAATAATATAATTTAAAAGGTAACCCCTACATTGGGAACAGGTTTTTTTTACTTATCATACTTTATATCTTATTTATTATTCAAAGGGTCTTCATGCCTGAATGACTTTTTTTTTAATATGCTTAGGAAAAGAGTAGTCAGAATTAGAATTCAATTCCCTGGTTACTTCTCCAATATTTGAACTGCAAAACCAGACTGAATCCCAATATCCCATTTGACTTGGCATTCTAATTCATTTTTCCGTAGATATTTTTCTTTGTCTTCATTAATTTCCTTTTATCTACTTTTCAACTTTTGAAAGAAAAGAATATTACTATCCAGAGCCTTTCCTCAGTTTCCTTCCAGAGTCTGAAAATATACCTCAAATCGAGCAGATTATCCCCTTCCCAAAATGCCTGCAACACAGTATTGTAAGGGGCTGCATGAGTCTGTGAGTCCTTATTGCACTCAGAGCACAGATTGCTGTGGACATTCACTTACCCATCACTGATTAAAAATGATTTTGAAGAGATGACTCTCTCAGCTGCCTTCCCTCATTTTATCCAAGTTCCTGGGTAAAATGATTTTTATTTCTGTCCTGATTAGCAAGTGTACCCTTTTCTTGCACAATCATTTTTACTTCTTATTTTAGACTTACGGTCCAGTTTAATTTGACAATTTTGACACAGCTATTTTTTAAATTATCTGCAAATTTATAATAAGACTGCATTTCCAAGGATCCATGGGTATAGTGGTAGTGGGGACATTAGTTGGGAAGAAATCTATAACTATGGCCTTTTTCTCTGGAGGTCTTGAGTACTGTGTTGTTTTTAATCATAACATTTTAAATTGGCACACTCTTAAAGCATTTTTTCATATAATTATTATGTTTTGTTTTTATGCTAATTAAATGAAAAATTACATACATTGTGTTTCCTGTGTTTTGCAGGACTCGAGAGGGACAAGTTTGATAATAAAACTGTTTCATTTGAGGAACACATCAAGTCAGAACACAATATGTGGCATTATTTGTACTTCCTAGTCTTGGTGAAGGTTAAAGACCCCACTGAATACACTGGACCTGAAAGTTATGTGGCTCAAATGATTGTGGTGAGTGATCAGAGGGTTTTAATCTGGGAATATATTGCATTTTGTCTTTCTCTACCTTCTCTACCTTCTCCTTCTTCCAAAATATAAATATCTTAAAAATCATTTTGGTAACTTTTAAATAGGACTGTCAATCATTTAAGAACCCCTTTACTGGCTAAATGGTTGGTTCCAAGTGGACTTCTTAACTATACAAACCAAATCTAAATCTCAAGTGCACAGATATTTACTGAAGAATTATCTGTGCAGTGAAAAGCACCATGTGTCCTGTCCATCATCTGCTGACCTCATGCCCCTGTCATTGCTAATGTCTCAGTCCCCCAAATCTGGAACTTTCCCATTGGCAAATATGAACAGAAGATTCATATTGTAAGGTCAAATTCCTTGAATTTCATAAATCAGGGGTTTAAGAAATTAAATTGTGTTTGGAAAAAGTATAATGTTTGATCTTAATGGGAAAACACTGGCTTTCTGTCAGCATACACTTTGCCTAGGTTTGCCAATGTTGGTGATGGATTTGCATATCCAGTTGCAAATCCAGTTGCTTGTAACTCCTCATTAAGATCAGGAGCATTGCATAGATGGTGTGGCTGTTTCAGAGAAGATTATAACTAACCGGTTTAAAGAGAAGTCAAAGTTACAACTTTAGCGTATTCATGATTACACATTTAGTGAGTATCACTGCATCTGACATAAATTCTTATATTCTTATAATAGCTGTATATTGGATTCTTTTCTCAAAAATCATCCTACAAAATTGTGTTAACTGTTTGAGAATGAGACCTTAGAAGAGTTATGATCCTCTTTGCTGCTCGGTCCCAAGGATCATTTTTAGTAAGCACCAAGGCTGAAGTGGGGGAGAACCAGGTAACAGTGGCTTTATATCCTCCCCTCTGGGAGCTTATCATCCATTTAGGAAGACATAAACTATAATATAGAGAGCGACCAAAGAAGATTTTCAGAGGCTAACATGTTAAGTACAAGATAATATTACAATAGTTTATCTCACCTGGTAATGTTTATGTGTCACAAGAGAGCAGCATGTAAATTGAATTTTTATAGTTCAGCATTTTTCATGCTTTTTTATTATTGACTTGTATCCTACCCTAAGTTGTTTTCTCTGCATTCTTCATATGGCAGTAGACAGAATCTAACATTTTTTTTTCTCTGCATATTCTTTTCTGTTCTTTCTCCCTTCAAAATTAGGAAAGAAAGGTAATCATTTTGAGGATATGCATTCATAGTTGTTTTTTATACATTCTTGATCTCAAGATGCTGAGGGATCATTAGAGTGAAACATTTTATTTCTGCTTGCTGGTGGAATAAAAACCATGTGTAAAGCATTGCATTTAGAGTGTGACCTCATATTACTATGCTTCATCAAAGTTTGAGTAAATCTAATTAACATATATTTATTGGGCACCCATATGTCCCTTGAATTAAAAGATTTCAGGAAATGCATGGAAGAGTCTGATACATTCCTTCTCTGCCAAGGAGTTTAGAGCTTAGTAAGATGGAGAGGAGAATAACACACCAAAAATAGAATAGGCTAAATTTTCCAAGAGTGGAACAAATGAAAATCTCTGTAGGATTAAAAATGTAGAGTGACATTCAACTGGGCACTGGTGGAGAGGAATTGCATGTGTGCGTGTGTCGGAGGGCAATACACTGAACAGGGTCGGCTTTGTGCAGACTGGCAGCATCTGCTAGATGAAGAGTGAGTTCCCATAAGAGGGAGCAGCCTGAATAGAAGCATAAATATGGGACACTCAAACACTTGGGGGCATAGTTAGCTGCCCAGTTTCCCTGGTACATATTCCACTTAAAAGGAAGCTCTGAGAGATATGACAGGGAAGGTAAATAGGACTTTCAAGGAGTAATTGTAGATATTTGGACATTATTTCTTAGGCAATGGGAAGCCGCTGAAGTTTTAATTAAGGGGATGATGTGCTCTAGGACAAGAATATAGGCTAGTCTGAAGAGGGGAAAGAGGAAATCAGGGATGCTATTTGGCAACTGATGAGTCTAGGGTGGGGGACCTAGAAGAGGTAGAAGATTGCAGTGTGACGGAGACACCTGACATTGTGAGCCTGGTCAGTGGGAGGAAGGTGGTGTATGGGTTTCAGAAAGTCTCTTTGTTGGGAGGAGAAGCTGGTCCTAAAAGAAGACTTCTTGATTTTGAAATGAGACTGGAGACTGAGTTATGGATTAGGGGAGACAGTACAGTGACAACAAAGTGCACGCACTTTAGAGCCAGAAAGACTTGGGCTCAAACTTCAGTTCTATCACTTATTTGCTGTGTGATCTTAAATATTTTGAGTGAGTCTTTGAACCTATCTGAGACTCTGCCTCCTCATCTAAAAGGTTGAAAATTAATATGAGATCAGTGAGACAATATGTAAGGAGTGTCTAGCAAAGTATAGGTCCTCAGTAGTTGACAGTTTTACTATGACTGTCCACATAGAATGACAATTGAAGTCACAAATTAGAGAGAGGTGGGAGAAGGGAGAAATGTAAAAAGAGAAGAGAGGAGAAGAGAGGAGAAGAGAAGAGAAGAGAAGAGAAGAGAAGAGAAGAGAAGAGAAGAGAAGAGAAGAGAAGAGAAGAAAGAAAGCCAGAGGCAAAATCCAGAGGATCTCCTATTTAGGAAAAAGAAGAAAGGCAAGTAAAACGAATACAAAAGAAGACAATAAAAAAGGCAGGAGAACCAGAAAGTGGAGAGTGTCAAAAGCCAAGAGCTGAGCATATCGATGTCAGAGTTCAACAATATCATTTGCTGCAAAGAGGCCATAAAGAAGAGACAGGTCAAAGCCTTTGGGAATTATAATGAGGAAACCACCAGATGACTGCTACCATAAAAGAAGACTGCTGTGAAAATGTTGACCTATCTTTAGCCTTAACATTAAAGCCAGCATTTTGCCAGGTACTTGTACTCGAATTTCTAAGTATCCACGTACTTATCTGTGTTTCTGTCAGAACTCTCTCCAGAACCATGACAGGAGGGATTAAGAACTCACAAGCTTATTCCAACCTGAAATGTCTCATTCTCATCCAGGCAGTGCCCGTCCAAGAGGGCAGTCACCGTTCCTGAAATGTAATGGCCAGGAGAAGGGACAGTGATACTAAGCTTAGAACTAATGGAAACAAAAAGTCATTCGCATGGAAAGTTGTTCATTTACTGAAATAACCTTTTTGAAAGACTTCTAAAAATCTATACCAATGAGCTCAATTCAGAAAATCTGTTACTTCAAGCTCTGTGGAAATTATAGCTTTGTAATCCTGATCCCACTAGAAAGACAGAAAAAATTTTAGAGCACATAGCAAGCTGAAGCATGTCTACAGCTCAATTTAAAGACTATTTTTTTCTCTGTCCAACCCAGAGGTAACTACTCTTAGCAGTTTTGTAGGAAACCTTCCAGACATTTTCTACCACTTTTATTTTTGCTCCTTAAAAACAGGTTTGTTTGCCAAGTTGATTTAAGTGCCTGTTTATTAATATGGCTTTGAAAGAAGCTATAATTCTTCATAATTGATGTAGCTTTCATACTCAAGAATTTATGCAAAAGAGAATGAGGAAGTTTTTTATATTTGTTCACAGAACAACTCATCTGAATTCTATTGCACTGTTTAAGTAAATCTGATTCATGCCTTGGGTCCCTTTGGAAATGCCTCCTGCCTTTTGGTGAAATGGGAAAAACAAGAACATAACAAATCTAGGGGATATTTCTCCCATGTGTATATTTTTTCGCCTCCAATATTTTCACTTTGTACTTAATACTATATTAATAAGAAAACATATACTGATATGCATTAAAACATACATTGTAAATAAATTAATATATTGCTCCTAGACATTAGAACCTAAGGGGATATATTTGTGCCTCTAAATTCATCCAATAATAGGATCAAGACTGAAACAGTAACAGAAACTTAAAACTTCCTTACCCCTGCCTTCAAACTATAAACCAAGCTGTTTAAATAGCCACTATCTGAGTACCTAAATTAACAGAAAGCATCTTCTGGGATATTGTCAGGGGAGATATGAGTAGACCAGGGTATTTTGGGAAATATTTTTTTTTGCAAGCAAAACCTCATTTTTGATAAGAGAATTGATATTTTGAGCTAGTATTTATATTGGAAACAAAAAATGAGAAGGGAAAAGAAAGTCCATGCAGGAAAGTTAAAAATAATGAAAGGGAACTCAAAAAAAAAAAAAAACAAAACTAGAGGAAATGGTATAAGGGAATAAATCCTGCAACCTGTACTAGTAATGGCCTTTGAGCATCACTAAGCCCCTTTGCTTCTCCCATTACCCAAAGGATGATGACTGAGAAGAAACAAACAAAATAGAGATCATTAGAAAACACGCCCAAGGCTTTTAGATATTGCTCTAACGTTTTGAGAACATTTTCAGATTTTCAGTGTTCATTTGCTAAGAAATGTTAGGGGCTTTTGGGGGTGTTTAGCACTCAATTCGACAAACAGCGGGATTAAAACCAGAGATGCCTGTAACACATGTTTAGAGAATTCCTGCCTCCTTGAAGGGTTCAGGTGGTACTGGGCTGCATCTGGGACCCTGGATGGCACCCCCTCATTACCATGGTTTTGGGGGGATCATTTCCTCATTTTAGTGCATGGCGCTTTTAAACTCTTCTACTTATTTGCCTCTACTAAAAACTGTTTCCCATCACCCATGGTGATGTCAACTAGGACAATTTAACTCATGTTTTGCTAACATGATAATTGTCTATCTTGACACCAAAAAATAATTATAAGTTTTACAAAGGCCACAATCAGAAATAAAGTAGCTTTTTGTTCTTAATAATACCAGGGCAGGTTGATATCCGTAACATATTAAAAGCAATTTAATAAACATCAAGTCCCTCCCATATGTTAGTAAATGTGCTATGGGTTTGATATATAGGTTGAATAAGAAATAGTCCCTTCCCTCAGGAAGTTCAGAATGCTTTTTGAATGACTATATAAAATAATGCGTGAATTAACAAATGAATGGTTTCTTAGCTTTCTGGTAGTTGGACATGATCTACAAAAATATATACCAAAACAGCTACAAGAGTTTGGAAGATGAATTTCTCATAGTCAAATGTCATCTTTCCTCTCTTCTAAAATAGGAAGATAAAGATGCCCTAAGAAGGGTTATGCTACCTGAACCAAGTATAATGAATGCAGCATTAAAAATTGGGTGGCTGATTTGAGAGATAAGATGTTTTAATCTCTATGTCTTCTCTCTCACAGCATTTCTCAAACCCAGCTCCTCCCATTACATACACAAATCCTCACGAGTGTGCCTTAAGCTGTTCTCCTAGCAGAGGGGCAGGCATGTGCATTCATGGGTTTTTAAGCATAACTCATCCTCAAGAATGAATTCTTCCTTTCAATAATCTATTAAGACTTCAGAAAGAAAGAGATCATCCTTTTAATGAGATAGAAAAGAAATCTAGTCACCCATTACTTCAGCTGCATAAGGAAGAAAAATAACAAGTTTCCAGATGTTGTTTTCTGTGTCTAGAACTCAAATTTTGTTTAGTTAAACCATATTTTTGAGCAGAAACTGTTGGAGTGGGAGGTGGTTGGGTTCATGAAAGACATCAAGTCTTCTAAGATTTATATGTACCCCTCCTGCATGAGCACCATTTGCCAACTTGATTTCTGCATTATTGTTATGTGTCATCATTATGAAATTACATGTTCTGATTCTATTATTTCTAATTTACACTAATTGTGTAATTGGATCTAATTGAACCAATTATGTAACTGCTCAGTCTTCGAAATCTATTTGAAAGACTTTAGTCCTTAATAAGATATTTTTTTAAATGTTTTCATTTCAAAGCAAACCAAGAGGGTCCTTGCAGCTCAGAATGCACAATTAAGAGATAAATGTATACATTCAAAGAGGCACCACCTTTACTTTCCACATTTTAAATCCAGACATGTGTCTTCGATTTAAGGGAGATCCTTTTCAGTTCCCAGCTCTGGATTTCATGGTCATTGTGGGGATCCATCCTCTACATTATTCTCATTTCCTGTTTAGTATTCATATGTAAGATATGTGAGTTACTACATATTTAGGCACATATTAACATTTTTCTGATCCTCTCTTTAGTTTGTAAAATAAAGATAGAAATGGTGAGTACTTAGCAGGGTGGCTCTACACAGAGTCTACATTTCGAAGACTCTACTCCAGTCCTCAGGTTGTTAGACCTCAGAGTTGGAAGAGTAAAAGGATTTGGGCCAGAGTGTGTTCACATGAAATTCATGGATGTAAGTAGGACGGGGAATAAAGACCAGAGCAGGCAGGTAAGGTGCTGACTATGAGATGTCATCAGCTACTTCCTGAATTCATCAGCAAAACAAACAAACAAACAAAAACAAACAAAAACAAAAAACCTCAATTTGCTGTTGTCCAGGTGATAGCCCTCAAAGCTCAAGAAGCAAAAAAATAAATTTCATTAATTTTTCTAATGGGCGTCTAAGGAGAAGCTCAGTATAAAGGAGTAAACTTGGGCATTAGATTCTGAAGTTTCACATTTTAGGATTTCCACCTACAAAATTGGCAGAGAGACTTGACTTATTCTTTCTGCACTTCACTTTACCCATTGATGAAAGTAGTTAAATCAGCAAGTTGGCACTCAGAATAGAACTATCTGAACTATAGAACTATCCTGGAGGCCTCCTGCTGAGCCAAGCCCTGTGCTTTTACTTGCTGGATCATGGGTAGAAGAGGGAGAGAGAGAGGCAGAGATCCCAGGGAAAGAACCTGAGTAGAGAATGCTGCAGGGTTGTGAGGGGAAGGGGAGAATTTGGAGAACTTCAGACAGTGGCTAATTTGGTAACTAGGAGATAATGCAATAGTTTTAGCAACTAGTCCAGACATATCTATGAGTACCAGCTAAATATTGACCTTGGATATAATAAGATTTTCCTTGCCAAGTTGCTATGAGGATTAAATAAAATAATTATTAACAATACTGCTACTAACTGACCTGACATTTGATGAGTGCTGACTGTATTCCAGGAGCTGTACTAAATGTTTGATGTGTGTGATCTCTTTTTAAAGCCATGTAACAACCCCAGGAGACAATCTGTTATTACTGTCTCCATTCTACACATGAGGAAACTGAAGCTTATAAAGGACTGGTAACTTGCCCAAAGTTGCACAGCTAGTGGACAGGGATGCTGCATCTTTAATGTGCCAGGCACATGCAAGTGGTCAATAAATGTACTGTTTTTTGGTGCTGTACAATAATGTATAAAGCTAGAAGCAGTGGTTCCTTTGAGAGCAGGCTGGGCTGCTGTACCCAGCATCTCAACAGCATACCCCATGCTCCTCAGTAGAGGGACTGTACACATTCAATCCAGAGCTGGGAGTAGACCTGACTGGGAGAGAGGAAGTCAGCTGACCATCTGACAACAGCAGGAGGCCTAAGAGGAAGTTAGATAGAAGACATGTACTTCTTCAGAGCTGGTGGGCAGCTTCAAGCTTCCCACGAAGATTAGAAGTATTACAACTACAATTATTACAATGGCAGACAAGAAAGACAGAGGCTGCAGGATGTTCCAATTTAATTTGACAAACATTTACTGGGGAGCCCTACACACAAGGCACTGATAGAAACAAGAATAAAACATCCTCACTTCCCTCACAGAACCACAATTTAATAGAAAGCATAGCTATATTCACCAGAAACTATAGTGCTAATTAGAACTCTGGCGAGCAATGTAATAGACATACAAACACAGCAGCTGGAGAAATCTCTAAACAAATTATACCATTATGTCTCTCCTTAAAGCCCATCAGTGGTACTTAGAATATAATCCAAACTCTCTCCCATAGCTCCTTATACAGTCTGGTCCTAGCCTACTTCACCAGTCTTATTTCATGCTCCCTTCCTCAGACAACTATAGTTCGACCACATTGGCCCTTTTCTTTTTCTGGAAAAATGCCACTTTTTCCCTGGGGTGAACTTTGGCATCTGGGTGCCTTCCTTTTGCAGTTGTTATCCCCCAGCCCTTTCTATGCTTAGCGCCTTCCCTGATACCCCCATTCCAGTTACTGTCAATCCTGTCACCCTTTGGAGCACTTATATTAATCTGACCTAATATCGTTTTTGTACTTATTAACATGTTTCTTCCTCTCCACTATGATTTAGGCATTTGCACATCTGTTTTGTTCATTTATGTATTCTCAGCACTTAAATTAGTTCCCAGTACATAGTAGGCACTCAACATTGATTTCTGGAACAAAATGAGTAAGACGTAGAGCCACTGGCGCCCAGATGACAGGACACTTTTTTCTGCCTGAAAGCACTAGGGACAATTGCAGACAAGATTATGAGGAGAGTTGGACTTTAAAAAATGAGGAGGATTTTGTCAGAAGGAATGGAGGGGAATATATTTCAGGCAAAGTGTATATCTTAAAGGGACAGGGTGAGTGGAGAAAAAGAAGGGAAACTAAATTTATGATACGCACTAGGAACTTTGCATATTGTCTTATTTATATCCATTTTATGTAAATTAAGGCTCAGAAAAGTTTATTATTTATCCAGGGTGCTCAGTAAATGAATACTTGAACCAAGATCCAAATACAAATTTTTCTGGGGCTGATGTCTATGATTTTACCATTAGCTATGCCTTTTCTCCAGAAGAATCAGGTAAAACTTGACTAAGATCAAATACATGTAAGCCAAGTGTTGGAGAAAAGATAGAGGAAAAAACATCAAACCAAAAATCAAAAGATATTTTTTGGAAGGAGTAAAGCTCTTCCTGCTTTTCCAACATTTTAAGGAATTAGAATTTTTAGTCTCTAAGCTTCAGTTGTTAAGGTGTGACTTGAGAATGTAGACCGATAAATCATTTTCTGTCAGTTAAAGGTTTGTTCATCCAACAAACACAGGTTGAGTACTTCCTGTGCTCCAGACACTAGGCTGCCTTAGAGAATCAGAGTTGAGGTAGATACTGTAACTTCCTTCAGGAAGCTTTGTTGAAATACAGGAGACAGAGAAATCTAATAAAGGACTGGTGATGGCACAGTGCAGCAGTTGAGCCTGCCTCTGAGCAGATGGCCTGAGAAGGGAGTCTTCACGAGATCATGCCTGGATGCTTGAGTGGGTCAGGGAAATGAGGATGCAGCAGGTAGAGGGAGCAGTGAGGCCTGTCTAGAAAAAGAGTGAGGCTCTCCAGGAGGACAGGAGGTAATGTGGTAACCAAGAGCTAGATCACAAGGGCCTTGTGTTCTTAGAAGTTTTTATTTTACCCTGAAAACTAAAGGAAGCCCTTCAGAGATATTAAACCAAAAAGACAAGGTCAGATGTGTATTTTAGAAAGCATGTTTCATGGCAGTGTAAGAAATGGATTCAAGGGGCCAACCTGGGGCAAGATAAAAAACAGGTAGAAAGATTTCATCATCCAGTAACAATGATGAGAGCTGATATGAAATGCCGCTGGAGGTTGAAAAGAAAGGTTGATGGATATGAAAAGATTCAGGTAGAGGATTCACCGAAGGTGAGGGGAAGGTGGTTTAGGTCTCTGGACTTGGAGGGTTGAGGGTGGTAGGTTAGCAGTGGGGCTCAACCTAAATCCTAGGGGTTCCTAGGAGTCAGTTGAGGAGATGTGATCATCTCAGTTTGCCTCATAGTGTCCAAGTACAATAGGTGCAATTTGGGGGTCCAGGTAAGAAACTGAATACATGGGTCTGCAATTCCAACACAAAGTTAGGAAAGATAAACTACCATAAGGGCAAGATTTTGGTCTCTTTTGTACAATAGGGTATCCAAAGAGCACAGAATAGTGATATATGGTAGATACTCCAAAAAGACTTGTTAGATGCTCATAAAGATTCATAAGTCACTGCAGTATAGTTGATAGTTAAAATCACAGATCGGATGAGGCTGTCGAAGAGAAACTAGACTACACAGAGTGAGAAATCAGAGAAAGCATGCTCTTTGATGGAAGGACACAGGGCTCTCATTGTTATTTAATACTCATAATAATAATGATGATGTCAAGAGTCTACTACCCAGATTTTACACATCATAGGAGGGCTCTGAAAGGTTTTAACTTTTCATTAGCCAGTGAACCTAGAAATGTTTTTGGTCAGTTTGTGAATATCCCATGATCCAACATTGATTAATAATAAGTTTTAGTATGGAAATAGGCTGCAAACCCAAATGTTTAGAGCAAAGTGATTCGGATTTTGTTCAATATGGAGAAGCCTCTTTGAAGTGGTGATCCACCCTAAATCATTTGCTTTAAATTTAGGTGACCCATCTTAAAAAATAGAAAGGTTTGTTCACATCTTTGATTCTCATAATCTTAATAAAAAGATTTCTTCCCACTGTGCTGGGAAAAAATCCAGAAAGAAAGAACTCCAGAAAGAAAGAAAAGAAATCTGTAAGATGTTGTTCAATTCTCAGTTGGCTTTCTGTAACAATAATATCCACATTGTTAGGACTGATAGATTTTTCTCAGAAATTCTGGCTTTCTTCCAGAGAATAACAGATGCCATAAAAATATAAGTTGTGGGAATGAGAACTATATACCGTAAAGCCACATGACTTCCGTCTAATGGTTTTAATAGACTGGCATAGCCCATTCCATAGCATGAGTAATCAGTTAAGATGGCAATTAAGCTAAAACACTGTCCTTGTGTTAGGTAGGGTTATCAGGCAAGCTAATTTCCATAGGATTTTAAATTATTTCTATCTAAGGGAATTCCTGAAAAACAATTGCTGAATTGTACAAGTGAGTCAGGATTTGTAGTTCAGAGATTAGTCATTTGATGTCATATTAGTGGAGTCAGTTGCTTTTATGGGGATTTGGAGATCAAGGTGTTTTGAAATGATAGCATCTGAGGTTTGGTTACCCCAGCTCTCGGAGCCTGTTTTCTCATCTGTAAATGGGGATAATACTTTCCTTTACTAGGATTCCTGTATGGATTAAGCAGAATCACATATATCTTAGTGCCTAACACAGTGTCTGGTGGAGGGTTATTGCTCAACAAATATTTGATCATTCTGCTTCTACTTGAAATATTTGGCTATTTAAAATAATATACCTAAATTTAAGTACTACTTTGCAGTTTCAGAGCATTCTTAAGTCTTTTAATGTTCAAACATATTACTGATTATGCCTAGTGTTCCTCTTAGAGGTTAGGCAATGGTCAACTTTCATTTGCTGAATAAATACTACCTATGATATCCTAGGCACGGGGCTAGCCCCTGGAAAGGGGGACAGAGGAGATCAAGACAGGTGTGACCTGTCACAGAGTTTCCTATTTAGAGCAGAAAGCAGATCCTAAAAAGTCACCAGTTTTTAAAAGTTAGTGGATATTGCCACTAGAACACATCAGGCAGAGAGACCTTCCTGTCTTGTGGTCTGACTCGAACCTAAGTCCATTTGGCACTGGTTCTTTTGTAAAAGCAAAGTCCGGAGCTCACTTAAGCATTTGAATTGCTTTAACCATTGAATCCATTTGAGTTTTACAAGTGACTTTAGGACAGATCTTACCACAAAGAGGCACAGTGTGTTACTATCAGGAGTGTCCTTAAGAGGACATGGGAGCAGGGCTATTGTGAAAAAGAGTGAGTGGTAGGAGCTGCCACCGAGTCAGACCAAAATTATATAAGAACGAATTTTATCTAGCTTACTTATATGTTCACCTTGAGGGATGAGAGGAGAAAGCTTTGCCTTTATCTTAGCTATATGATAGAAACAACAAAAGAAGTCTGTTTCATTTTCCATAGAGTACATTTTCGGCTTCTTCTAGTGAAGAACTTCAGCATTTTTCAGTCACATAATTACCTTTTTCATTTTTTCCCAACATTTGAAAAAGTTCTAGTATAAAGCACATGTTTTGCTTTAGAAAGCATATTCTGACTAGGTTGCCTTCTGCATTGGTGTTCTACTCTCATTGTTAACCCTTAAGAGACGTTTCAAAGTGTTTATGTTATTCTGTGAGATTACTGATCAGCATTTCAAACACGACTGACATAAAAAAACACCAGTTCACCAGAATCCAAAATTCATAGATAGCCACATTAAGGGGTGGTTTATTTGCAAAAGAACCTGTAACTTAACAAAGAGATAATCACTCAGGGTTTTCTTCTAGCTGTCTTTTACCAAGTTGTGAAATAAAAGCCTTTGGCACTGGTTCTACCTTTGAATGTTTGAAAAGAGACTTGACTTCCGTATATATCAATTCCTCATTCATAATGAGAATCTAAGTGGTTACCAAAGTCTCCTCTATGCTAGTTCTAAAATTCTGACAACTCTAGTATTTAAAATATTTCTTTATGTCGAATTTTGAATATGTTAATGTTTGTTTTCTATTACAAACCAGAAGTAATGTGGCAGGAGTTTTGAAATGATCAGAATGTGACTGTTTGTATTTTATTTACTGGTTGGTCATGTATGGTTTGATGCCTGCCTGCTGCTCCCCTGCCAATCTTATCTGGTGTCTGGCTGTTAAATCACAGTGGTCTACCGTCCACATGATTACATCTCCATGCTGCTGACCTTTCCTGTAAGACAACACCAGACCATGAATTTTTCTCTAAGACCCAGAGCCTAACCTTCTGAAAGGAAACTAAACTGTGATTCTGTTGGGGGCAGGGGGAGGCTGAGAAATTTCCACTGTCTCAAGCTACTCCTGTACTGCGGGGCCTAGTACCATTTGGAGGCATTAAATCCAGTTTGAAATATCATTTTAGAAGGCAAAGACATAGTGGCAATAGAATTATAATAAGATAATTTTATTGGGGATGTAAAATTTATTCTTACTTGAGAGTGTCATGTTTTCCTCACCTTGTTTTCTAGACTGTAACTCACTTGTGCCCAACCAACCAAGAATGAAATAAGAGTGTGCAAGTATTGAAAGGGAGTTAGTAGAAGGGTGCTTTGTGTATGAGAGCGACACAACGTGGCATAGTGATGTGTCCACGAATCAGGAAGCTCCACTGTGCCTCAGGGTCCAGAGTTCTTATTAGGATTTACTACATAGACATGATTGACTTCACCCTTTGCCAATGACTAACTCAATCTTTAGCCCCTTTCTCCTCTCTGGAGGCTCAGCTGGCTCAAAGCCCAGTGCTCTAAGCACATGATTGGTCTTCCTGGTGACCAGCTCCAATCCTGAGTCACCCCACCTCTTCACATAAACACAGGGATGACCCAAGGGACTCATGAATAAAAAGACGATCCTATCTCTCCAAAGGTTTTAGAATCTCCCCCTCTAGATTTAGGGACAAGGACCAGTAACATTCTTTATACTACAACAGATATACTCCCCATATTTTGTACATGCATTTATTACTTTTTTATTTTTAAGCACTGAATTGGAAATGGGTTTTAAACATTACCTGGAAGTTAGGACTCCTCATTCCTTTATTTTTCTTGTGCACAACATACACTCCATCAAAATATTCCATCTACACTAGCCAATGAAATAGATATGAATCTACTACTTCCTAAAAC
Source organism: Eidolon dupreanum (assembly GCA_028627145.1). Lineage (NCBI taxonomy): Eukaryota > Metazoa > Chordata > Mammalia > Chiroptera > Pteropodidae > Eidolon > Eidolon dupreanum. Next base: position 29,591,497 of record CM053503.1, on the reverse strand, counting down.
TTCTACCACTCTAGCCTAAAAACCTTCAACTCACCTAGACTGCTTCAGGTGCTACTAAACTAGTCTTTCTGCTTCCATATTTGCTCTTCTACTGAGTCTTCCTCAGGGAACAAAGTGATAATTTTTAAAATGTAAATCAGAATATTTTACTCCTTTGCTCAGAACCCTCCACTTACTTCCTAGGATAGAGACTAAAATTCAAACCACTTGTTCACGCCTATAGGCTCTGACGCCTGCCATCCTCTGCCTCACCCTCATTCATCAGCTCCAGCCACATTGACCTTGCTCTTCCCATAATATGCCAAGCCTGTTTCTACCTGAAGGTCTTTGTGTTTGTTTTTCTCTCAGCCTGCAATACTGTACTTATTTTTTTACATCCTGCATGTCTCTGCTTAAATGTTACTACTGCAGAGAGGCTTTCTCTGGCCACCTTTTCAAAAGGAGTTTTATCTCCTGACTATACCATCCTTAATCCTCCTCTTTGTTTATGTCTCCAAAACATATATTGAAATCCGACATTATATTGTATATTTGTTTTTTATTGTATGTCTTCCTCATTTGAATGTAATCTGCATTAGGGCAATGACTTTGTTTTGTTTATTGCTATATCATCAAGACTTAGAGCAGCAGCTGGCACTTAATAGATACTTAATATTTGCTGAATGAATGCATGACTGAATGAACAAACAAATGAACAAGAAATAAGTGATGATGCCTCATTTGTTAAAAAAGCAAGATAATATTATTTACCATAACACTTAAGCCTATGTTTGAAGACTTCCAGTCATCAGGAATTTACTCCCTCTCAATACCTACAGCTCTTCAATCTGTACATGTTTAAGTGGAACCTCTGATCAGAGGATCCAACAGATCTAAAATTGATGTCTTGAACATAGAAGACTGAAGTAGAAATTCAGAGACATAAGAAAGCTTGGCTAAGTTATTTAACCTCCTCTTGCTTCTTTTTATGAAAAACAAAGAAATTGAATTAAACCTATCAAAAGATACATGGATCTCTGATATTCTGTAGTTTTATTATCAAAACCACAAGTCTGGAGAAACTTGAAAACCAGAAGCTGATAGAAGAATCACATGGAAACTTTGAAGAAAAGCAGTGGAACTCTCATCCTTATGAGGTTCTGAGCATCCAGATGGTCACCAAGTAGTCCTATAGTGTCAACTAAACTTACTTTGTAGGACATAACTAGTCACTAAAAAGCATGCTTCAGCTGGTTATTGATTAGGTTGCCAGCTAATGGTCTTCATGGGAAAATGGCAAAGAAAATGATATTGAAACTGAAATCAGAAACAGGTCAATAGCCCATATCAGCCATCTCTTTTCTCTCTCACTCTTTCTCTAATAAAGTACTACCTAAGAGGGAATAGAAATTAATTTATATCAAGTGGAAGACAGGGCACTGTCTAAAGAGAATTGGATTTAAAAAGTGATAGAAACAAGGACTAACATGTAATTTCTCCATCTGGCAACATGCATTTATTTGGTCTGTTCGAATCTTAGTGGCACAGTGAGTCTTTCCAAAATAAATAATTTTTCCTGTTGCTCATTCTTTTTTCCAGGTATATGTCTTAGTTTGGTTCTATTGCTAATTTCTTCTCCTCATATAACTTCATTGTTTCATTAATTTGTTTTGTTAATCTTCCAAGTCTGTATTATGAGATTTTTGTCAGATTTTTATATTCAGTTGCAAACCTGATTCATGAAATACCATCCTTTCCTAGCCTCATTGTTATCTCTCTCTCTTGTTCTCAGTAGTTTCATGTATGTGAATGTGATAGAAGCCTAGATTACATCATCTTAAATAAAGGAGTAAGGAGCTATAGAGAAAGAAATCAATCAGATTGGCAAATTGCATTTATGGGACAAAATGCAAAAATGCTTGTTTTATGCACTATTTATTGAACAAGTTTATGGAGAAGATGGTTAAAATATGTATGGAACCATTTTGTTCAATTTAAATGACATTGATGCATTTTTTTTATATTGCAAAATCTTTCAATATTTCCAACAATCTTTGATATAGTATTTTACACAATTGCCTAATAGGATTCAGAGAGAAAAGTGTATATCTAAGATTGTAAATTGGGTGCATCCAATCTATACATGATAGAAGACTCTACAGTCACTCCGCAGAATTTAATAGATCAAAAATTACAATATAGTTTGAAAATTTGGGGGAAGTTGAGGTTTAAATAATCCTCAAAGCTCACAAGTAAACTGTCATTGTTTTTAATCAGTCCCAGTTCAATGGATGTGGCTGTTCAACCCTAGTTCAATAGTGTATGAATGATTTTCTGTAGGACCAATTAGTTAACTTATATTCTTTTTTGTTCACTGTGGAAAAGAAGTCACAATTTTCGTTTTACAGAGCCAGAACATTTATACCTCCAACATTAGCAAAAATGACAAAATGACTTTTCTTTCCTTTTAGTTATTGAAACTATCAATATAGGCATCCTTTCTAGTAGTGATTGCTCAATAGTTAATTTTAATTGTTGTTTCTCAAAAAGAAACATTCAAGCACAGTCCACCTTTCCAAATCAAGTGAGTGATTCCCTCTTGTGATGAATGTAAATCAGAGTGTAAAACAAGAGAAGGAATATTCTTATCCTAAAAGAAACCCTAAAACAATAGTGGAAAGGATATGGTAGGTTATATTTGAGTTATTGCAACAACAACAAAAGACTATATCTTATTTTGAAGATAAACCAGAGATAAGACTGCAGTTGGGAGATTCCTGATAAAGATATCTCTGCTCATGAACAATATAAATGTAATCCGAAACCAGGTTCTGTAAAATAGGTACCTAATAAGCATCAAATTATCAAACTAAAATTAGCAAAAAAAATTGTCAACAAAAGCTTTATTTAAAAAAACAGATCAACCAGGTATGAAATTGTAGTAAAAGCTCACATATCCCCTCATTACTTATTTGCAATTTAGTTGGAGTTTCCTGTTTTCCCCTCCCGTTGCTGTAATTAGCAATTAGCTAGCAGAAATGACATTTTTATACCGCACAATGTCTTTAAAGTTCACAAAGAGAACAAGGAAAGTACGCTAAACTGTTTCATGAAGAAACCAACTAATGTAGAAATAAGAATATTTGTTGCATAATCATTGAAAACTTGTCTGCAGTCAGAAGAGGGCATTTAAGTGGTAATTAATTTTTAAAATAGATTTCTCTTTGGTATCTTTTAAAATAAATTCATATTATTTAATATTTTTATTTTCTAGTTTAAAATAATTTGTAGTTTTCATGGCAAATTGGACAATGTGAAAGAATAATACTATCTTACCTAAAAATACTCAAATCAGAAATAGTTTCTCTGCAGGCACCAATGTGGGACCAGTGTTTGTGAAAGGGGTTCCCCTTAGAGACTCACTTACTATTGTGCCTGGACACCTGAGCTGCCCTCATTGTTTAACATTGTCTTAATCAGACAAAATTGTTTTTTAAGTAACATCCTATTAAAGTGCTTTAAATGGTAGATTTGCCTTTTAATTAAAACATTTTATTTCTTTGAATAGTTTGCAAATATTTTCCAGTTTACTTTCCATTAAAAACATCTTTCCTGTTGTTTACCTTTTAGAATAAATACACAGATGAGCACATTTATTTTAGGATTTAAAACTATATATATAGTTTTAAACACACATATATATACATAACAGTAAACAAGCATGAACAATTTAAAGTTTTAAGGATGTCATGTGTACTTAATGAAAATTCTGAGCTATTGCTTCTGAATTCCTATACCTTGAGTCTGGGGATACAATATGTCAAGGAGAAAAATAACAATTTCATAAAAATGATTCATGTAATTAAAGTTGTAGGAGTTGTGTCTTGAATCCTCGCATGTTTAGGGATTGTACAATGTTCTACTCATATTAAAAATATTGTTAGCTACTCAGGCTACAGGAATTACTAAGCATTCAATTTAATTTTCATCCTATGTAGTTTCATTGTTCATTTTCTTTTCTCAAGTGTTCTATGTTCAGGCATGAAAATTGTCTTTCTTCGAGTTTCCAGTTTAACCTTGCTAGTAAACCCTGAAATAAAATCGTGGCTTGCTTTTGTACTCTAGTGAGCTTCGTTTCACAATTCATGTTTATTACTCTTATTCCCATATTATACCAGATAACTATAGTTAAGAGTACTGCTTTGATAAAAATGCTTCATCCTGGATAAAATGGGAATGCAATGATTTGGGGGCTACCACCTGGGGAGGCTGACCGACTGCAAGTCACCAGATGATTTTTAAGGGACAGTATTCCAAACAGGCCTTTTCTTAGGTGATAAATTTTAGATCCTGTGCTAAGCATTGCATGCTCAGATTCTTGATGCCATCAGGGTGCACAGAATGAACTGGGGCAGGAACACACTAATCAGAGTCAAAAGACAGAGATATGGATAAATCAGCATGCCTGTGCTTTGACTTAACAAGGTAAATTACAACATCTAAGCAGAACACCCATGTGTAATGGATGGTCAATGTATTTTTTCCTGAGAAGCCAATTATAGTCAGAAGGTTGCTTCATGAGCAGAGGTTTGGAGCAAAGGAGTGAGTTGGTTGTGTGATATTTAGTGGATCAGACTGAGATCCTCATCACTGAATACAGCTATAGACTAGAGTTTAAAAGAGCAATAGAACCTTGTGTGTGAGTCTCGGCTTTACCACTGCTAGCTCTGTGACCTTTGGAAACACCTAATGACTTTATGTATCAGTTTACTTCTCTGTAAAATGAGATAAGACTAGTGCCTACCTTAGGGTTATTGTGAAAGTTCATTCATTTATTCATTCATTACCAACTATTTATTAAGCACTTTTTATGTGTTGGACATTATTTTAGGCACTGAAGAACAGCAGTAAACATACAAACATCCCTACCCTCATGAAGTTTATGTTCTAATAGCAGACAATTGACAAAATAAATAACATAGTATGCTAGATGATGAAGGATGCTGCAAAGAAAAATAAATCAGGGAAGGGAAAATTACCAGGGCAGTGGAGTTCCTTTTAAGTGCAATAAAATAAGAAGTAGAAATATGACAGCACCTGGAGCATTGCATTTTTTTTATTCTAACTTATAATCATTACTACTACTGTCATTTTATCTTCCATGAGCAACATGTGATGTCTAGCCAGATATCCCCAGGAGAGTGCTAGGCCCAAGCCAGGTCAGTAGGCTCCTGCCCCATTTATTCCAAGTTAACTGCCTTCCTCCTGATTGACAGAGTTGCCTTTAGATGTGTTAACTCCACTGATTAATTAACAGTTGGATCTTTCTTTGTTCTGGAAGACATTTTATCCTTAAGGTGTCATTATATACTTTTAATTTATCTGGAATTGAGTTTTTAAGTCTAACTTCAAGTATATTAGAGGTGTCTGTATTCTTAGAGTGATTTGTAGGACTGTTTTCTAAGATAAGATCATGAAAAGATTCTAATACTTAATGATCTCCAAAGAAAGGGTCTTGGGACCTGGAAATCCAAAACTCGTATTTTGGTTCTGAATTTCTCATTATAGATGTGACACTGGTTAAGCAATGAAAGCTACGTACCTTAGTTTTCTCTCTTGTCTCTTGGAGACAATGAGAGCTGCCCTTCACAGGGTTTGTGAGAGAATAAAATAAAATGATAAATATAAAAAAAAAATGAACTATTTAAAGTAAATGTGATTGAAATAGTACTAATTTTAATAATGTTATTAATGGTTTCTCCTTCATTTTTTCTTTCATATCTATTTTGATTCTTTGCCCACAAACTTAAGTAAGTGTTGATAAAACATAGGCTTAGAGAATATTAGGGCTACAAAAGGCTAGCTCAACCTTCCAGTCCAGCTCAGGAATCCCTTTTCCAAGGCAGGATCAGAGAACAAAATTACTCACCTAAGATCAACTGTCAGTAGGTTCCCTATTTTTTGTCCCCTAGTTATGCCTTCTTTCAACCACATAACAAACAGGCGATAAGGGAGAGTGAAGGTGCTGACCAGGATACAAGAGAAGATACATGTAATTGGAGTAGGTTTGTTACATAATGGTTAGACTGTAGTATTATGCCAAGAGACCAAAAAGTTGAGATTTGATAGGTCAGGAAATGATGGTATTTGAGCAGAAGAGCAGCTTATGGCGATGATTTTAAAGAGTCCTGGCAGCACCATAGTAGAGAAAAGGGGTATGATGTGAAAAATATAATAACAATATAATTATAAGTAGTCAGCGACTAACTAAAAATATTAAGTGGTAGGGAGTGATGATGGTAAAAGTCTGTTCACAATCTCGCATGTGTGTATCCAGACCCAAATATCTGAGTGCTTGCTGGGCTTGTGTGCCAGGCACTAAGCAGAGAAAAACCTAAGTGGCCCTTAGGTGCATGTGACATCATGAAAACGTGGAAAGATACATTTTCTAAAATGTTATGTTGGCATTTAGGCACCAGAAGCGCTATGTAAATTGTTTTATCTTGGGTAAAGAACATATCCTCTGGTTTTGATCTTCAGCTCTGGCTGGAGATATGACAGTGACCAGCTCTGAGGGAGAGACTATTTACTGCTGTCAGTGAACTAGACCAGGTGGCACTGCTATGTCCACCTTTTAGTGACTTGTGACTGCATGTGATTTCAGCCGTTTAATGGAACTTTAGCACTTTGACCCCAGCTGGAACCCCGGGAATGCAGTGCTCTCCAGCCTCTGGATCCTAAGCCACTTGGAAACTGGGCATATCAGAAACACTTCATTGCCTTGTGCCAGCCATCATAAGTGTATTTATTACAATGGGATTCTATGCAATAAGGTGGTGATATGGTGATTCAGGGAATAATAGCACAGGAGACTATTTATTGAAAGCAGGGTCTGGCTGGTAGGAAGTTTGCTCTGACCATTGCATCGGCTACTTTCTCCTATAAAATTTGACTTTGCAATAAAATCATCAGCAGCATAAATAAGATTTTTTAAAATTAACTGCTTAACCTGATGGTAGACATCAAAATAATCTTTCCTTCACTTTTTTACATTAGGCACATCATTGGAATGTTGCACATAAATGTATTTTGTGTTAAAAATTGAGTCATACTTCCAACGTACCAAGGGAAATTGTTACTTAAAGAAATCCTGTAATTATTCCTTTAGGAAAGAAGCCTTTTAAAATGAATATTAAATAATGTATTTTGTTTGGTTGGCTTTATAAATCTGTTTTTTGTATATCACATTAACCAAAGGCACCTGTATCTTAGGTTAAACTAATTAAATTTTTTTCCCAGAAGTACTTGGTAATTGTGCATAATATAAACCAATACAATCTGCACTATGTAGCTGTATTACCAAATCAGTCCGCACATTTTTCAGCAAATTAAAAAGAGTTAATGAAGCAATTGGGCAGCAGGAACAAAGGCTACTCTGAGGAACAGAAATGTGGGGAAGTTATGCTTAAGAGATATGTTAGTTATGACTAGGGATATAAATCATAACCAAATACCTTAAATAATGCTGGACAGATATTGCTCTAATTCCAATAAATAACATAATTTCCAACGCAACACATTTAAATATGAGGCTATTGGTAACATTCTTTTAAATTTAAGTAAGTACCCAAAATTCCAAAAAAATCATTAAACTTTGGATGTACGATTACAATGTATTTTAAGGCTATATATAACTGTCATGCAAAGATGTAATCAAATTACATTAAAATCTTAATAGAAAAAAAACATATATTCATAGCTGCCAGGTGAAATTTATAGGATGTAACAGAACATCTATTGGAGAGCTAAGGGTAAACTTGAGTTCTCAACAGGACCTTGGAAGTCTTGGCTACCAACACTGACAAAACCATCAATTTTCCATTCCTAGTGATAAATTTTAAATCCAAATAAATCCTGTTTGTTAGGGCACTAAAAAGCCTTGTCAGTTCCAAAGTTAAGTAGGCATGCATTCACTGGCAGCACATTGAAGCCACAAACCGGGCCAAAGTGCAGACATCTCCTATAATCTAATTTTCAAGCACAAAGTTATGGCAAAGCCAAAAATGGCTCCAAGGCAAGGCTTCTTTAACACAATTCATAGCATGACCATGGCCTTGGGGACTGGCAAAGCAAAAGGTCAACATTGCTTCTCCAAAACAGTGATCCTTGAAGAGAGGTGATGACGAGGGAAGAGGTAAACTAAGTGGTTCCCTTTGCCCCCTTGGATGAGATAAATAAAGAAGGAGGAAGTAAAAGGATTAATACTATGTTTAGTAAAATACAGAAGGTCTAAAATACACTGGAAAAAAAACCTCATAGCTGTCTTTCAATGTAACAGTCCATATACACAAATGGAGTCAGCTCTGCCTGTGTAGGTACTGCCCCTTAGAAAGCTTGACCACAGTTCTTGCAAAGAAAATGAGACGAAAATAGAATTCTTCCATTCTGATGTGGCCTCCCTTTTCTCTTTGTGTGTCGGTGATTTTCAGACAGTAGATTAAAAGCTTGAGGACTTTGCATTTTAAAAAGGGGGCACATACAGGCAAAGTTCGTATTTGGGGATATGGAACAAATGAATAGGCTCCTCATTCCCACAAAGTTACTAAGCAGTGGGATGGGGCAGAATGGAGGGAAAACCCTGTGGAACTCCCAAATAGCAATTGATATGGAACATTTTTAAGCATGAGTCAAGGTGACTTCTTGTTCTTGTCCCTGAAAATCTGTGGACTTCAGGGATGTCATAATCCCGTGGCCAGTTACAGACCACGCCTCCGCTCTCTCATCTTCTTTGTCCCAACCATGTGTTCCCACATGCTACATCTACACTGCCCTGCCCTAACTCCCATTCCATTCTCCTCCCACCAGAAGCTTGTTATAAATATTAGTTCTCTTTTTCCATACGGGAAAGGCATTGCACTACTTCTACATCATTTTATTAAATCCTGAAATAAATCCTAAAGGATGGGTATTATTATTCCCATTTTCAGAGGAAGAAATGTAAATAATAAACTTCTCTAGACATATACCTAATGAGAGGCAAAGCTGGGATTCAGAGAACGGGCTGCCTCCAAACCCCCTACCTTTTAAATGGCAGCCTGGATTATTGGGACCCTGCACATCTGAGCATCCTGTCATGTGGGGACTGGTGAGAGTGGTTTCACCTTATTTAGTGTTAACACAGAGCATAGATCTTCCCCACATGGCAAAAGTCACTTCAACTTTTGCCTGAATAGTCTTCACCTCCAGACTCTTGTAGAAAATCGGTAGCAGTGGCAGAATACCTTTCTCCCACTGCATCCTCCAATTTTGGCTTCTATATTTATTCAGCTAACATTTATTGAAAGCCTGCTATGTGTCATACACTGTTCTAGGATCTACGGACAATTGAGACAAAGCCCTGCCCTCCTAGAACTTGTACTCTATCATTGGAAACAGATAACTAGGCAATATAGGTTATGTCAGGGAATGATGAGGACAAACAAATCAAGTGAAAGGTATAGTAAGGGTTGGGGTTATATCATATGCATTGTCAAGAACGGTCCCTTGATGGAGTAAGTGAGCAAGCCGTGGAAAGATCTAGAGATCAGTAAGAGTCAATCTCTGACAAGAATAGGTGGGACATGATGGAGAACTAGCAAGACAACCATGTAGCTGGAGCTACTGAAGAAGAGAGATGGTGCTAAGGATGTGAGAGGGGAGAAGGAGAAACTGGATCCTGCAGGGTCCCCTGGGCTAGGAAAAGAGTTTAGATTTTAAGCTAGGGAAATTCTAAAAAAATATATCAGTGCTTTCACTTTTTGATCCAACATCATAAATTATTTGTAGTACACAAAATTCATTCCTTACAAGGGATTGGGTGGAACATACTAGAGTAAATAGTTTAAGCCACAGAAATTCACAGGCCGATGGATTTCAAATTGTCCCTGCCCCTCAGGAAGAGCAAGTGGAGGATAAAGAGGGAACTTACTTAAGATCACGATGAAACATCATGCTTTTCATTTTATTTTTATTTTTTGCCACAAACACACACTGGATAAACCTTTCTGCCTTGCATGGTCATATCCTAAGTGTGTATATTGCTGCAGGTCTCTGAGTGTGTTCCATCTTCTGTAGCTTTTTTTAAATCAGTCCAATCTAATATCCCCTGTTTATAGGTCTCAGACCAGCAATAATTAGCAAAACCTGATGCCCAACTAGCTCAATTACCTGATTGCTTGTCCATTGCTAGTATGGCACCCTGCCCTCTTGCCATCTGCAATAGCTGATGACTACATGGCCCACAACCAGAGGTGGTGAACAAAGTTGGTTCCTATTCTTACCCCAGCTATTCCATTTCTACCCTAACTAGGAGTACTGCAATTCAATTCTGGCACCAAACACCCAGAGTGAGCGCATACCTCATAAGTTAGAGGGCACAATCCCCAACACAACTGCCCTGACATCAGACGCCAGCCACAACTCAAGTATCCCTAGGCCATCCGCACTCTGACAGAATGGCTAAAAATTCAGTGGTTCCCACAATCCCCTGAAGTTCAATAATTTTTGTTGAACTCACAAAACTCAAGAAAATAACTTATTTTTTATTATTACAGTTTTATTATAAAGGATACAAATCAGGAGGACCAGCCAAATAAAGAGACACATGGGATAAGGTATGGGAGGGAACACAGAGCTTCCATGCCTTCTCCCATGAAATCTATCAGCTTTTATGCACATCAGTGTGTTTACCAACTGGGAAGTTACACTGACCCTCAGTGTTCAGAGTTTTTATTAGGCTTTTATTACATAGGCCTGACTGATTGAATTATGGGCTGCAGGATTGAACACAGTCTTCAGCCTCCCTCTGTCCCTGGAGGTTGGGCTTACTCAAAGTTCCAACCCTCTAAATCACATGTGCTTAGTGTTTCTAGTGACAAGTGTCCATCCTGAAGTTATCGAGGGGCCCACCAAGAGTCACTTTATTAGCATACACTCAAGTGTGATCCAGGGCACTTGTAAATAACAAAGACATTTCTGTCATTTGGGAAATTCCAAGGGGTTAGAGTCTTCTCCTAGGAACCAGAGATGAAGACCAGTCTGATTCTTTATTATATAACAGTGCCCCAGCCAGAGAGCATGATGGGCCTGGGAATGGAAGCTCACAGTACGGAGGAGAGTAATGGAGGAAGAATTAAATTGGCGGAGAAATGTGAGATCAAAAATTGCCCATGCTGTTATGGGGGCCATCAATATGTTTCAACACGCAAGATGTGTACCATCTAATTGAAGAGGCAAGATACATATTTAATTTAGAGAGCAGTTTAAAAGTCGGTATTTATCAAAACGGCATGGTATTGGTAGAAAAGGAGACACACAGACCAGTGGAACAGAATTGAGAGTCCAAAAATAAACCCATGTTTATATGGGCAAATAATTTTTGAGAAATAAGCCAAAAACATATAGTGGAGAAAGAAAAGCCTCTTCAATAAGTGGTGCTGGTAAAACCAGAAAGCCACCTGCAAAAGAATGAAACTAGACTGTTGTCTATCAGCGCACAACAAAATGAACTCAAAATGGATTAAGGACCTGAATAAAAGACATGGAACAATAAAGTACATAGAAGAAAACATAGGAACTAAACTCAAGGACCTTGGACTTAAAGAGTATTTTATGAATTTGACCTCAAAGGCAAAGGAAGTAAAAGCAAAAATAAATGAATGGGACTACATCAAACTAAAAAGCTTCTGCTCAGCAAAAGAAACCATCAACAAGGTAAAGAGAACCATCCAAATGGGAAAATATATTTGCAAGCAATGCCTCTGATAAGGGCTTAATATCCAAAATATACAAAGAACTCATAAGACTCAATAACAACAAAAAAACAAACAATCCAATCAAAAAATGAGCAGAGGACCTGAACAGACACTTCTCCGAAGAAGACAGACAAATGGCCAACAAAGATATGAAAAGATGCCCATCATCACTAGCTATTAGGGAAACACAAATCAAAACCACAATGAGATACCATCTCATACCTGTTAAAATAGCTATAATCAACAGGACAAGTAATAACAAATGTTGGAGAGGAGGCGGAGAAAAAGGAACCCTCATACACTGCTGGTGGGACTGCAAATTGGTACAGCCACTGTGGAAAACAGTACGGAAATTCCTGAAAAAACTAAGAATTGATTTACCATATGATCCAGCAATCCCTCTACTGGGTATTTACCCTAAAGTCTTGAAAAACTGCTTATCAGAAAATATATTTGCACACTGATGTTCATAGCTGCATTATTCACAGTGACAAAGACATGGAAGAAACTGAAGTGTCCTATGATAGATGACTGGCTAAAGAAGCTGTGGTACATATATACAATAGAATATTTCTCAGCCAAAAGAAAAGATGAAATACTGCCATATGCAACAACATTGATAGACCTTGAGATAATCATGCTAAGAGAAATAGGCCAGACAGAAAAAGTTGAAAACCACATGATGTCACTTTTACATGGGTTATACCCTAAAAACAACAAACGAATAGTACAAACAGAGACTCATGGACATGGACTATAGACTAGTAGTTACCAGAGGGTAAGGGGGAGGGAGAAGGGGGAGGGGGGCAATAGATGGGGTAAACGGGGTCAAATATTTGGTGACAGAAAGAAATCTAACTATGGGAGGGGAACACACAATGCAACACACACACACACACACACACACACACACACACACACACACACACACGTCTTACAGTTAAATTGTACACCTGAAACTTATTAGATTGTGTTAACCAATATCACCAAAAAAAAAATTAAAAATTAAAAAAAACAAAAACTGAAAAATAAAAAAATAAAAGTCAGTTTGCATGATCAGTGATTGTTTCTACATTGCATCTGTGTCAAATGGCTCTGTGACTCATAGCTGCAGTTCTTGTTCATGAAAACTTTATACCTTTCCTGTATTGGTATCTTATCATTATAATTGGCCAGGAGCCATTATTCAAAAAAAAAAAAGCCACTATCCTCTAGAATTAATAATATATCATAACAGCATAGTCTTCTTTCAGCCTCTTTTCTGTCCCAGAAAGCCCATCACTCTGCTTCATCATTTGAAGTTTCCCTTGTTCATTCTACTTGAAATCACCTCATTTCTTCTCACATGTACCAGCTGCTTGGCAGAGTTGTGTGTCATCACCTACAGCTGCTGGGCTCACTGTGTTCAGGACTACATTGTCTGTGGACCCAGCTAGTCAGCTGTTGATGCATTGGCAGCTGCAGCAAGATTCTTTTCAAGCTGTGCGCCATCCTGTAGTTGTTCCAAATTCTAGAGCCGACTAGACAGTGGTCACTGCTATACTCTGCAAAGCTATAATCTAATGTAGAGTTCAGTCCCACTTTGACATCATACCCTACTTGTCCCTATCCCAGAAGAACATATTGGTTTGGACTCAGTTCAGATTTTTTTATTCTGCATCCCTCAGGCCACATGCTGTCCTATTTGAAGAATCTAATGAAGAAATTTTAGCTCTTTGATGCTAATGAAAAGTCTGGCCTGAATGTAATATTTCTTGGGTGCAACCTGGCACATCATCTTGGTTGAACTATGAATTTATTATTAGGTCTCTGTATTGTGCTAGTCCAAAAAGAGCCACTCCAGATCTTTATCAGGACCATGCTCCAGCTCCTGGTAATAGACTTTTGAAACAGTTCAGAGACTGGTAGAGAGGCCAATGATAGTAAAAAATTAATGGAAAATTTGTGAAAATTTTAGAAAAGGTTGTTGGAATTAAGGAGAAATTTCAGAGGAGTATTAATATCTATCCACTTTATAAGAGAAAAATAAAGAATGGTGAGTAATGAAATGAGAGTGGTAGATATAGACTAGTCTCTTCAGAAATATGTCAAAACCTATTTTTATAGTCAGTTTACAAGTGACCAAAATACTATGACTTCCTAGTAGATAATAACTCAGAATCATTTTCTCAGCAATTTATATACATAAATACAATTTTCTAATCTACAGAAGCTGCCCAGATACTGTTACAGAACCCTTTTATTCTCCTAACAAGTTGGTCCAGACACTGAAAATGATAGTCTAAGTTTTAACGGAACGCAGAAGGACTGTAGTTTTGACTGGAACAGTCCTGGTTATGCCATTGTCTCTGAAAACATTTATAACTCTTTTCATGCTCAGATGTGTCCCTATTAAGCCAACAAATTAACATGAGTACAATTAAAGATTTTCTTTAAGGTTCATCCAATGATGAGTGATGTTAAGATATCACTGATTCAGTCTTCAGTTATCTAGAGTAGTTGTTCAAATTTCAGGACACATATCAGAACCACCTAAAGAGCTTGTTTTTAAAACACAGATTCCTGGGCCCCAACTTAAGTTTCTGATTCTGTAAGTCTAGGGCATGGCCTAAGAATTTGCATTTCTAAACATTTTCCAGTCGATAGCAATATTACTAGCCCAGAGAAGACACACTTCGAGGACCGCCAGCTCTTTTCCTCTTCTTGGGTAGTATTTTGAACACAAGAGAAAAGACTTAAGGATAGACCAGACAAGATAAAAGAACAATTTGGTTAAATGTCTTAATATCAGAGACTAGTAAGAGAACATCAGCTGCTGAGCTGGCCAACTGCAAACTCAGTATAATCAGATTATGACAGATAAGGCTCTCTGATGATGACCACATGCTGGGCCATTCATTGAGCTGTCCTATGTAATTTTGAGATTTGGTGGCCATTCATTAAATAGTTTGCTCTCAAAGAAAAGAGCATTTTTTTTTCTAAAGGAGGATTTTAAGTAGTCTCTTAGAAGATTTACCATTTCTTTGTGTAAGACAAACCTGTATGTGCTATATACATACATGTGAGGGAATAAAATGACATGAAGTTCAAACGTTAACAGATGCAGTTACTAAAACAGATTTTAGTTCCATTTGTTATTGTGTTGCATTTGACTCTGGAGCTAAAAGATTTCTGGGAATATTTTTTTCTGTAGAAATAGTATTCTCTGTAGACATTGTGTGTGTGAAATTTTCCTTGAGCTTCATAGATGTTTATTCTTTTTTTTATAAATTTATTATTTTTAATTCTCTCAATAAGTCACATATAATGGAGATGAATATGATAATTACATTTGAGAAAAATTTCAGGAGATTACTGTCAAAATATCAGACAATACTTGCAGAAAGCTGTTTCGATTTATGTTTTAGAAAGAAAATTATCATTTATTTGTCAATCCCGGGAAAGTGTTTTCATTTCAAAGGAAGTAGCTAGATCCTTTCTCTCACCTCTAGTCCCAAACTTGTTTGTCAGGCAAGACTATGTTTTCCTGTTCATGCTTCTCATTTGAACCCCTGTGAGAACAGCCTTTTTGTTGCTCTCATTGAGCAATACTTGTCATATACATGTGGCTAGAAACCCAGACATCAGTATTATAGGTGTCCCTTAAGTTTCTGAGGTAATTCCTAGCCTGCCGGCAAGGTCACCGTATTAGTACCAGGCTGAGAAGCCTACTATGCCCCTACTTTTTTGAGCAGAGACTGGGACAAGGTATATGAAGCATTCTTCCTTAACCAAATTAATTCCTTTGACCTCAGGAAGAACCCTTGTTCTAGATTATTTTCCTAAATCTGAAGTTCCAAGAAAGTAGGAAAGGTGTCTTTCCCTCAGAGTCCTTCCAGTAAGTAGGTAATAACAGCATTGCTAGTGTTCCTTTAGAGAGCCATTTCTGCTGACCTCTTCAAGCCGAAAATGCAAAGAGAGGAATGCAATGGGTCATACTGAGCCTTTGCAGAAATGGTTACACTTGTCAGCCCAGGTGGCTTTGCAAATGATTTAAGAATGGATAATGCAGTATAAACATAAGCCTTAGAAGAGGAAACCAAGAAAACCTTAGCAAATGGTCTTGTGACAGCACATTCTAAGCATAGTCAGAGAGTCTGGAAGCAGAGCGAAGGTACGCATGAAATGGTTTATTGATATTTCATTCCAATACAATACAGTACAGTACAATACATGGTATGTTTAATGTGGTACCCCCTCATTAGCGATATTTTGGAGCACTCTGCAAAACTGCACTGAATGTCAGGTGTTGATGTATTTCCATCAGTACCTGCATATGCATCTGTGATACAATGCCTAGAGGGTTTGTTTCTGATTTTCAGTAAATAAACCTTTAGCATACCCCAGAAGAAGTAATCAAGTGGGTTCAAGTTATTAAATATACGTATTTTTTTTTCACCATAGTCTCTGTTCTTTGGCAAGTTCAGAAGCTAAGCATTGCCATCTCCATTAAATGTGGAGAAACAGTCCAGTGCAGTGAAAGGAGCAGAAGATATCCAGTTGCACAGGGTGGAGGAGGAAGCCTGGCCCAGCCTTGGGCCATTAACTAACCTTCTTCCTACCTCAGTGTTGTCATCTATAAAATGGCGATGGTAACAGTCTCTACCTTATGGAATTGTTCTGGGTATTGGCCCTAGCATGACTGAAGAGCCCAACACTTGTTAGGCAGTGGGATCTATTACTATGATGTAGGACTACAGTGTTTGCTTTTCTCTTTAGCTTACATGCAAGCAACTTTTAATGTGTACCTAGTAGAGCTAAAAAGACATAAGACAATTTCTCCAACGTTTGGCTCACTGAAATCAATCTCATTACTTCTTAATCTCATTCCGATGTGGAGAGAAACTATTATAGTCTTTACATTTTCTTAAGCCTGTAGTCAATGAAGAATCAATAGGGATGTATTAGATAAGAGCTATTCCACTACGTAATATGGAAGAACTTGTCCAGAAGTAGAAATCAAGTGCAAGAACATATACTACTTTGTTGTACAACCTCAAGGAAATCTAAACTTTTTAGGTTTTAGGCTGGGCATTTGTAATATGCTGGGCTTGCGTTACGTGATTTCAAGGTTGCTTCTAGCCTAAATGCTATGCTTCTGCCTGCTCCGTTGGTGAACTCAAGATTGATCTCAGCAATCTGATTTTTAAAGCTTTCTTTGAATTTGTAGCTCACAGAATGGCAAGCTGGAAGAGACATAAAGATCATCTAAAGTAACGTTCTGGTTTTATAAATGAAGAAACTGGAATTCAGAGATTAAGGCTCTTTCCCTTATATCACATAGCTAGTTTTTGGCTGAGCTAAAACCAGAGCCCAGGTGTCCTGACTCCTAGGTCAGTGCTACTTATATTACATCACCTTGCCCCCTTCCCACAAATGGAGAATCATGCTTAAGAGCCACATATGAAAACAAAGCACAGCTAAGCTTTGACTTACACTGATGACCTAATCATTTCATTGAATAACTACAAAATTAAATAAGTAAATTTGATCTGACAGTTGAAAGGACTATTTGAAAGATTTTTATATTTCTATCTATTGATCTTCTAGTCATCTTGAAGGATTACCAACAACATGCTCTGTGTTTTCCTTTTCAGAGATGAGACTAGTTCATCTCCGGGCTTTGTGTTTTAGAAACCTTGAGAAGCTCTGAATTTCTGCTCACTAAGTCACGAGGATCAATCATTGTAACCTCAGAGTATAACAATTAATCTGCAACTTCCTTGACTTTATACTACCCTGTGGTCAAATTTGTTCATTCCTGGTAAAATAAGGAAATGATTTCATATTGACTAACCAAAGTCAACATGGGAATCTACTAATCATGTGCATGATCACAAGATGTACACAGTGTATATGAGTAACCGAGAAATAACAAGTCAAATCAAACCGCTTTGTTAGATGGCGGACATGTTACAAGTCGACACGGTGAGGAAGTGGTGTCCTGGTCACCAGTCACTGTCCTCCGTGTCTGTCCTGTGGTTCTGGCTTGGACTCCTCAAGTCCAGGTCTCAGCTTTCTCACCCTCCTCAGGCTGAGCCTTCCATGGAAGCAGCTCTTTGGTGCCAATAAGCAGAGAGGAACCTTGGGATATTTAATTGGGAGCCACTTCCGATGAAAAAGGGTATGCAGCATTCTTTTTTAAAAGAATACTGTTGCATTTGAGTTAATTTTAATGAAAAGGATGTACTTTCTGCACTAATTTGAAGAAACATCAGTCGTATAAATTAATTTTAAAATATAGGCTTTATTCGAAAAAAGAGGACAAAAACAATTAATTTATATGGGCTTTTTTTTTTTTTTTTTTACATTTTACCGAGAGATGTAAGGCATTCGAGTCAAGTTCCTTAAAAAATTAAGAAAAGGAATCAAAACATTCCATATTGAAAAATCATAATTAGACATTTTATTTTAGTTTTTTTTATTTTGGTCAGTTGATATACAGAGGAAGGGAGAAATGAAATAAAAAGCACAAAAGTAGGATAGAAAAGATGAGAAACAAGCAAACAACAAAAGCAGAAAGATATAAAAGGTGAAAAAAAAATGAGAAACACCAAAAGAGGATTAGAGGAGAATGATTTTTAGGGAAGAGAAAGGACAACAGAGCCTGTAGCTTTCCTACCAGCCCTTAAGCACAGCTTGTCGTTATTTTCATCATCCTTTGATTGAAGTTTTTCTCTCCACATAGACTGTCAATTTTGTGAGCACAAGAATTGTGCTGGAGTTTGCTTACTATTGTTTTCCCAGTGCCTAGCACAGACATAGTAACCAGGGTAAGAATTAGTAAACGAATGGATGAACAAAGGAGGAAAGACCATACAGGGACAGAGTCCTATGGCCCAAAGACTGGGGTAATAGTACCCTGAGAGCTGCAGTGGTTTCCTCAGAAGCCGGAGACCTTGGACTGGGCTGATCCCGGCCCTTGGGGAACCAGCAGTAACATTTCTTTCTTTGGAGACAATTTCACAAAGTCTCACCTATGTTCTCTTTGTCCGAGTTGTGGCCTGCTAAGCATTAGAACAACATTTGCCTGTTTCTTTCGGAAACTTTCTGAAAGTTGATGTTTTCACCATCCACACTTTGGGTATCATGGCGTCACCTGGTACCTTTTTTCCCCCAGCCCAGCTCTTAAACCCTTCTGTTCCCTCAGTACCTGGAGTCCGTCCTGTTACAGAGCAACTGTTCTCTCCCCAGATGGTGCCTTTTCAGATCTCCTAAGAGGAGCTCCTTCTCTTTTAGCCTGCTGGTGGCAGCTGCCTGTGTTCCCAACCCCTCAGCACTAAGGGCCCTAGGAAAGGGTCAGCAGACTTGGCTCCCCATTGCCAAGACATCATCGCATCTTCATCCTCACAGGAAAATGTATTTTTAAAGCCTTTCCAGGCACTGTCCTCTACTACTTCCTGGTCACTCCTATCCATTTGTCACAGATTTTGGCCCTTGGCCACCCATAGCCCCCTCACCCATCCCAACTGCTGAACTCCTTCAGGATGACATCAGGAATTTCGTACAATTCATCCAAAAGTGATTTTTTTAAAAAAAAAACTATAGTAAAATATACATAACATAAAATTTACTATTTTAACCATTTTAATTATATAGTTTTGTGGCATTGAGTATGTTCGCATCCATCTTTGGAGAATTTTCATCTTCCCCTACCAAAACTCTGTAACCATCAAATACTAACTGCCCAGATTTTCAGATATTTTATCGATTTAAGGTTCTCTCATCCAAGAATTTTCACTTCCTGAAGTTCTGCCTTCAGAATTTTAAATTGTATCATTATGCTTCCTGTCCAGAGTTTCCTATCTCCCCAAGCAATTTTGATACAGACAGATATGGGTTGGGATCCCAGCTAAACCATTTGCTAAAGCCTCACTTTCTTCATTCATAACATTCAGATAATAGATACAGTAGATAATTCAGGCAGTAAAGAGATAAGAGAACTAAAGTTCATTGGATTGTTGAAAGGATTCGGTGCTCAGAGATCTATTCTCCTCCATTATTCCTGCTAGTCCCCACAGTCATGTTCCTCAGCCACCGTTTTGCTGCACCCTAGCTTCGCTACGCTTTCGTTTATCTGATGCCCATTCCAGGGGACGCACCGTCCTCAACGCAGTTCTCTGCCTCAACTGCACATCCACCTGAGCTGTTGGTGGACAGTAGCCTTTGCTGGGGTCACTACAAGCCTGGGCTGTCCATCCTGCCCCACAGGAATTTAAGGGGCCCCTATGTGGCTTCCTGTTCCCCACAACAGCTATTTTAGCACATTTTCACTCTACTTCCCTACCCTGCCACCACCCAGCAGCTATCATTTATCTTCTTAGTCTCTGTAAACACGAATTCTTAAACTTTAGTGCACAAAGGAATCGTACACAAACTTTAAGAGGTTCTGATTTGGTATGAGGTGGTGGGTTTGAAACCTGCAATTGTAACAAGCAATCCCAGAAGATTTTGATATACACAGTGCACCATCTACTTTTCTTGGAAGGCTATCCTAAGCCACAAGCTCCTTTAGAGCAGACACCTTGTCTTATCTGATTTTCATTCTAAATTCCTGGCAATAGATGTTGAAGGATTGATTGAATGAATGAATCTGGCTGTCACTCTGCACTTCAGAATATTACCCTTCTCCTTTGAAATGCTAATTAGCTACAGCTGTTTAAATGCAGTTTAAAACTAATATGTTTTATCTTTAATCCTTTATCAGCCCTTTTCATTGCCATTGGGGGTAGGGAAGGATAAAGAACTTGTTATTCTCAGACTAGGACAACAACAGCTACAAAAAAAAGCAACAGAAGGACTGGATAAGACTGAGACAGAACTGCAGAGATATATAGATTCCGCCTTTCTGTACCCTGGGGGAGGAAAGTACTCTATTGACTCTCATTCTAGGGATCCACCAGGCAGAAGTTTTTATAGCCACTGCAGCAGGCTTTTCTGGATTGGAGAGAATCTTAGCAGGAAGATCTCAACTGGAGAAGTTGAAAGAAGGTGACTTAGAGAAATAGGCAAATCAGGGTACAGAAAGACTCATCTGGCTTCAAATATTAGCTCTCCCATTTCCTTGCTTATGACATGGGTAATTAAACTGTTGCGGCTGCTTGTTTCCTCATCTGTAAAATGGGGATAATATAATTTACCTTGCAAGTTTTTTGAGGATTGAAAATGGAATATAAGTAATGCACAGTGATTCTATGACTTTAGGCAATCTGGCAGAGTTTCCAAGAGAGCTGGGTATCAGGTTAACCCTCTGTCTCTACCACAATGGAGGGGAAGCTTGTACACACACACACCCCTCCACTCCCAGTCCACCTAGAAAAACAGAAGTGGTAGCAGCTATTGCCCTCTGGGGAAGTCTAACTCTGAAACCTCACCCACACTGTAATAAAATATTTCCAAAGGGAACAGACAGAGTAACCTAGGACCATGCCCTTCCTTCTTCCTGAGCAGAGGTCAAAGCCTGTCTTAAGGAAGTGGGAGGTTAACTAGTGTGGGTGGCTGGAACTGAAACATTTCTTTTACCACCCACTTATTCCTCCACCTCTCTCCCTTTTGTGCCTAGGGCAAGGATAAACAGCTCATGCCTATACTTACTTGCTCACACACAGTTGGATCTGCTCTCTGTAGCCTCTAGACCCTGTCTCATCATTCATCAAGATTCACTGAATACCCACCGGGTTTAGAATATGGTTCTAAATGCTGTATCTGGGACCTCCCTGGGAGCCCAGGGGAAGTTTGTTCCAGTATTTAAGATCTTCCCCCAGCTCTGAAGACCAGTGTCTAACCCCCACTTCATTTCTGCCTTCAGCCCCTCCCTTCCACCCCATGGCCAGAAAGAGTACCTTTTGCTTCCAGTGCTAAGAAACTTGATTTAAATGTTAATAAGAATGAACACCTGTAAATATTCTTTACAGAACTTCTGGCTCCCTTCCATACTTTCTTCCTTATTCTTGAACATTTATTTGCTTTTAGGAGAAGAATTTGGACTGGTTTCCTCGGATGCGAGCCATGTCCCTTGTTAGCAATGAAGGTGACAGTGAGCAAAATGAAATTCGGAACCTGCAAGAGAAGTTGGAATCTACCATGAGTCTGGTCAAGCAGCTGTCGGGTCAGCTGGCGGAGCTCAAGGAGCAGGTCAGTGTGCTCAGGGAGATGGAGCTGGACGGGGAGACTCATTCACTACCTTGAGTGTGGGGAGACCCAGAGACTCCTGGGGGCAAGACTGTAATCCACAGAGAACTGCAAACTCCAGTAAAAGAAACCCCATGTTGTGCTGTAAGAACCACATCTGAGCAAGCAGAGGCTTCTACTTACCCTCCTCCCCATCTCCTGTAACACTTCTTCTACAGAAGGGGGAAGAAGGGCACCAATGCCAAAATACAAAGACCTTTCTCTTTGCACTTTTTGATAGAAAATCATATTTTCTACCAGCATAGGAATTACTAAACTCATTGGAAAGGCAGATCATCATTAGTATCTGTCATTTCAATGCTATAATCAACCCCTTCATCTTGTAAAATTGTTAGCATCTGTAAAAATAATATCAAAAGTAACTGTGGTAGCTGTTAAAATGACTCTGGTGACGGTGATGATTATGTGACAAGCAAAGGCTGCTTTAAAAGAACCATGGTTCCTGTTTCTTAACCACAGAGAGGAGTTTGCTTTTTTCCCTCTGTTTATGGAAATTCACTCAAAAAATATTTTCCCTTTTTTGGATAAATATATTCTATATGATGCCAGGCAGACTGTAGGTGTTGGGAAGTGTTAACCCCAAACCGTGTGGCCCACCAGCACTTGGAAAGAGTGAGGAAATCAGCTCAACACACTCTCTCTTTTCCCCCAGATGACAGAACAAAGGAAGAATAAGCAGAGACTGGGCTTTCTCGGATCAAACACACCCCATGTGAATCATCACATGCCACCACACTGATACCATGGGGGAAAGCCGTGACTAGCCTTTCATCAGTGTCCTGCCTGATCACTGAATAAAGAACTGAAATGGATGGGAGTGAACAGTGCCTATTGTTGAAAAGTTAAAAACAACCAAGTGCCAAGATGTTGAGTGATTTAGCTCTGAGAACAATTTATAACTGTGTTTTCATGGTTGAAAAGACCAAACTTAAAATGCAGCCACTAGAAAGCACACATCACACATACTTAATGCAACGTGAAGTAACTTGCTCACATGGACGGAGAGGGGAGGGAGAGGCAGGGTGGGAGATGCAGTGCTGGGAGAACCACCTTTTGCTAAATCAATAAGAGTTAGTTTTGTCTTGATGCTGACTGAGACCTTTGTCATGGTTGGTTGGAATTGCTTTTAATTATAGCATATAGGTCAGTGACGCAGGAAGTCATACTTGGGTGGCTAAGTTTTACTAAAGAAAATAACTAAAAAGATTAAAACTGAGCATCGCAAAGAAAAATGTTAATGCTTCTAAACCGTAGCTGTCACAGGGCAATTTCCTTGTTTCTAACATGCAACACAATGGATTTACAGCTCTAGGAACTAGTGCTTCGTAGCGTGTGTCCCTCACGCTGACAACACAACTGGAATGTGATTGCTTTCTCCCAGATTCAGAGGGGCTCTGTCAGTAATGAATACAAAAAGAAATGTTCATATAACTTGTTAGAAGCACGTTTTAAGTCATGTATAGGCTAGGATTTTAAAAGATTTGGAGAAGAAAAAGTTGACAGTAAGCCCCAGGGAAGAGTTTTCTGAAAACATATCTGTGCTTTAAAATATATGGAGATTAATAAATAAAAACACTTAAAGATGACAGGAAATATTGAGAATCTTACGACAGTGGCATTGCCTTTTATAGATGTGGAGTAAAAGCTCTTTGATTCATGTTTGCTACCCTTAAGGAACTGAGTGGTTTTATTTCTGCAGTTTGAAAAAAAATCCAAGAAATTTATTGAATACTCAAGAAAATGCAGTATATCAATTGCATATCTTAAACTGTATCAATGAGAGAAGAAAGATAATAATCTCTTCCCTATGTTGTTTTTATGTTAAATCATGCAATTGGAATTTGTGGAAGGAGAAAATAACCTGCCATACTCTCATGATTCTTAGAAACGATGCTTTTAGAGTGTTAAAGCAAAATTCTTGGATAATGAAAGTGTTAGAGTAACCACTTTGTAGCAAAGGAGCAAGGCACGTCATACCACACTCTGGGAGATGCTTTGCAAGTTGACCTTCTGGCCCCTGCCCCCATGAGAAAAAAAAATCGCCTCCAGCATTTTTAAACTCTCAAGTTATTACCACCAAGGGTTGAGGTCTGGAAAAGGTTGGCTATAACCATTTTTAAAACTTTTGCGTTGTTTTAATATAGTTTAAGCTGTTGGTTCCTAAGATACTCTAATCATGATCTAACTAGATTATGAAGGATGCCTGAATCAGTCCTTCTTCTGCACACTGTTAAAATGTAGACTTGGAGTGAAACTTTTGAAACCTGGAACAACAAATTTTTCAACTGAATCTATTGGTGCCCACCCCCCATCCCCAGTTCCTCCTCAAGTTAAGAATTTTTCACTCTGACGTGAAAGTATTTCTCCTGACATATCACTGAAAAACCATGACCCAAAAAGATGAAGAAATTGGGATGTATCTGCATGCAACATGGAATTTTGAACTTCGCAGGCATTCAATAAATATGAGAAATTCTACTGTCACTCAATTACCGTTAATTCTTTATCACAACTTTAAACTATATCACATATTTGATTTTTTAAAATGTCTTCATCAAAATCAAAACAGATCAAAGCAGCCGTTGTTTCAATTAAAAACCATCATTTTTATAACCATATTAGATAAAAAGTATACTTTAAAATATTTTATTTAGAAGGAGTTCTGTGGGTAGGGAAAAAGAGAAAAATGGTAAATATTGACCATATTCCAGTACAGGAACCTATCTCTGTTTTAGCACAAAATAAAATATTTTTGATGTATGAACATCAAGAAAATACGTTAATTCGTACATAAGAGAGCAACCTGTCCGATAAACTATCCAGTCTTTTCTGACACTCTGATAGTTCTTTTTTATCGGCAATAAGCCATTGGGTTACTGCTATCAAGAAATAGCCTAACCTCTCCAACTGTTAATAGTAGCAGCTCACCATTTCACAGCATATTGTCTCCTATGGGAAGTAGCCAAAAAAGATTACAACTAACAAGATCCTTATTTGTTTAAAATTGAAATATTTCTAGGTTATGCTCGTTTTTTCTTGCCTATTTAGAGATTATTAGACAAAATGAACAAAAGCAAGCAAACCAGGTATTTTATTTTTCAGGCTATTAAATTTGTGACAGAAAAGATAATAATGCAGAAATTTGACATCTGATATGAATTTACGTTTGTTTTGTGTGTTTGTAATGCAACTGGAATATTTGACCTAGGCGAGTATCAATTGATATTCTCATATTTATATAGTAACATTAAATACAGTCATCCCTGATTTTGATGTTAAGGGAAGTGTTTTACTGTTTAGTTATTAAAATATGCATCAGGTTAAAGTATGAGTTTCTGCTGAATATAATTTTTAATTTTAAAAGGATTTTATTCCCCTTGGTCCATTCTGAGGCCCACGAGTTTAATGAAATTATGTTTCATAAATATCATTTTAGATGAGAAAATATTTGTATCATATAAGACTGTAATATTAATAAATAATTGTATAAATGTAAATTTTATCATATATTTACCCCTTATAAAGTTCCTTTAGAAAGGGCTTATTTTCTTGTATTTTGAAATTTTTCTATTGATAACGAGAATGCAGTTTCTAGTAGATTGTTGATAATATCAAGAAGGTATTTGATTCAAGGCAGAACTGTGTGCTTATTTCCACATTCTCCACTCACAACTCAGTGTTTTGACTGCTCTTTTTAGTTTATAGTGGTTTCATTATGAACAGTAAAGCGGTATCCCCGTACTCCAGTACTGAGATGAGTGGAAAGGTTGGGGATCTGGGGTTAGGGAAGCGAAGATTGGGGAAATGATTGAGGAAAAGAAGGAGTAAATAATAGATAATAGGAAAAAAAGAGCTAACCCTCCAGAGGTCCAGTAGACTGGGACACAAGTAAGTAAATATTGAATAGCATAATGATATAACAGATTACAGACTTAAGAGATAATACTTAAACCTGCAAAAAAACTTTGTGGAAGAGCAGCTATAAGAAATGTGTTCCCACAGCGGGTTTTAAATCTATACAGAATAACAATTGGCATATTCTAACCCACAGACCCCAGTATGCCATGACACATGATACAATGTGAAGCAGGCATCTGAAACACAAACACAGAAGCCTACAGGAGCCTGGCAAGTCACTAAAATGGGTGGAACTGTGGAGTGCACACCATACGGAGGAAGTGGGGAGGCCACAGTGTACTTTCTATTTGCAAAATTTGACAACTAATTCCAGCTTTTAGAAAATCTCGGAAGCCACTGAGGCCTTCTAGTCACTTATTTGCTATCTCCAAAATAATTGTTTATAAAGCTATTTCATTTAATAGAAGAAAACACACAATACCAAAACCAAGCAGAGGAGCTAAAATGCTTGTGAAACTTGAGAAATCTGAAAACAAATCCAGGTATCATCTCTGAACTGGTGGGTTTCTACAAACTTGAATAATTTATAAAATTATCATACCAATACTTCTCATATCATCAAGTAGACTTTTTTCCCCTGCAGTATAGGTATACTATATTTGCCTCAAATACGTGATTCTAATATAATATGTCAAGACAAGTATAATTTATAAATTATTAATAAAATTGGATATGTATAACTTTTTCATTGTTATTATGCTTTATTTGTGTTTACTATGTTAATATTGTTATTTTACATAGCAAGACATGGGGAACAAAAAATCTGATGGCTTGAACTACACCGATGAGCTAATCCAGATAAACTGTTGTGCCCAGTGTTTATTGGGAGTTGGCCAAATCCCCAATTAATCAAAACCTACTGGCATATCTGCATCACATCTGATACCCAGAAAGGGCTCCGTGGGCACAGGCCATTTTGTCATCAAGGATTTCCTTATTCTTAATGCCTGGTGTTTCAAATGATAGTATTCCTCAGAAAAGAACGAAGCATGTGACAGCTGAAATCAAAACGAGTTTTAGGAATCATATGCAAACCATGAATAGAATCCTTTGCTCATGTGAGCTTTTTCCAGTGTGTGACAGTTCCTTGAAGCAGTGTGGCAAGAATTGTTTTGTTTTGTTTAGTAACAAAGGAAAAGTTGGGGGAAGCAAATTGGACAATGTGTTCCTCTTCCAGTGAGAGTAATTGGCACAAAAGCAGGAGTCTGCATGTGGAGGAGACTGTGATGGCCATCCACAAGTAACCTTGCCTTTGGCCGGTTAGCCCCAGTGCTTTTTGTCTTGGGAGGACTAGCCTTCAAGGCACAACCATAGGCCAGGAATCAGTGTACTTTAGGCTCTTCTATGTCCCTTCCCAATGGTCGAGGTGCCGGCACATCACCTGGAGTCAGCTACATGGTAAACAAAGAAACACGAAAGCCAAACTTTTTGCAGGTAGAAAGTTTATAGAAACAGAGATTAGTTGTTGAACTCTTTTTGACTCAATTTAACAGATAATTCTGGTTTTCCACTTAGATGTGGATTTTCCCCTAAAGAAGACTGTTCCCTTTTAACTCTGGTCCTTGAAGAGAAAATCAGCTCCAGGTAGAGTTGCCCCCCTCATATCTGTGGAAATGTGGATACAGGTGTGGGTTTCCTTTGCAAACCACTCCAGCACATCCTTTCAAAGTTCTCCTCCCCTAAAATTGATTTGCACAGGAAAAAGCTTCTGAGGCTGCTCCCTGTTCACATAACTGTGCTTTTAGTTTTGTTTTTATAACTGTCTTCACTTTGGACAATTGTATCTGCCTTTCTGTGTGCCACAACGTGTTCCTTCTCTTTCAACATGAACCAAATGTTTATTTGTGATCCTGGTCTTCTAAGCAGTATATTTAAAAACAAATTTTGTGAAGACAATATCTTAAAATTAGACCCAGCTTTATAAAAAGTATTAATATATTTTTTATCAATTGGATTTTATCAGAGAAGCAAAGTCATAATGGTTAACATGAACTGAGAGATTTATCTCAAGGATTTGACATCATGCAATTATAGTGAAGAACTGATGAAGAACCCTATGGAAGGCTGGCACTTCTGGTGGGTCTGAAGTCACTGTAAGTCATCGGGGCTGGCAGTCAGGAAGAAAAGCTAGATGTGAAGCAGGGAAGAGCAAGGACAAACTGGAACCCATGAGTACAAACTAAAATTTGCACCTAGCTCTCACCATCTCCAAACTCCATAGTCCATGTGACCTAAAAAATAAGCTGGTGCCCTTCACCTTGGACTTGTGTGTATATCTGACCCAGGATTCAGAGAAGCTGAAGGAAGAGATCTGATGTTAGCTGGAAGACTGCAGACTGGCTGCTGCCCCACGCCAACCAGGTGAGCCAGGAGGTCAGGCTCGCTTTGTAATTGTAGGCTCCAATTTTCTGACTTCAAAAAGGTCTGAACCTTGATGAATTCAGTGTAAAAAAAAAAGTCACAAATAATGCATATGTATACATAAAAATCTCTTTTGTCTCCCCACACAGAACAATACTGAAAAAAAAATCTGAACTTAAGCAGTCTGATTCTAAAATCTATGCTCAACCCTCATGCTCTCCTGTACCCTGAAAAACAAATAGGAAATATAAGAGAAGTCATGTTCGAGGAGAGATGGGCATGGAGCAATACTGTTTAAGAGTTAAAGGCTGTAGAAAAATAGTTAAAGATAGGAGGAAAGGTAGGCATTTCTCAAAAGATGAAGATCCAGGACCAATGCCTAAGGGATAGCAGGTAATGGAGACAAGCTCTACCTCTTGATACCTATGTGTATCCATCAAACATTTGTCAGGGTCAAACATTGTTTCAGGCACTGAGCTAGACATTGGAGATACAAAGAAAATAAAATCTAACCACTGTTCTTGAGGAGCTCACATTTCAGGAGTGACATGGGTCAATACATCTTTCAATATATCATAAATAAAATGGTCAGAGTACAGAAGGGACCATGGAAGCTCAGAAGAAGAAGGTGCTATGTCTAAAGTGCAAAGAGAGGTTGCACAGAGGAAATAACATTTGAATAATTGAATGGGAAATTAGAAGTGGCCAAGGAAAGGGCTCAGGGGGAATGAGAATTTGAAGTCACAAGCAGAGTGAAAGCAAACAGAATGAGAGGAGAAAAAAAATGAATGGTGTTTATGGAATGGCCAAAGTCACATGTGGCCGGTGTGTTATGGAGGAGTAGCAAGAGCCAGGCTATGAAATTATTACAGATTATTATCCTGAGGAGAAATGGGGTGTGTGGGGGGCAGAAGGAGGCAGCACAGAAAAAGCTTTTATACACAAAGCAGAACATGATCATATTTAGTTTTAGGCACATAACTAGAGGCAGAGTGAGGTATAGAGTGGAGAGGAAGAAGCTATCAACAGGAAGGTCAGTTAGCTGGGAGGTCATTGCAAAGACCCACCCAAGAACATGGAAGGCCTGTACCGCGGCAGTGGTGGTCTGATGAAGAAGTGTGGACAGATCCAAGAGATACAAAAGAGGCCCAGATCCAGACCAAAAGAGGCAGAGTTGTTGAAGATTATCTTACGTTTCTAATTTAGGAGAGAGGGTAAATGTCATTAGCAGGGAGAGAAAATTCATAACGGTGGGTATATTTTTGACCTGTTGAGTTTCAGAAATCAACCATGCTTTCAGATGAATATTATTGTAGACATTGCAATTTCTGAGGAACAATAATGTCATCGCTGTGATCTCCTAACACCCTATTTCCCATGCCAGATAGCTTCACTATAAAGACATTCATAATGGATAGTAGACATTTGGCAACAGAATTAATTTCCCGAACATTTTAGATGGACACAATAATCGGGGTGTACTTTGAGTTCAGTTAAGAGGAACCAAGATTCGTATCAAGTTTTACAGTACTTTGACGTATGTTGTTACTTTTAATCCCCCTACCCATCCTAAAGGTACGTATTTAGTGTCCTTCCAAGGTAATATTTAATATCCTTTCAATTTTACAGATGAGGAATCAAAGTCACTTGTCTTAATTATCACACAGTTACCAGAGGAGCTAAGACTGGATCACCTTCTACCTTTTCCTGTAGACAGAGCTCATCCTCATGAGACTGCAGACCCACTGAGGTTGGAGCTGGTCTTAGTAAGTCCTGTGATCCTGATGTTCATCACAACACTCAGTGCATGGTAGCACAGAGTCACTCTGTCTATTTATTTGTTGGATGAATAAATGGATGCCACGCATCTAACATTCCAGAATTCTTAACTTTGTTAAATAACAGGACTACATTCCTAAATAAATATTTTCGTGGAAATGAAAAATTAAAAGTACTAGTCAGCCAGGTGGTGGTGATTTCACTTCAAGTGAAATAGCTTGGGAGAGTGACTAGATTCTATTAGCTAAAATAACACATAGAGGAGAATTGATGCTTTAAAGAGAATATGTAAAAAGATTTATTTCCATGTGATCTAATCAGTTTCCCAAACTGCTGGCAGGAAGACCGTTTCCTGAATCCTACCTGAACAAGCGTTTTCATTGTTTGCTTTCCAAGGGTGTGTCTACACACTAACTCTCCTCGCCTGCTCTGCCTGCCTCTTATTTTGTTACGTGACATTTTCATTGAGCTATTGAAATTGGATGTGTCAGACTCATTAAAAGCAATGGCAGTTGTGGCAAGTCAGTTGATATATTTTAAAATAAACCAAGAGGACCATGTAGATGTCAGGGGAATAAATTGCTCTGTTTAACAACAAGTGATTTATTTAACTACCGTAGACAGGGTCCAAGGGATGCCAAGCTGCATACATTTTGGAAAAAGCTGAGCTATTTTCTCAGAAATCTCTCATGTGGGACCTAAATAAGCACAGGAAAAGTTTATGAGAAGCTTAATTAAATTCTTGATTTGGGAATGACCCCCAGGATTGAATTTTATTTCCCATGTGTTACAAAATTGACCTCTGAAGGTGAAACACATTCTAGAAGAATCAGGTATGAGCACTGACACGGACTTCGTGGGCTTTACTCAAAATGCAGCAGCAGCATCCCCCCCAGCTTGCCTTTGAGAGCGAAACGTGATGTTTCTAACAGTGTGGTGAGAGGAAAGGCAGAAGTCTGGGATTTCACTCTTTCTTCCTCTCACCATTCAACCTTGGCTGGTGACTGCTAGGTACAAGGTAATCAATATATGTGAATTGATCAGAACCTAAAGTTGCAGAAGTGCAGTATAGCACTTAAAAGCACAGGCTCTGGAAGCAGAAAGCCCAGATTTGCACCCTGGTTTCTGCCACTTACTCACCAAGTGATTGTGAACAAGTTTCTGGCTTTTCTGTACCTCATTTTTCTCACCCATAGATGAAGATAGTAATATACCGACCGTATACAATTGATGTTGAAGTTAGATGAGTTACAATTGTGCTTGTCCCTTCTCTTCTTTTATCATTGATAATCCCCCCTCCATTAGCTCATCTCCTCAGCATACACGCACACTGTCATAGCTCCCTTGAAAAAAGGATCCTTGATTCTACATCTTCCTTTAGTTTTGACCTTATTCTTTTGCCTTCAGTTACATAGAAACTCCTGGAAAGAATTGTGCATTTGCTCTTTGGCCCACTCCAGTGAGATGTTTACCCCTATCATTTCAATGAAACTGTTCACCAAAATCACCGGTGACTTCCATCTTTCCTAATCTAAAGATCAATTTTAAAGGTCCTCTCAACATTGGGACACAACTTTTCAGCAGTATTTGATCCATTATCAACTCCTTCATTCTGAAACACAACTCTTCCTTGTTTGTTTGTTTGTTTGTTCATTTGTTTGTTTTTCTTGCTCCACTGGCCACTCTTTCTAAGTCTCTTTTGCAGGGACTTCCTCACTAGAGTGCCCCAGGGTTCAGTCTCTGGAACACATCTCTCCTTTTCCTCTACTCCCTAGATAATTTCATCTGGTCTCATGCTAGCTACAAATATAGATTTAGATACATGGCATTAACTCCCAAATCAATAGCTCTAGCCCCAACATTGCCCTAGAATCCCCCAGAATCCAACTCATTATTCATATCTCCTCTTAGATGAATAGGCCTCTCAATCTTAATAGGGTAAACCCTCATTATTCTCAGATCCAATATATGCAAATGTGCCTGTTTCCTAAAATTTATTTGTGACTCCAAAAGTCAATACTCACAGTGCTTTCAGTCATTTGCAGACATTTTGCAACATGTGCTGAGTTGTGAAAAATTTGTCATTGGACATGTATGTTCCAGCTGAGGTTGAATGCTGCCTCCTCGTTTCAGCTCTCGTAATGTAAGTAAGCATCCTTTCGTGAACTATGCCATGCCACATTTTTTGCATTTTTGTGCTTTTTTGTTGGTAATTTTTGGGTTTAAAGTGCTTCCAAAGTGCTGTGCTGAAGTGCTATCTGGCATTCTTCAGGGCAAGAAGGCTGTGATGTGCCTTTCGGAGAAAATATGTGTATTAGATAAGTTTAATGAGTTAGATGGATGTATGCTGTGTGTATGCTGTTGGCCATGAATTCAGTGATAATGAATGAGCAATTTATGTTAAGTAAGGTATTTTTAAACTAAAGCATACATAAAACAAGGCTATATACTGATCAGTTGACAATAATATTCACTACCAGGGCCTCACAGGAAGTTAATCCTATATTTCTCTTGAGAGCTAGCAATGGTTAAGTATTCATTAATACAGTATTTTTGGTGACTTTGTGGAACATAAGTATTGCAAATAATAAGAATTGACTATATCCAAAACTTATTGTGAATTTCTCCCACTCCATTTTTATTTTTATTTTTTTATTTCAGAAAATACTTTTACATTTATTCATCTTTTCTTTTTACTGCCCATATCGAAAATATCAGCCAGTCCTTTCGTATCTTCCTTTGAAATTGCTCCATTTTTTATACTTTCATTGTGTCAAGCCTGGTTTAACCATGATCACATTGATGGTAACAATAGCATTCTAACTGGTTACCAAGCTCCCATCCATGACTATGCCTACCCTTAACACATAGATAAGTCATATCATGTCATTCTTCTGCTTAGAACCTTCCAGTGGCTTCTCATCTGATTCAGAGCAAAGACCAAAACCCTTATCAGGACCTTCAGCTACAATGTAATCTTTGCTGATCCTCTAACACATTGTGATGTGTTCCCACCTCTTCTCTACTTCAAACATTATCCTGCAAGGATTCACCTGGCTCACTTCCTCGCTGCCTTTGTGTCTCTCCTCATATGTCAGCTTATCAGAGAAAGCTCCCCTAGGTACTCCATTTAAAATTGCACCTCCCTTATTTTCTGTTTCCTTACCCTGCCTTTTCTTTCTTCATATCAGTTATCCAATATATTATGAATCTGTTTCTTGTTTCTTCTCAAGAGAATGTAAACCTTTTGAGGGCAGACTTTATCTGTTATGTTCACTGCTAGTTCTCCAGTGCCTGAAACAGTACTTAATACAAAGTAGATGTTAAATAAAATTTATTAAATTCTGATGAATTCTTCAATTTCTTTTAATGAAATGGAGATAGCATTGCTCCTATTTCACATTTTGACTTATCTGCAACAATGTTAAGTATACTTTAGAGTGCCTTCTCTGCTTCCTTGGCATGCCCCTGGACCATCTTCAACAAATATACTCAGAGAAGACACATGCTCACAGTTGACCTAAGCAAGGCAAATGACACACTACATCTCAAAGCCAGATATCAGGAATGTTGAGATTATTTATTGTTCCTGTCTCTTGGCTTTGGTAAGAGGACTTAAGAATAACTGTGTTGCTTCAGAAAATATCACTTGGAAAGCACTATAGATGATGTGCTTTGATTATCTCATAAATTACCTGTTTTCTTCCCATTATGAATTATGGAGGAAGCAGCTTTCTTCTCAAAGGCAAATGTACATTTGAAAAATTTTGTTCCTATACAGGATGCACCACAGTGAGATCACCATCCAGCCAACTGTGGTATTGTGACTCAGGACATTCTTGCAAATTTAATGCTTAAAAAGTTGACTGCAAAATTCCCGGGTATTAGGGCCCCTTACCAAGGATGTTTGCTTAACTTGGAAAGAAAGGTTTCTGTTGGAACATACTTCCTGGTGAACAAGATCAGGTGTTGCTTAATAGATATTAAATAGATACAGAGTAAACCATGGGCTTATGTAGGGGAATTAGCTGCTGAGGCAAATTCACTCTTCAGTCATGGTCAGAAACCGGAATTTTAGGGCAGAGTCAGGGCTGAGAGCCATGTGCACTGAGGATCTAAAAAACCACCCACAGAGTCATCATTCTTCCAGGCTCAGGCTCCTCAAACAAAAATCCCACTCTGTTCCCAGGCAGGAGAGCCTCCAGGGTTGGAATTGCTCAACCCTCAGTTCACAGACGTGTCACTGTATTCATTTGCTCCCTAGGTATGCATGCAGGTTGGCCCCACGTAAGACAGTCCGAGTTAACAGAGATTCAGGAAATTGATATTTATGGCAAAAAGAACACATGTTCATTGTGAAAAATTTGGAACATACAGGAAAAATCATGAATAAAAATCAGGCTCATAATTCTAAGACCCAGAGACTAAACACTTAATAATTTAGTGTGTGTCCTTGCAACCATTTGTCGATATGTGTGGGAGTCTATAGTTTTCAATAAATTGGATTATTCCAATGGTGTTGTTTGATAATCCTTTTCTGTTTACTATTCTGTTGTGGACATTTCCCCACATCATTACTTATTCTGGTACAGTGATTTTTTTGAACAGCTATCCAGCATCCCAACATATAGATGTACCATGTTTTATTTAATAATGCTTTACAGTTTAACATTTTGATACTTTCTTGTGTTTTATCATTAAAGATAATACCGTGATGAATATTGCTGAACATAAATATTTGCGTGTATCTCTAATTATTTTCTAAGAACAAATTTACTCAAGTGAAATCATACAATCAAAAGGTATGAGTATTTTTAAGGCTTCAAAAGTTTTTACCAGTTAATTCTCTACTCATAGAGCATAAAAGGGTCCCTTTTCCAGAGGTAGCTTTTAGATGAGGCTACTCTGGGAGTCCCTGTTAGGGTCCCCCTGTCTCTGATGGAGCTAACCTGTACCCCAAAAGGTAATCCCAGGGAAGCCATGTGCAGAAGGCTGTCTGTGCACCTCAGGACCTTCCGGGCCACATTTACTCATCTTTACAGCTGGGTCAGCTGAAGCATGTGGAGGTCAGGTGATGTGCATGGGGTCATGCAGCCAGCAGTGACTCAGCCAAACTGCTCCAGCTCCTGAACCTTGCTCAGATCACAAGGCTGAGAGCACTCTCTTCCCTGGGGCCCAGTATTCCCAAATAATTTTAAAAAATTAAAAGAGTCTGCTTACACTTGAGTTTGTGGGTATTAAATTTTGGAATGACTGGTTCAGATTCATGGCTTTGCTAATTGGTGATACTAAATGTTGTATAATTCTGCCTTCTTTTTCTTTTTTGGAACCAATTAGAGAATGATTTGTAAAGTTCTCCTTCATGACATAATTTGCAATGAAGCTGTGTCATAGGCATATCCAGGTGTCCACCTGAGACTCATATACATAACTGCTGAACTGGATCAAAACAAAAATGCTGATTCATTATGACTCAAACATAAAACCCAAGCTGCCTCGTAAGGCACTAGAATACCCTCACCAACTAAGAAAACCCCTAGTGACACAAATTGGCCCTAAAATGAAGGCTTTTTGTCTATTCATCCATTATTCAGTATACTGAATTACATTCAGGTAACCCATAGTTGGGCAGCATAATGAGTTTCTGCAGGTGGTTGGGCTAGCATGGAGGAATGTCGGAAGCTGGTCCATGGGAGGTCGTGCTTCCATTGGTTTATTGTCCCTGGATGTTCCCTGGAATGGTGACTACTAATTCAAGTCCTCCATAGACATGGTGCTTTGCTTTGTTCTGATCCTTAGACAGTGGGAGTTGAAGTCTGGATGTCCCTTTAGGTGCCAGCATCACTTAACACAAGGGCTAAGAGAGAGTGGAAGAGCATTGACTCATTCCCACAGTGGGGAGAGGACTCCTGACCTAGGAGGGTAGATCAGTTCATCCTCTGCATTCACAGATGAGCCTAGTATATAAAAATGAAACAAAATAAACCCACTGCAGAGACACAAGCTGTAGTATAACTGTTGAGTCAATTATTGCATATATAAATAACAAACACATAATAGAGCTAATCACAAATATCCCCCAAATCCAGGGGGCTGTTTATAGAACTGGGGGCTAGGAACTACTTTCAGTATCTGTTTGCAGGAGATTGAGCTTTAAGAAGACTTTTGGTTTTTAGCTGAAGGATGATGATGGAGTTTGGAGAGGAGTTCCTGAGACAGAGAACAAGCTGAGAGGGATTTGGACAAGGGAGGGATGGCATAGCATTTGATTCTTGCAAGAACCTTGAGAGTGCTTTTGAGCTCTGAGGAAAAGGGGGATTCCAGCCACTTCTACTGAGATTCAACTCTGCCCTGACACTCTGTAGATCAGCAGATTTGTGACTTTGGAAGCGTACTCTTAGCATGGACCCAGGCAATGCTCGTGACAGGTCTTGCCACTAATGGCAGGAGCAGGATTCCTTCAAAGGGTTTTGTGAATACAAGACACTGAGGAAGAAGAGCAGGAGCATGAAAAAGTAGGGCAAAACCCACGAGTGATTGTATCCAACAGACTGACTCCTGAGTTCCTGTGAGAGAACTTTGCGGACACCCAGAAATGCTTAGATTAGGGAGATTTTACAAAGGCCTGGAGGGCAGGTTAGGTCCAGAGCAGGAAACCTAGTTGTGAATGCTAATACAGCCATCACACCAAAGTCCTCTGTTCTAATGACCAGTCCTTCATTGCTCTACATTTAAGTAGTTTCCAGTTTTTCATTGTTAAAAAATAACACTGTATGAAATATAAATAGGTTTAATAGGTTTTATTCATTAAAGCAGTTTTAGATTCACAGCAAAATTGAGAGAAGGTACAGATAGTTTCAAGATACCCCTGCCACCACACGTGCATAGCCACCCCCACTGTCCACATCCCCCACCACAGTGGTATATTTGTTACAATCGATGAACCTACAATGGCACATATTTTATCATCCAGGGTCCATGGTTTGCCTTAGGGTTCATGCTTGGTGCTGTATACTCTATGGGTTTAGACAAATTTTTAATGTTATGTATCTACCATTAGAGTAATATACAGAGTAGATACTGCCCTAGAAAACCTCTGTGCTCTGCCTATTTATCCCCTCTCTCTTTTTAACCCTTGGAACCAGTAGATTATATGTATATGATTATGAGGCTGAGGAGTCCTGTGATCTGCCATCTGTAAGTTGGAGACCCAAGAAAAGTAGTGGCGTAATTCTGTCTGAGTCCAAAGGCCTTATAGGTACTATTTCTTCTATATATCTCAAATGCCTGATATACTACACCTTCTAGTGCATCCTCTTCCA
Source organism: Eidolon dupreanum (assembly GCA_028627145.1). NCBI lineage: Eukaryota > Metazoa > Chordata > Mammalia > Chiroptera > Pteropodidae > Eidolon > Eidolon dupreanum. The sequence goes on along the minus strand of CM053503.1, from coordinate 29,554,116 downwards.
GCAGTACACACCTTCTCAATTCACCGCTGGTAAAAGTTTTAAGAACTGGATTATTACCTTGTGCCAGGGGCTATCTGTGATTCACTTTCCAACAGCAATGATCTCCTCACTGCCGAAGGCAGTCAAAACCTAACTTACTGCCTATTTTATGGGAACATTTCTAGGTTGGATTCTCCAGAAGGAGACACAGAAATAGACTGGAATCATGGTATGTATTAGGGACCAATGCCTATAGAAGGAGTAGGATTAAATAGAAAAAGTTAAATGTGTTTGGGAGCCCAAAAGCTAGGATTGTTCATCAGTCATCTTGCAGTCGCCTGACATAGCTAAGACTTTATTTGCTTTCCTTAGTCAGTAGATGTGGGCCACCCCTACCTACAGGCAAGTGAGATCAGGGACGGAGACTCTCTGCAGCTGAGGCAGACCCTGAAGTGGCTGACACTGATGACTGTCAGTGGATCACATCGCCCACAATGGAGCAGCAAGTCATTCCTTTAAGGGGGATCTGGACAGTGTAGCTTCAAGTCTGCCATGAGGCCTGAGCCAAGATGGATGTGGTAAGGAGGTATAGCTGGATGGATAGATAGATGATAGATAGATGTATGCAGATGAACGCACATATGCATACAGAGAGAGAGAGAGAGAGAGAGAGAGAAAAGAAAGATTTATGGAATAGCATTAGTATTTTCTATAAATTAAGAAGGCAAATTAATTTGTGAAGATCAAGGAAGTATAGATAGGAGATTTGAAGAAGATAGAGTGTTTGGAAATATCGGCTGGAGGAATGTTTTAAGTCTTCTGACAGAATTTTTAAATCACACCACTGCTGCATTTCAGTTGAAGTTTAAAGTGTAAATTTTCAGAAGACAAATCCCCTAAGGTTTTGAATCTTTTTTCCACAGTCTCAGATTGTCAAGCACAGGTCCAGAGAGCATAGCGAGTGCAGACCAAGGTTTGGGGGTTGGCATGATGGACATGTAAAGTTGTAAAATGGATAGAGGAGTCTAGGATGATGGCAGCAATGTTATAACAGCTGACCACAGAGCCCAAGCTGAATGGGGCATCAAGTGGAGTCAGAAGCACTCCTTTATGATGGTGTGGTAGAAAGAATGACAAGTGACTGAAACTAGTGTAAGGGTAGGAGAGGGTTTTCAGTTCTTATAAGTAAATGAAAGAGAGGATAGATGAGGAAGTTGTCATAGAAAAATGAAAGGACCAATTTGAGATCTTCATTGGGAAATCTTCTAGAAAGAGACCAAGGATATAGCTATGCAAGTAGAAAGCTGGTAAGAAATGGAGATGAAAGCCAGTAAAGTCATATAAAGCAATTGAATGTGAGGGCAATGAGTTGTCATCATCGTCATCATTAAGAATCTCTTAGTAAAGGCTGGAATAATCAGATTTGAATTTTAGGTACTGCACAGAGCAAGATAATAGATGCCATGTCTGGCCACAGGAATTTATTTTCTAAAATCCCTGGAAAGAGATGAAAACCAATTTCCCATGGAGAAAAGACCTCGCTTGCATTTTCCAAATTGAGAGAAACCAGGAGAATGCTCTGGTGACAAGTATTAGGTCTAAAATACTAAAATATGTTGAAATCTACTGTGATGAACTGAAAGTTAGAATACATTTTTTAAAAACAGATATTGAATGGTTTCTTCTTCTTTCACTTTCTGCCACAGTGTCTGCTAGGCAAGGAAAATGACTCATTAATAAATTTAGTGCCAGAGGCCTGACTCATTCAGAAACCTCTTAACCACCTCACCCAATCTTACTATACTTTAGCTAATGATATTCTCCAGCTTAGGCTGTCAGAATTATGCCTCACACATGGGTAATGGATTTTATAGCTTGTACTAGAAGTAGGCTAGCAGTATTAATTCCCATTTTAGTAATGTAGAAGCTGAGCTAAGTGAATCACCTTAGGCTAGACATTGAATAAAGGGTGAAACTATACTTCTTACCACCAAACCAGCAAAATGTGAACAGCAAAACACAGTTCTAGAACAGACACTCCAGGTGATTGTTTGAGGTTTAAACCCAGTGACCACACAGAAATAACTGCTACCAAATTTGAAGAAGTGATAGCATGTCTGCTAATGAGAAATTCAAGGGCAGGAATAATTTCTTATTCAACTTTATATTTCCTGTTCCTAATACGGAGGCTGGTAATCAGTTCTCAAAAGAAAAAAAATGGTGTTTATTAAATGAATAAGTGAGTGAACATACCAATTTTTGTGGCCACCATCTTTCCTGAGAGGAATATTATAAAATGCATGTTTTGTAGCTAAGGCAAACTTTGTAGATCTCAGCAGAGAAGTACACTCACATGCAAATATCAAGGAGAAAGAGATTTATTGTATTACAGGATTTTCAGTCTCCTTGATCTTACTCTTTGGATCAGTGTTCGATGCTAATATCCATGTAGTTCTTGGGGCAGAGGTAGGGAAGGAGCACAACGTGATTCCAAACAAACCCCCAGCTTTCTGAGCTTGGGCTCTCCAAAGCCTTACACTTTTATGTTTATCATATGAACCTTTAGATCTTCGGTTGGATCCTCTGTGGTACTAATAAGGTAGAGAACATAGGTCATTCTCAGAGAAGTCAAATCCAATCAATAAATATTTACCAACACTTCTAAAAGAAAGTCATTTGTGGGGGGAGGGATTACAAAAGGTAAGATATAGGCATTGTCTCAAGGTGTTTACAATCTACCTGGAAAAAAAAGATATAAAAAGAGTGAAAAAGTGACAATAAAAGATAGAAATAGCAATTCAAGATAAGAAACACTTGATACAGGGCAACCTATGACTATGCAGCATTCACCATTTCTCCTCTTGATTCCTGAAATCCATCTTTATTCAAGTATTAACTCCTCCCAGGTGATAGAGAAGATGGCCCCCTCCCCAGACCAGGTGTGAGTCCTAGTTAGTAAAGACAGTTAACACAAGACATTCTCTGTGCTACTGCTATTGCTCTACTAGTAGGCATATGACAAATGCTGGCTCAACCAGATGGAGAGAAATTGATAGCCACTGCTCAGGGAGAGGGTTGCCACTCCCTGCCACTAAATGTAAATGAAGAAGAGCGTGGCCATAGCTGCTTATGGCAGCCATCTTGTGACTGTGAAGAAACCAGACATGGGATGGAAGAGTGGAGAAAACTTGGGTCTCCAACAACATATTCGAGTCCCTGAATCAACCTTGGAGCCTGTCCTAATTCAGGACTTTCTGCTACATGAGATAATAAATTTCTTTATTGCTTAAGCTGGCTTAGTGGGGGATTTGTTTCCAAAAAGATCTCTAGGAGACAATAACCAATTGCCAAATGTGTGGGCAGATAATAATTACTGTGAGAGTTCAGAATGGGGAGAGTTCACATCAGGCTGGAGTGGTCAGGACAGCTCTCAGAGAAACAGAAACTTTAAAAATGAGTAGAAATTTAACAAAGGAGAGGCAAGAGAAAGGCATTCCAGGCAAAAACCAGAAGATGAAAAGAATTTGAGGAACAATAAAAGAATAGAGAATGCAAACTGAGGAAGGAAAGGTCAGATAGGATTTTAGAAGATCTTGTAGATCAAGTCAAAATCCTATAACTCCACTATTTAGGCACCAAGGCTTTAATAAAGAGTTTTGAACAAGCAAATTATCTGACCTTGCCTGAGCATTTGAAGCCAGGTTCACCCACCTCAACACTATACTCCTGCTGGTCCATAAAAACAAGTTTTATACATGAATGAGTATTTTAAGCAAAAGGCCCACACCACTACCCCTTTACCCTCACCTACCTACACTTTGGTCCCATCTGTCTGGCTCCACATTCATGGCTCTGGGGGCCAGACTTTGACTTTGGCTTCTGCAGATTAGTCTTTCATCCTGCTCACCCTGTCATCTAATCCTTGTTTCTCCTTGCTCATGAATTCTGGGGTAATGTACTTCTCTGTAGTGGAGCCCCACTCCATTCTTGCTGGATGCTTTACTTCCTCAAAAGCCAGTTTCTATCCTAGGTACCCAGAAAAGAAGAAGAGGAACAATTCAGATAGAAATGACAGTGCAAAAGTGAGCTAACTATGGCTATGCCATAGTTAGAACCAAGGTTGTTTTAAGAAAAGTCAAATAAGAAGTTAATATATGTGCTATATAGGAGGTCTTAGAAGTTGACAAGAAAAATACAAATTACCCAACAGAAAAATGAGTAAATGGCTAACAAACATGAAAGTGCTCACATTCCTTTAAATTATGGGTATTGAAATTAAAGAAACAATGAACTATCACTTTAACTATACCTATTACTCTGACAAAAGTTAAAAAGAGCTCCCTATTGTTGGTGGGAATGTAGGGAAAATATACTTTCATATATTATCTCAAAAAATATAAAGACTTACAGTCTTATTTGGTGAGGACAAAATGGCAACATCTCTTAAAATTAAAAATACATGTAGCCTTCAATCTGGCAATCAACTCCTGTTTTAATCTCACGGAAATAAAAACAGCACTATGAAGGAGATAAGTACACATAGAGATTGCAATGCTATTTGTATGAGGGGAAAAAACTGGAATAAAAGAGAATATTCATGAAAGGAAGAGATTTAGTAAATTATAGAATATTATGCAGCCATTATAGTCAATTAGTGTTCTGTCAGTTGACATGAAAAGATTTACATGGGGAATAATAATGGCTCAGATTTATCTAGTGCTTACTAAATGTTGGGCACAGTTCTAAGTGCTTCACATGTATTAACTCATTGATCCTCACAATAATACTATAAACTAGGATTATTACAGAGGATGCACAGTTAGTAAGTGGTAGAGCTGGGGTCTGAACCCTTGAGAGTGTGGAGCTGCTGAAATGAGTAGAGTGGGGGAACTAAGAGTGGAAATCCAATTTAAAAAAAGAAAAAGAAAAGCATCAGACTACTTTTTTAAAAATTAGATATGATGTAACAGCATTTATGCATTTTGAAACCATATAGTTGTGTGTATAAAGAAACTTTTTTTTATTAAATGAGAAGTCATAGAATCATTGAATTTTAAGGTTGGAAGGGAATATAAAAGTCATGTAACATAAGCACAACTCTGAGGCTTGAAGTACCTCCATAATATCTGTGCTCAATAGTCGTCAAACATACCAGGATGAGAAACTTAATACATTTTTTTAGGTAGCACCTATTTTATTTGGATCTCTGATTTTTATCAATTAATTCTTGTTCTATAACTTGGTTATCATACAGAAAAAGCCTATTCTCTCTTCCACAAGGAAGCCCATCAAATAGTTTAGGGAAGATATTATATTCCCCCTACCTATTGTCTTTTCCAAGTAATTAGTTTCTTCAATGAGCTTTCAACATGATTTTGAGTTTCCATTATATTGGTCATTTCTTTACAAATATAATCTGGTTTGTCTATATTTCTTTTCAAGCCTAGTACCCTAGTTGAACACAATACTATAGACGTGGCTGAGATATATGGTGACTATTCAAAATTCCGACCCTATGTTGATACAAACTAAGATAACGTTAGTTTTTGTCATGACCAAACCATAGCTTTTTGTCAACTAAAAACATTTTTTCACTGCAAAGCTCTCTCACGCACATTTTACATCAAGAGTTGTTTTTCAGATGCAACTGATGTCGTGGAATGACCTTTGGAGACAGACTGACCTGGTTTGAATCTTGGCTCTATCATATCCTATGAGACTTCAAGGAAGTCAATTACTTGGTCTAACCTCAGTTTCATATACATAAGATAAGAATTCCACTTACAAAATTGCTTTAAGGACTAGAAATGAAATATATAAATGCTATTCCAGACAAGCACACAATAGCTCCTTTCTTAAGTGAATTTATTGTCATTGGCAGATTCACCATATCAACATTTGGGGCCATTTGAAATTAGGATTATAGTTTATGTTAACCCTTCACTCCTGCTTCCTGTCAACTGCCACCAGAAATCTCTTCTCATGGGCTAATCTTCATCCTTTGGGTAAGGCCAACAACTATTTATTTTTCCATCTGACCATGTTTTCCTGCAGTAGCCCTTTAGCTATTTTGAAGAAAAAGAAGATAGCTTCTTTCTTTAAGTCAGAACATTTAACTATTGCCAATATTTTATTTATTTTTTTTATAGTTCTACAAAAATCATCAATAGTGGATTCAATGATCACATAAACCAAGAATTGGGCTCATTTATAGCAGTTAAGAGAATCAGACAATTTCTCTCTAAATTCCCATCAATTTCACTTTCACCAAGACATTCTTCCTTATTAAAGGAGAAGTCTCTGTCTCTCCCTCCACTTACTGACTGATGATTCTGTCAGCAGAGTAAGACAAGAATTTGTCAGTTGCTCCACTTTTAGCCAAATGAGACTCCCTATAGAAGCTCTCCTGGTTGGAGTAGGTTTCTAAGCTATGTTGAGATCTGGGTCAGGAAAGTATCTTCTCTGCCAATTGGCCCCAAGTGTGTTTTCCTTAAAACCAGCTATATGTCTGTGTGGTGTTCTCATCCTCAAATTTATACATTTCCACACAAGTGTATACATCTTCTTGACATGCAGCTAAACTGCATCCTCTCCTATAGGTTAGATCTTTTTAAAATTGATTGAACCTAGAAAATTTTCACTATCCACCATGCCCTTACTTGTCCCCATTTCCCTCCTTAGCTTAAATTCTATCATTGGAATAACTCACAAGCATCTCAAACTCTGGTCCTGATTGCATCCTATATTGTGCCTACATTGTTAAATCTTAACATTTCTGGAAAAAATATTACATAATGATGCTGACTAGTCTCGCTTTAAATTTATAACCACAAACCTCAAATGGGCACAAAGCACTGCTTGGCACTACTGCTTTATTTCTCTAATAGTTGGCTTGCCACTCTGCCAGTTGACTTTTTTCATACATCTCCTTACTCCTCAAATATCCAACACTCACTCCTCCCCTCTCCCACTGACCTCTACATACTAATGCCTTTTCTGTTCCTTTGTGTTTGTTCTTGCCTCTGCCTTGAATGCTCCCCTGTACTCCATCTTCTTAACTTCATGATTTACTTTTTTATTTTATTCATGTCTCTGTTTAGGCCTTCCCTAAACACTTTAGTTCGGGGGGCATCTCATCACCAATTCTCTTTTTTTCCCACAGTACTTAGTTTTACCTGAGTGGTTTTATACATGTTTTTATACATATTTTAGCCAAATATTTATTTCTAATTTTCACTCTTATAATTTATATATGCTAGATCACATTACCATCCATAATACCTACCTTATTAAGTCTGGATACCTACCTCCTAAGCCTACTTTCCTGGTGTTCCAAACTGTACAAGTTGCTCTCAAAGTAGGTTGTATAGTTATCTTAAGTCTTCTCTTCATTCTTCTAAGTTGAATCCCTTCTTTGCTAAATAAGATGTTTTGCTCTTTCTTGGTTTATTTCTTCTTTGTATTGGAGCACATCTTCTGGAAACCAGAATTTCTAGACTCACTGAGCCCAGAGTTGTAGGAAAGGAAGCATAAATTTTCCCAATGGTTCACTGGGACTGATGGTGAGAGGACCTCTTCTACTTACCCCCTTGTTTCCTAGATCCATTTATTCTACCTGTTGGAAGCACAGCACAATACAACAGACATTGATTTATGGCAGCTGTTATTAAAAAGGATGCTCCATGGTAATTAAGCTCTATTGCCTTAATGCATCCATTATATACATCATGAATTAACTTTCCTCTTAAGAGTCTAGAATAGTATGGACTATCCTTGGGAAAATTGAGAAAATAGTCACTCAAATAATTTTTGATGTGGCTTAAATCTCTTATGAAATTCTGGTTGAAAAAGACTGAGGGTATATCCTATACGAGGATGATATTTCATCTACACAAGTAGTGTCTCCAAGCAGGCACTATCCTTTTAATAGACCATTTTGTCACCCAATCTGGCAGCATCTTGGTGTGATAAGACCAGCGGATATTATTTTCATATTCTCAATGCTACATCTTCTTTGCTATAAAGAAATGGTCCTCAAACATTAGTATGCATAAGAATTATGTGGAGGGCTTGTTAAAACACAGACTTCAGGGTCCTACCTGAGACTCATTAAAATTCTTAGGCGGGACCCAAGAATCTACATTTCTAATAAATTCCCAGATAATGATGATGCTACTGGTCTGAGGACCACACTTTGACAACCACTACTATAGAGCGAGTTCCTAAACCCAATGTATTGTTATGCAAGATCCCAAGTAAATGGATCAAACACTCAATAAGCCTTTGGTAGCAGTGTAGGCTGAGGCCTTGGGAAGGCAAACCCATAGCAAGAATATGTACCACTGTCCTTTCCTGGTGGAAGGAGTCCAATGTAATCATTTGCCATTAAGTGGCTGGTTGATCTTGAGAGATGGGATCATATAAGGGCTTTGCTTTGGTTCTGTTAATGGCAGATTGGACCTTTGGTAGTGGTAGTGTCTAAATCTGTCTTGGTGAGCAGAAGCCCATGCTGTTGAGCCCAAGAATAGCCTCTAACTATGCTACTGTGGTATTCCATTCATACTCTCATTGTGCTAGTGCTAGAGTGGCTGATGACAGAGGCTTGCTGATGTCAGCTAGCTAAGTCATTCTGTCTACTTGATATTTTAGTGCTTTGTGGTCGATGCTGCCTGGTATGTAGATATATTTGATGCAAAGGTTTTTACACTTTGTGTTTACTTCCATAGGTCCATCCATATCATCTTCTTGAATTCACTGAAACTTGTGGCCTAGTATATGTTCTGTCCTGGAAAATGTTCTATGTGCACTTGTGAATAATATGTGCTCTGCTGCTCTTTGATGGAACATTCTTATATTTGTTGTTAGGTATATATGGTGTATAGTGTTGTTCAAATCCACTGTTTCTTTATTGATTCTCTATCTGGATGATCTATTCATTGTTGAGAGCGGGGTATTAAAGTTCCCAACTCTTATTGCATCGCTGTTTATTTATGCTTTTAGTTATGTTAGTATTTGTTTATAAATTTAGGTGCGCCAATGTTGGGTACATAAATATTTATAATTGTTATACTTTCTTGATAAGTTAACCCCTTTATTATCATATAATGACTTTCTTTGTCTCTCATGACTATTTTTAGCTTAAAATTTATTTTGACTTATATAAGTATAGTTGCTCCTGCTTTCTTTCAGTAACTCTTTGCTTGGCATATCTTTTTCCATCCCTTCACTTTCAGCCTATATGTGTCCTTAAAGCTAAAGTGTAGGCAATATATTGTTAGATCATATTTTTTTAAAATTTATTCAGTCACTGTATGTCTTTTGATTAGAAAATTTAATCTTTTTACAATTAAAGAAATTGTTCATAGGTAAGAACTTACTAGTCACTTTGGTAATTTTTTCTGACAATTTTGTAATTCCTTTGTTACTTTCTTCCTCCCTTGCTGTCTTCTCTTTTGACTTGGTGACTTTTTATGGTAGTATGCTTTGATTCCTTTATCATAATCTTTTGTATGTCTACTAAAGGTTTTCCTTGTAGTTATCATGAGGTTTACATAAACTATCTTATAGTTTCAATATCTTATTTTAAGCTGATAACAACTTAACTTCAATAGCATATACAAACTCTATAATTTTACTTTTCTCTCACTCACGTTTTAGGTTACTGATATTATAATTTGTATCTTTTTATTTTGTGAATCTGCTAACAAATTATTGTAGTTGCAGCTATTTTACTGTTTGTTTTTTTTTAACTTTTAAACTAGAATTGTAAGTGATTTACACATTACCATTACAGTATTAGGAGATCTGACTTTCACTATATGTTTACCTTTACTGATCTGTTTTGCACAGTCATATATTTTTACAAAGTTAGTTAGTATCTTTTCATTTCAGCTTGAAGAATGTCCTTTAGCACTTCTCGTAAGGCAGGTCTAGTGAGGATGAGCTTTCTCAGCATTTGTGTGTTTGGGAAAGTATCTTTTCTTCATTTCGAAAGGACAGCTTTGCCAGGCATAGTATTCTTGGCTGACAGAATTTTTTCTTTTAATATTTTGAATATATCATCCCACTCCCCTCTTGTGTATAAAATTTCTGCTGAGAATGCCTGCTGATAGTCTAATGGGGGTCCGATGGCTTTCTATTGCACTTAGAAAGAAATCTAAATTACTCACCATTACTTTCAAATAGCTACATGATCAGACCCTATCTACCTTTCTAACCTCATTTCTTCCCACTTTCCCCTCACTTACCATTTGCCAGCTACTATGGCTTATTATCTATTTGAAACTTTCCAGGTAGACCTCTCCCAGGGTCATTGCAAATGTGGTTCCACCTGCTTGGATTATTATGTCCCTATGCCTTTACACTGTGAATACATCTCATAATTCAGGACTTCACTCAAATGTTATATCTTCAGAGATTCCTACCATGACCACCTCCCCATCTAAGGTTGGCTGCCCACCTCACTACATCTCCACTGTCATTCTCTCAATCTTAATACTTTTTTCTTAGTACAAATGATCATATAAAATATTTTTATTTATTTAATTGCTCTCCTGTTTATATTTATCTCTACCCCTCCCATTTTTGACAATGAATTCTGTTTATTTAAAAACAGAAACTCCCACATTCTTGAATCTTAACATAAAGAGAATAAAAAAAAGGGAATTATATACATATATACAACAATCACAAGGCTTTGAAAAATTGCTTTTGCAAAAGCTTTGTGTGTTGCTGTTGAGTCAAATAATAGAAAAATACCTGAGAGTGTCAGAGATGTAATGGGCATTCTGTTCAACATGTTACCATTCACTACAAATTTTCTCTCAAGAGTACATGCCAGCTGTATAAAGACCTAATTCAGGTTTTCACTCTCCTAATATTAATTCAGACCATCCTGAGATCATTTACTGCTACATTCTTAGGTTTTGCAATGAGGAGAACAAACTTTTCCCCTTTTTTGAAAATGTCTTCTAGTCTTTTGAACTATAAGACAGGCACATTAGTCATGCTAAGTGGTCAAATAGAAGGAACTAGAAAATCTGTGCTTCCTCGTCTCCTTCCAGTCTCTGTACCAGTGCAGATAACTGCCATATGGTTTAACCTTTGTGAGAATGTTATGTGTATTGAGTAGAAAAAATCCTTCCTAAACATTAAGATTAGAAAGAAGTTGTAAATGTAAAACATCGTAATGTATGGGTAAACCTAGCTCAAGAAACACTACTTCTTGTCAGTAGTGGACAAAAATTGCTTTGGCAACATCTACCAAATTGGATGTTTGAAAAACTAAGCCTCAGAGATAAAAGAATTATGAAGAAAGTCTGAGGTGGGGCAGCTCCCTGGTTGTATAAAAATATACTTGATGCTCATTTTGGAGCTTTATGTTTTAACTTTGATAAAGTTTAATTTATCATTTAAAAAAATAATTCAAGCATTTGCATTCTGTTGAACATATTTCCATGTCTCAAGGACACAAAGACTTTGTTCCCTTATTTCTTTTAGGAGTGGTTCCTAGTTTTGAGTCTTAAGTCTAGAAATCCTAAGACTCCTAAGAACTTTGAGTAAGAATCAAAGTTCACTTTTTCCCCCCACATAAATATTCAATTGTTACAACATTATTTTGGAAAAAAAAAAACACATTTATTTCCCTCATCAAAAGACCTTTTTGAAAATCATTTAGCCAATTATGTTTGGATCTATTTCTGGACTCTATTTTTTTACGTTTATCGATATATTTATTTTTCTGCTATGCTACATTATTTTAATTATTGTATATTTATAATAAGTCATGAAATCATAATATTTTTTCTATTATAATTAGCATACAATATTATACTAGTTTCAGGTATACTGAAGAGGAATTTTTGTTTAAAAGGCTGATCAGCTCTCTGTTCTGCTTCTGTAAATATGCTTGATGTATGGGCTGTACTTGAAATTGACTAAATTCTCACCTTCCCTTTTGTTTGATCTGTCTAAGCTACAAATATAACTGTTTGTACCCGCTAGTAACTCCTGCACTTTGTAACATTTTGTAACTGCTAGTAACCCATAGCAACACCTGCCCTTTGTAACTCAATGTAACTACCTGCAACATAGCAACCCCCGCAGCTTTGGAACAGTCTAAGGACAAATTAACCAATCAGGCCATGCCAAAAAGAGTCTATATAAGGAATGTTGGCACTGAGCTCTTGGCCCAGGGCAGTATCTTCTCTGGGACCACCAGTATAAAGAGTTCTCCAACTCTCCGGGTGCTGCTTAGTTTCTCGTTGCTCTGAGTTTGGATCTTTTCTGCAACATTTCTGGAGGCCCCAGTGAGATTCCAATGATGCTGTCTCTTTGAGCCACCAGACCGGTGGCTCAGCTGGGCCAGAGCCGTGGGGCTCCGCGACGACCAAGGAAGCGTGCCACCTGATGAGTGTTCCGGGTTCTCTTTTGTACTGGTGCCCCAACTTTCAGGATGGCTGAGCCCAGGAACGGCCACAGGATAAGGTAAGGTCCCAGGATCAGCCCCCAGTTGGGTCCCGTCCCTGGATGGAAGAGGAGCTTGATCACCTCCTAGTTTTCTGTTAGAAGACACAGGTCAGGGTCTTTCAAGTGGGGAAGACATCAGGGTCTCCAAAAGTGGAGAGGAGAAATCAGGGTCTCCCCAGAGGGGGAGACATCAGGTCAGGGCCTTCCAAAAGGGGGAAGCAATGTTTTAATCTGATGTATGAATGAGCGAATGAATGAGCAGCTTGGCTGACTTGATCGGTCAGATATGAGTTTGTGGTTCCACAGCTGGGCACTCTTAAGGTCCCCTAAAGGCTACGGAGTCCATGTGGGCTCATTCTGTGGTTCTATGGTGTATGGCATACAGTCCAGGGTGGCATTGGACTAGTTTCCAATTGTAAGTCACAAAGCTGAGTCTGCTATGGCTAAGCGTCACCTGAGCTCCTTTGAGACATGGCCAGATGAGCATCTGAATGGTCTTCTGTTTGGAGGGGGCACTCACCTTTGTTTGTCTTTGCGTCACCATCACAGGGTAGAATATGTTTGGTTAACACTGGGCAAAGGGAGGCCCAACCATCTTCCAGGGAGTAACCAAGCATCCTCCACAGGTTAAGAGGAGCAGCTGCTTACTGTCCCCAGAACAGGTTAGGAATGGTGGGAGGTTGCATGAAAGAGAATGAGTGCCCAATGATTCAAAAGAGGTCTTGCCACAAAGCGAGAGTTGAGCCCCAATCCGTGGTTCTGTGGCGAATCTCACACGGCTTGAGGTAGTGACACTGGATCTCCATGAGGAGTCTACTCCAGTGATCCAGGTCAGGGGTTTATACCGATCCACCAATGCTAAGAGGCACCTGAAATATCCCTGTGAGGGGTGCAGCCAGAGACAGGCAAAGCAAGTGATGTCCCCTCCAAAGTTTCTCTGACCCTATTCCCCAACCCTCCATGTGGAGTGATTGTTGTAAGTCATGGGAGGCATGGGGGGAGGTTCCTCTAAGCCAAATGTCTTAAATTGTATGTTGAAAAATTTTAAGAAAGGTTTCTCAAAAAATTATGGGGTCAAGATGATGCTGGGAAAGCTCCATACCCTTTGTGAACTTGAATGGCCTGCCTTTGAGGTAGAATGGACCTCAGAAGGGACCAGTGTACCAGGTAGTGACAGGGACCCCTGGACATCCAGATCAGTTTCTATATATAGACTCATGGTTGCAAATCGCTACTATAGTGCCACCTTGGGTCCGGTTCTACACACATAGGCAGGGATAGAGTAAGGTACTTGTGGCCCAACCGACTCAGGGAAAGGACAAGGGAGAGCCAGCTAAAATCATCCACCAAAGGGACCCCGAGGAAGAACCTATCTTTCCACCGCTGTATATCCCAGCAGCTCCACCAGTCCCTGCACAGCTGTTCTACCCACAAATGCCAGACAGCCCTCTGCCATCGGTGCCTTCACCGCCCCAACAGCTTGAGCGACCACCAAGCCCAAGTCCATGGTGCCATCACTAGGCCACACAACCAGCTCAGCTCTGTGGCCCTTCAGATGCCCCTCTGAGAGGCGTGAAATACCTTTGAGGTTGGAGAGGATGGCACACTCCAGCTGAGCTGCCCTGTCCTCTACTATCAACATTCAGCACAACTGACCTCCTCAACTGGAGGCAGCATACGCCACCCTATTCGGAGAAACCCCAGGCGATGATTGACATGCTTGAGTCCATCTTCCAAACTCATCAACCTACCTGAGATGACTGCCATCAACTCCTCCTAACTCTCTTCAACACCAAAGAACAACACCGGATTCTGTCAGAAGCACGGAGATGGCTTCAAAGACAAGCACTGGACGGTGCACTAGACCCTGCAGCACAGGCTTCGGCGGCTGCACCAGATGCCAGGCCCAATTGGGACTTCAATGTCCCACATGGAAGAGAGCCTCTCGACAGATACCAGCAGGTCATACTGCAAGGGGTAAAAGCTGGGGCTAGGAAGCCAACAAACATGTCAAGAATGGCAGAGGTACTCCAGAGGCCAGAGGAGTCACTCACAGAGTTCTCTGAGAGACTGTGCGAGGCGTTCCGGGTATATACCCCTTTTGACCTTGAAGCATGAGAGAACCAGTGCATGGTCAACGTGGCATTTGTGGCTCAATCCTTCACTGACATCTGCTGCAAGAATCAAAAATTAGAGGGCTTTACTGGGATGAACGCCACCCAGCTACTAGAGGTCGCAAACAAGGTGTTTGTAAACTGCGACTAGGAGGCCCAAAAGGTAGCTGACAAATGGATGAAACGGAAGATGTCCCTGCTGGCAGCTGCATTAGGGAACCTGGTCCAGTACAACAGACAGAAGAGAGAAACCAAAAGGAGACCCCCACTTCGCTGTGAGCAATGCGCCTACTGCAAAGAAACTGGCCATTGGAGGAATGAGTGTCCTCGTCTGAACAGCCAAAGAAGTTCATTTAACCTCGAAAAGGAAAGTACCAGCCTGAGACAGTTGTCCAAGTGCTTATCGGCTGGGCTGAAGAACAATCAGACTAGGAATGACTGGGCTCCCTGATCCTAGGGCCCCAGGAGCCTATGGTCACAATAGAAATAGGGGGCCAATCAATGACTTGTATGGTGGACACTGGGGCTGAACACTCTGTGGCAACCACACCTGTGGCTCCCCTCACAGATCGAACAGCAATTATTGTTGGGGTTATGGGGGACCAAGTCACCCGCTCATTCTGTAAAGCCTGCCGATGTCAATTAGGGGCCACCTAGTGACTCATGAGTTCTTGTACCTACCAGAGTGCCCCATTCCCCTTTGGGGTAGAGACTTATTAACAAAGCATGGAGAACAAATCACCTTTACTCTAGGGAAGCCCACCAGTCTCACACTGAGGAGCCAGCCTGCTCTAACGATGGCTGTGACTGTGCTCAGGGAGGACGAATAGTGTCTTTATTTACTAGGATGAAAACAAATCCAACCAGTCTGCTAGAAGAGTTCCCTGCTCTCTGGGCAGAAAAGGGGGCCCCAGGTCTTGCCAAAAATCATGCACCCATCATGGCAGACCTGAGACCAGGAGTCTTCCCTGTCACCCAAAGGCAATATCCAGTGCCGAGGGAAGGACGCCTGGGAATTCGGAACCACATCCAGCACTTGCATGATGCTGGAATTCTAGTTGAGTATCAGTCACCTTGGAGCACTCTGCTCTTGCTGGTCAAAAAGCCTGGGGGGAATGACTACTGCCCTGTCCAGGACCTCCGCGCCATCAACAATGCAGTGGTCACCATCCATCTGGTGGTTCCAAACCCATATACCCTCCTGAGTCTCTTACCTGCTCAAGCAAGCTGGTTCACATGCCTCGACCTTAATTAAAGATGTCTTCTTCAATCTCCGATCATCACTGGCCAGCCAGCCTTTGTTCGCCTTGGAGTGGGAAGACCCACACACCAGGAGAAAAATGCAACTGAACGGGACTCAACTGCCACAGGGCTTTCAGAACTCTCTCACCCTGTTTGGTGAAGGGCTGGCAGCAGATCTGGCTACCTTCCCCAGAGAGACTTTGAACTGCACATTACTTCAGTACGTAGATGACCTGCTGCTGGCTAGCCCCACCCAAGGAGACTGTTGGAAAGGCATTAGAGCCTTATGGCCCTACTCTCTACAAGGTGTCATGGGAAAAGGCTCAAATCTGCAAACAAGAGATCAGATACCTTGGGTTCATCATCTCAGAAGGACGTCGGGCACTTGAACACCAAAGGAAACTGGCCATCTGCTCAATACCTTGGCCAAACACCAAGAAAAGGGGTCCATGAAGTCCTAGGGGCTGCCAGATTATTTCAAATCTGGATACCAGGTTTCTCTGAGATTGTCAAGCCACTGTTTGAGGCCACAGCTGGGTCTGGTAAAGATGCTCTGGAATGGTGCTCCAAACAAACAAAAAAAAAGCATTCAGGGAAATAAAGAGATGCTTAACCAACACCCCAGCATTAGGACTACCGGGACTTTAAGCAATTCGTACATGAGAAGAATCACACTGTACTGGGGATCCTCACACAAATAGTCGGGCCATGGCAATGCCCAATTGCATATTTGTCCAAATGGCTAGATACAGTGGCTGCGGGATGGCCACCATGCCTCTGGTCCTTAGCTGCCATGGTAATCCTGGTCAGAGAAGCGGACAAGCTTACCTTGGGACAAAATATAAATGTAAAGATCCCCCATGCTGTAACTGCATTAACGAATAATCAAGAACATAAGTGGCTGACTAATGCCAGAATAACTCATTAACAGGGACTGCTTTGCGAAAATCTACAAGTCTGCCTCGAAAATGTACGTACATTGAACACTGCTACATTTCTGCCCACTGAGGAGGGGCCTCCCAACCATGATTGTGAGGAGGTCAGGGATGAAGTTTACTCAAGCAGGCCAGATCTGACAGATGTTCCTCTCCAGGCCCCAGAACTGGTATTGTTCACAGATGGAGCAGCTTCATCCATGAAGGGCAGCACAAAGCCGGCTACGCAATAACAATTACTAATGAGGTGATCAGAGCTGAGGCTCTGCCACAGGGCTGATCAGCGCATGGGCCGAGCTATGGGCACTCATCCAGGCACTGCAGCAGGCTGAAGGAAAATGGGCCAATATCTACACTGACTCAAGGTACGCCTTTGCTACCTTGCATATACATGGGGCCATTTATAAAGACAGGGGATTACTTATGGCGGAGGAAAAGATATCAAGAACAAAGAAGAAATCCTCCAACTGTTAGAGGCAGTTTGGAAGCCTTCTAAAGTGGCAGTCATTCACTGCAAGGGCCACCAGAGAGGAACCAATCCTGTCAGTAGGGGAAACCACCTAGCAGACCAAGCAGCTAAGGAGGCTGCCCACCAACTAAGTGCCACAACAGGTCCCTAAGCCAATTTACAAGTTTCTTCTGGCACCAGAATTGCCTCTATCCCTAAAATACACTAAGGAAGAAGAACAATGGGCTTCAAGTGAAGGGGGAACCAGGAGGAAGGAGGGCTAGTGGGAGCTTCCAGATCAGAGACTCTTTGTTCACGCTGTGCTGGAAGTTCAGCTAGTGAAACAATACCATGAATTAACTCACCTGGGGAAGTCTACTTTAGAAAACCTGTTAGGCCACTACTATTTCATACCCATACTCCCAACCCTGGGTACCCAGATCAGTGCTAGGTGTGTGCACGAAACAATGCTGGCCAAAGACCGAAGTCTAATCCAGGGGTGCAAACAACTGGAACTATGCCACTTGAAGAACTAGAAGTGAACTTTACTGAGGTCAGACCCTGCAGGGGTCATAGATATCTGCCTGTGTTAGTTTGCACCTACTCTGGATGGGTTGAAGCTTTTCCTATATGCACTGAATGGGCAATAGAAGTAGCCAGGGCTTTATTAAGGGAAATTATTTCCTTAATACGGGCTACTCCTTTCTATAGGATCAGACAGTGGACCTGCCTTTGTGTCTGAGATAGTTCAGACCTTGTCCAAAGCTCTAGGAATCAAATGGAAGCTCCACTCGGCCTACAGGCCACAGAGTTCAGGGAAAGTTGAATGCATGAATTGGATCCTCAAAACCACTTTAGCCAAGCTTTGTCAGGAAACCCAGTTACCTTGGATTGATTTGCTGCCATTGGCTCTACTCCAAATGCAATGCACCCCATGGCTGTCAGGCTACTCCACTTTTGAAATCCCTTACCTCCCCCGGTGATGGGGAAGTTAAAAGGAGACCCTTGATTAATGGCTGACCTAGAAATGTCCCAACACCTTCAGGCCTTAGGAAAGATCCTCTGTCACATCGCTCAGGAAACTTGAGAAAAAGCCTCTATCCCTTTAGGGAATTGGGTCCACCTCTTTCAGCCAGGAGATGAAGTATAAGTTAAGAAGGAGCCACTCCAGCCAAGCTGGACAGGCCCTCTGTTATATTAGCAATTCCCACTGCTATTAAACTTGCAGGTATCACCCCTTGGATCCACCACATCTGGGTTAAGAGAGCAAGATCTCTGGGAAAACGGGAGACTTGGAATGAAGAGCCTCTTCCTGATTAGCTGCTCCAAATAGTGTTCCAGAGGCAGCAGAAATCCACCTGAGGTCTTCAGCCCTGCTCTGGCCACCCCGGAAGCTGGCCCGTCTACACACGGCAGAA